>BSYR01000057.1:19427500-20627500 GCA_030270665.1 Hibiscus trionum | reverse complement strand
GGAACCACCGAGAAGGTGAAGCTCATTTGTGAGCGTCTGAAGGCAGCATCGGACCGGCAAAAATCTTACGCGAATTTGAAGCGTAAGGAGATAGAATTTGCAGTGGGCGAGCGTGTGTTTTTGAAAGTTTCACCTTGGAAGAAGGTGATGAGATTTGGCCGGAAGGGCATGTAACGCCCTGATTTTGGGCCTAGAAGTTTTAGAGTTTGAATCGGACCAGTCGAGAACGGTTCGAACCTTTAAGGGAGATTTAGGGAACACCTAGTTCGGGATGCTTTAAAAATTATGGAAAATATCTAAAATCCTTATTTATTATATGAATGATTATGGTGAAAACAATTTTACAAAATAAGGTTTGGAAATACTACATTTCGGTGTAGTGACCAAATCGCAGTTTTTGCAAAAGTTGAATAGTGACTGTTTTGTAAAGGATTGAAACTTTGAATCTTTAAGAAGCTAATTTTACCAAAATTTTTTAATCAGATTTATCCTTATTTTGGGTGTTTTTAATAAAGATTTAATTAAGGGAAATAAGTATTATTAAAAGAAGAAATTTGTCTTTGACTTTTCATTACTACCTTACGTTAGTTTTCTCTCGTTTCATTTTCTCTCAATTTCTTTTCAGCCAAGCACATTTCCTCAATCAATTAGCCTTTGATTTTCATTCCTTTTGATGAGATATCAATCTCCTTTTGTTTCCTAATCTTTTCCTCACCAAATCCTCTTGTTTTCATTTTGGATTTTCAAGAAAACTAACCCAAATCAAGGAGAAATCAACCATTAGAGGTAAGCTTCATCCTTCTCCTCTAATGATCAGTTCTTTACTGAAATTCCCAAGTTATCAATCCTTTGTTGAAGATTTTTGAGTTGCTTTAATGTTAGAAACATGAAATTGTGTTAAAACTCAAGATTCTTGGAGAGATCTTGATGATTTTCGTGGTTAATGGTTAGGCTCTGTTTTGAGGTTGTTTTCTAAAGTATTTTGGATGGTAATTGATGTTATAAATGAGGTTTTATCAATCAAATCCCGAATAGGCTTGAATTCCTAAGTTTTTGCATGCTAGAATGGTAGTTTTGGTGTTCTATTATAGCTGGAGGTATAAGGACGAGTTTAGGGTGACTTTTGGTGTTGATTGAGGTTTAGAAATGTTTAGAAGTGATAGATCTTGGCTGGGCTTTGTTTTGGAAGAGTTTGGAGATGATTTCGGTTATTTTTGGTGGTCGAAATGAGGCTTTTGAGTAGAGCAGCGAGTTTATGTGTGTGGCTGACATTTTCAATGCATGATGATGCATTAATCCTCTGTTCTTATGTGTTATGAATAGGGGAGACATATTCAGACACCTTTGGTGTTGATCCGGGAGTGCCGGGAGCTTAGATAGCGCTTCGGCGAGCAAGCAAAACGTAATTGGTGAGTGCAAATGATTTTAGAAGTCATTGAGGGACAAAGAAACAAGGTTTGGGGATTTAGGAAAGGTTTGAAACACCTTTCTAAGTCCGGAAGTAAGTTTGGCTAGATTTGCTCTCAATTATGTGGTTGTTGCACCAAAAATGCTTTTACATGCTATTGCTTTGAGATAGACAAATTCCTACTGTTTTTATGAATGAATTGTAGAATGAGATGATGCTTGAAGAGATTTCATGAGATAGCATGTTGCATTGATGAGTTTTGATATTTTGATTTAATGCAAAACATGTGTTATGATTTTGAAATGTGTTGAGAAGGTTTTGAGAAATATCGCATTAAAACAGAAGGTGAGATGATGTTTTGACATAATATATTGGCATAGAAGATGAGATACTTACCGAATATAATAGATCGATCAATAGGATGAGAGTGCACTATAAACTAAAATTCGTATGTGCTCTTTGTAGTTGGGCAATGGGGGTGGTGCCATCCCAATCCAAAGTGAGAATCCGATGATGGGCATTCCATCGGGGTAGGACTTGGTGAAACACCCAAGCTTTTTGTCGAAGAGAGATACCGCCATAAGAATCCGGTGATGAGAGATTCCACCGGGGTAGGACTTGACCTTGAGTCAAGCTAATCCGCATATCCGAGTAATGATGAAATGTGAAATGCCAATATAAAATATGGAAATGTATTTGATTCACATGTACCAAATGAAGAGATGTTTTATGCTATGAGAAATGCATATGAGATTATGATATGAAATGCTTTTGTTTTCATTCAGCATGTGTATGGTCGTGCCATGAGATTCGCATTGGTTTAAATGCATGAGATAGAATAGAGGTACATGTGGTTTCAAATGAAGATTTGCTTTGAAATGGTTTTCGAGCATGAGATAGAATGAGCGTGTTGTTGAAAATGGCTTTTGAGAAAGTGTTTTGAATAATGCATTGTTGTGTTGGTTTTCTTTAGAGCTTGCCTCACTAAGCAAATTTGCTTACGCTCTCTTTTACCAACAATGCAGACAATTGAGGTGATTTTGGGCATCAAGAAGGTTGAGAACATCCAAGGAAGTATAAAGCTCATGTATGGTGATGTTTTTATACACTTTAGTATTGGTATTTGGCAATGGGGTTTCAAGGTTGTATTTGGGAGATTTGTTTTGGACTACCTATGTTTGTAGTAAGTTTGTTATGGCTTTTGTGGTTTGTAAATGGTCCTAAATGGTTTGGTTCGAGGTTTGAGTTCTATATTTGGTTTTGTGGTTAGGGAGCATGCATATAGTTTGAATGTTCATGTGTTTGATGCCATGCTTTAGATTAAGCTTCTCGATTATGATCTCTAATGTTTAAATAAGTGGTTGGTATGTTATGGTATATTTGGAGCATGTTCAATTGAGTAAAGAAGTGAAAAACCAGCAAATTCTTCAGTTGCAGGGCAGGGTGTATCAAAACACCCTTAACTGTTTCGAAACGGGGGCCTGAAATGGCCATGGCGTTTCGGAACGACTGAAGGTGTTTCGAAACATTTTGGCTACTAGAAGGCCCTGTTCTGATATAGGTTTCGAAATGGCCCAATTACCGAAATGGCCAGCCCAGTTCAGATACATGTGTTTCGATACGAGGGCTAGTGTACCGAAACGGGTGACCGTTGGTATGTGTTTTTGAATTGTTTCAGGTTTTCAAGTTTTGCATTTTAGTCATGGGTGTTGTGTATACAATTGCTTGAGCTTGGAATGTCCTTTTAAGATGAAATTTGACAGAGAGGCATGTAATATGACTAATTACCAAGTGGTAAACTTAAAATCTGCAAAGTCCTTATATTTTCAAAAATTTACGTTTTGGTCACTAAAAGTGTACTTCTTGCAATTGAGTCCCTACTTGATTTCCGATCGTTGTACCTTTCTCTCATATGACTCTTGTGTAATACCTAGGCTTAATGTGCATCTAAAAAAGATAAAAAGGAAAAAAGGGTCGTTAATCAAGGTTGACTTTCAGGTTGACTTTGGTTTTCCTTGTGTAATCTTCGTAGTTCGGGTCAAGCGTCTAGGCCGGGCTAAGGAGGTTACATTTGTTGGTATCAGAGCCAGGTTTGTGAATGTTTGGGGCTTGGTAAGTGGTTAATGTATGTGATTATGAATGTTTGTGACCTTTTCGGTGAAGGTATGATTGTTGATGTGTGGTTTTAGTGAGATGAAATTGTAATGTTATGCTGTGTTCGGGGTTTAGTTGGGGATCCCATTGACATATCATTACTAATGAGAAGAATTGATTTCAAAAATGAGCTTGAGTACTTGGATTACTTATCTTATTATGCCTAAATGGATTTATTGTATTTTGTCAGTTGCATTATTTTATTATGGGGCCACGTAGAAAGCTTAGAATCAATACCCGTTCTACGACTGAGAACGAGAATATGGAGAATGCAGAGGATCTACATCCTCCTCCCCCTGGTGGACCACCTGGTGGTGGTGGAGCTGGGGTTGGTGCTGCTAGAGTTGGTGCTGGGGTTGCTGGACCCGAGGGAGTTCAAGGGCAAGCTGCTCCTGATATTTCTGTGTTGATACAAGCTATTGCTAGGGCTTTCCATGCAGCAGTAGCTGGAGCTCATGGAGCTGCACCTCAGGATGGTGCCAATGTGAGATTGCTGTTGGAGCGTCTCCGCAATCTGGGAGGGACTGAGTTTAGAGGGTTGACCCCGGAAGGTTCCAAGTCTTGGTTGGAGAGTACCAAGAGGATACTTGGACAACTGAATTGCAACAATTTCAGAAGTTGGGATGCATTGTGCCCCTGTTGCATGGTGATGCATACACATGATGGACAACCACGATATCTGGGATGGAAGATGATGATGTAACTTGGACATTCTTCTTGAATGCGTTCGAGCGGAAGTATTTGGGTGTTCGATACCTCGATGAGAACAAGAGGAAATTCATGTCCCTGGTGCAAGAAAGCATGACGGTGGCAGAATATGAGGTGCAGTTTGTGCGCCTAAGCCAATTTGCACCTGAGCTGATTCCTAACGAGCGAGAAAGATGTGAACGATTCTGTAACCCCCTTAGCCCGGCCTAGACGGTCGACCCGAACTACGAAGATTACACGGGGAAAACCAAAGTCAACCCGAAAGTCAACCTTGATTAACGACACTTTTTTTAACTTGTCAAAATGCATATTATTCCTAGGTGAACTCTTGAGAAGAACATACTCAAAAATCACAGCAATCGAAAAACATTTAGGGACTCGATTGCACAACATACAAATTTAGGGACCAAATTGCAAATTCTGGAAATTAAGAGGACTTAACATGTTTTAAAGTTACCATTATAAAATTAGTCATATTTCATGCCTTTCTGTCAAATTTCATCTCAAACGGACGTCACAAACTCAACCAATTGCATATACAAAGTTTGGGACCAAAACGTAAGAGTTTCAAAACATATAACCATCAAATTCAGTGCCCAACGGTCGAGTGTTCCGAAACGGGGAAGATCCGTTCCGAAACGCGGGACCGTTCCGAATCTTGTTGTGGAACAGGGCTTGGCAGTGGCAAATCCGTTTCGGAACAGCTCTACCTGTTTCGAAACGCCAAGGCCATTTCAGGCCACCTGTTCCGAAACAGTAGCACCCGTTCCGAAACGAGATGTCCAGAATTGCAGAATTTTGCTGGTTTAACAAGCAATTGACCCATCAAACACATTTCGATGACACTCAAATCGTACCAGCAAGTCATCAAACACTTAAGGAACATATTAGCATCAACTAAACACAAACATGGCATCATTCAAGGAAAAACCCAATTCTATAGGCATGCATCCTACATTGAAAACCATGCAACCATCAATTCACCAAAACCAAATACCAAAAGGCCATTTACATGTTCCAACATCATCAAATCATTAAACCAACATAGGGAGTCCAAAACATCTCCCAAAAACACAATATAGGTTCCCATTGCCAAATGCCAAAAGCTAATAGTGTTAGGAAAACATTCACCATACATGAGCTTAATCTCTCACTTTGATCCTTGACCTCCTTTCTACCCTTTATGCACCTCAATGCTCTGCATTATTGGTTTAAGAAAGAGAGAGCGTAAGCACATAGCTTAGTGAGGAAATGCTCAATTAAAACATCACAATAATACATTTACAAAAACACCTTTTCAAGACCTTTAGTTTCAAAACAACATTTACCATGCAATTAAGCATACAAACCAAGCATCTCATGCTTCAAATCATCATCATGTCATATTGGCTTACAAGTGATAATCAATAACATTTTACAACTCAAAAACACAATCGGATACGCGGATTACAAGCGTTGTCCCATACGCTTCATACACACTACCAATATCAAGGTGGAGCATGGTACAATCACAACCCCTCAACACCCGTGATGGAGACTATGGTACAATCACAACCCCTCAACATCACTCATTGGTAGTTGTATAACATCACTAACGAGAACACGGGACATACAACACAAGATCCACACATGGACTTTTAACCACCATTGTGATCTTAACACAAGATCCACTCATGGACTTTTAACCACCATGATGATCTTAACCATCTCGTTAGTGTACTTGGATGGAGTTACGGTACAATCACAACCCCTCAACATCCAAGGCGACTTTATTCACGGTGCACCCAATCCTATAGCCGGCTAACTATATCCGATTCAAGTACTTTAAAACCAACACATCACTTGCCAATATACATCATATAACATCATTAATCCACTGTTTTAAAGCATTTAACAAAGCCATTTAATCACCATGCATTACAATGCATTAAACCACATTTATCAATGTTCCAAAACAAGGATCTCTTACCTTGAGCATCCTTCAATCCATGGCTTACAAAACCAGCATTAAACATGCTAAAATATGCTTTCAAAACAGAATTTAATCATGCAAACAAAACACATTGCATTCAACCATCTCATGGTTCATCAACAAGAGAGTTTCTCGAAAAACTTACTCTTGAGCTTAGCTAAGTTGTTTAGACTTAAACTAAGCTCCCAAAACCTTCCAACATTGGTTTCAAAGCTGAAAACCAAACTTCACTCACCGATTCCGTTTCGCAAGCTTGCCGAAACACCGATCAAGCCTCCGGATCAACACCACGAAGATCCGATGATGACTCCCCTATTTTAAACACATCAAAGCAGTGGATTAATGCATCATCATGCATTAATATCTTCAACCAAGACACCTAAACTCGCTGCTCTCATCAACACTCACATTTCGGCTACCAAACACAACCGAAATCACATCCAAACACCTCTACAACCTTACCCAGCCAAGATCCATCAATTCCAAACATTCTTATACATCAATTAACATCCAAAAAGGATCTAATCACGTCCTTATACCTCCAGCTATAGCAGAACATCAAAATCACCCCAAAAACCACCATTAACTCAATCAAAAACTTAGGAAAATTAACCTATCCGGGATTGCATTGATTAAACCTCAATTTCACTTCATTTATACATTCAATAAACATCAAAAAGACATCTCAAATCACAGCCCAATCACTTAGTACGAATTTAATCAAAATTAAATCCAAATCTTGCATTTTAAGCCAAAATCAAGAACACAACATAAAAACCTTTATTAAAACTCAAATCAAGGATTGAGAACTTGGGAATTTCAGTAAAGAACTGAGTATTTAGAGGAGAAGGACGTTCATACCTCTAAATGTGAGTTTCTCCTTGTTTAAAGCCAAGATTCTTGAAAATTCGATAAGCAAATGGTAATGATTTGATGTAGGAATGATTAGAAACCAATTGGAGATTGAAATCTCATCTTTAGGTGTTAAAATCAGAGGGAAAATGGCTGGGGAAAATGTGTTTGGCTGAGAGAAAAGGGAGAGAAAATGAATAGGGAAAATTTTGAGAAAAATTAGTTATGAACTCAAAATATCTATTTCCCCTTTTTCCTTTTATTAAATATCATTTAATAAATGTTTAATATTAAGAAAAATCTGGAGAAAACTCTTCTTGGGTAAATTAGCTCCTTAAAGATTCAAAGTTTCAATCCTTTTAAAACAGTCACCAACTTTTCAAAAATTACATTTTAGTCACTAACTTGAAATGTCACATTTCGAAACCTCATTTTGTAAAATTGATTTCACCACTCTCTTATATATAATAAAAGAGGATTTTAAGATATTTTTCCATATTTTTAATGCATCCCGAACTAGGCTTTCCCTAAAAACCACCTTTTATATTCGAACCGAAATTCGACCGGTCCGATTCAAACCCAAAACCTCTAAGCCCAAAATTGGGGTGTTACAACTCTCCCCCCTTAAGAAATTTCGTCCTCGAAATTTACCTGAAGGAAAGAGATACGGAAACTGCTTCAACATGTCATCCTTCCGTTCCCAAGTGGCTTCCTCAACACCACGATGCTTCCACAACACCTTTACCAACTCAATGGTCTTGCCTCGAAGAACTTTACAATCCGAATCCAGAATCTTCACCGGTTCCTCATCATAGGTCAAATCCGGATTCAATTCCACTTCCTCCACAGGCATCACATGCGAAGGATCCGATCTATACTTCCGAAGCATAGAAACATGAAACACATCATGGATCTTTTCCAACTCCTGCGGAAACCTCAACTTGTACGCAACAGGACCCACACGCTCAATCACCTCGTATGGTCCAATGTACCTAGGGCTCAACTTACCCTTTCGGCCAAACCTCATCACCTTTTTCCAAGGCGAAACTTTCAAAAACACACGGTCACCCACCGCATACTCAATCTCCTTACGCTTCAAATCCGCGTAAGACTTTTGCCGATCAGAAGCTGCCTTCAGACGCTCACAAATGAGCTTCACCTTCTCAGTGGTTCCCTTCAACAAAGCTGGCATCGAAACCAACTTCTGACCCGTTTCAGCCCAACAAAGAGGAGTCCTACACTTCCTCTCGTACAAAGCTTCATAAGGTGCCATTTGAATACTTGCCTGATAACTGTTATTATAGGCAAACTCCACCAAAGGCAGATGTTTCTCCCAAGAACCCTGAAACTCAATCACGCAGCACCTCAACATATCCTCCAACACCTGGATAACACGCTCAGACTGTCCATCCGACTGTGGATGATAAGAAGTGCTGAAATTCAACCGTGTACCCAAAACCTGATGCAAACACTGCCAGAAACGCGATGTAAACCTCGGATCCCTATCCGACACAATCGACTTTGGCACACCATGCAGCCGCACAATCTCATCAATGTAGAGCTCTGCAAGCTTATCCAAGGTATACGTAGTATGCACAGGCAAGAAATGCGAACACTTCGTTAGGCGATCCACAATCACCCATACCGAATTCCTCTTCGATGGCGACAAAGGCAAACCAGACACAAAGTCCATGGTAACCCTTTCCCACTTCCACTCAGGAATCCTCAACGGTTGCAACAACCCTGAAGGAAACTGATGCTCAGCTTTAACTCACTGGCAAACCATGCACTTGCTTACAAACTCAGCAACATCCTTCTTTAAACCCACCCAATAGTACTCATCACGAAGATCACGGTACATCTTAGTACTACCAGGGTGCATAGCAAAAGGACTACTATGACCTTCAGTCAGAATAGCACGCCTCAACTCAGCATCATTGGGCACTACTATCCGACTTCCAAAACATAAAACCCATCATCATTAAAGCAAAAATCTGATGGCCTACCCTCTGCAATATCCTGAACATGTGGCACCAAGGAATCATCCAACAACTGCTTTTCCTTAATCAACTGAACCAAGGATGGTTTCACTTGCAACTCAGCCACAAGACCACCATCACGCGAAATGCTCAAACTGGCAAACATAGCCCTCAACTCCACAGCTACCTTCTTGCTCAAGGCATCCGCTACAACATTAGCTTTACCCGGATGGTACTCGATTGTCAAATCATAATCCTTAAGCAACTCCACCCAACGTCGCTGCCTAAGATTCAACTCCTTCTGAGACATCAGATACTTCAAACTCTTGTGATCCGTGTACACCGTACACTTCTAACCATACAGGTAATGTCTCCAGATTTTCAAAGCAAAAACCACCGCAGCTAACTCAATGTCATGTGTAGGGTAATTGCACTCATGCACCTTTAACTGCCGTGATGCATAAGCCACCACCTTACCCTCTTACATCAACGCACATCCCAAACCAACGTAGGACGCATCACTATACACCACAAACTCTTTCCCTGATTCAGGTTGAACCAAGATAGGAGCTTGCGTCAAAGCCGCCTTAAGCTTCTCAAAAGCATGATGTCTCGCTTTTGTCCACTCATACTTAACATCTTTCTGCAACAACTTCGTCAAAGGTGCAGCAATCTTGGAAAACCCTTCCACGAACCTTCGATAGTATCCTGCCAAACCCAGGAAACTACGGACTTCATGAACAGACTTAGGAGGCTTCCAATTCATCACTGCCTCAATCTTTTGAGGATCAACACGAATCCCCTCTGCAAAAACCACATGACCAAGAAACACCACTTCTCTAAGCCAGAACTCACACTTGCTCAGCTTAGCATAGAGCTGATTCTCCAACAAAGCTTGTAACACAATTCTCAAATGCCCTTCATGCTCCTCCTCAGTACGTGAGTACACGAGAATATCATCAATGAACACCACGACAAATTTATCCAAGTATTCATGGAATACTCTATTCATCATGTCCATGAAAGCTGCAGGAGCATTTGTCAAACCAAACGGCATCACCAAGAACTCATAATGCACATACCTCGTTCTGAAAGCTGTCTTTGGCACATCCACATCCTTCACCTACAACTGGTAATACCCTGACCTTAAGTCAATTTTAGAGAACACAGCCGCTCCTCGAAATTTATCAAAAAGATCATCAATTCTCGGCAATGGATACCGATTCTTGATAGTCAACTTGTTAAGCTGACGGTAATCAATGCACATTCTCATAGTGCCATCCTTCTTCTTCACAAACAAGACCGGTGCACCCCAAGGTGACACACTCGGCCGAATGAAACCACGATCAAGCAACTCCTGAAGTTGCGTCTTCAGCTCTTTCAACTCTTTAGGTGCCATTTGATAAGGAGTAATGGACACTGGAGTTGTATTTTCATACAGCTCAATCCCAAACTCCACTTCTCGATTAGGAGGCAATCCAAGCAACTCCTCCGGAAACACACCAGGAAACTCTCGCACAATCCTGATATATTGCACACGCAACTCCTTAGAGCTAGGATTCATCACGAAGGCTAGATAAGCTTCACAGCCTTGCCTCAGCATCCGGCTCGCTTCCAAGGTAGACACCACATTGGCAAGAAACTTCACATTCTCACCAACCACCACCACCTCATAATCATCCGCAAGCTTCAACGAAACTCGCTTATTCTCAAAATCCACAACAGCTCGATGCTCAACAAGCCAATCCATACCAAGGATTACATCAAAGCCATAGAAAGGCAATTCCATAAGATCAACATGAAAAACATGATTTTGCACAACCAAGGGACATCTTCTATAAAGCTTTCGTGTCACAACAGTCTCACCAAAAGAACTAGTTACACGCATACCAACATCCAAAGACTCAACAGGCAAACCAAGCAATTGAGCATGCTCACGCAATATGTATGAGTGTGTAGATCCAGAATCAATCAAGGAAAGTAATGACAAGGATTGCAAAGTAAAAGTACATGCGATCACATCCGTGTCATTCCTCCCCTCTCTCTGAGCATACACTCTGGCCTGGCCACCACCCTCAGGCTGAACAGCTACAACATGAGCCACATTCCTTCCACCATCCTCTCTACGCTGGAAATTACCACGGCCGCGCCCACGACCTCTCTGTGGTGCAACAACTCCAGGAGCACGTCCTTGGCCACCACCGGCCAACAGAGGACACTCCCTCCTCATATGATCTGCCGAACCGCAGTTCCAGCACGAGTTACCGGCCACCACAATAGGAGCCTGAACCACCCTCGCTGCTCGAGGACAATCACGCCTCAGGTGTCCACGCGATCCACATGTCCAACATGTGTTTGGATCAGCTCTCGCCCTGTCTCCCTGAACAGGCGCACCTTGCCCTCCACCACCTCGCCTAGCCGAAGACTGATACTTCCGATCACGGCCTCTCTTGTTCCGTCCGCCATCGGAACTATACTCAGCAGCTCGCTTGCCCACACTAGGACCAGCTCCTCTAGAAGATAAACTCAAATTCAACTCAATGTACTTTGCCCTTCCAACCAGCACATCAAAATCAGTGTACTCAACAGCCGGCATATAAGTCTTCACTTCCGTCACCAGACCATAACGGAAACGTTCACACCTCTCTCGCTCGTCAGGAACAAGCTCAGGTGCGTATTGACTGAGTCGGACAAACTGAACCTCGTACTCAGCCACAGTCATACTCCCTTGAGTAAGAGACATGAATTCCCTTTTCTTCTCATCCAGGTATCGCACACCCAGATACCTCCTCTTGAACGCGTTCAGAAAGAACGTCCAAGTTACATCAGCTTCCTCCATTTCGGAGATAGTGGTTGTCCACCAAGTATACGCATCGTCATGCAACAATGATATCACACAACCCAGCTTCTGCACATCATTGCAGTTCATTTGTCCCAAGATTCTCTTGGTACTTTCCAACCAAGATTCAGAACCTTCAGCAGACAATCCCCTGAACTCAGTCCCTCCCAGACTGCGCAAACGTTCTAGAGGTAGTCTTACATTAGCATCTCCCTGATGCCCAGCTCCTTGAGCTCCAGCTACCGCCGCCCGAAAGGCTCCAGTAATAGCTTGTATCAGCATTGTCATGTCAGGAGCAGCTTGCCCCTGCCCAGCTTCAGGTCCAGCGACCTCGGAACCAGCAGCAACACCAGCTCCTTCACCCCCAGCACCACCACCGCCAGGTGGATGAGGTAAATCCACTACATTCTCAGCGTTCTCCTCATTCTCATTTTGAGCCATAGCTCGCGTATTAATCCTTGTTTCTCTACGAGGTCTCATTCACTAAACAATGCAATCACAATGCAATAAACAAAGCCAGGTTCAGCAAGGTAAGTAATCCAAGTACTGAAGCTCATTTCCAACTAAAAACAAATCATTTCATTAGCTTTGATTTGGCAATGGGTCCCTCTAACATGCTTCACCACAACATACACCACAATTGCAACATACTTACAATTTATACATCATACTTTCACTCATCATGCATACATAGCAATCATGCACATATCACCCACATAAACCATTCCCAATTACTCGAGAACTCGGCTCTGATACCACCAAATGTAACCCCCTTAGCCCGGCCTAGACGGTCGACCCGAACTACGAAGATTACACGGGGAAAACCAAAGTCAACCCAAAAGTCAACCTTGATTAACGACCCTTTTTTATTTTTAAACTTGTCAAAATGCATATTATTCCTAGGTGAACTCTTGAGAAGAACATACTCAAAAATCACAGCAATCGGAAAACATTTAGGGACTCGATTGCACAACATACAAATTTAGGGACCAAATTGCAAATTCTGGAAATTAAGAGGACTTAACATGTTTTAAAGTTACCATTATAAAATTAATCATATTCCATGCCTTTCTGTCAAATTTCATCTCAAACGGACGTCACAAACTCAACCAATTGCATATACAAAGTTTGGGACCAAAACGTAAGAGTTTCAAAACATATAACCATCAAATTCAGTGCCCAACGGTCGAGTGTTCCGAAACAGGGAAGATCCGTTCCGAAACGCGGGACCGTTCCGAATCTTGTTGCGGAACAGGGCTTGGCAGTGTCAAATCCGTTTCGAAACAGCTCTACCTGTTTCGAAACACCAAGGCCATTTCAGGCCACATGTTCCGAAACAGTAGCACCCGTTCCGAAACGAGATGCCCAGAATTGCAGAATTTTGCTGGTTTAACAAGCAATTGACCCATCAAACACATTTCGATGACACTCAAATCGTACCAGCAAGTCAATAAACACTTAAGGAACATATTAGCATCAACTAAACACAAACATGGCATCATTCAAGGAAAAACCCAATTCTATAGGCATGCATCCTACATTTAAAACCATGCAACCATCAATTCACCAAAACCAAATACCAAAAGGCCATTTACATGTTCCAACATCATCAAAGCATTAAACCAACATAGGGAGTCCAAAACATCTCCCAAAAACACAATATAGGTTCCCATTGCCAAATGCCAAAAGCTAATAGTGTTAGGAAAACATTCACCATACATGAGCTTAATCTCTCACTTTGATCCTTGACCTCCTTGCTGCCCTTTATGCACCTCAATGCTCTGCATTATTGGTTTAAGAAAGAGAGAGCGTAAGCACATAGCTTAGTGAGGAAATTCTCAATTAAAACATCACAATAATACATTTACAAAAACACCTTTTCAAGGCCTTTAGTTTCAAAACAACATTTACCATGCAATTAAGCATACAAACCAAGCATCTCATGCTTCAAATCATCATCATGTCATATTGGCTTACAAGTGATAATCAATAACATTTTACAACTCAAAAACACAATCGGATACGCGGATTACAAGCGTTGTCCCATACGCTTCATACACACTACCAATATCAAGGTGGAGCATGGTACAATCACAACCCCTCAACACCCGTGATGGAGACTACGGTACAATCACAACCCCTCAACATCACTCATTGGTAGTTGTATAACATCACTAACGAGAACACGGGACACACAACACAAGATCCACACATGGACTTTTAACCACCATTGTGATCTTAACACAAGATCCACTCATGGACTTTTAACCACCATGATGATCTTAACCATCTCGTTAGTGTACTTGGATGGAGTTACGGTACAATCACAACCCCTCAACATCCAAGGTGACTTTATTCACGGTGCACCCAATCCTATAGTCGGCTAACTATATCCGATTCAAGTACTTTAAAACCAACACATCACTTGCCAATATACATCATATAACATCATTAATCCACTGTTTTAAAGCATTTAACCAAGCCAATTAATCATCATGCATTACAATGCATTAAACCACATTTATCAATGTTCCAAAACAACGATCTCTTACCTTGAGCATCCTTCAATCCATGGCTTACAAAACCAGCATTAAACATGCTAAAATATGCTTTCAAAACAGAATTTAATCATGCAAACAAAACACATTGCATTCAACCATCTCATGGTTCATCAACAAGAGAGTTTCTCGAAAAACTTACTCTTGAGCTTAGCTAAGTTGTTTAGACTTAAACTAAGCTCCCAAAACCTTCCAACATTGGTTTCAAAGCTGAAAATCAAACTTCACTCACCGATTCCGTTTCGCCAGCTTGCTGAAACACCGATCAAGCCTCCAGATCAACACCACCAAGATCCGATGATGACTCCCCTGTTTTAAACACATCAAAGCAGTGGATTAATGCATCATCATGCATTAATATCTTCAACCAAGACACCTAAACTCGCTGCTCTCATCAACACTCACATTTCGGCTACCAAACACAACCGAAATCACATCCAAACACCTCTACAACCTTACCCAGCCAAGATCCATCAATTCCAAACATTCTTATACATCAATTAACATCCAAAAAGGATCTAATCACGTCCTTATACCTCCAGCTATAGCAGAACATCAAAATCACCCCAAAAACCACCTTTAACTCAATCAAAAACTTAGGAAAATTAACCTATCCGGGATTGCATTGATTAAACCTCAATTTCACATCATTTATACATTCAATAAACATCAAAAAGACATCTCAAATCACAGCCCAATCACTTAACACGAATTTAATCAAAATTAAATCCAAATCTTGCATTTTAAGCCAAAATCAAGAACACAACATAAAAACCTTTATTAAAACTCAAATCAAGGATTGAGAACTTGGGAATTTCAGTAAAGAACTGAGTATTTAGAGGAGAAGGACGTTCATACCTCTAAATGTGAGTTTCTCCTTGTTTAAAGCCAAGATTCTTGAAAATTCGATAAGCAAATGGTAATGATTTGATGTATGAATGATTAGAAACCAATTGGAGATTGAAATCTCATCTTTAGGTGTTAAAATCAGAGGGAAAATGGCTGGGGAAAATGTGTTTGGCTGAGAGAAAAGGGAGAGAAAATGAAGAGGGAAAATTTTGAGAAAAGTTAGTTATGAACTCAAAATATCTATTTCCCCTTTTTCATTTAATTAAATATCATTTAATAAATGTTTAATATTAAGAAAAATATGGAGAAAACTCTTCTTGGGTAAATTAGCTCCTTAAAGATTCAAAGTTTCAATCCTTTTAAAACAGTCACCAACTTTTCAAAAATTACATTTTAGTCACTAACTTGAAATGTCACATTTCGAAACCTCATTTTGTAAAATTGATTTCACCACTCTCTTATATATAATAAAAGAGGATTTTAAAATATTTTTCCATATTTTTAATGCATCCCGAACTAGGCTTTCCCTAAAAACCACCTTTTATATTCGAACTGAAATTCGACCGGTCCGATTCAAACCCAAAACCTCTAAGCCCAAAATTGGGGTGTTACAGATTCTGTCATGGGCTGGTGTCAGATGTGAAGACTTATATGCTCGCAGCCGATTATACTGATTTCGATGTCTTGGTCACTCGAGCCAAGGACATTGAGTTGAATCTTGGTCTAGCGAGTCGGGCATGAGGATCTAGCTCAGGGAAGAGAGCTGTTGAGCGTGATTTTGGTAGAGATCGTAATAAGAGGCATAAGGATAGAAGGTCTTATGGTGACGCTAGACGTGGGGGTGGTAACCCTGGAAGAGGTCAGCAAGGACCGAATGCTTTATTGAGAACTCCTGAGTGTAACCGGTGTGGTAGGAGACATGCTGGTGAGTGTTGGGGTAAGCTTGGTACATGCTGGAACTGTGGAACTCGAGGGCATATGAAGAAGGATTGTCCACAGCCGTTGAGAGAGGTTCAGGCTCCGGTGAGAGCAGCTGAGCCACAGAGAGGTTGTGGGCGCGGCCGTGGTAATTTCCAGCGCAGAGATGAGGGTGGTAGAAATGTGGCACATGTGGTGGCTGTTCAACCTGAGGGTGGTGGCCAGGCTCGAGTGTATGCCCACCGAGAAGGAAGGAATGACACGGACGTGACCGTATGTACCTTTACTTTGCAATCCTTGTCATTACTTTCTTTGATTGATTCTGGATCTACACACTAGTACATATTGCGTGAGCATGCTCAAATGCTTGGTTTGCCTGATGAGTCTTTGGATATTGGTATGCATGTGACTAGCTCCTTTGGTAGGACGGTTGTAACGAGAAGATTATATAGGAGATGCCACTTAATGGTGCAAGATCATGTGTTTCTTGTCGATCTTATGGAATTGCCATTCTATTGTTTTGACATAATTCTTGGCATGGATTGGCTTGTTGAGCATAGAGCCGTTGTGGATTTTGAAAGCAAGCGAGTTTTGCTGAAACTTGCGGACAATTATGAGGTTGTGGTGGTGGGAGAAAATGTGAAGTTTCTATCCAATGTGGTGTCAACGCTGGAAGCAAGCCGGATGTTGCGTCAAGGATGTGAGGCTTATCTAGCCTTTGTTATAAATCCTAGTACAAAGGAGGTTCGCATACAGGATATAAGGGCCGTGTGTGAATTCCTTTGAGTATTTCCGGAGGAATTACCTGGTTTGCCGCCTATTTGAGAGGTTGAGTTTGGAATTGAGCTGTACGAAAATACAACTCCGATGTCCAATGCTCCCTATCGCATGGCACCCAAAGAGTTGAATACGCAACTTTAGGAGTTGCTTGAACGAGGCTTCATTCGGCTTAGTGTGTCACCTAGGGGTGCACCGGTCTTGTTTGTTAAAAAGAAAGATGGCACGATGAGGATGTGCATTGATTATCGTCAGTTGAATAAGTTGACCATCAAAAACAAGTATCCATTGCCAAGGATTGATGATCTTTTTAACCAGTTTCGAGGAGCGGCTGTGTTTTCAATGATAGATCTAAGGTCAGGATACTATCAGATAAAGGTGAAAGATGTGGACGTGCCGAAAACAGCCTTTCGAACGAGGTATAGACATTATGAATTTCTGGTGATGCTGTTTGGATTGACGAATGCTCATGCTGCTTTCATGGACATGATGAATAGGGTGTTCCATGAATTCTTGGACAAGTTCGTTGTGGTGTTCATTGATGATATCCTTGTGTACTCTCGTATTGAGAAGGAGCATGAAGGTCATTTGAGGATCATTTTGCAAGCGTTGTTGGAAAATCAGCTTTATGCTAAGTAAATGTGAGTTTTGGCTAAAAGAGGTTGTTTTCCTTGGTCACGTGGTTTCGGCTGAAGGGATTCGAGTTGATCCTTAGAAGATTGAGGCAGTGATGAATTGGAAGCCTCCTAGATCCGTTCATGAGGTTCGTAGTTTCCTTGGGTTTGCAGGTTACTACCGGAGGTTTATGGATGGATTTTCTAAGATTGCCGCACCTTTAACTAAGTTGTTGCAAAAGGATGTCAAGTATGAGTGGACGGAAGTGAGACAACAAGCTTTTGAGAAGCTAAAAGCAGCTTTGACGCAAGCTCTTATTTTGGTTCAACCTGAATTAGGGAAAGAATTTGTGGTGTATAGTGCCGCATCCTATGTTGGTTTGGGGTGTGTGTTAATGCAGAAGGGTAAGGTAGTGGCTTATGCATCGCGACAGTTAAAACTGCATGAGCGCAACTATCCTACGCATGACATTGAGTTAGCAGCAGTGGTTTTTGCCCTAAAGATCTGGACACATTATCTCTATGGTGGGAAGTGTACTGTGTACACGGATCATAAGAGTTTGAAGTATCTGATGTCTCAGAAAGATTTGAATCTTAGGCAACAACGTTGGGTGGAGTTGGTTAAGGATTACGATCTAACGATCGAATATCATCCGGGGAAGGCCAATGTTGTGGTTGATGCCTTGAGCAGGAACGTGGTGGTGGAGTTAAGGACGATGTTTGCTAGCTTGAGCATATCACGGGATGGTGGTGTTGTTGCTGAATTGCAAGTGAAACCATCTCTAGTTCAGTTGATTAAGGATAAACAATTGTTGGATGATTCATTGGTGCCACATGTTCAGGATATTGCAGAAGGTAGGCCATCGGATTTTTGTTTCAATGATGATGGTATCTTATGTTTTGGGAGTCGGATAGTGGTGCCGAATGATGTTGAGTTGAGGCGCACTATTCTGACCGAAGCTCATAGCAGTCCTTTTTCTATGCACCCTGGTAGTACAAAGATGTACCGTGATCTGAGGGATGAGTACTATTGGGTGGGATTGAAGAAAGATATCGCTGAGCATGTTAGCAAATGTATAGTTTCTTAGTGGGTTAAGGCTGAACATCAATTTCCTTCAGGATTGTTGCAGCCGTTAAAGATTCCTGAATGGAAGTGGGAGAGGATCACCATGGACTTTGTGTCTGGGTTGCCTTTATCGCCATTAAAGAAGAATTTCTTTTGGGTGATTGTGATTCGCCTTAAGAAGTGTGCGCATTTCTTACCGGTGCATACTACGTACACCTTGGATAATCTTGCGGAGCTGTACATTGCTGAGATTGTACGGTTGCATGGAGTGCCAAAATCTATAGTGTCGGATAGAGATCCGAGGTTCTCTGCAAGGTTTTGGGAGTGTTTGCATCAAGCATTGGGTACGCGGCTGAATTTTAGTACTTCTTATCATCCGCAGATAGATGGAAAGTCTGAGCATGTTATCCAAGTGCTTGAGGATATGTTGAGGTGTTGTGTTATTGAGTTTCAAGGTTCTTGGGAGAAGCACTTGCTTTTGGTGGAGTTTGCTTATAATAATAGTTACCAGGCAAATATTCAAATGGCACCTTATGAAGCTTTATACGGGAGGAAGTGCAAAACTCCTCTTTGTTGGGATGAAAGGGACAAAAGTTGGTATCGATTCCAGCTTTGTTAAAAGGAACCACCGAGAAGGTGAAGCTCATTTGTGAGCGGTTGAAGGTAGCATCGGATCGACAAAAGCCTTGCGTGGATTTGAAGCGTAAGTAGATAGAATTTGTTGTGGGTGAGCGTGTGTTTTTGAATATTTCACCTTGGAAGAAGGTGATAAGGTTTGGCTGGAAGGGCAAGTTAAGCCCAAGGTTCATTGGACCATACGAGGTGTTAGAACGTGTGGGTCCTGTTGCTTACAAGCTGAGACTACCTCAGGAGTTAGAAAAGATACATAATGTGTTTCATGTATCCATGCTTCGGAGATACAGATTGCATCAGTCGCATGTTATGCGTGTGGAAGAGGTTGAGCTGAATCCAGACTTGACGTATGATGAAGAACCTGTTGAGATTCTGGATTCGAATAGTAAAGTTCTTCGAAGTAAGACTATCGAGTTGGTCAAAGTCTTGTAGAGACATCGTGGTATTGAGGAAGCCACGTGGGAAAGGAAGGAAGACATGAAGAAGCAATTTCCTTAACTTTTTCCTCCAGGTAAATTTCAAGGAAGAAATTTCTTTAGAGGGGGAGAGTTGTAACTCCCTAATTTTGGGCCTAGAAGTTTTAGAGTTTGAATCGGACCGGTCGAGAACGGCTCGAACCTTTAAGGGAGATTAGGGAACACCTAGTTCGGGATGCTTTAAAAATTATGGAAAAATATCTAAAAATCCTTATTTATTATATGAATGATTATGGTGAAAACAATTTTACAGGTAAAGCCATCTTTAGTTCAGTTGATAAAGGATAAACAACTGTTCGATGATTCTCTAGTACCACATGTTCAGGATATCGCAGAAGGTAGTCCTTCGGATTTCTATTTCAATGATGATGGTGTTTTATGTTTTAGAAGTCGGATAGTGGTGCCGAGTGATGTTGAGTTAAGGCGCACTATTCTGACTGAAGCTCATAGTAGTCCTTTTGCTATGCACCCTTGTAGTACAAAGATGTACCGTAATTTCAAGGATGAGTACTATTGGGTGGGATTGAAGAAAGATGTCGCTGAGTTTGTTAGCAAATGCATGGTTTGTCAGCGGGTTAAGGCTGAACATCAAGTTCCTTCTGGGTTGTTGCAGCCGTTGAGGATCCCATAATGGAAATGGGAAAGGATTACTATGGACTTCGTATCTGGTTTGTCGACGTCTCCATCGAAGAAGAATTCTGTTTGGGTGATTGTGGATCGCCTTACGAAGTGTGCACATTTCTTGACAGTGCATACTATGTATACCTTGGATAAGCTTGCAGAGCTGTACATTGCTGAGATTGTACGATTGCATGGGGTGCCAAAATGAATAGTGTCGGATAGAGATCTGAGGTTCACCGCAAGGTTTTGGGAATGTTTACATCAAGCTTTGGGTACGCGGCTGAATTTCAATACTTCTTATCATCCGCAGACGGATGGATAGTCGGAGCGTGTTATCCAAGTGCTTGTGGATATGTTGAGGTGCTGTGTTATTGAGTTTCAAGGTTCTTGGGAGAAGCACTTGCCTTTGGTGGAGTTTGCTTATAATAACCGTTACCAGCCAAGTATTAAAATGGCACCTTATTAGGCTTTATATGGGAGGAAGTGCAGAACTCCTCTTTGTTGGGCTGAAATGGGAGATAAGTTGGTCTCGATGCCGGCTTTGTTGAAAGGAACCACCGAGAAGGTGAAGCTCATTTGTGAGCGTTTGAAGGCAGCATCGGACCGGCAAAAGTCTTACGCGGATTTGAAGCATAAGGAGATAGAATTTGCAGTGGGAGAGCGTGTGTTTTTGAAAGTTTCACCTTGGAAGAAGGTGATGAGATTTGGCCGGAAGGGCATGTAACACCCTAATTTTGGGCCTAGAAGTTTTAGAGTTTGAATCGGACCGGTCGAGAACAGTTCGAACCTTTAAGGGAGATTTAGGGAACACCTAGTTCGGGTTGCTTTAAAAATTATGGAAAATATCTAAAATCCTTATTTATTATATGAATGATTATGGTGAAAAAAAATTACAAAATAAGGTTTGGAAATACTACATTTCGGTGTAGTGACCAAATCGCAGTTTTTGCAAAAGTTGAATAGTGACTGTTTTGTAAAGGATTGAAACTTTGAGTCTTTAAGAAGCTAATTTTACCAAAATGTTTTTAATCATATTTCTCCTTATTTTGGGTGTTTTTAATAAAGTTTTAATTAAGGGAAATAAGTATTATTAAAAAAAGAAATCTATCTTTGACTTTTCAAAACTACCTTACGTTAGTTTTCTCTCATTTCATTTTCTCTCAATTTCTTTTACGCCAAACACATTTCTTCCATCAATTAGCCTCTGATTTTCATTCCTTTTGATGAGATATCAATCTCCTTTTTGTTTCCTAATCTTTTCCTCACCAAATCATCTTGTTTTCATTTTGGATTTTCAAGAAAACTTGCCCTAATCAAGGAGAAATAAGCCATTAGAGGTAAGCTTCGTCCTTCTCCTCTAATGATCAGTTCTTTACTGAAATTCCCAAGTTATCAATCCTTTGTTGATGATTTTTGAGTTGCTTTAATGTTAGAAATATGAAATTGTGTTAAAACTCAAGATTCTTGGAGAGATCTTGATGATTTTCATGGTTAATGGTTAGGCTCGGTTTTGAGGTTGCTTTCTAAAGTATTTTGGATGGTAATTGATGTTATAAATGAGGTTTTATCAAACAAATCCTGAATAGGCTTGGATTCCTAATTTTTTGCATGCTAGAATGGTAGTTTTGGTGTTCTGTTATAGCTAGAGGTATAAGGACGAGTTTAGGGTGATTTTTGGTGTTGATTGAGGTTTAAAAATGTTTAGAAGTGATAGATCTTGGCTGGGCTTTGTTTTGGAAGAGTTTGGAGATGATTTCGGTTATTTTTGGTGGCTGAAATGAGGCTTTTGAGTAGAGCAGCGAGTTTAAGTGTGTGGCTGATGATTTTAATGCATGATGTTGCATTAATCCTCTGCTCTTATGTGTTATGAACAGGGGAGACATCTTCGGACACCTTTGGTGTTGATCCGGGAGTGCTGGGAGCTTAGATAGAATTTCGGCGAGTAAGTGAAACGTAATTGGTGAGTGCGAATGGTTTTAGAAGTCCTTGAGGGACAAAGAAACAAGGTTTGGGGATTAAGGAAAGGTTTGAAATACCTTCCTAAGTCCGGAAGTAACTATGGCTAGATTTGCTCTCAATTATGTGGTTGTTGCCCCAAAAATGCTTTTACATGCTCTTGCTTTGAGATAGACAAATTCCTACTGTTTTTATGCATGAATTGTAGCATGAGATGATGCTTGAAGAGATTTCATGAGATGGCAAGTTGCGTTGATGAGTTTTGATATTTCGATTTCATGCAAAACATGTGTTATGATTTTGAAATGTGTTGAGATGGTTTTGAGAAATATCGCATTAAAACGGTAGGTGAGATGATGTTTTGACATAATATATTGGTATAGAAGATGAGATACTTACCGGATACAATTGATCGATCAATAGGATGAGAGTGCACTATAAACTAAAATCCGTACGTGCTCTTTGGAGTTGGGCAATGGGGGTAGTGCCATCCCAATCCAAAGTGAGAATCCGATGATGGGCATTCCATCGGGGTAGGACTTAGTGAAACACCCAAACTTTTTGGCGAAAAGAGATATCGCCATGAGAATCCGATGATGAGAGATTCCACCGGGGTAGGACTTGACCTTGAGTCAAGCTAATCTGTATATCCGAGTAATGATGAAATGTGAAATACCAATATAAAATATGGAAATGCATTTGATTCACATGTACCAAATGAAGAGATGTTTTATGCTATGAGAAATGTATATGATATTATGATATGAAATGCTTTTGTTTTCATTCAGCATGTGCATGGTCGTGCCATAAGATTTTCATTGGTTTAAATACATGAGATAGAATAGAGGTACATGTGGTTTCAAATGAAGATTTGCTTTGAAATGGTTTTCGAGCATGAGATAGAATGAGCATGTTGTTGAAAATGGCTTTTGAGAAAGTGTTTTGAATAATGCATTGTTGTGTTGGTTTTCTTTAGAGCTTGCCTCACTAAGCAAATATGCTTACGCTCTCTTTTACCAACAATGCAGACAATTGAGGTGATTTTGGGCAGCAAGAAGGTTAAGAACATCCAAGGAAGTATAAAGCTCATGTATGGTGATGCTTTTATACACTTTAGTATTGGTATTTGGCAATGGGGTTTCAAGGTTGTATTTGGGAGATGTGTTTTGGACTCCCTATGTTTGTAGTGAGTTTGTTATGGCTTTTGTGTTTTGTAAATGGTCCTAAATGGTTTGGCTGGAGGTTTGAGTTCTATATTTGGTTTTGTGGTTAGGGAGCATTCATATAGTTTGAATGTTCATGTGTTTGATGCCATGCTTTAGATTAAGCTTCTCGATTATGATCTATAATGTTTAAATAAGTGGCTGGTATGTTATGATATGTTTGGAGCATGTTTGATTGAGTAAAGAAGTGAAAAACCAGAAAATTCTTCAGTTGCAGGGCAGGGTGTATCGAAACACCCTTAACTGTTTCGAAACGGGGGCCTGAAATGGCCATGGCGTTTCGGAACGGCTGAAGGTGTTTTGGAACATTTTGGCTACTGGAAGGCCCTGTTCCGATACGGGTTTCGGAACGGCCCGAGTACCGAAATGGCTAGCCCAGTTTCGATACATGCGTTTCGATAAGAGGGCTAGTGTACCGAAACGGGTGACCGTTGGTATGTGTTTTTGAATTGTTTCAGGTTTTCAAGTTTTACATTTTAGTCCTGGGTGTTGTGCATGCAATTTCTTGAGCTTGGAATGTCCTTTTAAGCTGAAATTTGACAGAGAGTCATGTGATATGACTAATTAACAAATGGTAAACTTAAAATCTGCAAAGTCCTTATATTTTCCA
The DNA here is from genome assembly GCA_030270665.1 of Hibiscus trionum. Taxonomy (NCBI): domain Eukaryota; kingdom Viridiplantae; phylum Streptophyta; class Magnoliopsida; order Malvales; family Malvaceae; genus Hibiscus; species Hibiscus trionum. The sequence goes on along the minus strand of BSYR01000057.1, from coordinate 20,603,287 downwards.
AAATTTACGTTTTGGTCCCTAAAAGTGTACTTCTTGCAATTGAGTCCCTACTTGATTTCCAATCACTATACCTTTCTCTCATATGACTCTTGTGTAACACCTAGGCTTAATGTGCATCTAGAAAAGATAAAAAGGAAAAAAGGGTCTTTAAACAAGGTTGACTTTCGGGTTGACTTTCGTTTTCCCTGTGTAATCTTCGTAGTTCGGGTCAAGCGTCTATGCCGGGCTAAGGGGGTTACAGGGAAAATTGAGTCCAAGGTTCATTGGACAATACGAGGTGATAGAACGTGTGGGTCCTGTTGCCTACAAGCTGAGACTGCCTCAGGAGTTAGAAAAGATATATAACGTGTGGGTCCTATAGAGGAAGTTGAGCTAAATCCATATTTGACGTATGATGAGGAACCTGTTAAGATTCTGGATATGGATAGTAAGGTTCTTCGGGGTAACACCATTTAGCTAGTCAAAGTCTTGTGGAGACATCGTGGCGTTGAGGAAGCCACGTTGGAAAGGAAGGATGATATGAAGAAGACATTTCCTTACCTTTTTCCACCAGGTAAATTTCAAGGACAAAATTTCTTAAGTGAGGGAGAGTTGTAACGCCCTGGTTTTGGGCCTAGATGTTTTAGAGGTTGAATCGGGCCGGTCGAAAACGGTTCGAATCGTTAAGGGAAGTTTAGGGAACACCTAGTTCGGGATGCTTTAAAAATATGGGAAAATATCTAAAAATCCACATTTATTATATAAATGGTTATGGTGAAAACAATTTTACAAAATGTGATTTGGAAATACTCCATTTCAGTGTAGTGACCAAATTGCAGTTTTTGCAAAATTTGATTAGTGATTGTTTTGTAAAGGATTGAAACTTTGAATCTTTAAGGAGCTAATTTTACCAAAATCTTTTTTATCAGATTTCTCTTTAATTTGAGTGTTTTAATAATGATATAATAAAAAGAATAAAGTGAGAAATCCTACTTTGACTTTTCATAACTACTTTACGATCTTTTCCCTCTTTTCATTTTCTCTCAACTTCCACTCAGCCAAACACAATTCCCTCACCAATTAATCTCTGATTTTCATCTCTTTTGCTGAGATTTCATTCTCCTAAGGATTTCCAATCTTTACCTCATCAAATCCTCTTGTTTTTACTTTGGATTTTCAAGAAATCTTGCCCAAATTGAGGACAAATCAGCCATTAGAGGTAAGCTTCGTCCTTCTCCTCTAATGATCACTTCATTACTGAAATTCTAAAGTTATCAATCCTTTGTTAATGATTCTTGAGTTGTTTTAATGTTAGAAACATGAAAATGTTGTAAAATTCAAGATTCTTGGTGAGATCCTGATGATTTTCGTAACTCTTTGTTAAGCTCTGTTTTGAGGATGTTTTCTAATGTGTTTTGGATGATAATTGATGTTATGAATGATGTTTTATCAATCAATTCCCGAATAGAGTTTGAATCGGACCGGTCGAGAACAGTTCGAACCTTTAAGGGAGATTTAGGGAACACCTAGTTCGGGTTGCTTTAAAAATTATGGAAAATATCTAAAATCCTTATTTATTATATGAATGATTATGGTGAAAAAAAATTACAAAATAAGGTTTGGAAATACTACATTTCGGTGTAGTGACCAAATCGCAGTTTTTGCAAAAGTTGAATAGTGACTGTTTTGTAAAGGATTGAAACTTTGAGTCTTTAAGAAGCTAATTTTACCAAAATGTTTTTAATCATATTTCTCCTTATTTTGGGTGTTTTTAATAAAGTTTTAATTAAGGGAAATAAGTATTATTAAAAAAAGAAATCTATCTTTGACTTTTCAAAACTACCTTACGTTAGTTTTCTCTCATTTCATTTTCTCTCAATTTCTTTTACGCCAAACACATTTCTTCCATCAATTAGCCTCTGATTTTCATTCCTTTTGATGAGATATCAATCTCCTTTTTGTTTCCTAATCTTTTCCTCACCAAATCATCTTGTTTTCATTTTGGATTTTCAAGAAAACTTGCCCTAATCAAGGAGAAATAAGCCATTAGAGGTAAGCTTCGTCCTTCTCCTCTAATGATCAGTTCTTTACTGAAATTCCCAAGTTATCAATCCTTTGTTGATGATTTTTGAGTTGCTTTAATGTTAGAAATATGAAATTGTGTTAAAACTCAAGATTCTTGGAGAGATCTTGATGATTTTCATGGTTAATGGTTAGGCTCGGTTTTGAGGTTGCTTTCTAAAGTATTTTGGATGGTAATTGATGTTATAAATGAGGTTTTATCAAACAAATCCTGAATAGGCTTGGATTCCTAATTTTTTGCATGCTAGAATGGTAGTTTTGGTGTTCTGTTATAGCTAGAGGTATAAGGACGAGTTTAGGGTGATTTTTGGTGTTGATTGAGGTTTAAAAATGTTTAGAAGTGATAGATCTTGGCTGGGCTTTGTTTTGGAAGAGTTTGGAGATGATTTCGGTTATTTTTGGTGGCTGAAATGAGGCTTTTGAGTAGAGCAGCGAGTTTAAGTGTGTGGCTGATGATTTTAATGCATGATGTTGCATTAATCCTCTGCTCTTATGTGTTATGAACAGGGGAGACATCTTCGGACACCTTTGGTGTTGATCCGGGAGTGCTGGGAGCTTAGATAGAATTTCGGCGAGTAAGTGAAACGTAATTGGTGAGTGCGAATGGTTTTAGAAGTCCTTGAGGGACAAAGAAACAAGGTTTGGGGATTAAGGAAAGGTTTGAAATACCTTCCTAAGTCCGGAAGTAACTATGGCTAGATTTGCTCTCAATTATGTGGTTGTTGCCCCAAAAATACTTTTACATGCTCTTGCTTTGAGATAGACAAATTCCTACTGTTTTTATGCATGAATTGTAGCATGAGATGATGCTTGAAGAGATTTCATGAGATGGCAAGTTGCATTGATGAGTTTTGATATTTCGATTTCATGCAAAACATGTGTTATGATTTTGAAATGTGTTGAGATGGTTTTGAGAAATATCGCATTAAAACGGTAGGTGAGATGATGTTTTGACATAATATATTGGCATAGAAGATGAGATACTTACCGGATACAATTGATCGATCAATAGGATGAGAGTGCACTATAAACTAAAATCCGTACGTGCTCTTTGGAGTTGGGCAATGGGGGTAGTGCCATCCCAATCCAAAGTGAGAATCCGATGATGGGCATTCCATCGGGGTAGGACTTAGTGAAACACCCAAACTTTTTGGCGAAAAGAGATATCGCCATGAGAATCCGATGATGAGAGATTCCACCGGGGTAGGACTTGACCTTGAGTCAAGCTAATCTGTATATCCGAGTAATGATGAAATGTGAAATACCAATATAAAATATGGAAATGCATTTGATTCACATGTACCAAATGAAGAGATGTTTTATGCTATGAGAAATGTATATGATATTATGATATGAAATGCTTTTGTTTTCATTCAGCATGTGCATGGTCGTGCCATAAGATTTTCATTGGTTTAAATACATGAGATAGAATAGAGGTACATGTGGTTTCAAATGAAGATTTGCTTTGAAATGGTTTTCGAGCATGAGATAGAATGAGCATGTTGTTGAAAATGGCTTTTGAGAAAGTGTTTTGAATAATGCATTGTTGTGTTGGTTTTCTTTAGAGCTTGCCTCACTAAGCAAATATGCTTACGCTCTCTTTTACCAACAATGCAGACAATTGAGGTGATTTTGGGCAGCAAGAAGGTTAAGAACATCCAAGGAAGTATAAAGCTCATGTATGGTGATGATTTTATACACTTTAGTATTGGTATTTGGCAATGGGGTTTCAAGGTTGTATTTGGGAGATGTGTTTTGGACTCCCTATGTTTGTAGTGAGTTTGTTATGGCTTTTGTGTTTTGTAAATGGTCCTAAATGGTTTGGCTGGAGGTTTGAGTTCTATATTTGGTTTTGTGGTTAGGGAGCATTCATATAGTTTGAATGTTCATGTGTTTGATGCCATGCTTTAGATTAAGCTTCTCGATTATGATCTATAATGTTTAAATAAGTGGCTGGTATGTTATGGTATGTTTGGAGCATGTTTGATTGAGTAAAGAAGTGAAAAACCAGAAAATTCTTCAGTTGCAGGGCAGGGTGTATCGAAACACCCTTAACTGTTTCGAAACGGGGGCCTGAAATGGCCATGGCGTTTCGGAACGGCTGAAGGTGTTTTGGAACATTTTGGCTACTGGAAGGCCCTGTTCCGATACGGGTTTCGGAACGGCCCGAGTACCGAAATGGCTAGCCCAGTTTCGATACATGCGTTTCGATAAGAGGGCTAGTGTACCGAAACGGGTGACCGTTGGTATGTGTTTTTGAATTGTTTCAGGTTTTCAAGTTTTACATTTTAGTCCTGGGTGTTGTGCATGCAATTTCTTGAGCTTGGAATGTCCTTTTAAGCTGAAATTTGACAGAGAGTCATGTGATATGACTAATTACCAAATGGTAAACTTAAAATCTGCAAAGTCCTTATATTTTCCAAAATTTACGTTTTGGTCCCTAAAAGTGTACTTCTTGCAATTGAGTCCCTACTTGATTTCCAATCACTATACCTTTCTCTCATATGACTCTTGTGTAACACCTAGGCTTAATGTGCATCTAGAAAAGATAAAAAGGAAAAAAGGGTCTTTAAACAAGTTTGACTTTCGGGTTGACTTTCGTTTTCCCTGTGTAATCTTCGTAGTTCGGGTCAAGCGTCTATGCCGGGCTAAGGGGGTTACAGGGAAAATTGAGTCCAAGGTTCATTGGACAATACGAGGTGATAGAACGTGTGGGTCCTGTTGCCTACAAGCTGAGACTGCCTCAGGAGTTAGAAAAGATATATAACGTGTGGGTCCTATAGAGGAAGTTGAGCTAAATCCATATTTGACGTATGATGAGGAACCTGTTAAGATTCTGGATATGGATAGTAAGGTTCTTCGGGGTAACACCATTTAGCTAGTCAAAGTCTTGTGGAGACATCGTGGCGTTGAGGAAGCCACGTTGGAAAGGAAGGATGATATGAAGAAGACATTTCCTTACCTTTTTCCACCAGGTAAATTTCAAGGACAAAATTTCTTAAGTGAGGGAGAGTTGTAACGCCCTGGTTTTGGGCCTAGATGTTTTAGAGGTTGAATCGGGCCGGTCGAAAACGGTTCGAATCGTTAAGGGAAGTTTAGGGAACACCTAGTTCGGGATGCTTTAAAAATATGGGAAAATATCTAAAAATCCACATTTATTATATAAATGGTTATGGTGAAAACAATTTTACAAAATGTGATTTGGAAATACTCCATTTCAGTGTAGTGACCAAATTGCAGTTTTTGCAAAATTTGATTAGTGATTGTTTTGTAAAGGATTGAAACTTTGAATCTTTAAGGAGCTAATTTTACCAAAATCTTTTTTATCAGATTTCTCTTTAATTTGAGTGTTTTAATAATGATATAATAAAAAGAATAAAGTGAGAAATCCTACTTTGACTTTTCATAACTACTTTACGATCTTTTCCCTCTTTTCATTTTCTCTCAACTTCCACTCAGCCAAACACAATTCCCTCACCAATTAATCTCTGATTTTCATCTCTTTTGCTGAGATTTCATTCTCCTAAGGATTTCCAATCTTTACCTCATCAAATCCTCTTGTTTTTACTTTGGATTTTCAAGAAATCTTGCCCAAATTGAGGACAAATCAGCCATTAGAGGTAAGCTTCGTCCTTCTCCTCTAATGATCACTTCATTACTGAAATTCTAAAGTTATCAATCCTTTGTTAATGATTCTTGAGTTGTTTTAATGTTAGAAACATGAAAATGTTGTAAAATTCAAGATTCTTGGTGAGATCCTGATGATTTTCGTAACTCTTTGTTAAGCTCTGTTTTGAGGATGTTTTCTAATGTGTTTTGGATGATAATTGATGTTATGAATGATGTTTTATCAATCAATTCCCGAATAGGTTTGGTTTCCTATGTTTTAGATGCTAGATTTGTGGTTTTTGGAGTGTTCTTGGTGTTCTGTTGTTGCTGGAGATATAAGGACGTGTTTGAGGTGATTTTTGTTGTTGATTGAGGTTTAGAAATTATTAGAATTGATATATCTTGGCTGGCTTTGATTTGAGAGAGGTTGGAGGTGATTTTGGTTATTTCTGATAGCCGAAATGGTGCTTTTGAGTAGTGCAGCGAGTTTTTATGAGTGGCTGGTGATTTCAATGCATGATGATGTATTAATCCTCTGCTCTTATGTGTAATAAACAGGGGAGACATCTTTGGACGCTTTTGGTGTTGATCCGGAGGTGCCAGAAGCCTAGATAGCATTTCGGCAAGCAAGCGAAATGTAATCGGTGAGTGCGAATGGTTTTAGAAGTCCTTGAGGGACAAGGAAACAAGGTTTAGGGATATAGGATTGGTTTGAAACACCATCCTAAGTCCGGAAGTAAGTATGGCTAGATTTTCTCTCAATATGTGGTTGATGCCCCTAAATGCTTTTAACATGCATGCTCTTGTTTTGAGATAGACAAATTTCTACTGTTTTATGCATGATTTGTAGCATGAGTTGATGCTATGCATTGATTTTCATGAGATAGCATGTAGGGGTGAAGAGTTTTGAGATTTTGATTTAATGCAAAGCATGTGATATGGTTTTGAAATGAGATGAGATAGATTTGTGAAATGTTGCATCAAAACAGTAGGAGAGATGATGATTTTGATATAATATATTGGCATAAATGATTAGATAATTACCGGATATAATTGGTCGACCAATAGGATGATAGTACACTATAAACTAAAAATTCGTATGTGCTCTTTGTAGTCGGGCAATGGGGGTAGTGCCATCTCGATCCAAAGTGAGAATCCGATGATAAGAGATACCATCGGGGTAGGACTTGGTGAAATACCCATGCTTTATGGCGAAGAGAGATACCGCCATGAGAGTCCGGTGATGTGAGATTCCATCGGGGTAGGACATGACTTTGAGTCAAGCTAATCCGTATATCCGAGTAAAGATGTAATATGAAATGCCAATATATGAAATTGTATTTGATTCACATGTACCAAATGTTGAGACGATTTATGCTTTGAGAAATGCATATGGGATTTGTGGTATGAAATGCTTTTGTTTTCATTAAGCATGTGTATGGCTTTGCCATGAGTTTTGCATTGGTTTAATGCATGAGTTAGAACGAGTGTACATGTGTTTTCAAATGGAGATTTGCTTTGAAATGGTTTTCAAGAATGAGATAGAAAGAGCATGTCGTAGAAAATGGTTTTGAGATAGAGTTTTGAATATGCATTGTTGTGTTGGTTTTCTTAGAGCTTGCCTCAATAAGAAAATGTGCTTACGCTCTCTTTTACCAACAATGTGGATAATTGAGACGTTTTTGGGCAGCAAGGAGGCTAAGAATATCCAAGCAAGTGAGAATCTCATGTATGGTGATATTTTTGTATGCTTTAGTAGTGATATTTGGCAATGGGGAGCCTATGGTTGGATTTGGGAGATGTGTTTTGAACTCACTATGTTTGTTGCAAATTTAATATGGTCTTTGAAGTTTGTAAATGTCCTATATGGTTTAGTCAGTAGCTTGTGGCTTGCAAATGGATTTCATGACTAGGGAGCATGCCTATAGACTCAATGATCATATGTTTGATGTCATGCTTTAGCTTAAATCTCATAATAGTGATCTCTGATGTTTAATTATATTCTTGGTGTGTTATGCTATCATCTGGGATGGGTTTGAATGCGTAAAGATGTGAAAAACCAGAAAAATATATAGTTGCAGGGCAGGGTGTATCGAAACACCCTTAACTGTTTTGGAACATGGGCCTGAAATGGCCATATTGTTTCGGATCGGGAAAGAGTGTTTCAGAACACTTTAGCTACGGGAGAGCCACGTTTTGATACGGGTCTCGGAACACACCCGAGTACCGAAACGGTCAATTCCGTTTCGATACGGCCGTTTCGATACAAGGACCAGTGTTTCAGAACACCCGACCATTGGATTAAATTTTGAATTTTTTCAAGTTCTTCTTTCTTACATTTTAGTCCTTGATGGTTATGGAAGCAATTGGTTGAGTTTGGAATGTCCAATTAAGTTGATATTTGTCAAAGATGCGTGAATTATGACTAATTGCATATTGGTAAACTTAAAATCTGCAAGGTTCTCGTATTTTGCAAAATTTACGTTTTGATCCCTAAAAGTCTAATTCTTGCAAATAAACCCCTAAATGAATTCTGATCTCTATGCCTTGTCCTTCCAACGATCTTGAGTGATCACATAGGCTTAATGTTGCATTTAGAAAAGATAAAAGAAAAAAAGGGTCGTTAATCAAGGTTGACTTTCGGGTTGACTTTGGTTTTCCCCGTGTAATCTGTGTAGTTCGGGTCAAGTGTCTAGGTCGGGCTAAGGGGTTACATTATAACTCCAGTAACACCAGAACCACATTATCATCACAAAAACTCCAAATCTAACAATCTAACAATTAGAGATCCAACTCATTTCAGGATTACTATTATAAAACCTTTATTTCAACATCATTTAACATTCAAATCGTGATTAAAATCAACCTCAAATCAATCAAAATAGTACCATTACGAAAATCTTGAGAAATCATCTTTTAAAGCTTTATTTAGCCATTTTCATCAAATAGATTATAAAACCTTGTTATTAAACACAATTAGAGAGCCAAAGACTTGGGAATTTCAATAAAGAACCTTGATTAGAGGAGAAAAGAAAGATCACCTCTAACACAAGCTTTTTCCCTTGATTGCAATGATTTAGAAGAAATCCTTGAAGAAGCCCATAGCTAGTTGATGTAGAAATCCATGAGAATCATTTAGAAATCAAGAGTGGATGAAAAGAGATAAATCTCAGGACATTTAGTGATACAAAGATAGTTTGGTTGATGGGAAAGTTGAGAGAAAAGTTTAGGAGAAAAGTAGTTACGTGAGAAAATGTTTAGCATTTTAAAATCCTTTTTATCAAATCTCATTTAATAAATAAATTAATTAAATCTTTTAAAAACACAAAATGAAGGGGAAAGGCTGATAACACCTTTGTGTAATAGCTCCCTAAAGATTCTATGTTTTGGCCCTCTTCAATTTAGTCATTAAAATGTATTTTGCAATTTTTACAAATTAGTCACCGTTTTCAAAATACCAATTAAATCAGTCAAATTTTATCAAATTGAACTCTTCAAAACCTTTAAAACATTATTTTTAGATTATAAAATAGTTTTCCATATTTTATCTCCCTCAAAAACCTTTTATATCAAATTAATGCTGAAACTAGCATAACTCGCCCAAATCGGTTCACCCGAACCTCTTAGCCGAACCCGACTAACATCTAAGCCCAAAATCGGGGCTTTACAACTCTCCCCCACTTAGTAAATTTTGTCTTCAAAATTTTACATAATGTAAAAAAAGATAAGGAAACTACTTCTTCATGTCCTCCTTCCTTTCCCACGTGGCTTCCTCAACACCACGATGTCGCCACAAGACCATGACCAACTCAATGTTCTTACCACAGAGAACTTTGTTGTCTGAATCTAAGATCTGAACTAGTTCTTCGTCATATAAAAAAATCGGGATTCAACTCAATCTCCTCAACATGCATAACATGAGATGGATCCGATCTATATCTCTGAAGCATGGATACATGGAAAACATCATGTATTTTCTCCAACTCGGGAGGCAACCTCAACCTATAAGCAACAGGTCCAACATGCTCAAGAACCTCATACGGTCCAATAAACCTCGAACTCAACTTGCCTTTTTGGCCAAATCTCATTACCTTCTTCAAAGGTGAAACCTTCAAAAACACCTTATCACCTACAGCGTACTCAATCTCCTTATGCTTCAAATCCGCGTAAGACTTTTTCCAATCCGAAGCCGCTTTCATCCTCTCACTTATAAGCTTCACTTTTACCGTAGTGCCCTTAAGCACATTAGGCAAAGAAACCAACTTTTGCCCTGCTTCCGCCCAACAAAGAGGCGTTCTACACTTCCTTCCATACAAGGCCTTATAAGAAGCCATTTGAATGCTCGCCTAATAACTATTATTGTAAGCAAACTCCACCAAAGGCAACTATTTCTCCTGTGAACCTTGAAATTCAATGATGCAACATCTCAACATATCCTCCAACACTTGGATAACTCGTTCAGACTGACCATCCGTCTAAGGGTGATACGAAGTGCTGAAATTCAAACGCGTACCCAACGCTTGATGAAGACACTCCAAAAACCTCACTGTGAAATGAGGATCTCGATCCAAAACAATAGACTTAGGTACCCCATGCAACCTCACAATCTCAGAGATGTACAAATCCGCCAACTTTTCTAACGTATATGTAATATGCATTGCCAGAAAATGTGCACACTTCGTAAAACGATCAACAATCACCCAAATGGAATTCTTTTTTAACGGTGTCAAAGGCAAACCCGTCACGAAATCCATGGTGATTCTCTCCCATTTCTATTTTTGAATCTTCAATGGTTGCAAACATCCAGAAGGAAATTGATGCTCAGCTTTAACTCGTTGACAAACCATGCACTTACTAACAAAATCAGTCATGTCCTTCTTCAAGCCAACCCAATAGTACTCATCCGTTAACCTCATGATACATCTTTGTAGTACCATGATGCATAGCAAAAGAACTGTTATGAGCCTCAGTTAAGATAGTTCGCCTCAATTTCTGAGATGCATAAGGTACCATTCTACCTTCTATCATCAACACACATCCCAAATCAACATAGGACACATCACTATACACCACAAACTATTTACCCGACTCGGGTTGAATCAGGATAGGAGCTTGCGTCAACCCTTCCTCCAACTTCTCAAAAGCTTGTTGTCTAACCTCCGTCCACTCAAAGCTAACATCTTTTTGTAACAACTTTTTCAAAGGAGCACCAATCGTTGAAAAACCATCCATGAACCTACGATAGTATCTCGCCAAACCAACGAAACTACGCACTTCATGAACCGACTTAGGCGACTTCCAATTCATCATCGCTTCAACCTTTTGAAGATCAACTCTAATCCCTTCAGCCGACACCACATGGCCAAGGAAAACAACTTCCTTAAGCTAAAACTCACACTTGCTCAACTTGGCATAAAGTTGATTTTCCAACAAAACTTGCAACACAATTCACAAATGCTTAGGGATAAACACAACCACAAACCTATCCAATGGTTTAATATCAGAAGAATTAAACTTAAGAAACGAATAAGCACGGTTTTCATCCCAATGGTGAAAGCTAACTCAGCTTAGGGATAAGTTAGAGCTTCAACGGCTAAAAGAAGCGTGAGATTAGTTGGTGTTCATCCTTGGTTCACACCGGGAGGTATTATCAAGGACCATTCATCAACAATACTTTGACTTAGGGATAAGGAGAATCCATCAAATGATGCTTTGTCGAACCTTGACATTGTCTGCCGACCAGCAAGGGATTGTCGAGGTAGCACAACTTATTGCCGCGGCAGGGACTAAGGTCATTGTTGAGGCAGTTTGGTTTTTATTGCATTCAAAGACTGAGACAAGTCAATTGATTTCCACACTACGACGCAATCTAATCCGGCCCATTCTCTCATCTTGATTACTCTACTTTTTAATTACTTGCTTATTTTATTTTCAGTTTATTAGATTATTCTCAAAACCCAAATCAATCACTTGTGTCTTTACTTTTATTTCCTTTTTAGTGTGAGGCGATAAACGTTGAAGGTTTCACCAATCCCTGTGGAGACGATACTCAATACTTCATCACTTTATTAGTTGTGATGTGTATACTTGCACAATTGCGTAGCACAATTTACATACAAGTTTTTGGCGTCGTTGTTGGGGATTGGCAATAGCAACTTTCAATTTTATTTTCTTGCACTTTTAATTTTTGTTTCTCAAGCACTAATAAACTTTTGTTTGCATTGGTGTATGACCAGGGCGAACCCAAAGTATCCATTCTACGACCTTGATCAAGAAATCGATCTTATTTTCCAAAGACTCAAGCAAAAGATAAGACAAGAGATAACACATCAAGTTGGCGGTAACAACCGGAATGTCGAAGGGCAGCAATTTGTCGATTGTGCTCAAGATTCCCCGACAGGAGGTGGAGAAAATCTGCGAGTACAATTTGCTCCAGTACGAAACCCAATAGTCCGAGACTACCTAGAAGAAGATATGAACGGACTAAATCCAGGAGTTGACACACCTGACATAGAAGCTGTCCACTTTGAACTAAAGCCCGTAATGTTCAACATGATCAATACTATGGGGTAATTTGGCGGCTCAGCAGTTGAAGATGCTAGACAACACCTCAAATACTTCCTGCATATTTACAATTCATTTAACATACATGGAGTGCATGAGGATATTTTGAGGCTGAAATTGTTTCCCTATTCATTGAGGGATAGGGAAAAAAACCTAGCTAAATAGCATTCCAGCAGGATCAATTGGATCTTGGAGTGACTTATGTCGTGATTTCCTTGCACATTTTAATCCTATGAATTTAACTGATAAATTGCGTAATGAAATCACTTCTTTTCGACAGGCTGATGACGAATCCATGCACGAGGCTTAGGAACGATATAGAGAGTTGTTACATAAATTCCCCTTGCACGGAGTCCCATTGTGGACACAGGTGTCAATGTTCTACAATGTTGTCAACACGGTAACAAGGATGATGCTTGATGCATCGGTGAATGGCATACTCCTAGACAAGGAACCGGAGGAAGGAGTGGATATCCTGAATAGGACGGACAAAAATACTATCAATTCCCAACAACAAAAAGAGGGGGAATCAGATGCCAACCCACAATAAACGAAATAGGGTCCTCAGACTCGATTTTAGCACAAATCGCCTCCTTGAAAAAGTTGGTCATGAACATACAAACGTAGAATAATCACTAGGAGGTCAAGGTAGTGGGTTTATTTTGTGAAAACTATGGGGGTAACCATGTTTCTTCTGAATGCCCATATAATACAGAGTCGAGAAATTGCGTTGGAAACTACAATCAGAACAATAACATGATGTACAACAACTACAACCCAGCCTAGAAGAAACACCCGAATTTCTCCTGGAGCAACCCTAACAACACACTCAATCTGATCAATCAGAATGCTCCAGCAGCAGGATTTCAACAGAACATGCCTTGGCAGACTATGTCGCAACAGCATTCGCTGCCGCCGCAACAGCCTATGCCAACTAGTTCTTTAGAAAACTCTCTTAATGCTTTTATGTCTCAAACTAGTGCATATATGGCTAATACCGATAGGTTCATAAAGAAAACTGACGCTTTTATGGACGGGACAGAGATGTGGATGCAGAATCATGAGGCAACATTGAAATCCATAGAAACTCAAGTTGGGTAGTTTGCACAAATCCTAAACTCCAGATCGAGGGGAGGATTTCTAAGTGATATTGAAGTCGCTAACAGAACAAGTCATGAACAGTGCAAAGCAATCAGCACTAGGAGTGGCAAACAGCTGAAGGAACCTCGAGCCAGTGAAAAAAGAGGAGACCAAAGAATGGATCGAGGACATTCGACTCCCACCACCATTCCCACAAAGGCTAACGGCAGAAACAAGAGTACCAGTACAAGAAGTTCCTAGACATCTTGAATCAGGTCTACATCAACATATCCTTCGTGGAAGCAATAGAGCAAATGCCGAATTATGCCAAGTTCCTTAAAGACATGGTGTCAAGGCGAACAAGAATAGGGGAGTTCGAAACAGTTGCCGCAACGGAAGGGTGTATGGCCATGTTACACAACCGAACACCACCTAAACTTAAAGATCCTAAGAGCTTCACAATACATGTGCAATCGGAAATCATTATGTGAGGAAGGTATTGTGTGACTTATGATGCAGATGAACATGCACCCATCATACTTGGGCGACCATTCTTAGCCACTAGGAGGACATTGATAGATGTGGAGAAAGGTGACCTAACAATGAGGGTAAATGACCAACAAGTCAAGCTTAATGTTTTCCAGACCCTCAAACATGTCGATGATCAAGAAGAATGTCAAATGATGCAAGCCACCACTGAATTCAACTTTGACATCGATGCACCATGCCTTGGCATACACTGCCTCGGCAATGAGTTTGGCCATTGCCTCGGCATGCACTCTAACGATTGCCTCGGCAATGTTCTAGATAGCCTTCCCGACTCTGAAGAAACTAAAGAGGAGGAAATTGAGGAAGCCCACTGGACGGTCTCTCTTCTAGGTAAGTATTTCAAACCCTTCAATTATTCTAGAGAGGAACGAAAGGTTGAAAACCCTCAATCGAGCAACCACCGGTTCTTGAATTAAAACAACTGCATGATAAATTGAAATATGTTTATTTGGGAACCAACGACACATTGCATGTAATTATTTTTTCTAAGTTGCAGCCTAAACAGGAACAAAGTTTGACCAATATGTTGCGGCAGCACAACAGGGCAATAGGGTGGACGATTGTCGATTTGAAGGGGATAAGCCCAGTGATATGTATGCACAAAATCCTTTTGGAGGATGATCTTAAACCTACCATTGAGGCTCATAGAAGGCTTAACCATGCCATGAAGAAGGTGGTAAGAAAAGAAATCATCAAATGACTTGATGCCGGAATCATCTATCCCATCTCTGAGAGCACATAGGTAAGCCCGATACAATGTGTACCAAAGAAAGGTAGAATAATTGTGATAACCAGTGAGAACAATGAGTTAATCCCAACCAGGACTGTGACCGGTTTGAGGGTTTGTATGGATTATCGCAAGTTGAATAAAGCAACTAGAAAGGATCACTTCCTTTTGCCCTTTAATGATCAAATGCTTGATAGACTTGCTAGTAAACCATTTTATTGTTTTCTTGATGGTTACTCAGGTTATAACCAGATTGCCATAACACCGGATGACCATGCAAAAACCACCTTCACATGCCCATAAGGCATATATGCATTTAGGAGGATGTTGTTTGGGCTTTGCAATGCCCCGTCAACATTCCAACGATGCATGATTGCAATTTTCTCCGACATGGTAGAAGACTTACTAAAGATCTTCATGGATGATTTCTAAGTATTTGGCGATGACTTTGACAATTGCCTCGACAATTTGGAGAGGCTACTCAAACGATGTGAGGAATCCAATCTAGTCCTAAATTGGGAGAAATGACACTTCCTGGTGGATGAGGGCATAGTGCTCGGCCACAAGATCTCATCAAAGCGAATTGAAGTAGACAAAGCCAAGATAGATGTGATCGAGAAACTCCCCCACCAAACACAATTAAAGGAATTCAGAGTTTTCTAGGACACGCATGTTTTTGTAGAAGATTTATTGCAAATTTTTCGAAAATCACTAAACACTTGTGCCATTTGCTTGAACATGATAGGGCATTTGACTTCAATGATGAATGCACTAAAGCATTCGAGACATTAAAGCAAAAACTTGTGGCCCCACCAATTGTCATGCCACCAGATTGGGCACTGCTTTTCGAGCACATGTGTGACGTAAGTGACCATGCCGTCGGGGCAGTCCTGGGTCAAAGGAAAAGTAAACTCTTCAATGTGATCTATTATGCTAGTAAAACACTGAATGAGGCTCAAGTCAACTATACCACCACCGAAAAATAGTTACTAGTTGTAGTCTTCGCCTTTGAAAAGTTTCGATCATACCTAATCAGAACCAAGGTGATTGTTCAAATGCACCATTCGGCGATCAAGTACTTGTTTTCCAAGAAGGATTCCAAGCCTAGATTGATTCAATGGATTCTTCTACTATAAGAATTTGATGTCGACAACAAGGATATAAAAGGAATGGAAAATCAAGTTGCCGATCAACTTTCAAGACTAGAACCAGGAAGAGAGGACACCACATGCCCTGATATACGAGATACATTCCCAGATGAGTAGCTCCTTCTTGCCTCGGCAGAGAAGGAAGCTACTGCCGCGACAGTGACTGAAAGCCTTGCCTCAACATTGTCAGACTGCATTGCTCTTGACAGTATTGTCTGCTGCAACAACACCCTGGAACGCATATCTTGTTGATTCTTTAGTTAGTGGTGTTTTACCTTCTAACCCTAACCATCAAGGGAAAAAGAGGTTCCAACATGATACTAAGCATTATTTTTGGGACGAGCCTCTTTTGTTCAAACATTGTGCAGATCAGGTTACAAGAAGATGTGTCACTGAAGAAGAACAACGAGAAGTGCTTCAACATTTCCATTCTTCACCATATGGAGGACACTTTGGAGGAACAAGAACCGCGGATAAGGTACTTCAATCAAGATTCTTTTGGCCCACTCTTTATAAAGATTCCAAAGCTTTCTATAAGCAATGTGATCGATGTCAACGAACCGACAATAATTCAAGACGTAACGAGATGCCTCTACAAACCATACTTGAAGTTGAATTGTTCGATGTGCGGGGTATTGATTTCATGGGGCCTTTCCCATCATCCTATGGGAATCTCTATATTTTGCTAGTCGTTGAGTACGTTTCCATGTAGGTCGAAGCCATTGTCACCACAAACAATGATTCCAAGACCGTGCAGAAATTCTTGTAAAAACACATATTTACACGGTTCGGAATACCTAGAGCCATAATTAGTGACGAGGGCAAGCACATTGACAACAAGCTCATTGTCGTGGCACTAAAGAAATTTGGTGTCACTCACAAGATTGCCACGACATATCACCAATAGACTAATGGGAAGACCGAGATATCAAATAGAGAGTTGAAGACAATTCTTGAAAAGGTGGTCAACCCATCAAGGAAAGATTGGTCCCTTCGACTTGATGATGCCCTGTGGGCTTACCGAACGACATTCAAGACCCCATTCGTAATGTCCCCATTCTGACTTGTGTACGGGAAAACATGCCATTTACCAGTAGAGATCGAACACAAGGCATATTGGGCAATTAGAACGGTGAATATGGATTGGGATAATGCTGGACATAAAAGACTCTTAGACCTTAATGAAATAAAGGAGTTCCGAGCCCTAGCTTATGACAATGCGAGAATTTACAAGGAGAAAACTAGACACTGGCATGATAGCAAGATCATGTCGCGACAGTTCATGCCCGGGCAGTAAGTGCTAATCTTCAATTCTCGGCTAAAGTTATTTCTAGGTAAACTCCGATCACGGTGGTCTGGGCCGTTCGAAGTTGTCAAAGTCTTCCTACATGGTGCGGTGACAATCAAATCCAACAAAGATGGGCATGAATTCAAAGTGAATGGACAAAGGCTTAAGCCTTACTCTAGGCCACATGTCATGAGGGATAAGGAAGTAATCACTTTAGGAGATGCACCCATATGCACTCCTTTAGTTCCTTGACCTTTTCTCTCTACTTTATTTTTATTATTATTTTTGTTTGTAGTTTTCCACATTTTTTTAAAAAAAATTAGGAATAAAATGTTTTTCTTTTTGTTTTGTTTTTAGGATAAAGATCAAGAAAAAAGAAGAAGATGGACCAACGGCCGCAACGGCATAATCCGCCCAATGGGCCGAAAACCACAACGGCTATATCTAACGGGCAGAAACGGCTACAGTAACGGCTAGTAGCCGTAACGGCTAGCTCTGCCACGTCAGCATTTAATGTCGCAATGGCACTGTTTGCTAACCTTTATATAAAGGCCACACCTCTATCGATTGTTCATCACTCAACCATTATCTTCTATTCTTTTGCTTCTTCCAAATCTTTAGTAATTTCTTTTTGTTCTCTCACAACTCTCTAAATTTTTGCGAGATGGCCCTAAAACTAAACCGAGAAGAAAGCTAAAAAACGGCCGAGGAGCCAACCTACAAACGATTTGTACCATCGGGAGTTGAAAAATGCTTCAACAAACATTTTATTGCCAGACAAGTATGGGAAGAGCAACTCACGGAAGCAGACTACGAGGCAATCAAGGAGGAGCTATGCTATGCCGACACGACATGGAATGCTGGCGCATATAAGGGCTCGGTAAACCGTCGAAGGCTTCAACCCGAGGCAAAACTCTAGAATACATTTGTCAAGCTTCGTCTCATGCCCACTTCACATAATAGCACCGTAAATAGGCCAAGTCTTACACTCATACATTCCATTTTGAATAATTGTATTATTAATGATGGTAACATTATATGTCATGAGTTCTATCAGTGCAGCCAGAAAGAACACGGCCCCCTCTATTTCCCATCGCTCATTACCGGCATCTGCAACAAAAAGGAAGTCCCTACCAATGAAGTCGATGAGTATAAACCAAAAACGAAAGTATGGGATATAGAAGCATACTACAAATTGATGTAGATCACAGAGGCCAAACCTTGGCAATCTACGCCGACGCAAGCCATGCCGCGGTAGCATCCTCGGCAAATGTCTAGGAGACTCTACAATCCACTGCCCCGGTGGCAACCCTATAACAAATTGGCCAAAAGTTGGATGATATGGACAGACGACAACGCCTCTTTATGGCCTTCACATTGGACTTCACTTCGTCCATTGTCCAGCTGATTCAGGAAAAGTTCCCTGACATAAAGTGCAATTTATAGTGTTCCCTGCCGCCACCTCTACCCTAGCCATCCCAGAGCTTGATACCTAAGCCACACCAGCCGCCACCACTGCCCCGGCCTCACCAATCCAGTCTGCTACGACAACACATGCTTTCTTCGTCGCGGCAAGGAAGGCCAAGGGTAAAGCAGCTCTGGACACACCTCCTATGGATTCACCGATTCAGATCGAGAATTTCTCCAATTGTACCGAAACTTCCCAATCCGTCCTCCGGACATTTGAAGTTGGCAACCAACGTGGAGGCCACGGAGGAACTCCACCTTGACATGGATAGAGAGGAAGAAGTAGCCACCCCGGCCAAGCCAACCCCTCCAATCCACGCGCATCCAACCGCCTAGAGAAACCAAGAAAGTCAAGCATATGGCCTGCAAAGCAAGAAAACTGATCCTACAAAGCGATGACTCATTCGAGTCACTCTAAACTTTTCTCTCTCTTGTGTCTTTATTTTTATGCCCTTAATTTTTTGCTTAAGTTTTCCTATTTTTATATGATGTTAATGCATTGAGGGCAATGCTTGTCTTGAGTTTGTGTGTGTAGATTCTGCTGCCGAGGCAATTCTCCATCACGGCATATTAATACATTGCAATGCAGTTCTGTTTTGTCTAATACTTGTCAATTTTTTTACCGCAGATATTGCCTTAGGCGAATGAAGCTTATGCCTCGGTAATATGTTTCTTCAATTGCCTTAGTCTTAATTAATTGAATTTTCTACCTTGGCAATAAATATCTCTCTTCTTACCATAGCTTTGAATTGTTTAGAGCCTTTAATTTTAGGATGCACAAGGAAGATAACTTAGAATCATACTATGAGATTAAAGATTTAATACACCTTTGTGATGTTTATGGTTTAAGGAGTTCTAAGACACTTAGAACATAGACTCGCTTAGAAAGAAAATTTTGGGTAAAAAGTTAGACGTGCCTAACACTGGCTCTAGCTTAAGGAAGCCCTAAAGGTGCCCGAAACTGGCTCTAGGCTAATCCCTAGAGGTGTCCGAAACTGGCTCTAGTAAGTTAGATTGCATAAAAAATCTACCCAAGTTAAGTAGGTTAATGCTTAAGTGATTACTTAGAAGCCAAATAATCATCTTGTTCACAATCATGCACACACTCACAATTCTTATAGCTTGATTCCAGGGAATTCCTAAACCATCCGAAGAATTATGGGTCGAGCATATTCATTGCCACAGTTTGGAGAGAAGAAGGAAAAGTAAGACCAAGGAAGTAATTTCATGAAGATCATTTTTTTTTGGAAATTGATGGTTTGCATTGCTTAAGGATAAGCAATAATTCGAGTTTGGGGTGTGATAAGTGTCCAAAAGTACTATGTTTTCACCCTTTTTACATGGAAATTATTTCTTAACCTACACCTAGTTGAGTTGCAATATGACCTTCCATACATTAATTACACCGCTTTTATATTTGATCCTTATATTTTGTTTATCTAACGAAAAAGGTGTTGTTTTAATGCATGTTTGGTGCTTGCGCAGATTTACCCATTGCCGGGGCAGGTGATGCTGAGCGGACAATGAAGAAATGGAGGTTGATGCAGAACGAGCTCTAGATAGGTCCAGATAGGGCCAAGCCAAAGTCGACAGTTTCTACTAAAGGAAGTTGAACCATGAAGATAAAAGCCTTATGGAGCAGAATCAATGACAGACCTTTGTCGAGGCAGCAGATAGCTACCGCCGAGGTAGTGCACAGACCAAACTGCTAGAGGGAAAAATATGCAAAGTTAAATCCAATTTGAAGAGCATAAAACGCTGGATTTTCTACATACTTTGCATGGCAATCGGAGCATGAGAAAATGGTTGAAACATACAAGGAAGGTTAAAGATGGAATTTGGCCAAAGTGGATAAAGGCATTAAAATTAATGAGATTCACCTCTTTAATGAAGACAAGTCCAAGTCCAACTTAGCTTCCTATCCAAGAAGGACTTTGCCCTACACCTTTTCCTATTTAAACAAGGCTTGCCGCACACATCAAAGAAGTCGAGTATTGAGAGCTTGAGATTATGTTTAGTTGTGTGTTTTCCATGTTCATCATGTTCTAAATTCTCTTAGGGTTAGGATTATTTTGCTTAGTAGTTGTGAGAAAACAATTGTACTTTGTTTAAGTTTTTGTTAATGCAATTTAGTTCAGGGTTTGCTTATTCTTGGCATTGATTCTATCCTTGCAATCTTATGGGGAGAGAGTATTATGAGGTTATCCACTTGTTTAATATCGGAAGAATTAAACTCAAGAAACGAATAAGCATGATTTTCATCCCAATAGTGGAAGCTAACTCGGCTTAGGGATAAGTTAGAGTTTCAACGGCTAAAAGAAGCGTGAGATCAAATGGTGTTCATCCTTGGTTCACGTCGGGAGGTATTATCAAGGCCCATTCATCAACAGTACTTCAACTTAGAGATAAGAAGGATCCATCAAAGGACGCTTTGCTGAACCTTGACATTGTTTGCCGACCAACAAGGGATTGCCGAGGCATCACAACTTATTACCGCGGCAGGGAATAAGGTCATTGTCGAGGCAGTTTGGTGTTTATTGTATTCAAACACCGAGACAAGTCAATTGATTTCCACAATATGACACAATCTAATCTGGTCCATTCTCTCATCTTAATTACTCTACTTTTTAATTGCTGGCTTATTTTATTTTCAGTTTATTAGATTATTCTCAAAACCCAATTAATCACTTGTGTCTTTAATTTTATTTCTTTTCAGTGTGAGGCGATAAACCTTGAAGGTTTCACCAATCCCTATGGAAACGATACTCAATACTTCATCACTTAATTACTTGTGACGTGTATACTTGCACAATTGCATAGCACTATTTACACGCAACAATCATATTTTCATACAACTCAATGCCAAACTCAACCTCTTTGTTCCGTGGCAAACCAGGCAGCTCTTCCGAAAATACACCTGGAAGCTCACAAATTGTACGTATGTCCCATACTCGTGCCCCTTTGTACTTAGATTCGTCACATAAGTCAGGAAAGTTTTACATCCCAAACGCATCAACCGACTCACTTCAAGAGCCGAAACCACATTAGATAAGAACTTCACATTCTCAACTACGATCACCACCTCATATTCATCGGCAAGTTTCAACGTAACTCGCTTGGTCTCAAAATCAACCACATCCATATACTCAGATAACCAATCCACACCGAGAATTGCATAGAAACCATAGAAAGGAAATTCCATAAGATCAACCTCAAACACATGACCTTGAACAGACAAAGAACATCTCTTATACAACTTCCTTGTAACAATCGTTTCACCAGAAGAATTGGTTACACGCATACCAACATCTAACAACTCAAGAGGCAAACCAAGGACTTGTGCATGCTCACACAAAATGTATGAACGAGTAGAACCAGAATCAATCAAAGAATTTAATGACAAGGATTGCAAAGTAAAGATACATGCATTCACATCCATGTCATTCCTTCCCTCTCGGTGTGCATACACCCTAGCTTGCCCACCTTTCTCAGGCTGAACAGCAACAATGTGAGCAACATTCCTCGGTCCATCATCTCTACGCTGAAAATTACCACGATTGCACTCACGGCCTCTTTGTGGCTTAGTAGCTCGCACCGAAGCTTATCCATCTCTAACCGGTTGTGGACAATCACACTTCATATGTCCTCGTTATCCACAATTCTAACACGTACCTAGATTACCGCAACACTCTCACGTGTGTCTTTTATCACACCGGTTGCATTCTGGAGTACGAACAAAAGCATTTTGGCCTTGATGACCACGAATAGGGTTACAACCAACACGCCTTGGATCCAGTTGATACCTCCAATCATCATGATTCTTGTAATGATCCTTACCAACATCAAACTCATCCGACCTCTTTCCAAAACTAGAAAAACCCGAACGAGCAACCAAACCCAAATTTTGCTCGATGTCCTTAGCCCGAGTGACTAAGACATCAAAGTCGGTGTAGTCCGAAGCCAACATATATGTCTTGACATCCTTCACAAGCCCATAGCGAAAACGATCACATCTCTTTTGTTCATTGGGAACCAGGTCAAGAGCATATTGGCTCAATCGAACAAATTGAACCTCATATTCGGAAACAGTCATGTTTCCTTGCACCGAAGACATAAACTTTCGCTTCTTTTCATCAAGATAGCGAACACCCAGATACTTCCTCTTGAAAGCATTTCCAAAGAACTCCCAAGTAACATCAGCATGTTCCATACCCGTAGTGATGGTCATCCACCACGTATAAGCATCCTCGTGAAGTAAAGATACAACGCAACCAAACATTTGCACGTCATTGCAACTCATCTGACCAAGAATCCTTTGGGTGCCCTCAAACCAAGCCTCATAACCTTTAGGAGACAGACCTCGGAACTCAGTTCCACCTAAACTGCGTAAACGCTACAAAGGTAAACTAGCATTAGCACCAGGCTGAGGCGCGGCCACATGCATACCCACTATCGCTACCTAAAAAGCCCCAGCTATAGCATGAATCAATTGTGTCATATCAGCAGTAGCCTTCCCTTGCATTGCTTGAGGTCCATCACCTCCAAAGCCAGCTCCGCTCCAGCTACATCACAACTAAGAGAAGGAGGAGGCGATAAATTCTCAACATTCTCATTAATCTCATTCTCAACCACATTACGCACATTGGCTCTAAGCTTTCATCTCGATCCTATTATCAAAACAATATAGCTAAAAAGAATGCAACAATAAAATCAATCAGGCTAGCCAAAGCAAGAATCCAATATGCTCAAGTTTTCTCTTCAAAACCAAAATTCTCTTCACATTTGTAAAAATATGGCAATGGGTACCCTTAATCTCATCCCCAACAGCATATAAAAAATATAATTCATGTTATCAAACACTGTCCATCTCACGCAAATCAAAAGTAAACCAGGAAGTTTACCTCAATAAATGTCCCAATTTTTTTATTTTATCTTGTCTAGATGCTCATTATGATCCTAAGTGATAAACATCGCAGCAGAACAATTTACAACTCGATTTTTAAATTACCAAATTACAGGGACTTCCTCCATTTTTAAATTACCAATCTTCAATTAGTCATATTACAAGCCTCTCTGTTAAATCTCAACTCAAAACAATCATTAATGCTCATATAATTGCATCAACAACATTCAGGGATAAAAACGTAAAGAATCAAAACTTCAGATTATTCCAATAACTAACTTAACAGCTTGTCGTTTCGGTACATGTTGCCATGTACCAAAACAGCCGTATCAGAACAGGGTCAAGCGACTCGAAGCTCGAGACCGTATCGAAACATCCCCATGGATGTTTCGAAACATGAACTCCTAGTAGCAAAATGTAGCGAAACATCCCTTCCCCATTTCGATACCCTTAAGCCATTTTAGGCTCAACGTTTCGGTACAGACTCAAGTGTACCGAAACACATGGGCTTGTAATGACACTTTTTGCTGGTTTTTCACACTTTAATCCATCCAAAATCATTCCAACATGCTTCTAACATGCATACAACATATGTAAACATCAAACCACAATCATACATGGCAGAATCAACATCATAACATGTCAATATGCAACAAAAGAATCTATAGGCATGCTACCTATGAAAAATAACCACTCAAGTGTCAAAACAAAAACCAAGGCATAAACCAACAAGTAAATGCCATTTACAAGTCATTAAAGGCAAAACAAAGTTGCCACAAATCAGGGATGTAACCCCCTTAGCCCGAGCTGGACGCCCAACCCGAATTAAGAAGATTGCACGGGGAAAACCGAAGTCAACTCGTTAAAGTCAACCTCGATTAACGACCCTTTTTTCTTCTTATCTTCTCAAGATGTACATTATTATCCTATATGTTCAGCAAAGCGATTAGGTGAAAATGGTACAGTGATCGGAGTTCGATTAGTGGTTCAATTGCTTAAAATACAACTTTAGGGACTAAACTGTAATTTCTAAGAATTACAGGGACTTTTCAGATTATAAAGTTACCAATCTTTAATTAGTCAAGTAACATGCCAATAGGTCAAATTTCATCTCAAACGGATCATCCAAAATCAACCAATTGAACATACAACATTCAGGGACCAAAATGCAACAATTCAAAACTTAAAAAGATTCCATTAACTGAAATTAACGTCCCCGTATCGTTACACCCTAGCCCGTATCGATACGTTGGTTGACAGTAGTGAGTTTGGAAAAAAGGTATTGATACACCCAAGCTCGTATCGATACGACTTTCAATCTTTTGCCTAGGCGTATCGATACGCAGGCAAATCGTATCGGTACACCTAAGCTGAAATGCCTGAAATTGGCCTTAGCGTATCGATGCTCAACCCCGTGTATCGATACGCATACCATAGATGCACTTTCAACAGCCCTTTAAACACATATAACATCATCTAAACAAGTCCTAATCAGTCTTACATGATATGATCAACTTACCAAACATATAAGCATCGACAAACAGCACAACGCAAGCATCAAGCATGACAATTCAAGGTGAGGCTTTAGCTACTCAAGCATGCTTTAAAATATAAACCATAGCATATCCAAAATACCAAAAGCAAGGCCACAAACCAAATAAAGACCATTTACAAGTCCAAAAACATAAACCAAACATGCACAAAGGGGTTTAATATCACCCAACAAACCAAGAGTTGAAATCCCACCCATTGCCTCTTACCACACTAAAGTAAAACCACATACATTTCTTAGCCAAATACTTGGATTTTCCCTTGCTTTCTTGCCGCCTCAATTGCTCAATTCTCTGCATTGATGAAACAAATGAGCGTAGGCATAAAGCTTAGTGAGGACGGCTAAAAACCAAACATTCATCAATGCATTTTGTAAAACCAAAACATCATCATTTGACAACATATGCCTTCCTTTAAAACATGCTCTTTAAAGCATCAATGCAATTTTAAAAGCACATGCTTGTAGCATCATTAAAATAACAGCAAAAACCTTTGCTCATGCTTAAACCAAGCATCACATGCATTCTAGCATAATTCCCAAGAATCACATGCTTAATTCATTTCACGACATCATTATATTGGCTCGCAAGTGATCATTAACAAACCGTATCAAAACCAACACAATTGACACAATCGGATACGCGGATTACAAGCGTTGTCTCACACCCTTCATACACTCTACCGGACTACACAAGGTGGAGATAAATGGCACAATCACAACCCCTCAACATCGGAGATGGAGATTAATGGCACAATCACAACCCCTCAACATCACTCATTGGTAGTTGTATAATTCCACTAACGAGAGTATGAGACACAAACCACAAGACTCACACATGGGATTAAACCATCCACCGTTGTGA
The DNA here is from genome assembly GCA_030270665.1 of Hibiscus trionum. Taxonomy (NCBI): domain Eukaryota; kingdom Viridiplantae; phylum Streptophyta; class Magnoliopsida; order Malvales; family Malvaceae; genus Hibiscus; species Hibiscus trionum. Next base: position 20,577,477 of record BSYR01000057.1, on the reverse strand, counting down.
TCTTAGCCTCAATCGTTAGGGTACTTGGATGGAATTTACGGTACAATCACAACCCCTCGACATCCAAGGCGACTTTATTCACGGTGCACCAATCCTATAGCCGGCTAACTATATCCGATTAAAGTAACCAAAAACCATTTCCATCACTTGCCAATATAATCATTTACCAACAACAATTCACTGTTTTACAAGCATAACTCATAATGCCATTTTCACAAGCATCAACATGCTTAAACCACATGCATAAATCATATAAACCCAAGGATCACTTACCATGTGCATCCTTAACAAAATGGAATTAAAAACCAGCATCATCAATGCTCAAAACATGCTTTAAAACAGTAATCAAAACCACATTTAATTCAAGTGCATTTTAACCAAAACATAGCACATTCCGAGAGAGACTTTTCGATTTACTTACTCTTAAGCTTAGCTAAGTGTTTCAAACTTACACTAAGCTCCCAAAACCACGCTCAAAGCGTTACAAAGTTGGAAATTCCATTTCCACTCACCAATAAGCGAAACCTCACTCGATGACGCGAAAATCACCCTTTCGAAGCCTCCAACAATGCTTTGCTTGCTTCCGGATCAAGATCCCCTATTTTTAGATCATCAAAACAGAGATCCAAATGCATTAAAATGCATTTCAACACCAGCAACTAAACACAAACTCGTTGCTCACCAAAACTACACCAATTTACCCATCTGAAACAACCGAAAACTCAATCGATTGCTTCCTAAACCAAGCCCAGCCAACACACATCACTTCCATCCATTATTAAACATCAAAACACATCTAAAAACAACATAAACCCTTCCTTATACCTCCAGAAAGCATAACACCATCAAACCACCTCAAAAACCCAACTAAAACCATCAAGAAACTCAAGGATCTCAAGGATTTCGAGATCTATATTATCAAAACTCTTTTTTCAACATAATAATCTACTCAAAACTCAATTAAAATCAATCCAAAACAGATCTCATCAACAACACTCTGAAAATCAAGATTTAAACTATAATTTTGCAAGATTTTGATCTATAATCAAAACTTAGCCAAAAACAACATTTAGGAGCCAAAGATCTTGGGAACTTCAATAAAGAACCTAGATTGAAGGTTGAGAACGTGATTTACCTCCAATCCTCACCTTCTTTAAAGATTGACATGTTTTTCCTTCACATATCTTGAAAATTGTGAAGAGAATCCTTAGAAAATGATGAGAACTAAAGAGAGAGTAGTTACATAAAAAGATTTCTCTCAAGTAACCATTTAATTAATTAATATAATTAAAAATCCATTTTAATCAAATAAAATAACTCATTTAAAACACATGTCAATTTAAGGAAGGTCTAATTGCACCATAGCTCCCTAAAGATTCTAAGATTTTTGACTCCTCTTTGAAATTTACAATTTTCCACAGTTTTAAAACTTTACATTTCGGTCACTACCCAAAATGTACCGCTTCCAAAACTCATTTTGTAAAATTGATTTGACCAACCTCTTAAAAATGATTTTAGAGGATTTTAGCAAATTTTTTCACCTTTTTATCCTTTAACGAACCTTGATTTCCCTAAACCACCTAATACGATTCTAACTGTTTCCGACCGGTCTGATCCAATGTCTAAAACATCTAGGCCCAAAACCAGGGCGTTACAGGGGAGTTTCAAAACACACATCCCAAAACATTAAGGCATCCTCCCATTGCCAACTATTATTACTAAAAACAATCATAAAACCATACTTGAGCTTAATCCAACTCCTTGGAATCCTTCTTGCCTTTTTGCTGCACAAATATGCTAATTCTCTGTATTGTTGGAAAAGGAGAGCGTAAGCACAAATGCTTAGTGAGGGATGCTCAAAACAAACCAACAACAACAATACATTTTAAAATCATTTCTCGTTTAGAAATCTCTATCTCATCATGCTCTTTCTATCTCATGCTTGAAATCATTTTCAAAGCAAAAACCACAACATTTAAACCATATTTACCATCTCTCTCATGCATTCATCAAAATGCAAAGTCTCAAGGCAAAACCTTACATGCTTAAATATCGTAAAGCATATCTCAAAACATGATCTCATATGCAATCTCCTTTAATTAAATCATTTATAAAAAGGTACATGTGAATCTCATATATTGGCATTTTAGCAACATTACTCAGTTATGTGGATAGCTTGACAGAATCTCACATCGTCAAGTCCTACCTCGGTGAAATCTTACATCACCGAACTCTTATGGCGGCATCTCTCATCGCCACAAAGCTTGATGGATTCATCAAGACCTACCGTGGTGGAATCTCTCATCGCCACACTCTCACTTTGGAACGGGATGGCAGTACCCCCATTGCCAAAACCAAAGAGCACGTACGAATTTTGTATATTCTAGTGCACTTCTCATCCTATTAGTCGACCAATTACATCATTTAACAATAATCTAATTTTATGCCAATATACTCATTCTAAAACATCATTAGCTACTATTTTTCAATGCATCAATATAAACTATTCTCATCCCATTTCAAAAGCATAAATAATGCATAGCATTTTCTCAATAAATTCTATCACTTTTAAATAACATATCTATCTCATGGGATCATGTAAATCATCACACCATTTCTCAAAACATGCATAAAATAGTAGGTGTAATTCCATCTTCAAAACATGAGCGTGATCATAAAAACCAATGGGATAAAAACTGAGAAACGAGAGCGAAACATCTCAAACTTACTTCCAGATTTAGGTTACTATTTAAAACACAACCAAAACCTCCAAACCCTTCTTTCAAGTCTTTAAAAGGCTGTTAAAACCAATTCCACTCACCGACAATGCCACGATCGCTTTGCCGAAGCGTAATCAAGCTTCCAGAGCCTTCGGAACTTCACCGATTGTTTTTGATATGATATCCCCTGTTTATACCACACAAAAACAGAGGATTAATGCATCTCAAAGCATTAAAACCAACAACAATCAAAGCCATCACGCTGCTCTACCCAAAAACATCAAAATGCCTATCTGAAACAACCGAAAACACCTCTAATTATTCTACAAACTCAACCCAGCCAAAACCTAACACTTTTATCCAATTTTAATCATCAATTAACATCCAAAAACAATATAATTTCATCCTTATACCTCCAGCAACACCAGAACCACATTATCATCACAAAACCCCAAATCTAACAATCTAACAATTAGAGATCCAACTCATTTTGGGATTACTATTATAAAACCTTTATTTCAACATCATTTAACATCCAAATCAAGATTAAAATAATCTCAAATCAATCAAAATAATATCATTACAAAAATCTTGAGAAATCATCTTTTAAAGCTTGATTTAGCCATTTTCATCAAATAGATTATAAAACCCTGTTATTAAACACAATTAGAGAGCCAAAGACTTACGAATTTCAATAAAGAAACTTTATTATAGGAGAGAAAAGAAAGATCACCTCGAACACAAGCTTTTTTCCTTGATTGCAATGATTTAGAAGAATTCCTTCAAGAAATCTATAGCTAATTGATGTAGAAATCTATGAGAATCATTTAGAAATCAAAAGTGGATGAAAAGAGATAAATCTCTATAGATTTTAGTGATGGAAAGATAGTTTGGTTGATAGGAAAGTTGAGAGAAAAGTTTAAGAGAAAAGTAGTTACGTAAGAAAATGTTTAGCCTTCTAAAATCCTTTTTATCGGATCTCATTTAATAAATCAATTAATTAAATCTTTTAAAAACACAAAATCAAGGGAAAAGGCTGATAACACCTTGGTGTAATAGCTCCCTAAAGATTCTAATTTTTGGCCCTCTTCAATTTAGTAATTAAAACGTATTTTACAATTTTTACAAATCAGTCACCATTTTCAAAATATCAATTAAATCAATCCAATTTTATCAAATACTTTTCCATATTTTATCTCCCTTAAAAACCATTTATTTCAAACTAATCTTGAAACTAGCATAACTCACCCGAACATGTTCACCCGAACCTCTTAGCCGAACTCGACTAACTTCTAAGCCCAAAATTGCGGCGTTACAATAGCTCTGCTATGAACTAATTTGATGTTGTAGCATTTTCTGTTTATTTCTTGAAGACAAGCAATAGCTTAAGTTTGGGGGTGTGTTAACCTTGTAAAAGGTTAACATTCCATGCCTTTTTACTTAGGTTGTTGAATTAAATCAAGCCCATTTCATCTCATTTCTTGGCATATAGATGCACTTAGTTCAAGTAGTTGCATTTGGTGTTGCTAGTTTTGTTATCTTTATTTATTTGTAAGAATGGTGCTACCGTGGAGGGTTTTTGTTTGGTATGGTGATGTGTAAGGAAATAAGGAGCGGTGTAGGGAAACTGACATAGCATTTTGGATAGCATTTTCAGGCGCTCTAGAGGACAAAGAGCTGAGGATATTTTGCAGCCCCGCGCGTGAACCTATCAGCCAGCTATGAGCCCACATGTGAAGGAAATAATCAATTGGAATTAAGGGCGCAAAACCCCAAGAGCATCCACTATATAAAGGATAAGACACCCACATTTAACGTGTAACCCCCTTAACCCGGCCTAGACGGTTGACCCGAATTAAGAAAGTCACACGGGGAAAACCAAAGTCAACCCGAAAGTCAACCTTGATTAACGACCCTTTTTTTTCTTTTAACCTTGTATAGATGCACTTTAGACCTAATTGTGATCACACAAACATCATACCAAAAGATCACAAACATCAGAGATCAAACAGGGACTTAATTGAACAATTTACAACTTTAGGGACCAAATTGTAAATTCTGATAATTATAAGGACTTAACCCAAAATGAAGTTACCATCTTCAAATTAATCATGTTTCATGCTTCTCTGTAAAATTTCAGCTCAAAAGGACTTCCCAAACTCATACAATTGCACAAACAAGTTTCAGGACCAAAACGCAAACATTCCAAAACATATAACTGCCAATGTCAGCCCCCAACGGTCACCCGTTCCGAAACAGGCATAGCCCGTTTCGAAACTCGGGGCCGTTCCGCAACGCGTACCGAAACGGGGGTTTGGCAGTGGCCTTTCCGTTTCGGAACGGCCCCTCCCGTTTCGGACGCCTGGGCACAATTAAGGCACCCGTTCCGAAATGGTAGGTGCTGTTACCAAACTTTGCCAACATGCAATTCAACATATATGAGACATACTTGCATCAACAATTCATCAAAACATCCACATATATGAAAAGCCCCAAATCTATAGGCATGCTTCCTACACAAGTAAGCCATTCAAGCATAAACTTCCAATTCAAGCATATAGAGGCCAACCACAAAAACCAGCATTCTCAACAACATTCAACATACTTAGGGAGTTCAATACATCTCCCAAAACATACACATAGGTCCCCCATTGCCAAATTACCAAAAGCTAAAATGTACTTAGAAAACTTTCCATACTTAGAGCTTTGTTTCCACTTGGATGCTTGCCCTCCCTGCTGCCCTCAAGTACTCTAATGTTCTGCATTATTGAATTTAGAAAACGGAAGAGAGCGTAAGCAAAAGCTTAGTGAGGAATGCTCAATAAAACCATCCAATAATGCATTTATAAAACACTTATAAAACATGCTTCAAACATCATTTACACATGCTCAAAAGCATACTTAAAACAAGCATCTCATGCTTCATTTCATTACATGTCATATTGGCCTCAAGTGATACATTTCATTTCTTTGAAAACAAGTTCATCAACTTTCACCCCAAGGACTTTTAAACACCTTGGACCCCAAGGACTTTTAAACACCTTGGCCATGGACTTTTAAACACCATGAATTAGATCACCTCAAGGACTTTTAAACACCTTGACCCCAAGGACTTTTAAACACCTTGGCCATGGACTTTTAAACACCATGAATTGAATTACCTCAAGGACTTTTAAACACCTTGAACCCCAAGGACTTTTAAACACCTTGGCCTATGGACTTTTAAACACCATAGAATTGAATTACCTCAAGGACTTTTAAACACCTTGAACCCCAAGGACTTTTAAACACCTTGGCCTATGGACTTTTAAACACCATAGAATGGACCACACAAGGACTTTTAACCACCTTTGTGTCCGTAACAAGAACCATCCAAGGACTTTTAACCACCTTGATGTTCTTAAGTAAACAAGGCTCACTCAAGGACTTTTAACCACCTTAGTGACCTTAACCTTTTCAAAACATCACTTGCCAATATACATCATTATCATCAATTTATCCACTGTTTTAAAGCATTAAACCAAGCCATATTCATCATGCATTTAAAAGCATCAAACCACATTTAATCAATGTTCAAAAACAAGGAACTCTTACCTTGAGCTTCCTTTAACATATGGCTTATCAAAACAGCAAATACCATGCTAAATCATGCTTTCAAAACAGTAATCAAAACATGCAAATAACCACATTGCATCACAACAAAATCATGGCCACCACTAGAGAGAATTTCCGAAAACTTACACTTGAGCTTAGCAAAGTTGTTTAGACTTAAACTAAGCTCCCAAGACATTGGTTTCAAAGCCGAAAACCCAATTTCACTCACCGATTCCACTTCGCCTCAAGCCAAAGCACCAAAACAAGCCTCCGGATCAACAACTCTTGGATCCAAAGATGCCTCCCCTGATCAAACACATTAAAGCAGAGATTTAATGCATCATCATGCATCAAAAGCTTCAATGAAAGCACTCAAACTCGCTGCTCTCATTCACACTCCAATTTCGGCCACCAAACACAACCGAAATGGCATCAAAACCACTTCTCAACAAAGCCCAGCCATAAACCAGCAAAACCTAACATCCATTAACACCATCTAACATCTAAAAAAAACCTATAAACATCCTTATACCTCCAGCAACATCAGATCCACAAGATCACCACAAAAACATCCAAGAATCACAAGCTAAACTTAGGAAACACAACCTATCCGGGATTGCATTAATCAAAACTCATTTCCTCAACAATTTAGAGTTCATTTAACATCAAAAACACACCTCAAATCACAGATTAATCATATCTAACGAAAATCATCAAAAATCACCAAATCTTGCATTATAAGCCAAGATCCATTTCACCACTTAAAATCCTTTAATAAAACTTCAATTAAGAGTTGAGAACTTGGGAATTTCAGTAAAGAACTGATAGTTTAGAGGAGAAGGACGTTCTTACCTCCAAACTTGTGTTTCTCCACTTTTTGGAATCAAAAACCTTGTTGAATCAACTAGCAAATGATGAGGTTTTGAAGATATGTTGATTAGGAATCAAAAGAATGTTGAAAGGAGGATTTTAGGTGAGAAAATCAGAAACAACTCTCTGGAAAACAAGTGTTTGGATTGAGAGAAAATGAGAGAAAGAAAATAGAGAAGTTAGTTAAGAAAATAGCCAAATGGCCTTTCCCTCCACTTTTGATATGTTTTAAAATCAGAATAAATCTCAAAATATCTTAGAAAAATCTGGAGAAACTACTTTTGGAATAATATCTCCTTAAAGATTCAAAGTTTCAACTCTTTATAAAACAGTCACAAAACTTTCAAAAATTACATTTTGGTCACTAGCCAAAATGTCACTCTTCCAAAACCCATTTTTCAAAATTGATTTCACAGTTCACTTAATTATATTAAAAGATGATTTTAGAACATTTTTCCATATTTTTAATGCAACCCGAACTAGGCTTTCCTAATTTCACCTCTTTAGATTCGAACAGCACTTTGACCAAACCGGTCAACGCCCAAAACTTCTAAGCCCAAAACCGGGGCGTTACAACTCTCCTCCCCTTAAGAAATTTCGTCCTCGAAATTTACCTGAAGGAAAGAGATAAGGAAACTGCTTCAGCATGTCTTCCTTCCGCTCCCACGTGGCTTCCTCAACACCGCGATGCTTCCACAGCACCTTCACCAACTCAATGGTCTTGCCACGAAGAAACTTGCTATCCGAATCCAGAACCTTCACCGGTTCCTCATCATAGGTCAAATCCGGATTCAAAACCACATCCTCCACAGGCATCACATGCGAAGGATCAGATCTATACCTCCGGAGCATAGAGACATGGAACACATCATGAATCTTCTCCAACTCCTGAGGTAACCTCAACCGATACGCAACAGGACCCACACGCTCAACCACCTCATATGGTCCAATGTACCTAGGGCTCAACTTACCCTTTCGGCCAAACCGCATCACCTTCTTCCAAGGCGAAACCTTCAAGAACACACGGTCACCCACCGCATACTCTATCTCCTTACGCTTCAAATCCGTGTAAGACTTCTGCCGATCAGAAGCAGCCTTTAACCGCTCACAAATGAGCTTTACCTTCTCTGTGGTCCCTTTCAACAAAGCTGGCATCGAAACCAACTTTTGACCAGTCTCAGCCCAACAAAGAGGAGTCCTACACTTCCTCTCGTACAAAGCCTCATAAGGTGCCATCTGTATACTTGCCTGATAACTGTTGTTATAAGCAAACTCAACCAAAGGCAGATGCTTCTCCCAAGAACCTTGGAACTCAATCACGCAGCACCTCAACATATCCTCCAAAATCTGGATAACTCGCTCAGACTGACCATCCGACTGAGGATGATAGGATGTACTGAAATGCAACCTTGTACCCAGAGCTTGATGCAAACACTGCCAGAACCGTGATGTGAACCTCGGATCCCTATCCGACACAATCGACTTAGGCACACCATGCAGCCGTACAATCTCAGCAATGTACAGCTCTGCCAACCTATCCAAAGAAAACGTGGTATGCACAGGCAAGAAATGCGCACACTTCGTCAGGCGATCCACAATCACCCAGACTGAATTCTTCTTCGATGGAGACAAAGGTAAACCAGATACAAAATCCATGGTAACCCTCTCCCACTTCCATTCAGGGATTTTCAACGGTTGCAACAACCCTGAAGGAAACTGATGCTCAGCCTTAACTCGCTGACACACCAAACACTTGCTAACAAACTCCGCAACATCCTTCTTCAAACCCACCCAATAGTACTCATCACGAAGATTACGGTACATCTTAGTACTAACAGGGTGCATAGCAAAAGGACTACTATGACCTTCAGTCAGAATAGCACGCCTCAACTCAGCATCAGCAGGCACTACTATCCGACTCCCAAAACACAGCACACCATCATCATTGAAACAGAAATCCGAAGGTCTACCCTCCGCGATATCCTGAACATGAGACACCAAGGAATCATCCAACAACTGCTTATCCTTGATCAACTGAACCAAAGAGGGTTTCACTTGCAACTCAGCAACGAGACCACCATCTTGCGATATGCTCAAGCTAGCAAACATAGCCCTCAGCTCAACAGCTACCTTCCTACTCAAGGCATCCGCAACAACATTAGCTTTTCCAGGATGATACTCAATCGTCAGATCATAATCCTTGAGCAACTCCAACCAACGCCGCTGCCTAAGATTCAACTCCTTCTGAGACATCAGATACCTCAAACTCTTGTGATCCGTGTACACAGTACACTTCTCACCGTACAGATAATGCCTCCAGATCTTCAGAGCAAAAACCACTGCAGCCAGCTCAATATCATGCGTAGGGTAATTGCGCTCATGCACTTTCAACTGCCGCGATGCATAAGCCACCACCTTACCCTCCTGCATCAGCACACACCCCAACCCAACATAGGATGCATCACTGTAAACCACAAACTCTTTCCCTAATTCAGGCTGAATCAAGATAGGAGCTTGCGTCAAAGCCGCCTTAAGCTTCTCAAAAGCCTGCTGTCTCGCTTCCGTCCACTCATACTTAACATCCTTTTGCAACAGCTTCGATAAAGGAGCAGCAATCTTGGAAAAACCATCCACAAACCTTCGGTAGTATCCCGCCAAACCAAGGAAACTACAAACCTCATGAACAGACTTAGGAACTTTCCAACTCATCACCGCCTCAATCTTCTGAGGATCAACACGAATCCCCTCAGCTGAGACCACATGCCCAAGAAACACCACCTCCCTTAACCAGAACTCACACTTACTCAGCTTAGCATAAAGCTGATTCTCCAACAAAGCTTGCAAAACAATCCTCAAATGCTCTTCATGCTCCTCCTCAGTACGCGAGTACACGAGGATATCATCAATGAACACCACAACAAACTTGTCCAGGTATTCATGAAACACACAATTCATCATGTCCATGAAAGCAACAGGAGCATTTGTCAACCCAAACGGCATCACAAGGAACTCATAATGCCCATACCTTGTCCTGAAAGCTGTCTTAGGCACATCCACATCCTTCACCTTCAACTGATAATACCCTGACCTCAAGTCAATCTTAGAGAACACAGCAGCTCCCCAAAATTGATCAAAAAGATCATCAATCCTCGGCAAAGGATACCGATTCTTGATAGTCAACTTGTTCAGCTGACGGTAATCAATGCACATTCTCATAGTGTCATCCTTCTTCTTCACAAACAAGACCGGTGCTCCCCAAGGTGACACACTCGGCCGGATGAAACCACGATCAAGCAACTCTTGCAACTGCGTCTTCAGCTCCTTAGGTGCCATTCTATAGGGAGTAATGGACACAGGAGTTGTATTCTCATACAGCTCAATTCCAAACTCCACCTCGCGGTTAGGAGGTAAACCAGGCAACTCCTCAGGAAAAACACCAAGAAACTCCTTCACAACTCTGATATCTTGCACCCTCAACTCTTTAGAGCTAGGATTCATCACAAAAGCTAGATAAGCTTCGCAACCTTGCCTCAGCATCCTGCTCGCCTCCAAGGTAGACACCACATTGGCAAGAAACTTCACATTCTCACCAACCACAACAACTTCGTAATCATCCGCAAGCTTAAGCGAAACCCGCTTGTTCTCACAATCCACAACAGCACGATGCTCAGCAAGCCAATCCATACCAAGGATCACATCGAAACCATAGAAGGGCAACTCCATAAGATCAACATGGAAAACATGCTCTTGAACAACCAAGGGACACCTTCTATAAAGCTTCCTAGTCACAACAGTCTCACCAAAAGAACTAGTGACTCGAACACCAACATCCAAAGACTCAACAGGCAACCCAAGCAATTCAGCATGCTCACGCAAAATGTATGAATGCGTAGATCCAGAATCTATCAAAGAAAGCAATGACAAGGACTTCAAAGTAAAGGTACCTGCAATCACATCCGCATCATTCTTGCCCTCTCGCTGAGCATACACCCTCGCTTGGCCTCCACCCTCAGGCTGAATAGCCACAACATGGGCCACTCCACGACCACCTTCCTCTCTCCTCTGGAAATTACCACGGCCGCGCCCACGACCTCTCTGCGGTGCAGCAACAACAGGAGCACGCACCTGATCACCAGCCAACCTCGGACAATCACGCCTCAAGTGGTCTGCAGAACCACAACTCCAACACCCGTTACCAGCCAAATGGCCTTTCCCTCCACTTTTGATATGTTTTAAAATCAAAATAAATCTCAAAATATCTTAGAAAAATCTGGAGAAACTACTTTTGGAATAATAGCTCCTTAAAGATTCAAAGTTTCAACTCTTTATAAAACAGTCACAAAACTTTCAAAAATTACATTTTGGTCACTAGCCAAAATGTCACTCTTCCAAAACCCATTTTTCAAAATTGATTTCACAGTTCACTTAATTATATTAAAAGATGATTTTAGAACATTTTTCCATATTTTTAATGCAACCCGAACTAGGCTTTCCTAATTTCACCTCTTTAGATTCGAACAGCACTTTGACCAAACCGGTCAACGCCCAAAACTTCTAAGCCCAAAACCGGGGCGTTACATAACGAGAGACGAAAAGAGGATATTTTGTGAGCTAAAAAAGAGAGAGAAAGGTGGCTTCCTTCCTTCATCTTCTTCATATGGTGTACTCCGGTCAACCCTTAGGAACTTCCTTCCGAGATACCTTTCATAAAAAGCAGATACAAAGAAATCCCAATCAATATCATGGATATGTGACGCAACTGCCACAGATGTCCACCAGGCACACGCATCTCCCAACATCAAAGAAACAACGCTCCCCAGCTTACAGGCATAATCACAGCCTTCCCGATCCAAAATCTGAACCACACTGGCCAACCAGGCCTCAAACATCTCCGGGGAAGTACCATGATACTCCACAGCACCCAAATCAAGCAAACACTGCTTTGGCAAACCCTCACATCCCACAGCCAGCACATCTACTGACTTTACCTCAACCATAGCCTGAGATGTTCCCAACACCTCCTGCTCAACAGGTGATGAACTCTTCACCACAGAACCAGCTTCTTCCCCTTGCCTTACCACCTCAACACTAGGCACAGAAGACTGAGACAAAACTCCACTACCAAAGGGTGAATTCCTTGCCTTAACAACCTGCCCCAAGGCAGCAACCATCTCCCTCAACCGCCAATCCTCCATTGACTTTGCCATACCACTAACAACAACAAACATACAATCACAACAAACAAACAAACCAGTTAGACCAGCATTAGCAAGGATTCAAATTCCAACTCCAAAGTAACACAATAGCTATATTAATAAGGCAATGGGTATCCCGAATCCTCCCCTTTACAAGGCATAACAGTCAACACAACATGGATATCACAACATCAAGCATATCAAACAACATACTTTGATCATGCTTACATCAAACAGCACCCACTTGCCACAACATACTATAACATAACATACTCACAGCACTTTCATCAAGCATAACACAAGCATAAGACCAGCTCACAACATCAGCACATATCCACATTAGCTCAACCAAGATTCAAAACCATAAAACATACTTGAAAACATCAACAACATGTTCAGAAACATCAACACCATGCCCAGAAACACATGTTTCAACCAGCATTCAACCACACATCAGGGTAAACAACAAGCACACATCACAACAACTTACCGTTTCCCCAAGCATTCGCAACACAGCTCTGATACCACCAAATGTAACCCCCGTAGCCCGGCCTAGACGGTTGACCCGAACTACGAAGATTACACGGGGAAAACCAAAGTCAACCCGAAAGTCAACCTTGATTAACGACCCTTTTTTTCTTTTTAATCTTATCTAGATGCACATTAGTCCTATATGTGATCACACAAGCAACATACTCAAATATCATAGCCATCAGAGATCATTCAGGGACCCAATTGCACAAAACACAACTTTAGGGACCAAAATGCAAACATTTTGAAACACATAACTGCCACTGTCAGCCCCCAACGGTCAACCGTTCCGAAACGGGAGACAGCCCGTTCCGAAACGCGGGGCCGTTTCGAAACAGGCATAGCCCGTTTCGAAACGGGGGTCGGGCAGAGGCCTTTCCGTTTCGGAACGGTCTCACCCGTTTCGGACGCCTGGGTTCATGCAGGGCACCCGTTCCGAAACGGTGTCTCCTGTTCCGAAACGCCTAGCCCAGAAAGCTGCATTTTGCTCACCCAAACACACAATTGACCATCCAAACATGCTCCAAAAGCCACCAAACTTTACCAGCATGCAATTCAGCATAAATGAGACATGCTTGCATCAACAATTCATCAGAAACACATCACATGCAAAAAGCCCCAAATCTATAGGCATGCTTCCTACACAAGCAACCATTTAGGCACAAACCTTCCAAAACAAACTCAATTAAGCCAAATCATGTTCCAACAACTTTAACAACATTAAAACATTCTTGAACAACATAAACGATCACAAACACAATAATCCCAAGAGATTCTACCCCCATTGCCTTTATTAACTATAGCTATTCACCGAGACATACATCTCACTTGGAGTCCACCTTGAATCCCTTGCTCCTTGCTGTCCAAACTTCAAAGATCTGCATTGATGGACAAAGAGAGCGTAAGCACATAATGCTTAGTGAGGAATGCTCAAAACCAAAACACCATCAATGCAGCGGGTCATAAAACACTTGTAAAACGAACCCGATTTGTTTACCAAAACCATGTTTGAAATCCTTTTCAATCACAAGCATCATCCATGCATAAATACCATATGCAAAGCTAAAACAAAACCATGGAAACACTTCCGTTTCACAACATACCTTTCATAAACTTGAAAGCCATTTCAAACAAGAAACCTTTAAAACCATTTCACAAGCCAACCAACACTTGCATTACACCAAGGCAACATATATACCATACAAACATATTCACATGCCTTTCAAAACAAGTCCTACAAGACTTCAATGCATTAAAGTTATTCATGCTCACATACATCATTTACCAAATGATAATCAACACTTGTTCAACCTAACAAGTAAACATGCATTCACATGCATCATACACCTTTCATGCAACAATGCATCTTTCCAAGCAACTCATGCTTCACATGCAACCATGCATCATTTCAAGCATCTCATGCTTCACATGTAACCATGCATCATTTCAAGCATCTCATGCTTCACATGCAACCATGCATCATTTCAAGCATCTCATGCTTCTTTATATTTAAGAACATCATATTGGCCTTCAAGTAATCAATCACATCCACTTTCCAACTCAACACCCGATCGGATACGCGGATTCCGAGCGTTGTCCCTACGCTCCCTACACCCTACCCAATCCAAGGTCCTCGAATGGGCAACACCTCCATTATGACCTTACAAGCCTAAAGTTCCCATGCATGGACTTTTAAACACCATACAACCTTAGCTTTTCCCGAGGTTCCCATGTATGGACAACCATACAACCTCAACATGCACAAGGTTCTCCCGTATGGACTTTTAACCACCATACAACCTTTGCATAACCGATTGGTAGTTGTAGAAATCACTAACGAGATCCGGGACACCCTATACAAGATCCACACATGGACTTAACACCGCCATTGTGATCTCAACAAGCACAAGGTCCTCACATATGGACTTTTAAACACCATATGTAACCCCCGTAGCCCGGCCTAGACGGTTGACCCGAACTACGAAGATCACACGGGGAAAACCAAAGTCAACCCGAAAGTCAACCTTGATTAACGACCCTTTTTTTTTTCCTTTTTAAAGTTGACTAGATGCACATTAACCTTAGGTGTGATCACACAAACAACATACTCAAAGATCACAATCATCAGAGATTAAACAGGGACCCAATTGAACAAATTACAACTTTAGGGACCAAATTGTAATTTCTGATAATTAAAAGGGACTTAACCCAAATTAAAGTTACCATCTTGAAATTAATCAGGTTTCATGCTTCCCTGCCAAATTTCAGCTCAAACGGACATCCCAAACTCATACAAATGCACATACAAGATTCAGGACCAAAATGCAAACAATTTGAAACATATAACTGCCACAGGTCAGCCCCAACGGTCGACCGTTCCGATACGGGGGACAACCCGTTCCGAAACGCGGGGCCGTTCCGAAACAGGCATAGCCCGTTTCGAAACGGGGGTCGGGCAGAGGCCTTTCCGTTTCGGAACGGTCTCACCCGTTTCGGACGCCTGGGCTGCTTCGAGGCACCCGTTCCGAAACGGCTCATCCTGTTCCGAAACACCCTGCACAAAAAGCTGCATTTTGCTCACACAAACACACAATGACCATCCAACATGCTCCAAAAGCCACCAAACTTTGCCAACATGCAATTCAACATAAAAGAGACATGCTTGCATCAACAATTCATCGGAAACACATCATTTGCAAAAAACCCCAAATCTATAGGCATGCTTCCTACACAAGCAACACTTTAGGCATAAACCATTCAAAACAATCTCAATTAAGCCACAACATGTTCCAACAACATTAACAACATTAAAACATTCTTGATCAACATAAACGATCACATACACAACAATCCAAGAGAGATTCTACCCCCATTGCCCTTATTAACTATAGCTATTCACCAAGACATACGTCTCACTTGGAGTCCACCTTGAATCCCTTGCTCCTTGCTGTCCAAACTTCAACGATCTGCATTGATGGACAAAAAGAGCGTAAGCACATAATGCTTAGTGAGGAATGCTCAAAACCAAAACACCACCAATGCAGCGGATCATAAAACACTTGTAAAACCAACCCGATTTGTTTACAAAACCTTGTTTGAAAACCATTTTCAACAACAAGCACCAACCATGCATAAACACCATATGCAAAGCCAAAACAAAACCATGGAAAACCACTTCCATTTCACAACATACCTTTCATAAACATGAAAGCCATTTCAACATAAATCCCTTAAAACCATTTCACAACCAACCATCACATGCATTACACCAATGCAACATATAAACCATACTATCATCATCACATGCCTTTTAAAACGAGTCCCACAAGACTTCAATGCATTTAAGATAATCATGCTCACATACATCATTTACCAAATGATAAACAACACTTGTTTAACCTAACAAGCAACATGCTTTCACTAGCATCATACACATCTCATGCAACAATGCACCACACCAAGCATCTCATGCTTCTCATGCAACATGCATCAATTCAAGCAATCCCATGCTCAACATGCAACCATGCATCATTTCAAGCAATCCCATGCTCAACATGCAACCATGCATCATTTCAAGCAATCCCATGCTCAACATGCAACCATGCATCATTTCAAGCAATCCCATGCTCAACATGATCAAGAACATTATATTGGCTTCCAAAAGATCAACCTTATTCACTTTCAAACTTTTCAACACGATCGGATACGCGGATTACAAGCGTGTCCCAACGCTTCCTACACACACTACCCAATCCAAGGTCTCCCAAATGGGCAGCAACCTCCATTTGACCTTACAAGCCTAAAGTTCCCATGCATGGACTTTTAAACACCATACAACCTTAGCTTACCCGAGGTTCCCATGTATGGACAACCATACAACCTCAACATGCACAAGGTTCTCCCGTATGGACTTTCAACCACCATACAACCTTTGCATAACCGATTGGTAGTTGTAGACATCATCTAACGAGATCCGGGACATCACACTCACAAGATCCACACATGGACTTAACCATTGCCATTGTGATCTTAACAAGTACAAGGTTCTCACATAAGGACTTTTAATCACCTTATAACCTTTACTTAACCAAGGTCCTCGAATGGGCAACACCTCCATTATGACCTTAAATAACCTAGGTCCTCGAGTGGGCAACAACCTCCACTATGACCTCATCTCGTTAGGAAAACTTGAAGGGAGTTTACCCGGTCCACTCTTGACCACTCCACCTCCAAGGCGACTTTATTCACGGTGCACCCAACCCTATAGCCGGCTAACTATATCCGATCAAAGAACCAAGAACCACTTACATCACTTGCCAATATAACCATCTTACCACATCAATCCAATGTTTCACATGCATAACCAATATGCACAACCATGTCACATTTATCCAATGATTCACATGCATAACCAATATGCAAAACCATCCATAATAAACCAATGATTCACATGCATAACCAATATGCAAAACCATCATTCAACAACATTAACTCTCTGTTTTAAAGCATTAGACAAAGCCAAAGAACATCATGCAACATCATGCATCAAAACCACATATTCAATGTATAAAACCAAGGATCTCTTACCTTGAGCATCCTTTACATATGGCTTTCAAAACCAGCATTAAACCATGCTAAAATATGCTTTCAAAACAGATTTAAACCATGCAAACACATGCACATCAATCATCAACCACAATTGCTCAAAAGCCAACTCATATCACAACCCAAGTAAGAAAACCATTTACTTACACTTGAGCTTAGCAAAGTTGTTTAGACTTAAACTAAGCTCCCAAAACCTTCAAACCTTTGTTTAAAAGCCGAAAACCAACTTCACTCACCGATAACCAAAACAAAGCTAGCCACCAAGCCTTCCTAACTTCCGAAACCTTCCGCAAACACCTTCAAAGCTCAAGCATCAAACTCTCCTGTTTCAAGCACACAAAAACAGAATATTAATGCATCCTTATGCATTAAAACACCAGCAACAACAACACATCTCGCTGCTCATCACAAATCTAGCAATTCGGCCACCAAACACAACCGAAAACACCACCAAACATTACCAAAACTTAACCCAGCCAAGATCTATCACTTCTAACCATTCTTATACATCAATTAACATCCAAAATGATTACAAACACATCCTTATACCTCCAGGTATAACAGATCACCAAAACACTCCAAAAACAACCAAAAACACAAGCAAAACTTAGGAAATTCAACCTATCCGGGATTGCATTAGTTAAACATCAATTCTTAGTCAATTTAGCATTCATTTAACATCATTTTGACACTTCAAAACACTGCCCAAACAGATCACACGAAAATTTCACCAAAATCGCCAAATCTTGCATTTTAGCCAAAAATCAAGATTTCTTTTGAAAAACCATTAACAAATCATGAAACAAGGATTGAGAACTTGGGAATTTCAATAAAGAACTTGAAGTTCAGAGGAGAAGGACGTTCTTACCTCCAAACTTGGATTTCTCCTTTTTAGAGCCAAAAAGCTTGATGAAACAACTTGCAAATTGAGAGGTTTTGTTGATGAGATGATTAGGAATCAAATGAGAGTTGAAATGGGAGATTTAGATGCCAAAATCAGAGAAAGAAATCTGGAGAATTTCGTTTGGTTTGAGAGAAAATGAGAGAAAAGGAAAATGGAGAGAAAATAGAAAAAGTAGTTAGAAAAGTAGTTAAAATGATTTCCCACCTTTTCTTAATCTTTAAAATCAGAATAAGCCTTAAAATATCTTAGAAAAATCTGGAGAAATCCCCTTTGGAATAATAGCTCCTTAAAGATTCAAAGTTCCAATCCTTTATAAAATTGTCACCGAACTTTCAAAAATTACATTTTGGTCACTAGCCAAAATGTCAACCTTCCGAACCTCATTTTCCAAAATTGATTTCACAGTTCACTTTTATATAATAAAAGATGATTTTAGAACATTTTTCCATATTTTTAATGCAACCCGAACTAGGCTTTCCTAAATTCACTCTTATATATTCGATCAGCACTTTGACCGAACCGGTCAACGCCCAAAACTTCTAAGCCCAAAACCGGGGTGTTACAACTCTCCCCTCCTTAGGAAATTTCGTCCTCGAAATTTAACCGGCGAAAGAAAACCACAACCTTCCCAACCAACACACAAGGCAACACAAAAGCCTCGACCAACACTGAACACTTTCCACACAAACTCCCACCAAACCTAGCACCACCACATGCTGTTCACAGAACCAGAACACACAAAGATAGCCACAGCTAAACCTCTCACACAACCAAACTGTACACAGCTCAAACTTCATCCTGAAGAACTTCAGCTCTTACAGCAGGCATCACTGCAACATACCATACCCAAAACCTGTTTACACAAAGACACAGCCAACCCAAACCAGCCACTAAGCAACCTTCTCTGCTTCCAAAACCCTTACAAAACCCCGAACCTCTTGCAAGAATTTCCCAACAAGCAAAAATCCTTAAACATCAACCGCTTACTCAAACCCCTCAACGAAAACTGATAAAACCTCACAACTGCTGCTAACATTACCATAACAGCTCACCAGGAACACTCACCCAGGTTCCAAGAATCACATCACAACCCCAACTTGACTCCGCCAGTCGTTCCACACCACCAACCAACTTTCACAAGAACCCAAACAACCAACAAAACTTCAATCTTTCATTGACCTTCCACTTCAAACTTCAACCATAACACTTACCATACAAACACATCGCCCAGCTTAAACATACAAACCATCTTCTTAACTTCTCAAAAGTCACTGAGAACCAGCACTTACAAACACAACTCTTCCACAACAACTAAAAAGCCAAGCTACTTCAGCACTTGGGAACACAACCATCAAGCTGCAACATCACTTACCACCAAGGAACTACCCCTTCCACCTAGCTATTCAAACCACTAAACCGATTCTAAACTTAACCGATACCACCCAACACCAAACCACTAAACTCCTTGAACACCAACACTACCCTACTACCAGCAACTACACCACTCTCACTTCCACTAGCAACTAGCTTGATATACCCTACTACTAACAATCACCCATCACCAAAACAACCTCTGAAAACCCATCGTCCAACCTAATCCAACACACTAACAGATTCGATTAGTTATTAGCGAGTGTGAACATCGTATGCATGATTGCCAACATGCCCTATCAATGCCTGATGTACATGAATGCAAAACCTCTAATGTCATGCCACATGTATGCATGGACCAATATATATAATATAGTATATAACAATGATTTTAACTGTGCATGAATGCCAATTCACACCCTCCAATAACATCCTCAAATCCGTCTAAGAGCAACCTCCTATCCCACTTCTAACTTATCTAACTCCAACATACCAACAACCATTAACTACAAGATACTTACCAAGCCTTCTTCATACCCAAGACATTTCCCAACCACCACTATTACCCCAACATACTATCAGCAAGACTAAACTTACCACGCAAGGAAAACCAACAAAAACCAACTAAGGCAACTAGAGCAAAGATTACTAAACAAGATTACCTGAAGGCACAACACCACCCTGAAGCTTCATCAAACGAGCTCTCTTCCTTGCGGAACCACCATCCTCCTGCCACACCACTGCAGCACCAGCTAACACACTAGGGTCACCACCAACTCCTTGCGATAAAGAGCCTTGGCTATTACGAGCCATCATCAAACAATCACGCCTCATGTGTCCAGCAGACCCACATTTCCAGCAATTCTCTTTTCCCACACTCTTCACAACCTTCTGCTCTCTCTGCAACCTCTGAACCTTGCCTCGGCCGTGCCCACGACCTTTCTGAGACTCTTTAGCTAACACCAAAGCTAACTTCGCACCATGAGGACAATCACGCTTAACATGCACTTTGGAACCACAATTCCAACAAACACCTGCACCCCAACAATTCCCAACATGTTGCCTTTCACAACGGTCACACACAGATAGCTGAGCTTCCTCTCCTTGCTCAAGCAACACTTGCTCAACAACAGCACTACCCGCGCCTTGCTTAACCCTTAGGAACTTCCTCCCAAGATACCTCTCATAAAAAGCAGATACAAAGAAATCCCAATCAATATCAAGGATATGTGACGCCACAGCCACAGATGTCCACCAGGCACTCACATCTTCCAACATCAAAGAAACAACACTCCCCAGCTTACAAGCAAGATCACAGCCTTCCCGATCCAAAATCTGAACAACCTTGGCCAACCAGGCCTCAAACATCTCTGGTGTAGAACCTTGATATTCCACAGCACCCAAATCAAGCAAACATTGCTTCGGCAAACCCTTACATCCCACAGTCAGCACATCTACTGACTTTACCTCAACCATAGCCTGAGATGTTCCCAACACCTCCTGCTCAGCAGATGATGAATTCTTCACCACAGAGCCAGCTTCTTTCCCTTGCCTTACCACCTCAACACTAGGCACAGAAGACAGAGACAAAACACCTCTACCAAAGGGTGAATTCCTTGCCTTAACAACCTGCCCCAAGGCAGCAACCATCTCCCTCATACGCCAAACCTCCACTGACTTTGCCATACCACTAACAACAACAACAACATACAAACACAACAAACAAACAAACCAGTTAGACCAGCATTAGCAAGGATTCTAATTCCAACTCCAAAGTAACACAATAGCTATATTAATAAGGCAATGGGTATCCCGAATCCTCCCCTTTACATGACATAACAGCCAACACAACATGGATATCACAACCTCAAGCATATCAAACAACATACTTTGATCATGCTTACATCCAACAGCATCCACATGCCACAGCATACTAGCAACATAACATACAACTTACACATCCATCAAGCATAACACAAGCATAAGACCAGCTCACAACATCAGCTTAACATCAGCACAAACCACTTGAGCTCAACCAAGATTCATAACTACAAAACATGCTTGAAAACATCAGCAACATGCTCAGAAACACACGTTTCAACCAACACACATCAAGGTAACATCAAACACACATCACAACATCTTACCGTTTTCCCCAAGCATTCGCAACACAGCTCTGATACCACCAAATGTAACCCCCGTAGCCCGGCCTAGACGGTTGACCCGAACTACGAAGATCACACGGGGAAAACCAAAGTCAACCCGAAAGTCAACCTTGATTAACGACCCTTTTTTTTTCCTTTTTAAAGTTGACTAGATGCACATTAACCTTAGGTGTGATCACACAAACAACATACTCAAAGATCACAATCATCAGAGATTAAACAGGGACCCAATTGAACAAATTACAACTTTAGGGACCAAATTGTAATTTCTGATAATTAAAAGGGACTTAACCCAAATTAAAGTTACCATCTTGAAATTAATCAGGTTTCATGCTTCCCTGCCAAATTTCAGCTCAAACGGACATCCCAAACTCATACAAATGCACATACAAGATTCAGGACCAAAATGCAAACAATTTGAAACATATAACTGCCACAGGTCAGCCCCAACGGTCGACCGTTCCGATACGGGGGACAACCCGTTCCGAAACGCGGGGCCGTTCCGAAACAGGCATAGCCCGTTTCGAAACGGGGGTCGGGCAGAGGCCTTTCCGTTTCGGAACGGTCTCACCCGTTTCGGACGCCTGGGCTGCTTCGAGGCACCCGTTCCGAAACGGCTCATCCTGTTCCGAAACACCCTGCACAAAAAGCTGCATTTTGCTCACACAAACACACAATGACCATCCAACATGCTCCAAAAGCCACCAAACTTTGCCAACATGCAATTCAACATAAAAGAGACATGCTTGCATCAACAATTCATCAGAAACACATCATTTGCAAAAAACCCCAAATCTATAGGCATGCTTCCTACACAAGCAACACTTTAGGCATAAACCATTCAAAACAATCTCAATTAAGCCACAACATGTTCCAACAACATTAACAACATTAAAACATTCTTGATCAACATAAACGATCACATACACAACAATCCAAGAGAGATTCTACCCCCATTGCCCTTATTAACTATAGCTATTCACCAAGACATACGTCTCACTTGGAGTCCACCTTGAATCCCTTGCTCCTTGCTGTCCAAACTTCAACGATCTGCATTGATGGACAAAAAGAGCGTAAGCACATAATGCTTAGTGAGGAATGCTCAAAACCAAAACACCACCAATGCAGCGGATCATAAAACACTTGTAAAACCAACCCGATTTGTTTACAAAACCTTGTTTGAAAACCATTTTCAACAACAAGCACCAACCATGCATAAACACCATATGCAAAGCCAAAACAAAACCATGGAAAACCACTTCCATTTCACAACATACCTTTCATAAACATGAAAGCCATTTCAACATAAATCCCTTAAAACCATTTCACAACCAACCATCACATGCATTACACCAATGCAACATATAAACCATACTATCATCATCACATGCCTTTTAAAACGAGTCCCACAAGACTTCAATGCATTTAAGATAATCATGCTCACATACATCATTTACCAAATGATAAACAACACTTGTTTAACCTAACAAGCAACATGCTTTCACTAGCATCATACACATCTCATGCAACAATGCACCACACCAAGCATCTCATGCTTCTCATGCAACATGCATCAATTCAAGCAATCCCATGCTCAACATGCAACCATGCATCATTTCAAGCAATCCCATGCTCAACATGCAACCATGCATCATTTCAAGCAATCCCATGCTCAACATGCAACCATGCATCATTTCAAGCAATCCCATGCTCAACATGCAACCATGCATCATTTCAAGCAATCCCATGCTCAACATGATCAAGAACATTATATTGGCTTCCAAAAGATCAACCTTATTCACTTTCAAACTTTTCAACACGATCGGATACGCGGATTACAAGCGTGTCCCAACGCTTCCTACACACACTACCCAATCCAAGGTCTCCCAAATGGGCAGCAACCTCCATTTGACCTTACAAGCCTAAAGTTCCCATGCATGGACTTTTAAACACCATACAACCTTAGCTTACCCGAGGTTCCCATGTATGGACAACCATACAACCTCAACATGCACAAGGTTCTCCCGTATGGACTTTCAACCACCATACAACCTTTGCATAACCGATTGGTAGTTGTAGACATCATCTAACGAGATCCGGGACATCACACTCACAAGATCCACACATGGACTTAACCATTGCCATTGTGATCTTAACAAGTACAAGGTTCTCACATAAGGACTTTTAATCACCTTATAACCTTTACTTAACCAAGGTCCTCGAATGGGCAACACCTCCATTATGACCTTAAATAACCTAGGTCCTCGAGTGGGCAACAACCTCCACTATGACCTCATCTCGTTAGGAAAACTTGAAGGGAGTTTACCCGGTCCACTCTTGACCACTCCACCTCCAAGGCGACTTTATTCACGGTGCACCCAACCCTATAGCCGGCTAACTATATCCGATCAAAGAACCAAGAACCACTTACATCACTTGCCAATATAACCATCTTACCACATCAATCCAATGTTTCACATGCATAACCAATATGCACAACCATGTCACATTTATCCAATGATTCACATGCATAACCAATATGCAAAACCATCCATAATAAACCAATGATTCACATGCATAACCAATATGCAAAACCATCATTCAACAACATTAACTCTCTGTTTTAAAGCATTAGACAAAGCCAAAGAACATCATGCAACATCATGCATCAAAACCACATATTCAATGTATAAAACCAAGGATCTCTTACCTTGAGCATCCTTTACATATGGCTTTCAAAACCAGCATTAAACCATGCTAAAATATGCTTTCAAAACAGATTTAAACCATGCAAACACATGCACATCAATCATCAACCACAATTGCTCAAAAGCCAACTCATATCACAACCCAAGTAAGAAAACCATTTACTTACACTTGAGCTTAGCAAAGTTGTTTAGACTTAAACTAAGCTCCCAAAACCTTCAAACCTTTGTTTAAAAGCCGAAAACCAACTTCACTCACCGATAACCAAAACAAAGCTAGCCACCAAGCCTTCCTAACTTCCGAAACCTTCCGCAAACACCTTCAAAGCTCAAGCATCAAACTCTCCTGTTTCAAGCACACAAAAACAGAATATTAATGCATCCTTATGCATTAAAACACCAGCAACAACAACACATCTCGCTGCTCATCACAAATCTAGCAATTCGGCCACCAAACACAACCGAAAACACCACCAAACATTACCAAAACTTAACCCAGCCAAGATCTATCACTTCTAACCATTCTTATACATCAATTAACATCCAAAATGATTACAAACACATCCTTATACCTCCAGGTATAACAGATCACCAAAACACTCCAAAAACAACCAAAAACACAAGCAAAACTTAGGAAATTCAACCTATCCGGGATTGCATTAGTTAAACATCAATTCTTAGTCAATTTAGCATTCATTTAACATCATTTTGACACTTCAAAACACTGCCCAAACAGATCACACGAAAATTTCACCAAAATCGCCAAATCTTGCATTTTAGCCAAAAATCAAGATTTCTTTTGAAAAACCATTAACAAATCATGAAACAAGGATTGAGAACTTGGGAATTTCAATAAAGAACTTGAAGTTCAGAGGAGAAGGACGTTCTTACCTCCAAACTTGGATTTCTCCTTTTTAGAGCCAAAAAGCTTGATGAAACAACTTGCAAATTGAGAGGTTTTGTTGATGAGATGATTAGGAATCAAATGAGAGTTGAAATGGGAGATTTAGATGCCAAAATCAGAGAAAGAAATCTGGAGAATTTCGTTTGGTTTGAGAGAAAATGAGAGAAAAGGAAAATGGAGAGAAAATAGAAAAAGTAGTTAGAAAAGTAGTTAAAATGATTTCCCACCTTTTCTTAATCTTTAAAATCAGAATAAGCCTTAAAATATCTTAGAAAAATCTGGAGAAATCCCCTTTGGAATAATAGCTCCTTAAAGATTCAAAGTTCCAATCCTTTATAAAATTGTCACCGAACTTTCAAAAATTACATTTTGGTCACTAGCCAAAATGTCAACTTCCGAACCTCATTTTCCAAAATTGATTTCACAGTTCACTTTTATATAATAAAAGATGATTTTAGAACATTTTTCCATATTTTTAATGCAACCCGAACTAGGCTTTCCTAAATTCACTCTTATATATTCGATCAGCACTTTGACCGAACCGGTCAACGCCCAAAACTTCTAAGCCCAAAACCGGGGTGTTACACCATATAACCTTTGCTTAACCAAGGTCCTCGAATGGGCAACACCTCCATTATGACCTCAAATAACCAAGGTCCTCGAGTGGGCAACACCTCCACTATGACCTCATCTCGTTAGGAAACTTGAAGGGAGCTTATCCGGTCCACTCTTGACCACTCCACCTCCAAGGCGACTTTATTCACGGTGCACCCAATCCTATAGCCGGCTAACTATATCCGATCAAAGAACCAAGAACCACTTACATCACTTGCCAATATAACCATCTTGCCACATTAATCCAATGTTTCTCATGCATAGCCAATATGCAAAACCATTTCATTATAAACCAATGATTCACATGCATAACCAATATGCAAAACCATTACCACATTAATCAAATGATTCACATGCATAACCAATATGCAAAAACCATCATTTATCATCATCAACTCACTGTTTTAAAGCATTAAACAAAGCCATTGAACAACATGCAACATCATGCATCAAAACCACATTTTCAATGAATAAAACCAAGGATCTCCTACCTAGAGCATCCTTCACATATGGCTTTCAAAACCAGCACTAAACCATGCTAAATATGCTTTCAAAACAGAACTAAACCATGCAAAACACATGCATTACAATCATCAACCACAATTGCCTAAAAACCACTTCATATCACAAATCAAGTAAGAAATCCATTTACTTACTCTTGAGCTTAGCAAAGTTGTTTAGACTTAAACTAAGCTCCCAAAACCTTCAAACCTTTGATTAAAAGCCGAAAACCCAACTTCACTCACCGATAACCAAACAAGACTAGCCGACAAGCCTTCCAAGCTCCCGAAACCTTCCGCAAACACCTTCAAAGCTCAAGGGTCAAACTCCCCTGTTTCAAGCACACAAAAACAGCACATTAATGCATCATTATGCATTAAGAACAGCAGCCACACAATCAAACTCGCTGCTCTACACAAATCCAACAATTCGGCTACCAAACCCAACCGAAATCACCTCCAAACATTACCAAAACTTAACCCAGCCAAGATCCATCACTTCTAACCATTTTTATACACCAATTAACATCCAAAATGAATACAAACACATCCTTATACCTCCAGGTATAACAGATCACCAAAAACACTCCAAAAACAACCAAAAACTCAAGCGAAACTTAGGAAATTCAACCTATCCGGGATTGCATTCATTAAACATCAATTTCTAATCAACTTAGCATTCATTTAACATCATTTTGACACTTCAAAACACTGCCCAAACAGATCACACGAAAATTCCACCAAAATCACCAAATCTTGCATTTTAGCCAAAAATCAAGATCTCATTTGAAAAACCATTAACAAATCACAAATCAAGGATTGAGAACTTGGGAATTTCAGTAAAGAACTGATAGTTTAGAGGAGAGAGACGTTCTTACCTCCAAACTTGAATTTCTCCTTTTTAGAGCCAAAAAGCATGATGAAACAACTTGCAAATTGAGAGGTTTTGTTGATGAGATGATTAGGAATCAAATGAGAGTTGAAAAGAGAGATTTAGATGCCAAAATCAGAGAAAGAAATCTGGAGAATTTTGTTTGGGTTGAGAGAAAATAAGAGAAAAGGAAAATGGAGAGAAAATGAAAAAGTAGTTAGGAAATTGGTTAAAATGATTTCCCTCCTTTTCTTAATCTTTAAAATCAGAATAAAGCCTTAAAATATCTTAGAAAAATCTGGAGAAATCCTTTTTGGAATAATAGCTCCTTAAAGATTCAAAGTTTCAATCCTTTATAAAATTGTCCCGCAACTTTCAAAAATTACATTTTGGTCACTAGCCAAAATGTCAACCTTCCAAACCTCATTTTCCAAAATTGATTTCACAGTTCACTTTTATATAATAAAAGATGATTTTAGAACATTTTTCCATATTTTTAATGCAACCCGAACTAGGCTTTCCTAAATTCACTCTTATATATTCGATCAGCACTTTGACCGAATCGGTCAACGCCCAAAACTTCTAAGCCCAAAACCGGGGTGTTACAACTCTCCCCTCCTTAGGAAATTTCGTCCTCGAAATTTAACCGGCGAAAGAAAACCACAACCTTCCCAAACCAACACACAAGGCAACACAAAAGCCTCGACCAACACTGAACACTTTCCACACAAAACCTCCACCAAACCTAGCACCATCACATGCTGTTCACAGAATCCAGAAAAACACAAAGATAGCCACAACTTAACCTTTCCCATAACCAGACTGTACACAGTCCCAACACCATCCCGAAGAACTTCAGCTCTTACAGCAGACATCACCACAATACACCATACCCAAAACCTGTTTACACAAAGACAACAGCCGACCCAATCCAGCCACTAAGCAACCTTCTCTGCTTCTAAAACCCTTGCAAACTTCCAAACCTCTTCCAAGAATTACCCAACAAGCAAAAATCCTTAAGCATCAACTGCTTACTCAAACCCCTCAACGAAAACTGATAAACCCTCACAACTGTTGCTAACATTAACATAACAGCTCATCAGGAATACTCACCCAGATTCCAAAAATTACATCACAATCCCAACTTGACTCCGTCAGCCATTCCACACACCACCAACCAATTATCACAAGAACCCAAACAACCAACAAAAACTTCAACCATAACACTTACCATACTAAAACATCGCCCCGCTTAAACATACAAACCATCTTCTTAACTCCCCAAAGGTTACTAAGAACCAGCACTTACAAACACAACTCTTCCACAACAACTTAAAAGCCAAGCTACTTCAGCACTTGGGAACACAACCACTAAGCTGCAACATCACTTAGCACCAAGGAACTACCCCTTCCACTTAGCTATTCAAACCACTAAACCGATTCTAAACTCAACCGATACCGTCCAACACCAAACCACTAAACTCATTGAGCATCGAACACTATCCTTCTACCAGCAGCTACACCACTCTCACTTTCACTAGCAACTAGCTTGATATACCCCATTACTAACTCTCACCCAGCACCAAAACAACCTCTAAAAACCCATCATCCAACCTAATCCAACACACTAACAGATTCGATTAGTTATTAGCGAGTGTGAACCTCGTATGCATGATCACCAACATGCCCTATCAATGCCTGATGTACATGTATGCAAAACCTCTAATGTCATGCCACATGTATGCATGGACCAACATATATAATATAGTATATAACAATGATTTTAACTGTGCATGAATGCCAATTCACACCCTCCAATAACATCCTCAAATCCGTCTAAGAACAACCTTCCACCTCACTTCTAACTCATCTAACTCCACCATACCAACAACCATTAACCACAAGATACTTACCAAGCCTTCTTCACACCCAAGACATTTCCAAACTACAACCATTACCCCAACATGCTGTCAACAAGACTAGACTTACCACGCAAGGAAAACCAACAGAAACCAAACTAAGGCAACTAGAGCAAAGATTACTAAACAAGATTACCTGAGCACACAACACCTCCCTGAAGCTTCATCAGACGAGCTCTCTTCCTTGCGGAACCACCACCCTCCTGCCACACCACTGCAGCACCAGCTAACACACTAGGGTCACCACCAACTCCTTGCGGTAAAGAACCTTGGCTATTCCGAGCCAACATCAAACAATCACGCCTCTTGTGTCCAGCAGACCCACATTTCCAGCAATTCTCCTTTCCCACACTCTTCACAACTTTCTGCTCTTTCTGCCACTTCTGAACCTTGCCTCGGCCATGCCCACGACCTTTCTGAGACTCTTTGGCTAACACCAAAGCTAACCTCGCTCCATGAGGACAATCACGCTTAACATGTACTTTGGAACCACAATTCCAACAAACACCTGCGCCCCAACAACTTCCAACATGTTGCCTTTCACAACGGTCACACACAGATGACTGAGTTTCCACTCCTTGCTCAAGCAATACTTGCTCAACAACAGCACTACCCGCGCCTTGCTTAACCCTTAGGAACTTCCTTCCGAGATACCTTTCATAAAAAGCAGATACAAAGAAATCCCAATCAATATCATGGATATGTGACGCAACTGCCACAGATGTCCACCAGGCACACGCATCTCCCAACATCAAAGAAACAACGCTCCCCAGCTTACATGCATAATCACAGCCTTCCCGATCCAAAATCTGAACCACACTGGCCAACCAGGCCTCAAACATCTCCGGGGAAGTACCATGATACTCCACAGCACCCAAATCAAGCAAACACTGCTTTGGCAAACCCTCACATCCCACAGCCAGCACATCTACTGACTTTACCTCAACCATAGCCTGAGATGTTCCCAACACCTCCTGCTCAACAGGTGATGAACTCTTCACCACAGAACCAGCTTCTTCCCCTTGCCTTACCACCTCAACACTAGGCACAGAAGACTGAGACAAAACTCCACTACCAAAGGGTGAATTCCTTGCCTTAACAACCTGCCCCAAGGCAGCAACCATCTCCCTCAACCGCCAATCCTCCATTGACTTTGCCATACCACTAACAACAACAAACATACAATCACAACAAACAAACAAACCAGTTAGACCAGCATTAGCAAGGATTCAAATTCCAACTCCAAAGTAACACAATAGCTATATTAATAAGGCAATGGGTATCCCGAATCCTCCCCTTTACAAGGCATAACAGTCAACACAACATGGATATCACAACATCAAGCATATCAAACAACATACTTTGATCATGCTTACATCAAACAGCACCCACTTGCCACAACATACTATAACATAACATACTCACAGCACTTTCATCAAGCATAACACAAGCATAAGACCAGCTCACAACATCAGCACATATCCACATTAGCTCAACCAAGATTCAAAACCATAAAACATACTTGAAAACATCAACAACATGTTCAGAAACATCAACACCATGCCCAGAAACACATGTTTCAACCAGCATTCAACCACACATCAGGGTAAACAACAAGCACACATCACAACAACTTACCGTTTCCCCAAGCATTCGCAACACAGCTCTGATACCACCAAATGTAACCCCCGTAGCCCGGCCTAGACGGTTGACCCAAACTACGAAGATTACACGGGGAAAACCAAAGTCAACCCGAAAGTCAACCTTGATTAACGACCCTTTTTTTCTTTTTAATCTTATCTAGATGCACATTAGTCCTATATGTGATCACACAAGCAACATACTCAAATATCATAGCCATCAGAGATCATTCAGGGACCCAATTGCACAAAACACAACTTTAGGGACCAAAATGCAAACATTTTGAAACACATAACTGCCACTGTCAGCCCCCAACGGTCAACCGTTCCGAAACGGGAGACAGCCCGTTCCGAAACGCGGGGCCGTTCCGAAACAGGCATAGCCCGTTTCGAAACGGGGGTCGGGCAGAGGCCTTTCCGTTTCGGAACGGTCTCACCCGTTTCGGACGCCTGGGTTCATGCAGGGCACCCGTTCCGAAACGGTGTCTCCTGTTCCGAAACGCCTAGCCCAGAAAGCTGCATTTTGCTCACCCAAACACACAATTGACCATCCAAACATGCTCCAAAAGCCACCAAACTTTACCAGCATGCAATTCAGCATAAATGAGACATGCTTGCATCAACAATTCATCAGAAACACATCACATGCAAAAAGCCCCAAATCTATAGGCATGCTTCCTACACAAGCAACCATTTAGGAACAAACCTTCCAAAACAAACTCAATTAAGCCAAATCATGTTCCAACAACTTTAACAACATTAAAACATTCTTGAACAACATAAACGATCACAAACACAATAATCCCAAGAGATTCTACCCCCATTGCCTTTATTAACTATAGCTATTCACCGAGACATACATCTCACTTGGAGTCCACCTTGAATCCCTTGCTCCTTGCTGTCCAAACTTCAAAGATCTGCATTGATGGACAAAGAGAGCGTAAGCACATAATGCTTAGTGAGGAATGCTCAAAACCAAAACACCATCAATGCAGCGGGTCATAAAACACTTGTAAAACGAACCCGATTTGTTTACCAAAACCATGTTTGAAATCCTTTTCAATCACAAGCATCATCCATGCATAAATACCATATGCAAAGCTAAAACAAAACCATGGAAACACTTCCGTTTCACAACATACCTTTCATAAACTTGAAATCCATTTCAAACAAGAAACCTTTAAAACCATTTCACAAGCCAACCAACACTTGCATTACACCAAGGCAACATATATACCATACAAACATATTCACATGCCTTTCAAAACAAGTCCTACAAGACTTCAATGCATTAAAGTTATTCATGCTCACATACATCATTTACCAAATGATAATCAACACTTGTTCAACCTAACAAGTAAACATGCATTCACATGCATCATACACCTTTCATGCAACAATGCATCTTTCCAAGCAACTCATGCTTCACATGCAACCATGCATCATTTCAAGCATCTCATGCTTCACATGTAACCATGCATCATTTCAAGCATCTCATGCTTCACATGCAACCATGCATCATTTCAAGCATCTCATGCTTCTTTATATTTAAGAACATCATATTGGCCTTCAAGTAATCAATCACATCCACTTTCCAACTCAACACCCGATCGGATACGCGGATTCCGAGCGTTGTCCCTACGCTCCCTACACCCTACCCAATCCAAGGTCCTCGAATGGGCAACACCTCCATTATGACCTTACAAGCCTAAAGTTCCCATGCATGGACTTTTAAACACCATACAACCTTAGCTTTTCCCGAGGTTCCCATGTATGGACAACCATACAACCTCAACATGCACAAGGTTCTCCCGTATGGACTTTTAACCACCATACAACCTTTGCATAACCGATTGGTAGTTGTAGAAATCACTAACGAGATCCGGGACACCCTATACAAGATCCACACATGGACTTAACACCGCCATTGTGATCTCAACAAGCACAAGGTCCTCACATATGGACTTTTAAACACCATATAACCTTTGCTTAACCAAGGTCCTCGAATGGGCAACACCTCCATTATGACCTCAAATAACCAAGGTCCTCGAGTGGGCAACACCTCCACTATGACCTCATCTCGTTAGGAAACTTGAAGGGAGCTTATCCGGTCCACTCTTGACCACTCCACCTCCAAGGCGACTTTATTCACGGTGCACCCAATCCTATAGCCGGCTAACTATATCCGATCAAAGAACCAAGAACCACTTACATCACTTGCCAATATAACCATCTTGCCACATTAATCCAATGTTTCTCATGCATAGCCAATATGCAAAACCATTTCATTATAAACCAATGATTCACATGCATAACCAATATGCAAAACCATTACCACATTAATCAAATGATTCACATGCATAACCAATATGCAAAAACCATCATTTATCATCATCAACTCACTGTTTTAAAGCATTAAACAAAGCCATTGAACAACATGCAACATCATGCATCAAAACCACATTTTCAATGAATAAAACCAAGGATCTCCTACCTAGAGCATCCTTCACATATGGCTTTCAAAACCAGCACTAAACCATGCTAAATATGCTTTCAAAACAGAACTAAACCATGCAAAACACATGCATTACAATCATCAACCACAATTGCCTAAAAACCACTTCATATCACAAATCAAGTAAGAAATCCATTTACTTACTCTTGAGCTTAGCAAAGTTGTTTAGACTTAAACTAAGCTCCCAAAACCTTCAAACCTTTGATTAAAAGCCGAAAACCCAACTTCACTCACCGATAACCAAACAAGACTAGCCGACAAGCCTTCCAAGCTCCCGAAACCTTCCGCAAACACCTTCAAAGCTCAAGGGTCAAACTCCCCTGTTTCAAGCACACAAAAACAGCACATTAATGCATCATTATGCATTAAGAACAGCAGCCACACAATCAAACTCGCTGCTCTACACAAATCCAACAATTCGGCTACCAAACCCAACCGAAATCACCTCCAAACATTACCAAAACTTAACCCAGCCAAGATCCATCACTTCTAACCATTTTTATACACCAATTAACATCCAAAATGAATACAAACACATCCTTATACCTCCAGGTATAACAGATCACCAAAAACACTCCAAAAACAACCAAAAACTCAAGCGAAACTTAGGAAATTCAACCTATCCGAGATTGCATTCATTAAACATCAATTTCTAATCAACTTAGCATTCATTTAACATCATTTTGACACTTCAAAACACTGCCCAAACAGATCACACGAAAATTCCACCAAAATCACCAAATCTTGCATTTTAGCCAAAAATCAAGATCTCATTTGAAAAACCATTAACAAATCACAAATCAAGGATTGAGAACTTGGGAATTTCAGTAAAGAACTGATAGTTTAGAGGAGAGAGACGTTCTTACCTCCAAACTTAAATTTCTCCTTTTTAGAGCCAAAAAGCATGATGAAACAACTTGCAAATTGAGAGGTTTTGTTGATGAGATGATTAGGAATCAAATGAGAGTTGAAAAGAGAGATTTAGATGCCAAAATCAGAGAAAGAAATCTGGAGAATTTTGTTTGGGTTGAGAGAAAATAAGAGAAAAGGAAAATGGAGAGAAAATGAAAAAGTAGTTAGGAAATTGGTTAAAATGATTTCCCTCCTTTTCTTAATCTTTAAAATCAGAATAAAGCCTTAAAATATCTTAGAAAAATCTGGAGAAATCCTTTTTGGAATAATAGCTCCTTAAAGATTCAAAGTTTCAATCCTTTATAAAACTGTCCCGCAACTTTCAAAAATTACATTTTGGTCACTAGCCAAAATGTCAACCTTCCAAACCTCATTTTCCAAAATTGATTTCACAGTTCACTTTTATATAATAAAAGATGATTTTAGAACATTTTTCCATATTTTTAATGCAACCCGAACTAGGCTTTCCTAAATTCACTCTTATATATTCGATCAGCACTTTGACCGAACCGGTCAACGCCCAAAACTTCTAAGCCCAAAACCGGGGTGTTACAGTTCTTGCTAGCCTTTGAGAGAAGAAGCGGACTTAGAGTGGTTCACGACAGTCCATGACAGTTTTGGAGTTTTCCCTTCCTTTTAGTTGCTTTGTTGTTTCATTTTCTTTATTTGAATGGATTGATTGAAACGAATGATGATGGATGATATTTGCCTAACCATGAACTAATTTTAAGTGGCTTGGGCTTGTTTTGGTTTTTATGTTTAAACTTAATTGAATGTTTAAGTTGCTTTCTTGTTTATTTCATACTTTGTCCATCGTTCTTTTATGCCCTAAGCTTGTAAGAGCTTTCGAGAGTTAGCCTTAGCTTAAGTGTTTGATAGCTTAATATTCGAGAGAGTTAAGCTTAGATCCACGTGGACAATGGGGTTTGATGCTGAAAGGCAAAACCCTAACTAACTTTAAAGATAAGAATAGAGTTTCAACAACTAAAAGGAGTAAAGCTTAAAGGATAGTTGTTTATTAGGGTTTACTGATAACTGCATAAATATCCTTGTTTTCATACCTTTTTGCTATAGCATTTGCATGTTCTTGAGTTCATACCATAGCATTTAGACTGCATTTAGGTTGCATTTTTCTTTCTTCTTCTGGATGCATCTTTATCTTTACTGATTGTTGGTCCATATTGAGGGGTACTACTCGGAAGGTTGGTTTTGGGTTTTGGTGGTGCGCAGAAAAGGAGTCAAGAGAGAAAGCTGGTGCTAGGAATTGATATAGCATGATGGAAATGGATATTGGCCAGCACGTGAGATACACGTGAGCTGCAGAAGCACATGAACACGCAGAAAGGACGACCTGACAAGTGCAGCAGCCAGTACCCACCTGCAGACTGTCCTCCTTGTCCCCTCATAGCAGACCTTGTCGGAGGATATTCCTTGGGATAATCAAGGAATTTTAGGGCACAAAAATCTAGAGAGCCTCCACTATATAAAGAATGAGAGCAGCTTGGAGAAAAGGTGTCGTGAAAGAGAGGCGGAAGAGAGAGAAAGTCACAAGGAGAGAGAAGTTTTATCTTCATCTTCTCCAGCTTGGTGTCCTCCATCGTTGAAGCTCCAAGGAGTGGCCTCACCGGCCTCGAGAGAGGCGGTGGACCTAAGACAGTCGGGCAGTCCATGGCGGAGAGGGAGTTCACCTTTCTTTCTGTCGCTATAGCATTTCCTTTTCATATCTTTATCTTTGGTGATGTTATCGCAATGATACGTTGGATGATATTGCCCAGCTACGAACTATTTTAGGTGGCTTGGGTTTGATGGATGATTTTATTTTAAGTACTTTTTAATGCATGCTATAGCCTTTTCAGTGTTTATCATGTTCTATGCTTTGCTTATGCATTTTTCATTTCCTTAAAGTTGTAAGAGCCCTCGAGAGTTGGTTGTTCTTTAAGTGTGTGTTGAGGTTAGTAATCGAGAGAGCTAGCCTTAGAACCCTCATAAGCAATGGAGTGGCTGTCGAGAGGCAGACTCTAACCTACCTTAGAGATAAGTGATAGGTTTCAAGGGCTAAAAAGGATAGTTCATGAAGGGTAGGGGAGTGTTAAGAGTTTACGCTGAGAGGTATTGCTATAGCATTTTTGACTCCGAGTTTCCTGGCTAGAGATAGTTTCGGAACATCTTTAGCAAATCCCGCCTAGCAAAAAAGATAGCTGAAGAGTCTTAGTGTCGTTAAGAAGCTTAGGGTAGGTTGTCCATCATTCCCAGCTAGTTATTTCGTAGTGAGTTTTGCATACAAAAGGGGACCTGTTTATCATATTGTTATCTCATCTTTCTCTGCACTGTTTTGCTTCAGCATTACTTTACACCATCTATTTTACTATAGCATTGTCATCTTCAAAAAGTTCAATTATTATTGTTACAGCAACCGTGAATACCTCCAATCCCTGTGGAGACGATACTCACTCATCATTTTATTACTCGTTCGACGCGTAAACTTGCACCATATTTGCGTATCATTTATAGTACACTACACACAAGCAACACGTTTTTGGCACCGTTGACGGGTTTTGGCAATTGGTTGTTTACGATTTTTGTTTATATCGCTTGTTCTTTTTGTTTTTGTACATATTTATTTTAGGTTTTTTATTTTTCTTTTCAGGTGTCTTGCTAGTGCATGACCAGAAGGCGACCTAGAGGACCCCTGCAATCACCTATTTCTAAGATGGAGCATTTCTTGAGACATAGGAGACGTGTTCGAAGAGAAGAGACTAGAAACATGAATCAAGAGGTACCACAGCCTCAGGTTAACGGAGATGCTATGGAAAATGGCCAGGGAGAAGTGGCTCGACCTCGAGCCATTAGAGATCACTTAACTCCTATCTTGGATGATCTTTGTCCCGGAATAGTAGCTTAAACCTGTTATGTTCAACATGTTGAACACTATTGGTCAGTTATGCCTCACGAAGATGCAAGACAACATATTCGTGCTTTCTTGGAAGTTTGTGATTCATTCAGACAGCAAGGAGTGCACGAGGATGTGCTAAAGCTTAAATTGTTTCCATATTCTTTACGTGATCGTGCTAGAGCATGGCTAGGCGGAGTGCCAGCTGGATCAATGGAGACTTGGACAGATCTATGCAAAAGTTTTCTACTATGGTATAATCCACCCAATAGAAACACTCAGTTGAGAAATGATATTTCTTCTTTTCGTCAAGCTGATGACGAATCTATGTACTAGTGTTGGGATCGATTCAATGGATTATTGAGGAAGTGTACAAATCACGATTTTCATGATTGGACCCAAGTGTTTATGTTCTATAATGGAGTAAATGCTCCTACAAGGATGATGCTAGATGCTTCAGCAAATGGGACCTTGTTAGACAAATCACCGGAGGAAGCATTCGACATTCTTGATAGGGTAGCCAACAATGATTACCAGTTTCCGACCACAAGGCTTGGAATGGGGAGGAGAACCCGAGTAGTTCGAGACAGTGAAGTTGATGACTCAGTAGCCACCCAGTTAGCTGCCATAAAAAATATGCTAAAGAACCTCCAACGTCCCAACGAAGTCAAGGAAGTGAAGTCTGCAACCTCGTGTCTCAGATGCGATGGCAATCACCACTTGAGTGAATGCCCTGACAACCAAGAGTCAGTCAAATATGTTGGGAATTATAACCGCAACAACAATCCATACTCTAATACCTACAACCCAGGATGGCGTCAGCATCCAAATTTCAGTTGGGGTAATCAAGGGCACAGCAATTCTGCACAGCCAGTGCCACAGCAAAATCTGATTGAAGCACCTGTTGGAGTATGCCCAAAGACCAATCATATGATGATTGAATAGACATACTATTTTACTAGATTTATCAAGTAATGGCATTGCTCTTATTATCATTTGGTATGTTTATGTGCATCAAACTAACCATTGGATAATAATGTCCATACAATAATATGATTATTGTTAAATAGGATCCTTAGTCGAATATTATTACGGGTATGGACAATGATAATATATAAAAACTAATATGTGGTTGATGACAAGCGTTGTCATTGACATAGAGATGTCAAAATCAACACATAAGTATTTGTTAGAGAACAACATACTGGATTGACCCGCTATGAGCATGTTTCTTGGGTAATTATGTGACAGTCACAACATTGCTCATGATAAACATATGTATAATCCTCAGACTTGAGATCAACATGATTTCAACATAAATATTTACGTATTTTGACATAGTCAAACGTGTGTCGTAACTGACTACATTATAAAGATTGATGATTGGATACGTGATGACCTATGTAGTGAAATATGGTTGATCAAGAAAGGATTTATCCCTCCAACATAATGGGAGAAATATGTTCGGCCACTTGATTGAGTGAGATTAGAAAATGCATGGCCATGCTCGAATATTATGATATGAGATATCATAGAGATTCGTTTATCATAATCTACCCAAGACATCAAGAAACACAAGATGGAGAACACAAGTGTGACTAACCCATGACTTGTGTTCATCTAAGATATAAAGGACAAAAGGATGAAATACATAAAGGAAGTTTATTCAGGAATTAGGGAAGTCAAACCATGACTTCATGCAACTTAGGTAGCAATGATGTATTGCTAGATGCCAATCATTGTTTGTAAAATTAGAACAGTTCTAATTTTGCTACTAACGTTGCATGAACCTACAAGGGTCACACCCTTCAAATGAAACGAACAAAAATTGGAAACCATACTCCCTATTTTAGGGAGGATGCCAAAAATCCCCTATTGGATAGGGGAAATCGGCAACTCCCTTAAATGGGAATAATATTGTATAAATATTGTATTTATCAAATATTATTTAGAGTATGGAAAATATTTAGAGACTTAAATATTATAGAATAAGATTCTAGAAATTTAAATATATATTTGGAATTTATATAATGTATATTTAATTCCATGTTTATGTAGAATTAGATTCTACATAATTAAAAATATATATTTAAATATATTTAAATCCAAGTAAAGATAGAATGAGATTCTATATAATAAAAATATATATTTGGATTAAATAATATGTATATTTAAATCCATGTTTTATGTAAAATAAGATTCTACATAATTAAATATATATATTTCATTTAATATTATTAAATATAATGTATATTTAATATAAACCAATTTCAAGTAGAATTAGATTCTATGAAATTTGGTTGAACTTGGATTTAGGGAATTCAACTAGAATTAAGTCTCTGAATACGATTTAAAGGGACAAGGGCTAGCAACCAAATCATCCCTCTTCCTCCTCTTGAAGATTTCGACAACACCCCTAGGGATTCCCCACTTGAATTCGACATATCCCAAAAAGCTCTCTAAGAAGCTGTTCGATATTATTCTAGTGTTCTACTTGCCCCCTGGCAAATCCCTGAAGGTTCCCTTGCTCGATTGCAAGTCCCGGTTGAACTCCTGGTCGATTTCAGACTCCCTCAGGAATCCCTGGAGGGATTTTGAATTCTCCCTGGAAGGTGTTCAAACCTGTCGAAATTTATCCCTAAGTGTTAGGGAGGTGGAAACTTTGTTCGTTTTGTTCGGGTGGAGTCCGTAGAGGTCATTGTGAACCTGTGACGATTCCGGTTTTACTTGACGTGGTTATTCCGATATACCGTCGGTTTTCCAGTTTCAAGAGTTTTAAAAGGTAACTCTTCATCTTTTCACCCTGGATTCGTTCTTGTACATGGATCCTGGCTGGATTGCGTCGGATTAATTTTTCCGCTGCGCCACGGGGCGTGCCAATGTGACCCAACTGTGGTATCAGAGCCAGGTTGTATCATAAGAATTCAGACTTAAATTCTTGGGTCATGTTTATGTATGAGATGCATGATGTTGATTCGATTTAGATATTTATCGTTTATCGTATCACACCTAATAAAGACTTATTTCGATTATCACTGAATGATTAAGAGTTAATCATAATTATGTTAGGTTGCTTCAATGTTAAATGTTAACATGTTGAGACTAATAGTTAGTCTAGAGAACAAGTAGTTGTTCGTAGTTTCATAGATTTATAAAATCTCTGAAAGGGCTTCTAATTTGATAAAATTTATCAAACTATCTTTCATAGTGAATCCATAAGAGTTATGGTTAGACGTTATGAAAAATGCATGTCTAGGATTGGCATCATCAAAGACCTGGTACTTAAGTGTGCCTAGTGCGCCACCTCTCTTTCATGTTGACCCACCTGGTGCATTTGTTCATTAACGCAAATGGTTTATGAAACCTCGTGATCCTTCTTTGGCCCATTAACCGCAAGATAGGGATAACCAGTTTAAAACTTCGTAAACACGTCGTTACTTTGTTCTCACGATGTTTGAAATGCATGTTAGATTGCACGGTGTTTGTTTTGCATGGTTATAGCCCATAGCCTTTATAGTTTTGGTTTTTATAAATACGGCCTGCGTGTCGTGCCTTTCTCTATCTTCTATTGTACTTCTCTTCTCATCTCACTCCCTCGCATGTAACGCGAGTTTCTGAAATTTGTAAATACTCATAGAGATAAAGAAAGAACCAAGGTAGCAGCGTGGTGGGCCTTCCCTGGTGGACCGAGCGTTTCAGAAGCAGATTCTATCTTCAGTAAAATGGTCCTCCCATTGGCTTGGGACGGGTCGCCTTAGGTTAAGAAGGGTTATAATCATTGCATATTTATTTACCACTTATATTTACCTTGTATGTGATGCAATGGATGTTTTATAAGCATGATTAAACATAGTACTATTGATAGGATCGATGTTAAAATGATGAGATAATTAAGTAAATCCCTCACTATAATACTAAGTCTGTTTTAACCATCCAATATTTACCCTCGTTAAAGCTTCGATCGATATAATGCGAGCTTTGCCAAAGTAATGTCACATTTATCTATCTTAGTTAAACGCGAAGAATAAGCTAGTGATATTCGCCGGTTGAGATATTGGTATTGACTTAGCTGGGTTGTTCTAATAGGATTAGAAAACCTAGTGGTTAAAAGTTTTGGTTAATCATAAGATGATTTAAAGAACAAGAGTTGTTCGCCAAAAGATGAGGAATTACATGAGATGTAATTAGTAAGGTGTTACTTACCTAAATAACCATTTCCTAAATGACTGGCCAAAGCTTATTTAGGAATGGTGAAATACAGATCCTCACTCACTAGAAAAACTATCGAAATGTTTTTTTCCGAAATTAAAACTAGAGGGTTTTTAATTTTGAAGAAAATAGTGGGAGTAAATTTATAGTAAAGACCTATCTATAAATTTTAAAATTTAGTAAAACTTATGTAGCATATTTTCTTTGTTGTAGAATTAATGGCAAATAATACTCTATCTCTGCGATCTATCCTTCAGAAGGATAAGCTAAATGGAATAAACTTCCTTGACTAGTTCCGCAATTTGAGAATTGTTCTCAAACAGGAAAAGAAGGAATATGTCATTGAAGAACATGTTCCTGATGAACCGGTTGCCACTGCTTCCAGAGCTGACAAAGACAAGTTTAAGAAACACATGGACGACATGCTGGATGTCGATTGTCTTATGCTTGCCTCCATGACCCCTGAGCTTCAGCAGCAACATGAGGACATGGTAGCTTATGATATGATTCAAAATCTCAAGGAGATTTATGAAGGGCAAGCTCGTCAAGAGAGGTACGAGACCTCTAAAGCTCTGTTTCAATGCAAGATGAGTGAGGGATCTCCCGTAGGAGCTCACGTCATCAAAATGATGGGCTACATCCAAACGTTGGAGAAGCTCGACTTTCCGCTGAAAGGCGAATTAGCTACTGATGTCATCCTGCAATCGTTGCCGGATAGTTTCAATCACTTCGTCCTTAATTTCAATATGAATGAAATTAACAAGACGTTGTCACAGTTGCTCGGCATGTTGAGAACTGCTGAAATCAACATGAAGAAGGTAGGACACAAACTTGTTCTGATGGTCCGCAAGGGCAAGAAGAAAGGTAAATTGGCAGACAAGTCTAAAGGTGATGATAAGACCAAAACCAATGGAAAAGAGGCATTGAAACCTAAGAAGGGAATCAAGAAGGATGGAAAATGTTTCCATTGCGGTAAGACCGGACATTGGAAGAGAAACTGCCCCACACACCTACAAGAAGTCAAGAAAGCAAAAACAAGTGAGGCATCAACATCAGAGGCTTCTAACGAGAAGGCATCAGAATAGACATGGATCTGCGAATGAAAATAAAGCAAGAGTTGCTACATCATCCATTAGGACATGTGTTTTTGCTTAAATAGATTTGTTTT
This sequence comes from Hibiscus trionum, assembly GCA_030270665.1. NCBI lineage: Eukaryota > Viridiplantae > Streptophyta > Magnoliopsida > Malvales > Malvaceae > Hibiscus > Hibiscus trionum. The sequence goes on along the minus strand of BSYR01000057.1, from coordinate 20,534,674 downwards.
AGTTTTTAAGATTATTATTTTGTGCCTAAGTTTTAGTTATCTTGTAAGGACAAAATATTTTAATTTTGAGATTATTTAAATAAATGTTATTCTTTTAATCTCTTATGGCACAACGAATCAATGATCTTTAAACTAATCAAATCAATAATATTTATAAGATAAATAAAACAAATGACTAATCTCAAACTCATAAAAGTATTAAGGTAATTTGATGAGATCAAATTCAAGAATATTTAAAGTTTGATGAACTTTCAAAGAATATGGGATTGTCCCATAATTAAATCCCACAAGTGGAACGAAAAGTCTTTGAAAGAGAATCAAATATGTTAGACATGTTTTGATTCAGAACAAGTCATTTTCGATTTCTTTACACACTAGAAAAACAAATCTCATACTTAATCGTGTTTTTTTTTCGAAACGTCATATAAGATATGGACTAAGAATTGTTCTAGAATACCTTTGAAGTTTTAAGGTTACTTACATGTTAAAATGTTTACAAAGTTCGAACCTTAAAAACTCCATTTGTTGTTTATCCTAACGAGAACAAAGCGTTTGTTTCTCAAACGAGAGTTTATCTTGAAAAAGATTAATTCTCACAAAGGGATATTATTTCTTCAACTTTAACGAGAACAAAATATTTGTTGCTCAAACGATAGTTTATCTCGAAAGAGAATACTTATCACTAAGGGATTTCATTTTTCAACGAGAACAAAATGTTTGTTGCTCAAACGAGAGTTTCTCTCGAAAGAGATTACCTCTCACAAAAGGAAAACCTGGAATTTGGAATGTGAAGAAATTTTAGACAACAAATTTATGAACCAAAGATTGAGAATGTTCCACAAACGATCAAGGAACATTGGAACAAAACACAACCATTGTGTTGATCCTTAAGAGAATACCATATACTTGAGAAATATGGATTTCTCACTATCCGTACATGGAAACACTCTTCTTTTCGGATCAAGATAAAGACTAGGTCTTATCAGAAAGCAATGGTGAGCCCAAAATTCGAGAAATGGCTAAGAGCCATGAGATATGAGATGGAATCCATGTCTAAAACCAAGTATAGACTTCGGTTACCTAAAAGGGTAAAACCTAAGAGGTATGGATGAGTTTTTCAAAAAGGAAAAACCGACATGGATGATAAAACATACAAAGGATGATTCGTCGCTAAAAGTTTTCGACAAACTTCATAGTATAGACTATGATAAAGCATCTTCCTTGTAGCTATGATTAATCCATCTTAATCTCACTTGCAGGTAGTTACATACGATGATTATGGAATCAAATAAAGGAATGTCAAAACCACTTTCCTAAGGAAAAACTTGAAACAGATGTGTACATGACACATCCAGAAGATTTTGTCACTCCAGTAAACACTTGGAAGGTTTGTAAGCTACAAAGGTCTATCCGTAGACTAAGGCAAGCTTCTCAAAGTTGGGATATTCGTTTCAGAAGATACAATCAAAAGGTTTGGTTTATCTAGAAACAAAGGGGAGTCTTGTTTTCAAAAGAGCTAGTGGGAGCATTGTTACTTTCCTAAGTATTGTATGTAGATGACATACTCATCAAAAGGAACTAAAGATCGCAATCCGTTTTGCATTAATAAAAGATAATGCGAGTTAGCAACATGAGACATTATCTAACTCTACAACATAGGGTGAATGTATTACAGTCGATATAGTAATAAAGAAGGATGTTTGGATCTAAAGGGTTCACTTCTGAACTAATGGTTGTTCCCAGCATATTAGATGCTACATAACTCTGTTATGATGGAACCTTTGCGTAAGCAAATAAAACCCAGATCTCATCAATAAATCCAAACATATTCTAAAGTACTGACATCTTGGAGATGTGAAAGTATGCAACATACGCACAAAGTTGATAACTTTGTCCACTCCCTGACAAAGCTTTTGACACAGCATAAGCATGTCAGTTACATTAAGCCATATCATATTAGATACGAGAATGATTGGTCTTAGTGCTAGTAGGAGATTGTTGGAGTATGCCCAAAGACCAATCATATGATGATTGAATAGACATACTATTTTACTAGATTTATCAAGTAATGGCATTGTCGTTATTATCATTTGGTATGTTTATTTGCATCAAACTAACCATTGGATAATAATGTCCATACAATAATACGATTATTGTTAAATAGGATCCTTAGTCGAATATTATTACGAGTATGGACAGTGATAATATATAAAGACTAATATGTGGTTGATGACAAGCGTTGTCATTGACATAGAGATGTCAAAATCAACACATAAGTATTTGTTAGAGAACAACATACTGGATTGACCCACAATGAGCATGTTTCTTGGGTAATTATATGACAGTCACAACATTGCTCATGATAAACATATGTATAATCCTCAGACTTGAGATCAACATGATTTCAACATAAAGATTTACGTATTTTGACATAGTCAAACGTGTGTCGTAACTGACTACATTACAAAGGCTAATGATTGGATACGTTATGACCTATGTAGTGAAATATGGTTGATCAAGAAAGGATTTGTCCCTCCTACATAATGGGAGAAATATCTTCGGCCACTTGATTGATTGAGATTAGAAAATGCATGGTCATGCTCGAATATTATGATATGAGATATCAAAGAGATTCGTTTATCATAATCTACACAAGACATCAAGAAACACAAGATGGGCAACGCAAGTGTGACTAACCCATGACTTGTGTTCATCTAAGATATAAAAGACAAAAGGATGAAATACATAAAGGAAGTTTATTCAGGAATTAGGAAAGTCAAACCATGACTTCATGCAACTTAGGTAGCAATGATGTATTGCTAGATGCCACTCATTGTTTGTAAAATTAGAACAGTTCTAATTTTGCTGCTAACGTTGCATGAACCTACAAGGGTCACACCCTTCGAATGAAACGAACAAAAATTGGAAACCATACTCCCTATTTTAGGGAGGATGCCGAAAATCCCCTATTGGATAGGGGAAATCGGTAACTCCCTTAAATGGGAATAATATTGGATAAATATTGTATTTATCAAATATTATTTAGAGTATGGAAAATATTTAGAGACTTAAATATTATAGAATAAGATTCTAGAAATTTAAATATATATTTGGAATTTATATAATGTATATTTAATTCCAAGTTTATGTAGAATTAGATTCTACATAATTAAAAATATATATTTAAATATATTTAAATCCAAGTAAAGATAGAATGAGATTCTATATAATAAAAATATATATTTGGATTAAATAATATGTATATTTAAATTCATGTTTTATGTAGAATAAGATTCTACATAATTAAATATATATATTTCATTTAATATTATTAAATATAATGTATATTTAATATAAACCAATTTCAAGTAGAATTAGATTCTATGAATTTTGGTTGAACTTGGATTTAAGGAATTCAACTAGAATTAAGTCTCTAAATACTATTTAAAGGGACAAGGGCTAGCAACCAAATCATCCATCTTCCTCCTCTTGAAGATTTCGACAACACCCCTAGGGATTCCCCACTGGAATTCGACATATCCCAGAAAGCTCTCTGAGAAGCTATTCGATATTTTTCTGGTGTTCTACTTGCCCCCTGGAAAATCCCTGAAGGTTCCCTTGCTCGATTGCAAGTCCCGGTTGAACTCCTGGTCGATTTCAGACTCCCTTAGGAATCCCTGGAGGGATATCGACTTCTCCCTGGAAGGTGTTCAAACCTGTCGAAATTTATCCCTAAGTGTTAGGGAGGTGGAAACTTTGTTCGTTTTGTTCGGGTGGACTCCGTAGAGGTCGTTGCAAACCTGTGACGATTCTGGTTTTACTTGACGTGGTTATTCCGACATACCGTCGGTTTTCCAGTTTCAAGAGTTTTAAAAGGTAACTCTTCATCTTTTCACCCCAGATTCGTTCCTGTACATGGATCCTAGCTGGATTACGTCGGATTAATTTTCCGCTGCGCCACGAGGAGTGCCGATGTGACCCAACAACACCACCTTCTAATCAGATGATACCATGGCAAGTTTACAAGGGAGCAGCATCTTCATCGAACAGTTCGCTGGAGACTACATTTAAAGAATTTATGTCTATGAGAAAAGATTTCATGGGAACAACGAAATTTTTGCTACAGGATCATGCAGAAAACATTAAGAATCATTGAGCCTTATTGCAGAGCCAGAGTTCTTCTCTCCAAGCCTTAGAAACTATTGTTGGCCAGATAGCTCAAACCTTGCATGCGAGACCACAAGGAAGTTTGCCTAGTGACACTGAAGCCACTAAGCACCATAGCAAGGAGCAATGCAGCGCACTCACGTTAAGGAGTGGCAAGGAAATTAGTAAGGAAGACAAGTTTGGGGGGAAAGAGAAGGAGGAATCTCAGCCCAACTTTCCTCACGAAGAAGATAACTCACAAGATCCTCCAGTTGAAGAGAAGGGTGAGGAAGTCATAGCAAAAGAAAAGCCAGAAGATGAGCCTGCTTTTGCTACAACAAAAGATGTGACTCCACCAGTCAAGACAAATGAAGTTAGACCCCCACCTTCTTTTCCTCAACGATTCAAGAAGCAGAAAGAAGACCTTCAATTCTAGAAATTCGTAGATATCCTGGACAAACTACATATCAATGTCCCATTTCTGGAGGCCATTGATCAGATGCCAACATACGCCAAGTTCCTCAAGGATATAGTTACCAAAAAGAGGAAGGTCGAGAAGCAAGAGACTGTTACTATAGCAGAAGAATGTTATTCTATGTGGATCAAGCTGCCACCTAAGCGGAAGGACCCAGGTAGCTTTGTTGTCCCATGTTCTATTGGCAATAAGTTTGTTGGAAGAGCACTTTGCGATTTGGGATCAAGTGTCAACCTGATGCCTAAGTCGATTTTTCTGAAACTGGGAATTCGAGAGGTACAACCCACCAAGGTTGTGCTACAGCTAGCCGATCACTCTCATGTTCGTCCAGAAGGAAGGATTGAAGATGTTGTGGTAAAATTCGACAGATTTATCTTTCCAGTTGATTTCTTAATCCTCGACTGTGAAGTTGACAGCAACACACCCATCATCTTGGGTATGCCATTTTTAGCCACCGGGCGAGCTTTGATTAATTGTGAGAAGGGTGAATTCACAATGCGAGTGGCTGATCAGACGGTCACTATCAATATCCATGACACCCTTAAGTATGCAGACAATCCAGGAGTATGCCAATATGTAGATGCTACAGCACAGAATGTGACTGATGAGTTTTGCTGTAGCAATGAGATACAAATGGGAGAGTTTGAAGCACTCTGCAAGGATGATGATTCAGATCTAGAAGAGCTCTCAAAGGAACTGGAGCAGTCTAGTCGACTCGAGGCTAGACCTGGTACACATTTTGAACCTCTTGATTTTTCAGAATTTGTACCTCCTGAACCTTCCCTTTAGCATGCACCTACTCTAGAACTGAACCCTTTTCCATCACATCTTAAATATGTTTACTTAGCGAGCAATGAAACTTTGTCTGTGATAATCTCATCTAGTCTCACACCTAAGCAAGAAACTAGTTTAGTAAATATGTTGTTACAGCATAAATATGTGCTAGGATGGTCTATGGCTGATTTGAAGGGTATAAGCCCTGCTATATGTATGCACAAAATTTTGCTTGATGATTGTCACAGCAATTCTATTGAGCCCCAGAGAAGATTAAACCCAATCATGAAGAATGTGGTGATGAAAGAAATAATCAAGTGGCTTGATGCTGGAGTAATCTACCCGATATCCGATAGCTCATGGGTTAGCTCGTTGCAATGTGTGCCGAAGAAGGGAGGCGTGAATGTGGTAAGCAACGAGGAGAATGAGCTATTGCGTACTAGAACTGTCACGGGGTGGAGGATTTGCATGGACTATAGGAAGCTTAACAAGGCAACCAAGAATGACCATTTTCCCCTCCTATTCATTGATCAGATGTTGGATCGACTAGTGGGCAAGGCATTCTACTGCTTCCTCGATGGGTATTCTGGGTACAATCAGATTGCTATAGCACCTGAAGACCAAGAGAAGACGACTTTCACATGCCCTTATGGAACTTATGCTTTCTGGAGAATGCTCTTTGGTCTCTGCAATGCCCCAGCAACTTTTCAAAGATGTATGCTGGCTATTTTTTCAGACATGGTCGAGGACTTCTTAGAAATTTTCATAGATGACTTCTCGGTCTCCAGAGATGACTTTGAAACATGCTTGGGCAATCTCGCCAAGGTTCTAAAGAGGTGTGAGGAAGCCGACTTGGTGCTCAATTGGGAAAAATGCCATTTCATGGTAACGGAAGGAACGGTCTTAGGCCACAAGATATCGAAGCAAGGGATAGAACTTGACAAAGCAAAGGTCGAGGTCATTGAAAAACTACCTCCTCCTACTACTGTTAAGGGAGTAAGAAGCTTCCTAGGGCATGCTGGCTTCTATCGGAGATTCATCAAGGATTTTTTGAAGATCTCAAAGCCGCTATGCAATTTGCTACATCAAAATCAACCATTTGTGATTGACAAAGATTGCTATAGCGTATTTCAAGAACTGATGGAGAAGCTTATCTCAGCACCTGTTGTCATTCCACCTGATTGGAACCAGCCATTTGAGCTGATGTGTGATGCAAGTGACTACGCCGTTGGTGCAGCACTTGGACAACGTCGAGGTAAACTCTTTCATGTTATTTATTATGCTAGTCGCACTTTGAATGATGCACAATTCAATTACACTGTGACTGAGAAATAATTGCTTGTTGTAGTATTTTCCTTTGATAAGTTTAGGCCATACTTGATAGGCACTAAGGTTATAGTTCATACCGATCATTCAGCCATTAAGTACTTAGTGACTAAAAAGGATGCTAAGCCTAGACTTATTAGGTGGATACTCTTGCTGCAAGAATTTGACTTAGTAGTTAGTGATAGAAAAGGATGTGAGAACCAGGAAGCTGATCATTTATCTAGGCTAGAAAATGCTATCACACAGGGTAGTGAAACTGAAATTAAGGAGGAATTCCATTATGAGAAATTGTTAGCTGCTATAACAATTCTGTGGTATGCTGATATTGTTAATTATCTTGTTAGTGGTATTTTGTCTCATGTTTTATCTAGCCAGGGACTCAAGAAATTCAGACATGATGTAAGATTCTACTATTGGGATGAACCATATTTGATCAAGCAATGTCCTGATCAGATTATAAGGAGATGTGTTCCAGCGAAAGAATACCATAGCATTTTGTACCATTGTCATTCATCGCCGTGTGAAGGGCATTTTGGTGGCGCTAGAACTGCTGCAAAAGTTCTTCAAGCAGGATTCTATTGGCCTACACTTTTTAAAGATGCACACGAGTTCTACAAGACTTGTGATCGATGCCAAAGAACGGGGAACATCTCCAGACAGAATGAAATGCCACTGCAAAATACTTTTGAATTTGAAATCTTTGATGTGTGGGGAATTGACTTCATGGGCCCATTTCCCACAACATATGGAGATCTATATATTTTACTAGCAGTCGACTACGTGTCAAAATGGGTGGAGGCTGTTGCCACCCCAAGGAACGACTCCAAGACGGTTATGAAGTTCCTTCACAAGAACATATTCATGAGGTTTGGAGTACCCAGAGCCATCATCAGTGATGAAGGAACTCACTTTGACAACAAGCTTATTGCTAAAGCATTACACCGATATGGAGTCAGGCACAAGATTGCTACAGCTTATCATCCGCAGACGAACGGACAGGCTGAAGTTTCCAACCAGGAAATCAAGCAAATCTTGGAGAAGGTGGTCAATCCTAAGAGAAAAGACTGGTCCCCCAAGTTGGATGAAGCACTATGGGCATATAGGACAGCCTTCAAGACACCTTTGGGCATGTCACCCTGCAAGCTTGTATTTGGCAAGGAGTTCCATTTATCCGTGGAGCTTGAGCACAAAGCTTATTGGGCAATCAAAAAACTCAACATGGATGCCCAACTAGCTGGTGAGAGAAGGTTGCTAGAGCTTAATAAGCTTGAAGAATTTAGAGCCCGAGCATATGAGAATGCTCGCATTTACAAGGAGAAAACCAAGAAGTGGCATGACAAACACATTTTACCAAGGCATTTCTCAGAAGGTCAACAAGTGCTTCTCTACAATTCAAGGCTAAAGCTTTTTCCTGGAAAGTTGAAATCAAGGTGGTCGGGACCATTCATCATACACAAGGTGTACCCTAATGGCGCGGTTGATATCAAGAAGTTGGACGATAGTGAAGTCTTCAAAGTCAATGGCTAACGCCTAAAGGTGTACAGTGGAGCCCCTATACTCAAAGACAAGTCACACCTGGATCTTCACGATCCTTGAAAGTTTGCCCCTCTAAACCTTATCTTTTATGCTATAGCATGTTTATAAATAATGCTTCTTCTTTTTAGTTTAGTTTTTATGTTATCTTTGTTTTTATTTTCATATCTGTTCACGTGACCCTCGTACAAGGCTTTCTCTTTCCTAGTACAATGTCAGGTATAGAGGCAGGAGAGCGTGTCGTCTACAGGGTTGGTAGCAAAAGGGAGAAGGACATGGAGTTTGTTTTTATCCACTTTTGGAAGTACGAAGGAAAAGGGGGAAAGAAAAAGATAAGGAGAGGTTTTATCCGAAAAAAGTGGGCAGGATGAATTTAAAAAAGAGAGAGAAAAAAACAAAAAGCAAGAGAGAGAATATTCACCTAATTAATGAGGAGAAACCCTAGCAAAAAAAAACCCACATATTCTCTCTCCAACCGTCAACTGTCACATTAACTCCCACTTTTTCTCTCTCCCTTAAAGCCGACACACGTCCCATCACTCCCCCTCTTCCATTAATTCATCAGTTTTTCCTCCACCTTTTTCAAATTCCCATATTTTCTTCATCATCATCACACGTCCCTTCACCTCCTTCATCTTCTTCAACAATCAATTTTTCCTTCTTCCCTTTCATCTTTTCGATTTTCTCCCAAACACACAAAACACCCTTCACCATTTTTCCCCTCGTATATTCACTCCTCCCCTATTTTCAACAAAACCCTCCATGGCCCATTGCAAGAATGCCCCTGAAACTTCCGATCGCCCCCAAGAAACCACCAGTCCTGGAAATCTCTAAATTTTTCGATGAGGCAGCAAAGGAGCGATGGACAAAACTCAAAGATAGGAATGTTCTTCCGGAACTAGGGTTTAAATACACTAAAGAGGAAGAAGATTAGTTTGATCAGGCCATCATGGATGTCATTGGCAAGCATGAATGGAAAACCTTCGCTGCTCACCTTGAGGAGGTCTGTACCTCACTAGTAAAGGAGTTCTGCGCACACCTAACAAGTCCAACGCAGTCTACGGTTCATGTGTGAGGCGAGTAGATAAAGTTTACTGTTGCAGCAATTAACAAGTTCTATGGGATAAAGCACACTGTAGACCACCACACCACTTTTGTTATGACTATGGTAGCGCAGACACAACGCGAGGTGCCAGATGATATCTGTTTTGAGGGAACGGTGCTGGACAACAACAGGTCAGTCGAGAGAGGACGCCTCAAACCTGAGGCCAAGGAAAGACAGGTTTAACTCCAGCCCTCGTCACAGAACTCCGAGGATTCAATGAAGATGTACCTCAGCAAACAGTGGAGGGAAGAGCAAAAAGTTTTGCTGCAGCACGGGTCGCAGCATTGGTGGCCACAACGAAGGAATTGAGCGCTGAGCTCAACTTGATGAAGGCACACCGGGGGGCATACTTTAAGTATGCACATCATCGCGATTGTGCCATAGCATCCTGCTTCAACAAACTCCTACCAGACCAGAACGTGTCATTCCCACAGTTCCTCACAGAGTTACTGCAAGCACCCACCATTGCTACAGTGAGCACAGTGCCTCCCAGTGACCCTAGCTCCGTCCAACCCGCTGCCAAGAAAAAGACTCCGAGAAAGAAGACGCCTACGACTCCTACTGCCCAGCCAGAAAAAGAAACTCTTGTGATTCCACCCACTGTAGAAGAGACCGACCCAGTGGCTACCCCAACAAAGAAAAGGAAACATACCAGGAAGGCAACTAATCCAACACCGTCACGTTCGAAAAACCCACTTCCTGAGCCAGAACATGTACCAAGTGATCCTGAGGAAACCCCTCAGAAGGAAACGACCCCAGCACAAACACCTGAGCCGACACCAGCGCGACCTGATGATGCTACAGTATCCCGACCAAAGACACGCATCAAACATACCGCTAGACATGTCAGACCTTCACCAAGTGCTCAGAAAGTATCCTCCGAGAGTGTGGACGATGTCGCAGATCCCTACCACTACTCGTCTGAAATGTCAATGGAAAACACCAGCAGCACAACCTAGCCTCCGCACCCAGGAGGTAACTTTTCTTTTTTTATCATTTAATTTTTTTCATGTCATTGCATATAGTATAGTTCATGCATTGCGGACACTACATCCCTTAAGTTTGGGGGTGTTAGTGTTCATAGGTAGTATTTTGCATTAGCATATGCATAGTAGGAAAGAACAAAATGTTTACTATGGCATTCTGTTTAGTCTAGAGACAGCCTATGAATATATTTATGATGTCTGACGACGAAATCTTAAAGGCTTGAACTAGTTTAGAGAAAACACAATTAGTTGAGATATGTAGAACTGACCTTAGGACCTAGTTGTTAAAAAAATTACACAGCTTCTCTCTTTCTATAAGTAAGTTCGTTAGAAAAAAATTTCAAGAAGAACCCTAGTGAACTCTAATATGTAAACTCTAGGGAATTTAAGAAAAACTAGACATCCATGTGCTTAAACAAATAAATAAATGCTACGACATATCTGCAGAAGGACACTCCGCTTTGCTATAGTATATAAAAAAACAAAAAAAACATATATATATATATATATATATAAAGTTTTGCTATAGCATATGAGTGCATGAAAGTTGTCACAGGATGACTTTGCCTACTAGCTCGGGGGTGAGAGGTTTGATCCCTGCTCATCTAGAGTTAAGGACGATAGGTGTGATGAGCTGACACCCTTCATAGCAGAATATTTACATCTTTGGGAGTCTAGAAATTAGAAAAGAGCTAGAGAACATAGTTAGGGTATAATTAGGGAGATTCCTTGAAAATTTGTCTCACTAGCTTAAGTATAGGAGGAAGGCAGCCACGCACACACACACAGCTTAGTCTTAAGGAATGTTCTTAAGGATCTCGCTTCTAGTTGTTTATATTTAATTGCCTAAGTTATTTCTGAGGATTGAGATATTGTCATAGCAATCCTCTAGGTTAAGTCTTTGCCATAGTAATTCTTTTGTTATGTCCTATTCATTGCTTGAGGACAAGCAATAGCTTAAGTTTGGGGGTGTGATAACTACATAAATATCCTTGTTTTCATACCTTTTTGCTATAGCATTTGCATGTTCTTGAGTTCATACCATAGCATTTAGACTGCATTTAGGTTGCATTTTTCTTTCTTCTTCTGGGTGCATCTTTATCTTTGCTGGTTGTCGGTCCATATTGACGGGTATTGCTCGGAAGGTTGGTTTTGGGTTTTGGTGGTACGCAGGAAAGGAGTCAAGAGAGAAAGCCGGTGCCAGGAATTGCTATAGAATGATGGAAGTGGATATTGGCCAGCACGTGAGATACACGTGAGCTGCAGAAGCACGTGAACACGCAGAAAGGACGACCTAACAAGTGCAGCAGCTGGTACCCACCTGCAGACTGTCCTCATTGTCCCCTCATAGTAGACCTTCTCGGAGGATATTCCTTGGGATAATCAAGGAATCTTTAATGCACAAAACCCTAGAGAGCCTCCACTATATAAAAAGGGAGAGCATCTTGGAGAAAGGTGTCGTGATAGAGAGGCGGAAGAGAGAGAAAGTCACAAGGAGAGAGAAATTTTTATCTTCATCTTCTCCAGCTTGGTGTCCTCCATCGTTGAAGCTCCAAGGAGTGGCCTCACTGGCCTCGAGAGAGGCGATGGGCCTAAGACAGTCGGGCAGTCCATGGCGGAGAGGGAGTTCACCTTTATTTCTGTCGCTATAACATTTCCTTTTCATATCTTTATCTTTGGTGATGTTATCACAATGATACGTTGGATGATATTGCCCAGCCACGAACTATTTTAGGTGGCTTGTGTTTGATGGATGATTTTATTTTAAGTACTTTTTAATGCATGCTATAGTATTTTCAGTGTTTATCATGTTCTATGCTTTGCTTATGCATTTTTCATTTCCTTAAAGTTGTAAGAGCCCTCGAGAGTTAGTCGTCCTTTAAGTGTGTGTTGAGGTTACTAATCAAGAGAGCTAGCCTTAGAACCCTCATAAGCAATAGAGTGGCTGTGGAGAGATTGACTCTAACCTACCTTAGAGATAAGTGATAGGTTTCAAGGGCTAAAAAGGATAGTTTATGAAGGGTAGGGGAGTGTTAAGAGTTTACGCCGAGAGGTATTGCTGTAGCATTTCTGACCCCAGTTTCCTGGCTAGAGATAGTTTAGGAACTCCTTTAGCAAATCCCGCCTAGCATAGAAGATAGCTGAAGAGTCTTAGTGACGTTAAGAAGCTTAGGGTAGGTTGTCCATCATTCCTATACAGCCATTCCGTAGTGAGTTTCGCATACGAAAGGGGACTTGTTTATCATATTGTTATCTCATCTTTCTCTGCACTGTTTTGCTTCAGCATTACTTTACACCATCTCTTTCACTATAGCATTATCATCTGCAAAAAGTTTAATCTTTATTGTTATAGCAACCGTGAATACCTCCAATCCCTGTGGAGACGATACTCACTCATCACTTTATTACTCGTTTGACGTGTATACTTGCACCATATTTGCGTATCATTTATAGTACACTACACACAAGCAACATATACGCTGAGAAGTATTGCCATAACATCCTTTGTTTTCAAGTTTCTGGCTAGAGATAGCTTAGAAGCATATGTGTAAGCTCTGTTGAGCATGTTGTGGGTAAGATAGCTCTAGATATTCTTTTGGATTAGACATAGAAGTCCTTAGCAAGCCCGGCCTATCATTCAATTAGAGAGCTTCGTACACGTGAGAGGACGTTTGAAGTATCATTGTTTTAACTCAGCTTTATTTCGGTTGTTTGCTATCAAATTTCTTTCTTTGTTCCCACTTGGTATTTTATTTACATTTTAGTCTTTATTTTTTGTGCCAGAACTTGACTTAATTTACCTCCAATACATGTGGAGACGATACTCACTCATCACTATATTACTTCTTTCGACGTGTATACTTGCACTATTTGCGTAACATTTATAGTACACCCCTACAAGCAACAAGTTTTTGGAGTCGTTGTTGGGGATTGGTTGTAACTCCCCGGTTTTGGGCCTAAGTGTTTCGCGGGTCGGGTTTGATCGGTGGAACCGGTATCGGTTGTTCGAACCGTTAAAAATTGGTTTAGGGAAATCAAGGTTCGGGATGGGATAAAAATTCCTAAAATTCTCTAAAATTATATTAAGAGGTTGGTTAAATCAATTTTGTGAAACAGGTTGTTGAAAGTATATATTTTGGGCATTGTAGGGCGTGTAGGTGTTCCCTTTTTGTGAGAACGCAAGTGCACACTCCTGCCAAGTTATAGTATAAAAGATGTCGAATCCCACGAGGATTGGACAGCTTATCTCATTTCGTAGTCCCTGAACAAGGTAAAATAAAAGCACAAGTGAATGGTTGGTTGACATAGAAAAGCAAATGAAAACACAAATAATTGAAGATGTGAATCAGGTTGATAGAGCAGGCAGGGTTATGTTGCCACTTAGTATGAAAACTGCGTTGTAAAAGGTAGGAGTTATTTTGTGCTGCCACAATATACTACATCGGCGGGTATGGCGAGCGGCAAGCTACGACCATGTCACACGGCCGCAGCGGGTCACTACCACTGCAGGGGTGTACTGTCTCCGCAGGTGGAATGGAAAGAAGTCCTGGCGGCAAGTCTGGTAGATGCTCCAAGTTCGGCAGGATAGTCGACAGTGATCCCTCTTATTTCTAGGTTAGGGTGCTCGAGAGCTAACGTGACGTAGGCAATACCTAGCAATCTCAGCGTAAACCTAACACAGGCTAGTCAACTCGGTTGGTAATCCCTTTTAGCCGCTGAAACTTGTGGACTGGTGTGGAACCAAGTTAGTCACGCCGTAGAACATTGTGAGCGTACTAAACCCTTTCGTGAGCCTTGCACTTTCATGCCCGACAAATGGATTCTCTCAACTGACTGGTGTAGAATAACTGAAAGAATGAAGTGCAATAGATTAAGTAACCTTGGAATATTTTATTGAAGAATAACCCAAAACCTAAAACAACCGTTTCACACTAGTTTACAGCATAACCCTAACCCAAGTGGAGTTTAGAACATGGCGGCGGCAAAGAACACAAGAAAAGTCTATAGAAAACCTAAGATGACTTGAACTAGGAGTACAATGGGTATTTATAGACTCAAGACTAGGTTAAGTCCTTCTTAAAGTAGAAGTCCTCGAAAGTAGCTTTCCTTCTTTAATATGACTTTAAATGTTGACTTCTTTGCGTTGAATATGAACTCTTTCTCGTTTGCCTTAGCCCGCAAGTAAGCTTGAGAATTTTTCTTCGGCAACCCTGGCCGCTGCTACAGACGTCAGAAAATCACATGAACATCGGCGATAGATTCAGGAGTTTTATCTCTACAGATCGCGCTCCGGTTCTCCAACTTCTATAGTCAGCTACCGTGGGCAGCAAGGTTGGCAGCAACTCTACTCGGCAGCAACTATCTTCTGCTGGAACTGTATCAGTACAACTCCTAGGTTTGTTCTTTCAGCCTTGACTCCTCAGCTCCTCGGTTCCCTCTTTCAGCCATTAGTACCTACATACAAGAATACACTAAAACATCATCTCTTGTTCACCAAATAAATGATAAGTTATAAAAGCAAGGAAGAATAATGAAATATTGTAAAATGCTATGCATGAACCTACTTATGCCTAAAATGTGCTTAAAACAGTAATAATAAAGAGTTGGAATGTGCATGAAATATAGGACTTTTGGAGACTTTCCACACCCCCAAACTCGATTATTGCTTGTCCTCAAGCAATGCAACCTAACATACTTGCTCTCATAAGAGTTAGAAATAAAAACTTGTTTTTAACCTGATTTTATGCCTCAAGTCCGTGGCACCTATATTAAATTAGTGAAGGGAAATAAGCAGACAAATAACTCAGAATTTAAATTTCTCATGCATGTGTGGTGTGTGCATATATGTAAACAAGCTGAATACGTAGAATAAATAATTAAACAAAGATGTTGTGATGTGAAGGTCGCTATCGAGGCAGCACAATTAAGCACATTATTTTTAATCATGGCAGTGAGGGCTTCAGCTTATCATAACTACTCTTCTAGGTCTGACGTTGAGATAGGAGCAAACTACAGAACCCCGAACCTTTGGAGTAGAGTCATCCCGTGAAGGCTTTCATTCATTCATGTTAATTTGTCTGTCACTTTAAGGCTTTCAGATTCACTGACTTTGATAGCAGCGAAGTGTCCTCTCACATGATTCTTCCTAGAGCCTGTTGCGGGCACCTCTAGGGCAAGACAACTTTATTCTTTGTTTTGGATTTTTGCTGCCGTGACAGTACTGCAATTTTTCTGTTCCTTTTACTTGCCTCGGTGGCTACCTGTAATCATCGTTAGAATTTTGCAAAGAATTCTAAAAACAAACAGGCAATGTTCATCAAATATTCTAACACATTCAGCAAGTAACAGAGATGTTTACATTTTCAGGCAAAAAGAAAGAAAAAAATCTAAGTCATATTTCATGCTTTTTCCCAAGATTAAGTTCAATTTTAGTTAGGTGCGAAATTAATCGGCTATCCTATCATAGGCACAAGTCATAACAAACTTTTCTTTTCTGATTATTACTAAGGCAAGTACAATGCAACTAATAATGCCTAGATAAATAATGCGAGAGCTATCCCCCCCCCCCCAATTTGAGATGGGCATTACCCTCAATGCACAAAACAGAAAAGATAAGAAAATGAAATATACATGTTAAAAATAACAATAAGAAAATAGAATAAATAAAAATAAAAATGAAAGAAAAAAAATTAAACGTTTGTTGAGGGTTGAGAGGAGGTTGGATTCTAGTCAGCTGAAGAGGAGGAAGACGTTTGGATGATGAAGCGGCGGCCGGCAGATGCCTTGGCAGCGGTTCTAGCAGGTGAGGTTTTTGCTTTCCATGGCAGCTGGACTCTCTTCAGCGTATGTTGCGGTTCTTCTTGAGGTTCGGTAGGGGAACGACGGGAGATGCGTCGCTCTCTTCTGACTCCGTCTCGAAGTCCACAGGTTCTTCAGCTATTATGTGTTACTTCCTCTTCCTGGTCCCTTCCTCCGTGGGTGCTGCCGGAGAGATGAATGCCATTGGGATGGTTGTTGTTGCTACCATTGTTGTTTCTGGCTCCGGCGGCAGCTACTCAATCTCCTCTGATTATGAGGTGTCTGCCACTGTGATGGCTGTGCAGGCAGGGGAGAGATTATGCTAGTGCCTCTCAGGGGAGTCTGCCACTGTGTTGGATGGGGTGGCAGCTGAGTAATGCAGAGAGTGCGTAAGAGAGGGCACATGGCGGTCAGTCTGGCGGGCAGCGGCGGCTGGTGGAGTTCTTTATGCTTGGGCTGCTACTGCAAGCTCCTCAATGTAGGGCGGCATGGTGGGCACATCACTAGGAAATTTCTGCAGAAAATAAGCCACAAGGGCTTCATGGGCCTCCCCACATAGTTCATGAAGGCCAACTGTTGTTGCTCGATGTGCTTTGTGCTGTCTAGAAGTGTGCGCAGCAACGGGAGGACTTCATTGTCTGGGCAGCTTCAGTACTACCAGGGGCGGCTGCTGTTTCAAACTATGTGGCGGAAGGCTGACTGGGTGTTGCTGGCTCTTTCTCCACATCCTACCTCATCTGAATGCGGGCCTTTTTGGTCTAGCCCTCCTTGGCAGTCGTTAGCTCATCCGTAGGCTCTGTCGGGACACCAAAGTTGGCGCAGAGACCTGTGATGAGGGATAGGGAGTACAACCTGCCTTTCTTCTTTTTGAAGCAGTTGTGGATTTCTGTGCAGATAATTTCCCCTAATTTAATTGGTTGGTTCGTTATGATGCTGTGAATTAGGGCAAGGCGTGGCCGATCAACAGTTGTGTTGTGGGATGTGGGCAGCAAACGCCTTTTTACAAAGGTGTTCCACAGCATGGCTTTTGAAAGCAGGTGGCGGCGCTGGACAGATCCCACATGTTTTCCCCCAGCCATGGTGTGTTAGGCTTGCAGAGTTCAGCATTGATTTCCTCATAATTGGCAGCCGTCAGTGACTGCCTCCACTTCTCGTGAGGGTTGTCGTCCATATCAAGGTCGTAGTACATGTTGATGACAGCAACATTGAGTTTGACCGGCTCCCTGCGGACATAGACAAATGGCTTCTCCGGGCAGGGCTGATGGGAGTAGAATTCCCTCACTATAGTGATGTTTGCTATTTATGGTTGCTGAGCGAACATCTCACATCCTTTGCTGTGGATGGTTTGGAATAGGGCGGGCTCTAGACCGCGGTCTCCCATTTTCCACGTGTAATGGAAGCCTTTCTCTTCCCATACTGCCTGGTTGGAGAACTTATTTCTGAATCTGTCCTCGTCCTCCTTGTAGAAAAATCTCTTATAGATGGGTTTTTGGGCTGATGTTGATGCCATGTGAACGGTTGTAATTGACTGAAACTAGAAAGAAAAGAATAATATGAGAGCAAGGAAATCAAAGGATGATAGCAAGAAGGTGGAAGTAAAGTAAAATGTAGTGAGTGAGTGGGGTATATATATGAGCTGCCGAGAGGTGTCGGGGTGGCATTAAATGCCCAACGGTCCAATTTTCTTGCACACGTTACGGATTTTTCTGCCCGTTATTTTCGGAGCCGTTGATGGTCAATTATCCATTATGCGTTTCTGCGTTGGCTGCTGTCTCGGCAGGATGGTGGGCGGGCTTCTTGCTGGGCCTCCTTCTTGATCCCGCTCTTTTATTCTTAAGCCTAAAATAAAAATAGAAATAATAATTAAATAATTCTGAAAAATAAAATTCTGAAAACTAATAAAATAAAATAAAGTCTAATCATAATGCATGAAAATAAAAAAAATAAAAATTAAGTTATGTTGGGAGTGCATTTGGGTGCATCTCCTAGACATAACCACTTCCTGAGGTGGTTTAGCTTTTTCTTCCCTCCTGGGGGGTCCTCATGTTCCTTCAGATGTTGTGTGATTGGGTCCTTGAGTCTGCCCCTAGGCCTGTCGTGACAGCTGCTGCCCTGGCCTGTTTCTACACTGATTTTGGCAGCTCTTGCATCCAAGCTTTCTTTTCCTTCCTTTGAGGGTTGTAGCACGTTCATCCTTATGCTCTGGTCCTCTACCCTCATTGTCAGCTCCCCGAGTTCCACATCTATAAGCGTTCTGCCCGTGGCCAAGAAGGGTCGCCCAAGGATGATAGGGGCTTTCTCGTCGGCCTCACAATCTAAGATGAGGAAATCGGTGGGGAGAATTAGGTTGCCCACCTTTACCAGGATATCTTCGATCTTTCCCTCCGGTTGTACAAATGAATGGTCAGCTAGTTTAAGCATGACTGAGGTTGGTTTGGCAGGCCCAATACTTAGTTTATCGAAGACGGCCTTTGGCATCAGGTTGATGCTGGCTCCCAAGTCATACATGGCTCTGGTCTCGTGTTTGCTGCCTAGCCTGCATGGGATAACAAAGCTGCCCAGATCTGTCTGCTTGGGCGGTAGCTTGTTATGCAGTATGGCCATGCACTCTTCAGTGACGGCCACTGTCTCAAATTCCCCTATCCTTTTCCTCTTAGAAACCATGTCTCTGAGATGCTTGCCATAGTTTGGGATGCTTTGTATGGCTTCTATCATAGGTATATTGATATGCACATGTTTCAAAATATCCAGGAATTTTCCGAACTGGAGCTCATGTTATTGTTACTTGAGCTTTTGGGGGAATGGTGCTGGCAGACAGGTGTCCTCTATGTGCTCCTTGCTTGGGGGCTTAGTCCGGGGAGGATCATCCTTTTTAGGGTTGTTGTCATGTTCTGTTGCTGGGGCAGTTACTATTGCTGCTGGGGCGTCAAGTGCTGGTGCTGTTGTGGCAAGCTTGCTTTTCTGGTCTGGTTGCACTTCTGGCTGTTTTACCACCCTGGGCTCATCTAACTACTTCTCACTTCTTGTTGATATAGCCTTGCAATATTCATAAGTGGGCTTGGCAGCTGCTTGCGAGCTGCTAGATGATGCACCGATAGTTCGGTTGTTGTAGATTTTAGTGAACTGCCCAAATTGGGTCTCTAGGTTCTTTATTGCAGCCTCTTGGTTGTTCATATTCATCTCTGTCCTATCCATAAAAGACTCAGTTTTTTCAATAAATTTATTTGTATGAACAAGAAATTCACCAGTTTGTTTCATAAAAGTTTGCATAGTTGCTTATAGTGAATTATTGTGTTGTGGCTGCTGAGTCTACTGCCGGGACTGGTTCTGCTGGTAGCCTCCCTGTAGCTGTTGTGGGTTTGCAGCTATCTTTGGGTTGCTCTAGGAGAAGTTGGGATGGTTCCTCCAGCCAGGATTATAGGTGTTCTGGACAGGCCTGTTATTCCTCTCGTATCCTCCCATGTAATTTGCGGATGCAGTGCAGTTAGAGAAATCGTGGTTGCCCCCACATTTGCCACATAATGGCTCCACAGCTTTTACTTCATAGACCTTCCCATGGGGGTTGCACAATCTTCATCACCAGCTCCGTTAGTGTATCTAGGCGGGCCTTAACAGATTCTGAGGCTTCTATCTCATTTTCAGTAGCTGGCCGCCTTGTGTCGCCTCGGTGGGTTGTTGGGTATTTGTAATCATTTTTGGCATCTATGTTCAGCAGCCGCAGTGCTTCCTTTGGAGGTCTGTCTAGGATGATTCTGTTGACCGAGGCATCTATCATCATCTGAGTTGGGTAGTTAACCCCGTTATAGAATATAGATACCTGAGTCCAAGCCGGTAGACCGTGAAGCGGACAGTTATTCAGCATTTGTTGATACCGCTCCCATGCCTCGTACATCAGCTCGTCATCCCCTTGTCTAAAGCTGTGATCTCATTCCGCAACCTATCAGTGACATTGGACAGACTGAAACGGTCTAGAAAGTCTTTGCAGAGCTCCGTCCATGTATTAAAAGATCCGGCTGGCTGGTTATTCAACCATTGTTTCACCCTATCCCTCAGTGAATATGGAAATAGCCTCAGCCGTAGTACGTCCTGGTGAACCCCATGTATCTTGAATGCTCGGCAAATGTCCAGTAATCCTCGTAGATGTTGTCGAACATCTTCTGTGGCAGTCCCTCTGAAGTGCCCTAGTGTATTTAACATGTTG
This sequence comes from Hibiscus trionum, assembly GCA_030270665.1. NCBI lineage: Eukaryota > Viridiplantae > Streptophyta > Magnoliopsida > Malvales > Malvaceae > Hibiscus > Hibiscus trionum. The sequence goes on along the minus strand of BSYR01000057.1, from coordinate 20,514,329 downwards.
AACATGACGGGCTTTAGCTAAAAATGGTCTGACCCTATCTCTGGGTCCGTCATTATTGGCTCGAACCTTTGGAAGTCATGTTTTAGGTAATCTCTAGTTGTCCGCACCTGCAACGGATCAGGGGGGTCCTGCCTCTGTTGTTCTTGTGGTCCTCTGGGTGGCAAGTCATGCTGCCATTCATGGCATCATTTGTGGAGTCCTCATTTACCATGGTTTCTTCCTTTGCTTTGCCCTTGTCTTTGTTGTTCCTTAGGATTTCCCTGAGCTCCCTCTTAATCCTTCTCTTTTTATGAGCGAGATTGTCGTAACTGATAAGGTTTCCTTTAGGGTTGGCCCTGGTCATGCACTTGCAAAGGAAACGGTAATATATATATATATATTAGATTAAAAATAAAAAAAAGTAAAAGAAAAGTGCAGAAATTCAAAAATGAAATTTGCTGTTACCAATCCCCGGCAACGGCGCCAAAAACTTGTAGGCGTGTAGGTGTTCCCTTTTTGTGAGAGTGCAAGTGCACACTCCTGCCAAGTTATAGTATAAAAGATGTCGAATCCCACGAGGGTTGAACAGCTTATCTCGTTTCGTAGTCCCTGCACAAGGTAAAATAAAAGTACAAGTGAATGGTTGGTTGAGATAGAAAAGTAAAAGAAAACACAAAGAGTAGAAGATGTGAATCAGGTTGATAGAGCAGGCAGGGTTATGCTGTCACTTAGTGTGAAAACTGCGTTGTAAAAGGTATGAGTTATTATGTGCTGCCACAATATGCTGCCTCGGCGGATATAGCGGGCGGCAAGCTACGACCCTGTCACGCGGCCGCAGCGGGTCTCTACCACTGCTGGGGTGTACTATCTCGGCGGGTGGAATGAAAAGAAGTCCTGGCGGCAAGTCTGGCAGATACTACAAGTTCGGCAGGATAGTCGACAGTGATCCCTCCTATTTCTAGGTTAGGATGCTCGAGAGATAACGTGACATAGGCAATACCTAGCAATCTCAGCATAAACCTAACACAGGCTAGTCAACTTGGTTGGTAATCCCTTTTAGCTGCTGAAACTTGTGGACTAGTGTGGAACCAAGTTAGTCACGCCTCAGCACGTTGTGACCGTACTTAACCCTTTCGTGAGTCTTGCACTTTCGTGCGTGACAAATGGATTCTCTCAATTGACTGGTGTAGAATAATTGAAAGAATGAAGCGAAATATATTAAGTAAACTTGGAATATTTTATTTAAGAATAACTCAAAACCTAAAACAACCGTTTCACACTAGTTTACAACATAACCCTAACCCAAGTGGAGTTTAGAACATGGCGGCGGCAAAGAACACAAGAAAAGTGTATAGAAAACCTAAGATGATTTGAACTAGGAGTACAATGGGTATTTATAGACTCAAGACTATGTTAAGTCCTCCTTAAAGTAGAAGTCCTCGAAAGTAGCTTTCCTTCTTTAATATGACTTTAAATGCCGACTTCTTTGCGTGGAATATAGACTCTTTCTCGTTTGCCTTCGCCCGCAAGTAAGCTTGAGAATTTTGCTTCGGCAGCCCTGGCCGCTGCTACAGACGTTAGAAATTCACATGAATGTCAGTGATAGATTCAGAAGTTTTAGCTCTACAGATCGTGCTCCGGTTCTCCAACTTCCATAGTCACGATGCCATGGGCAGCAAGGTTGGAAGAAACTCTACTCGGCAGCAGCTCGGCAGCAACTATCTTCTGCTGGAACTGCATCAGTACAGCTCCTAGGTTTGTTCTTTCAGCCTTGACTCCTCGGTTCCCTCTTTCAGCCGTTAGTACCTACATACAAGAATACACTAAAACAACATCTCTTGTTCACCAAATAAATGATAAGTTATAAAAGTAAGGGAGAACAATGAAATACTGTAAAATGCTATGCATGAACCTACTTATGCCTAAAATCTGCTTAAATCATTAATAATAAGATTTGGAATGTGCATGAAATATGGGACTTTTGGACACTTTACAGGCAGTGACCAAAATGTAAAGATTTAAAAGTTAGGAAAATGTGTTTTTCAAGAAGAGTCAAAATCTTATAATCTTTAAGGAGCTATTTGGCAATTAGGCCTTTTCTCTAATTTGGCATGTGTTTTAAATGTTTTATTAGAAATTAAAATGGCTTTGATTAATTAAATTAAAAATTTAGTTAATCGGTTAAAAGATTTTTGACGATCTTTTCCTTCCCTCTTTTTCACTTCAGCCAAATACTTTTCGTTTGCTCTCAATTTCCAGATTTTTCTTTACTCTCAAATCCTCTATTGATTTCCAATTTCATCTTTGTGATTTCTCTCAATTTCCATCAAGTTCTTTCAAGCTAAACTTGCCAAATTTGAAGAGAAGCAAGGATTGGAGGGGATAGTATCCCGGAATCAAACGAAGTGATTTTAGTGGCTTCGGACGATCGATAGTTGCGTTGGCAAGTGTGTTTTCGCGAGTCGGTGAGTGGAACTTGGTTTTCCAACGTGGAAAAGTTTTAGAAAAGGGTTTGGGAACTTAGTAAGAGCTTGAAACGCTTTGCTAAGTTCGGAAGTAAGTAAAGTGAATTTCTCTCCCGGATTTGTGCTAGTTTTAGCCTTTGGTTGCACTTGGTTTTAAATTGCATTTACCTACTGTTTTAAAGCATGTTTTGAGTATATAAATTGTGTATGATGATTCCATGTGGTTTAAGGATGCACTAGGTATGTGGTCCTTGTATGCATGAGTTGATGCATGAGATTTGAAGCATGGTTTAATGCTTGAGTTATGGCTTATCATGAATGCTTTGTAAAAACAGTGAGGTATGCCTGAGTTATGGATTATATTGGCAAGTGATGTTGAATAAAGTGTTTTATAAATGAAATCAGATATAGTTAGCCGGATATAGGATTGAGTGCACTATAAACAAGTCACCTTGGATGTTGAGGCGTTGTGATTGTACCGAAAACTCCATCCAAGTACCCTAACGATTGAGGATTGTTTAAGGTTGCAACGGTTGAGGGTAACTCCAGGGTGGGAACCTTGTGTGTGTCCTGTCTCTTGTTAGTGGGCTATACATCTACAGATGAGTGGTGTTAAGGGGTTGTTATTGTACCAAATACTCCACCACGGGTGTCACAACGATGAAGGGTTGCTCTTGTGTGTGAGCCTTGAGATTCCGGTAGAGTGTATGAAGGGTGTGGGACAACCCTTGGTAATCTGTGTATCTGATATGTTTTGAAAATGTTGTTTTTCACTTGTGGGCCTATATAATGAAATGTAATATTATGGAAATTGTGGTTGATGCATATTTTGAAAGATGCATGTTTTGGTTTAAGCTTAGCATAATGGTGTTTATGCTTGGAAGGCTTGGAATTTGAGTAGCAATGGTTTAATTGCTGAAATTTTATGGATCATGTTGCATGATGTTTAATACAATGATTTTGATGATACAATGCATGATTTGTCAAAAGAGGCATGATGGTTTTGAAAAGAGTGAAAAATAGTTTTGTGCATTGATGATGTTTGTGGTTTGAGCAATCCTCTAAGCTTGTATGCTTATGCTCTCTTTGTTCATGAATGCAGACAATTAGGTGTTTGGAGGCAGAATCTACAAGGGATCCTTCCAAGAAACTCTTTCAAAGTATGTTGAATTCTTGAACTAGTGTAATAAAGGCAATAGGGGTGTCCAATGCTACGATTGTTGTTTGTTTAGTCATTTCTGTGTTGATGCAAGTTTAATATGCATAATTGGTTGTGTAAATGGCCTCTAAGTTTTGGTTCATGCTTGGTTTTGGAATTTGTCCTTTTGGTACTTATTTCTCTTAGGGAGCATGCCTTTAGTTTCTTTGTTATTGTTATCAGTGCTATGATGATGCCTTTACTTCGTATAACTTGTTGTTGATGTATATTTGAGTTGCCAAAATGTTTGGGCTTATGTCGGGATGGTTACGGATGGTTTAAATTGAGTTAAAACAACCTTTAAAAACATTGCAGGCCCAGGTGTTTCGAAACACCCTTGCCTGTTTCGAAACGGTGGCTTGAAATTGCCTTGGGGTTTTGAAACGGTGAGGCATGTTTCGAAACATTTGCCTCTGTGAAACCCTGTTTCGAAATGGGTCTTGAAAGGTTTCGAAACGAACCTGCGTTTCGAAACGGTCAGCTATGTTCTGAAACGCCCGTTTCGATACAGGGCTCACTATTCCGAAACGCTCGACCGTTAATACAGTTTTTGAATAATTCGGAGTTTTTTGATTTCTTACATTTTGGTCCTTGTTGATCATGTTTGCAATTAAAGGAGTTCTAGTGGTCGTTTTGAGCTGAGATTTCACAGTGACGTTTGTAATGAACTTAATTAAAGGTTGGTAACATAAATTTGGTAATAACCCTTACAATTTTTCAAATTTACAAAAAGGTCCCTAAACCCAAAATTGGTTATAATCAGTGATCGTTTGTGAGGTCGTCTTATTCGCTGCTTGTGTATACACATAGGAACCTAAACTGCATTTAGCCAAGATAAAAAGAAAAAAAAGGTTGTTTATTGAGGTAAACCTTCCCGGTTTATTTCAATATTCCCCGTGTGATCCGTTCGATTCAGTCTATCGGCCAGGCCGGGTCGAGGGGGTTACATTGGCAATTGGTCATTTTTGCACCATTTTATTTCTTCTTTCTATATAGACTAACTAGTTATTTTTATTTATCTTTTTCAGGTGTTGTGTTTTTACATGACACGAGCAAGACCCAACAAACCCATACTACTAATAGTTCCTGAGATTGAACATCTTTTTCGTGAAAGAAGGTGTATACAACAAGCTTTAGAAGTCATGCATAGAGGTCGTAAACAAGAAGGTCAACCAGGTGATAATCCGGAAGATCTTGATGTTGCAGCAAATGGTGGAGATATAGTTCGTCCACGAGCTATTAGAGATCATTTGAATTCGATCTTGGATAATCTCAACCATGGGATTGTAGCTCCCAAAATTCAGGCAGCCCACTTTGAACTTAAACCAGTAATGTTCAACATGTTGAACTCAATTGGTCAATTTGGTGGATCGCCTCATGAAGATGCAAGGCAAAACATCCGCGCATTCTTGGAAGTTTGTGACTCCTTTAAACAACATGGTGTGCTTGAAGATGTGTTGAAGCTTAAGTTATTTCCTTACTCATTGCGTGATCGAGCACGAGCTTGGTTGAGTGGAGTACCCGCTAGTTCAATGGAGACATGGGTAGATCCATGCAAAAGCTTTTGCATCGGTATAATCCACCCAAAATGAACACTCAGCTAAGGAATAACATTGCTTCCTTTCGACAAGCTGATGACGTGTTGATGTACGAGTGTTGTGGTAGATATAAGGGTCTGCTTTGCAAATGCACAAATCATGGTTTTCAAGATTGGACGCAAGTTGTGATATTCTACAGTGGTGTTAATGCTCCCACGAGGATGATTCTAAATACTTCAACAAATGGAACTTTGCTGGACAAGTCGTCTGAAGAAGCATTTGATATCCTTGATATGATAGCAAACAATGACTACCAATTTCCCACTACTAGACTTGGAACGGGAAGGAAGAATCATGGACACTTGAGCTTGATGCTAATGATTCTGTTTCAGCTCAATTGTCGGCTATTACATATATGTTGAAGAAACACCAATGTCCAAATGAGGTGAAGGAAGTCAAGGTAGCAACTACTTGTGTTCGTTGTGATGGAAGTCATCTTGTGAGCAAGTGCCCGGAAAACCACGAGCCTACCAGCTACATGTGGAACTACAATAGGAACAACAACAATCCCTACTCAAACACCTATAACCCATGATGACGTCAACATCCAAATCTTTCTTGGGGGGAATCAAGGAAACCACAATACCGGCAGCTCGAATCGGCAACAAAACCAGATTAAACCCCAAGGTTTCTAGCAAAATATGTCATGGCAAAATGACAACAAGGGTTTAGCCTCTTCATCGAACAACAATTCTTCGAAATCTACTCTCTGAGACTTTGTGACGTCTACGAATGCTTTACTTCAAGACCATGCAGCGTCTATCACGAGCCAAGGTGCGTTGGTACAAAGTCGTAGCTCATCTTTGAGAGCTTTGGAAACCTAAGTAGGTTAAATAGCACAAGCTTTAAAAGTTCGACCTCATGGCAGTTTACCTAGTGATAGTGAAGTCACTAAACCTCATAGCATGAAGTAATGTAGTGCACTCACATTAAGGAGTGGCACCCAATGTAATAAGGAATATAAGTTTGGGGGGAAGAAAGCAAAATATTCCAACCCTAAGACTATGCAAGAAGAACCCGAAGTGCAAGAAAATTCATCTCTTGAGAAGGACAAGAGTGAAGGCTCGAAAAGTGAACCTACTGATGGAAGACAGAAGTTCGCTACAGCAAAAGATAGACCCCCGCCATTAGAGGAAGAAGTAAGACCCCCACCACCCTTCCCTCAAAGATTGAAGAAGAATAATGAAGAGCTTCAGTTCAAGAAATTTGTAGATATTCTTGAACAACTGCACATCAATGTCCCATTTTTGGAAGCCATTGATCAAATGCCCACTTATGTGAAGTTTCTTAAAGATATTGTCACCAAGAAGAGAAATGTTGAGAAGCTTGAGACTTCTGCTACAGTAAAAGAGTGATATTCTGTGTTGAGCAATTTTCCACCTACAAGGAATGATCCAGGCAGCTTCATCATCCCGTGTTCAATAGGTGATAATTAACGTGGGAAAAGCCCTATGCGATCTTGGATCTAGTGTGAATCTAATGCCCAAGTTAGGTTTTATGAAGCTTGGTATGGGAAATGCAAGGCCTACCACTGTTATTTTACATCTAGTGGACCAATCCCACGTTCGTCCGAAAGGGAGGATCAAAGATATTGTAGTGAAGCTGGGCATATTTGTTTTCTAAGCCGACTTCCTCATTCATGATCGTGAAGCCGATGAGAATGCACCAATTATTTTGGGGCGACCATTGTTAGCCACCGGCCGGATCTTGATCGACTATGAAAAGGGTGAATCCACCATGAGAGTGGCTAATGAAAAGGTGACCATAAATGTCTTTAACATCCTCAAATATGTGGATGAACATGAGGAGTGTCAATATGTAACATCCTAAATTGTTATTTAGGAAAATCTCTTGGTATGATTCTTAAGGAAATTAAACTAGGTGACTATAATAGTGTTTTATTAATGAGCCGAATTGAAAGATTGAGAAATAAAGGATTTGAATTATTGTGACCATATAGTTAATGCTTAAACATTTTAGTATTGCATGGAGAATTAAAAATTGTTAAGAGATTTGAAATGTGGCTTAAGGTGAGGGGAGCACGTGTGGTTGCCATTAGATGGTTAACCAACAAAACACCATCATCTTCTTCATTCTTCCTTGCACCGAACCTAGAATAGAGAGAGGAGAGGTTTTGTTCAAGATTTAATCTTGCTTAGAGAGCGGTCATTTTAATGCTTGAATTGTGGTTGCATGATTGTGAATGTAAGTCTTTCTCTTGCTATTCCCTTGTTTCGAAATGTGGCTTGTTGTAGGTGATTTGATTCTTGCATGATATGGAATGTTGTGTAATTGGATAAATTGGTTAGACAGAATGTTAGTATAATTTTGGGAATTAATAGATTTAAACATGATTTAATAAACTAGTATCATGTTGAATTGAATCATTAAATTGAGTCTCAATGCTGAAAATGAATGACTTATAATCATATGTGAATTAGGAGTTCATATTGCAAGAATTAGAAGTTGTTATATCTTAGAATGTTGCCGAAGTGAAACTGTTTTGCTAACTGATATCTTGTGGATGGTTTAATTAATGAATTATTGATAAAATATCAATTTGATGCATTTCAAGATTTTAGTGATTAATGGAAAGCTGATGAATGACTCATTTCAATTTGTAAAAGCTTTTTAATGGGTTTAGAGAGAGCTGGAAACTGCCCTGTATCAAGCAGCCTTTTACGAGACTGTTTTGAGGGGAAATTGATTAAATGGAGTGGTAAGTATACCAATAGCTCAACCATGAGAACCGAGCAACGCCCAAGGCTTCGCGTGTAACCAAAGATCCATTCACCTTGATCACCATGGACAACACCCCCAGCAGCAGCCATATAGTCTGTAGTACGCACCGCCCCGTCAGTATTAATTTTTACCCACCCCACCGGTATTCGAACTAGCAAGGTGTCACCTCATTCGTTCGATATTCATCAGAAGGCGATCATGAGCTACAAGCCAAAGGAAGACCTTCACCCGCTACGGTAGTTGCGAATCCCATATTACCTTCCATGTAAAACCATTACTTACCCCATGAGCAACAGATAGAATATTATAAGCCGATTTGGATGTGAATTGACGATCATGCTCCCAACACCAACTAGGGAGATCACGTCCGAGAGCACTATTAGGGGGTTTGACCGCAATAATCATTTGTAAAATCTGTTGAGGAAGAAGAGACGATAAACGTTCCCAATCCAAATCACCAAAAGCATCAACCATTTGGGAAACAACAATAGGAGATGGGGACTCTGGCGATGTGCAATAAAAAACTAATAGATCATCCAAGTCTAACCAATGGTTTATGTTGGAAAAATTCAATAATTTTGAAGTTTTGAATGAGAGATTGATTCAAACATTGTTGAGGAAAATGTGGAACTAATTGTTGGTTCGTAAATGTGCAGACGTGCACGACGTGGGTAACGCAAATGTCTAAACCGGTCTGGTCCTTCGTGGGCTTGCAGATATTTTGACTCAAATTTAAAATGAATTTTTCCTCAAATAAGAGCATATATTTGACAAATTTTATCTTGGAATTAAAAGGGTAAATATTGAAAGTTACCTTTAATTCAGATAGTAATTTTGGAAATTGTTCTATAGAAGAATCAATTGATTCTCAATATTAAATGCTCCATTAGGTCAAATTTCCACTTATACCCTCATGACACTCCTATAAATAGGGAGTAAACCTTCTAGGTTTTACACAACTCAAAACCACAGAAAATTTTTATTGTTTTACTCTGTGAATTTTACAAAGTGGTTTTCGGTGATAGGAGAAGGCGAGGTTACGGTTCATTGATCACTGATGTGCTCATTATATTGTTGTATCCTGGGAGATAGACGTCCGACGTTTCTCAAGCACCATAGGAGCGGGAGAATTTGTCTTAAGGAAACTGCGTTCGTGCAAGCCTCAACATGTTTCCTTTGATTTTTCGTTTCAAATCGGTTTTATTTACATATTGTTGTATCATTAGTAATTTTACATTGTTCATTTAAATAATAATATTTTATCTTATTATTTATTCTTGAATTAACGTCATTTTTCTAACCATCTTAAGACATATTTTGGTTTTAATCCAAGACGAACTCGTGAACCTTTGACATGTGGGTTAATTTCCAACATGCGCAAGCACAAAGGACTAGGGAAGTTGACTTATTTATCTTTATGCTTATAATCGGTTAATGGAGCAATACAAAAGTATTTGAAAACATGAGATCATAATTACTTCCTTACATTTTAATGGGGATATCATTAGAAACATGTTTTATATTACCATGTATAGGACAAGGTTTTATGCATGATTAATATATGCAATAATCACATAGACTTAATTATGCTATACATGGAATATTCAATTGTTTCTTTTATATGAATTGTTTCCTAACATGCTTGTTTGCTTGTGATAGTTGGTATAATATTTTCATACAAGGAAAATGCTCTTCAAATGAGAGATGGACCATGATGGTAAATCTTTGACTTGCCAACTACAAAGTTCTAAACATGCAATGTACTATGGTAATATCAAACCATAAATTATGGTATTATTAAGTTAATTTTCAATATTCCTTAAATTATTTTGGCATTTAATATATATAGAATGAATATTTTCTCTTCATACTAATAATTTCTTTTTGAGAAATTTTATAGTGACGAACATGATACTCAGGCGAAATCGTGATTTGTTTTGGAAACAAAGATCTCGTAAATAATTCATTTCAAGAATTAATTCTCAACGTTTTAACGGGTTTACTTGATCTTCCAAAATAAATGGAATTAAAATCAAAGGATTGATTCCTTTTGATTTCTGCTGGTTAAACAGAATTAAGTTAGATTGATATCTTTGTTGTTTAACAGAAGATAAAATGGAAATAAATTACTAAATTTATTTCTTCATTAGAATCATGTGTTGATTCTAATTTTGGAAAATAAGATAAATCATTAAATTTATTTTTGAGAGAATCTTTTATGATTCTAACGTTGCGGAGAAAAGTACTTCCTTAAGCATAAGAAAATGAAACTCATAAACAATGATTGAAAGACAATTTGAAAGTGCATGTCTAGGATTGGTTCTTTGAGAAACCTGGTATTTAAGTGTGCCTATTGCACCACCTCTCTTTTATAAGTTACATACCTGGTGCACTGTTTATTGTTGTTCTTTCAATTAAGACCATGTGAACCTTTGTTTGGGAGTTTAGTTTACTAAATCTCTATCGTCTAACAAAAGTTAGAAATTATATTTATGTTTCTAGTTTTATTATCCGACTATTCTTGACGTTTAACAGATTCATAATATTTTGGTTTTGGATTGTGTCTATGTGATACAATAGAAAAATCAGTGAAATTCATTGGAAAGAATTTCAAACATGGTGAAAAAAGATGTTGCATATTTGATAATGATAAACTTGGTCAAATATCTGAATGATGATCCTCCTATAATTAAAAGGGATAAGGTAAATATTGTTACCACCTTCAAATGTTACTAAGATAAATATTGCTAAGACAAATATTACCATGGCAAACATAGTGGAATTTAAAAATGACTTCAAACAGCAAATAAGGCGGTGTGTTCAAGAAGCAAAATTTCATGGGAAAAGCTTCAATTGTCATAAGACGGGGAACAAGTCTTCGGGCCATAGACTTCCAAACGAGGGCAATGGAATATGTTTATTACCTTCATTGACGATAGCACAAAATAATGTTATGTGCATTTGCTTAAAAGCAAAGATGAAGCTATAGAGAAAATTGTTCTCTATAAGCATGATGTTGAAACCCAAACTTAATTAAAGGAATAAGATGGGGAGAAGCTCTATATGAGTAATGTTGGTACTATAATGTGCCTAACATGTGGGGGAACTTGTTCTATAAGCTAATTACCTTTTAAATAAGGTTCCCCATAATTAAAGAGATAAGACACCATATGAGTTACAGAAGGTAATTAAACCTTCCTACAACTACTTGAAAATGTGGGGGTGTCTTGGAAAGGTAATGACCTCATTACTGAAGCAAATGGAAATAGAAATGATAGATTGTATTGGCTATATGAAACATAGCAATGTATATCAATTTCTTGTGTGAAAAATAAAAAAACCCGGAGATTCACAAGAATATGATAATGGAATCAAAGAATGTCTCATTCTTTGAAAATATATTTCCTTGTATAACTAAGGAAGTTGATCAAAGTTCAACGAAATGAACTTTAGAGACTATCAGTGAAGATAGTCTAGATGTTCAACAAAAGGTTGAAACTACGATATTGTCATGATGACAAATAAGTGTGACAAATGTGTGTATGTCAAACCTACCGACATTAGGATATATGATCTTATGGTGATGACAAACTCATTGTTATATGTATCAATGAAATGGTAAAACGTACCAAAGACATGTTAAATTCAAGATTTGACATGAAAGATATGAGACTAGACGATATGATTTTGGGCATCCAAATCAAATAGTCACTTGAAGGTGTCATATTGACTTAGTCACACTATGTGGACAAATTCCTGAGAAATTTGGCAAGGATGATTCTGGTATAGCTAGAACTCCAATAGACACGAGCCAAGATCTATCCAAGAATAAAGGTAAAAATGTTAACAAAGTGGAATATGCAAGGGTCATAAGCAGTCTAATGTAAGGCGCTATGTGAAGGAAAACCCTACCTAGTTGATTGGAGATCTCAAGATCTAGGTTCAAAAGGACAACCTAATTGCATAGACCTGTGTGGTCACTGTAGGTAGGGGTGGGCATTGTCGGGTACCGGGTTTTCGGGTACCCGGAAAACCGGGTACCTCATTAAGCGGCCCGTGTCCCAGCCCATTATATCCGGGTACCCGGGATTGGAGTACCCGTAAATTTTGGGTACCCGGTTCCTATTTTTTATTTTTTTTAATTCTAAAATAAATAAAAAATTACATGTTAAACACAAAAATATTTAAAAAAAATTAAACTTAAAACTTAAAAGAATATAATACAAACATAGAAAAAATGTAGGAATTTAAACTTAATTTTAGAGTGAAAATACTAAAAAACATAAAATAAAAATATAATTTTAAATATAAAATATATATATATATATTAAATTTTATCGGGTCGGGTCGGGTACCCAGTAAGGGGAAACTTCCGGCCCGTGTCCCAGCCCATGTCTCGGGAAATTTGCCGGGTCGGGTACCCGGCCCGATCGGGTAATTTGTTTCAGAAATTAACCGGCATTTTAGGTTCGGGTCATCGGGTTTTCGGGTCGGGTATTTTTTCCCACCCCTAACTGTAGGGGTTCATATCCCCAAGTCCATTCCTATGATGTAAACAATGATCAAAGTGATTTACACTAAGCAATGCTTTTAATGACCATTGTGTGCTTTGGTGAGTCAAACAACATAAGTCACCTATGTGAGAGTAAAGTGGGGCCACTTCAAGGAGACTATTGGCCATAGTTCTCTCAAATTCTTGCAGAACCATGGAGATGTTCACGGCCATATGAACATAACCATGAGAACTAAAAACCTAGTCAGGGAGGTAGTTATGTGATGTATATCAGCGTTTACACAAACGACAGATAGTTCAAGGACATCACGTCTATTGATCAGCCAGTAAAGTAAATATACTTTCATAAGGGAAGGTTCAAGGGTGGACACCTACCTATCCTATGCAGCTACCGGTCGTAGAATTTATCACCACATCGAGTCAAAATATTTTGATTAAATTAATTTCATTCATATGGGGGATTGTTGGAAAAATTCGATAATTTTGGAGCTTTGAATGAGAAATTGATTCAAACGTTGTTAAGGAAAATGTGGAACCAATTGTTGGTTCGTAAATGTGCAGACGTGCACGACGTGGGTAACGCAAATGTCTGAACCGGTCTGGTCCTTCGTGGGCTTGCAAATATTTTGACCCAAATTTGAAATGAATTTTTCCTAAAATAAGAGCATATATTTGCCAAATTTATCTTGAAATTAAAAGGGAAAATATTGAAAGTTACCTTTAATTCAGATAGTAATTTTAGAAATTTCTCTATAGAAGAATTAATTGATTCTCAATATTAAATGCTCCATTATGTCAAATTTCCACTTATACCCTCATGACACTCCTATAAACAGAGAGTTAACCTTATAGGTTTTACACAACTCAAAACCATAGAAAATTTTTATTGTTTTACTCTATGGATTTTACAAAGTGGTTTTCGGTGATATGAGAAGGCGAGGTTACGGTTCGTTGATCACTACAGATGTGCTAATGTTGTGCTCATTATGTTGTTGTATCCTGGGGATAGACGTCCGACGTTTCTCAAGCATCATAGGAGCGGGCGAATCTATCTTAAGGAAACTGCGTTCGTGCAGGCCTCAACACGTTTCCTTTGATTTTTCGTTTCAAATCGGTTTGATTTACATGTTGTTGTATCATTAGTAATTTTGCACTATTCATTTAAATAATAATAATTTATCTTATTATTTATTCTTGGATTAGCGTCATTTTTTTAACAGGTTATACCAGAAATTCGTGTCCTCGCCATTTTGAACATGCCAACATACACTTTTCTTAAGGTCATCCCATATTTCGCAAAAGCCACGCCACAACCACGAAGTGTTAGTTGTCTGCAAGGCTAGGGGCATTACCTCATCTCACCCATACTTAGATTTTAGAACACGTACCCACGGTTTATTTTTATCTGCTATAAGTTGATACCCAATCTTCATCAAAAATGCCTTATTTTTTCGGTGCAAACTTTTAAAACCCACCCCTTCATTGTTTAAAGACTGAATATTAACAAATGTTTCTAATCAATAAAGATAAATGACGATTGAGTTGTATTAATACTAGTTTGTCAACGGACAGTATAGTGAGTCTGTAGTATATGATTTAAGAAATGTTACAATTTACCCATTCTTATTTTATAGATGTTCGTATAATTTTAATATGGGTAATGTTCACAAACAGTCCCTTTCGTTTGGTGTTTGTTTTAGTTTGGTCACCAGATTTCAAAACAGCTTATTGTGGTCCCTTACGTTTATAATCTGTTTTATTTTAGTCACTTTGCCGTCATTCTCCGTTAGAGGAGTAACGGCCGGCTGACATGGCAATTTTAAAATTAAAAATATTCCACGTGTATAATACACGTCATTGTCCACTCCACCAATACGCCAACATGGACTCTACATTTCTCTCGGGCATTTCATCAAACACCTTCCGAGACATGGAGCTTTATTGAAAGTGACACAAAACAAGACTAAAACTACATGCTAATTGCTATCTTCTTCATTTTCCATTCACTGCAACCGGTGACTCAAAAGGGTAAGCCATTGAAACACCTAAAAGTAAAGTTGTTTTACAAGGGAAGAAAAAAAATGGAGTTTACCAATAACAACAGGAGCTAATGAAAGCCAAAGGGAAAGTGGAATCTGATGGCCCAAAACAAACTGAGAAGCGGCGGCATTGAAGAATGGCTCCAGGGCTGTGGGAAAAAGACATAAATTTATATTTCAATTGCAAGTGTTTCCAGAAGTTTGAAAACTTTTGCCATTTTCAAATATCATTTTACCTTTAATAGTGTGAGTGAAGGACACCGCAACAGCTGCAAATGATACATTGGACATGACATGTCCAAGGGCATGGCAGAAAGCAACAGGAGTCAGTAGAACCAAGAGCTCCTTATCAATTGGCTGGTAAAATGGGAAGAGATTGTGTTTTCTTTAGAAAAAAAATCCATCATATAAATATTGAACAACAAAGAACTGAGAAAACAAAAGCTTACTGCTCTTTTTGGCAGGCCAACACCCCAAGAAACCAGACAGTAAGCCACTCCAACAACCAGATGTATAACTGAAACAAAATGGCCCTTATCAATTGGCTCCTTATCAATTGGCTGGTAAAATGGGAAGAGCTTGCGGTGATCGACTTGAAATGTTCCGACGGAATGAAATCTTGTGGCAAATTGGCCCTGTTCACAATTCTCTTCATGTTGTTCTGCAAACTCTGTTGGACCAATTGTTTCACAACTTTCTTCTCCTCGCTCATCATGTTTTCTTCTTCCACCAAGCACTCCTTTCGGTTCGGATTCGTCTATGAAGATGAAGAGCTGCAAATCGGAGCTGATACGGCTGCATTCATGTTCCCACCGAAGTTCTCCGACACTCGTTTCCCTTTGTCCACTCTCAAGACCTCCAAGATCCTAGAAGCTCTCTTCTGTGCCAATGTACTACCCAAGAGTGTTAGCTAAGTCACTACCTTCAAAAAGTAACTCTGAATCTCCAGCCTTCGAATATGAGGCAGATTAACAAAGAATCTGAGCAGTTTACTGGAATTATCTCGAGCATCATTCTCATCATTGTCGATATTTACATATAAACCAATGGAAACCAAAGCTAAATGGAATGTATTCAGAAAGCTAACATCTTCGAAAATACCACCAATGTCAAAGAACTGCAGATTTGGTGCATCGATGATAAGATGAGTGACACCAGTAAAGTTCATCAATGTTAATCTCTCAAGAGAAGGGCAGCTCGAAATAAGCTTTTCGAACACATCTTGGGTGATTGTAATGTGCTGAAGATCGAGGCTCTTCAAATTCTTGAAACCTCTGAATGTTAATGGTGGTTTTAGCAAACAATTAAACAGCTCCAAATGAATTAAACTCTGGCAACTAAATAAACAAGAAGGTGGTTTACTCTTTTGAGTCACCGGTTGCAGTGAATGGAAAATGAAGAAGATAGCAATTAGCATGTAGTTTTAGTCTTGTTTTGTGTCACTTTCAATAAAGCTCCATGTCTCGGAAGGTGTTTGATGAAATGCCCGAGAGAAATGTAGAGTCCATGTTCGCGTATTGGTGGAGTGGACAATGACGTGTATTATACACGTGGAATATTTTTAATTTTAAAATTGCCATGTCAGCCGGCCGTTACTCCTCTAACGGAGAATGACGGCAAAGTGACTAAAATAAAACAGATTATAAACGTAAGGGACCACAATAAGCTATTTTGAAATCTGGTGACCAAACTAGAACAAACACCAAACGAAAGGGACTGTTTGTGAACATTACCCTTTTAATATATGTGTTTATTCTATAAAATTAGTTGGTATTATTAAGTTTAAAACAAAATAAACTCTTCACCTAACGAGAAAAGGACGCAAAACAATAGCGCGCAAGCCAGGTGGCGATTCAAAAGATTGTATCATTCTACCGAAAGAATTATTAGATGGGTCTAGTTCATCACATCATTTATGCCTTTATTTAATAATATTTTTATGTCATGTTTTTTCAAGTTAAATCTTCATTTATTTCCTACATATAACTAAAAAGTGAGTAATTACTTGAAAGTTACACTAAAATAATTGAATATTATTAGATGAACCATAAATGACGTGGTTAACCAGTTTCATCTAATAATTTCTCATCCTTCTAAGGTTCTACCTACCTTCAAACAAAAATAAAAGGGTAAACTACATAAATAGTCCCCAGACTATGCTCTAATTATCTTTTACGTCCCTTGACTATCAGAAGTTACAAATTAGTCCCTTGGCTAATCGGGACAAACAAAGCAGTTCCATTTCGTTAAAAAATAAATGGACGTTTGACATGGATGTTAACCTGATGACTGGGTTTTTTTTCTTACCTGCTAATTGGGTTTTCTTCTTACAAAGCTTCTTTCTTTTCATTTTCCATGGCTATGGAACCTCAACCACCGCCCTAAAAGTTCTTAACTCGGCTCAACTCTATCGTGACCAATAGTCGAGTCAAAAAATGTTTCAAACTCACTGAATGAAACTTCACTTTCACTAACGGGTTACATGCCGGCACATCCACATTTCTCACTATGGCTTTCATCTTAACAATAATGTTTTTATACTCGCCCACTCCGATGGCCCTTACAGCGTTTCTGATTGCGTTCCTTTATGCTCCGACTCTTCCATTCCATCATCCAACTTTTTGGTGAGTTTGCTTTTAGACTGAATCTCACAAGTCCTAAATACACAAACATTCAATAGGATAAGCTGCACCCAGTTTATATGTCTTTGTTGGCTTTCGAAGGTAAAACTTATCGTGGCTTAGTTTGCAGAAGCAAGAAAGAAGCAGAACAGTTAGTCGCACGGATGGCCATCGAGTCTCTCCTTGGTACTTACCGAAAGCTATATTTCAGATTTAGCTCTTTAGCATGATTAATGCATCATGTGAAACGTAGCTTTGATTTCATTCTAAACAAAAATGGGGAAAAGAAAAAGGTTCAGATTACACTACATCTGAAAGAAGAAAAAAACTATATTGCAGGATCTGATTCTGGCATTCTTCATCAAATAATCAATTCCAAAAACAAAGCTTATACCGATAAAAACATGATTAATGGCAATAGCAACATCTGTAAGATCAACACTCAAAGGCCATATAACATTGTTTGTAGCTCTATTGAAGTTATAAAATGTTTGGGGGTTATACACATATTGAATTAATGTTTTCTGATGGTTATAGCTGCTGCAAGACCATCAGAACAACCTGTTAATGTTCCGATAAGTGATTTATCTCTTTAGAATGCAACAAACTTGTTGAGTGGATCAATGGATTGATCAAAGCCAAGAGGTGGTGAATTGGGTTTTTAAAATTTGTTGGAGAAAATGGAATGAGTAAAATTGAAGAACAAGGCAATTTAGAGTGGTTCAAGTTCCAAATGAACTCTACATCCACTACCTTAGCTACCACTAAGGATTTTCCAACAATCCACTAATTGCTCTTCCCTTTTTCAATGCTTAGGAGGTAACCTTTACAATACCGGTCAAATTTTCTACCCAAAATTTGACCAAACCCTCACTAGGATACAAAGAAGAATTTAAGGCAAGAAGAATATCTCTCAATACAAATTTGCCCCTTTTGATACAAGCACTCAACCCAAATTGGAATACAAGATTGGAATTACACACAACACAATTTGGGATTTTACAAGAATGAGAAATTAGGCACTTTGAGATTGGATTTTTGTATAGATGTTTTTCTTGGATGCAATAGTTGTTGCTAGTCTTCAATTGGCTTGATTTTATACCTTCTCCATTATTTCTAGCCATTTGGGTGGTTAGGGTATTGATTATAGTCGTTGGGACCCTCTCTTTCCACCATAAATGCACTTCTGCAGCCTACCGTATCGGTACACAGGAAGGCGTATTGATACTTGTCTCAAAACAAAAAGAGTCGTTGCACAATTACAAGAGGGGTGTATCGATACGCATGTAAGCGTATCTGTACGAGATAGGGATCTGTTTCGATACGGATAGAAGCGTATCGATGCAATTTTTACTTCAAAGCTCACTGGAAGAATCTGTATCGATACGGGAAAGAGCGTATCAGTACGGGACAACCAATTCTTTAAAAATATGTTACCTAACAACTGACACCAATGGTCAAAAACATTTAAGGCTCCTGAATTTAAAATTCCATTAAATATGTATCGATACGGGGGACATCGTATCGGTACGCCATTCAAACTCCTTCAGTTTTTATAGAGAGAGTGTATCGATACAGATTCAATCTGTTTGGATACACTATTTCGATATAGTAAGGGGCGTATCGAAACGCATTTCTCTAGTGGCCAAGTTTGTAAAAAAGGTATCGATAGGGCAAGGGGCGTATCGATACGCATAGAAGATTTTCAATAGTTTGGCCTTGGAACACTTAGAAAATATTTTAGAGTTTGAGTTTTTCAAATTAGAATAAAGCCTTGTCGATTTGAAAACTTTTGAGGGACTTAAAAATCTATTTCAAGTTTTTCAATTTAATCCTTAAAACACTTTGTTATATCAAAATCAAACATATGTTTTACAATGTCCCCCTTTTTGATATAACAAAATCAAAACTTGAAATTTTTGAGACTTTTTGAAAAACTTTGGAAAACAACTCCCCCTTAATGTTAGCTAGGTAAAATTGAATTAAAAATTTTAAGTGAGCTAGGTAAAATTTAAGTTAAAAATTTTAAGTGAGCTTGTTCCCTCTCCCCCTTTTTGTTAGATCAAAAATAAGAGACATAGATAGACATAGGCAAAATGCATAAACAATAACCAAGCAACATATAATAGATAAACATTAAGCTCATAACAAAGGAAACATCAAAATAATCAAAGCATAGGTTTTAAGCTTAATCCTAAAGAACATAATTCAAAGTGCATAAATAGAAATCCTAAATGACATGAATAGAATGCAAAGATAATCTACTACTCTTCTCCATCACCATCTTCATCGTCCTCTTCGTTGGCATCATCATTCCTCCTAGATTGACGCCACTCATCATGAAAAGCGGTAAGAGAGATGTTCATCGAATTGTGTCCGCCTTCAAGAGAAGTGAGATGCGTCTCCACATTTGTCATGCGTTCTTCAAGGCTTGTGAAGCGTGTGTCTATGGCGGAAACCCCTGAATTCATAACTTGCTCTATGGAAGCAATTCCCGTGTGTAAGCCCGTGAATTGTTTGTTGAGAAAGGTCATAAGAGCATCCATGGAAGGTGGAGGAGGAGCTTGAGGATTGGCAATCTCTTCCGGAATCGCATCTCTAGGAAGCTTGGAGATGCGAAGCCAACTACCATTGAAGTACTGATACTTCCCCCTAGAAAGAGATCTCTCATCAATGGGATCGGTGAGGGGTGTCGGGTAGTCGTGAGAGCAATCAATCTCCTTTTGAGTGAAGAAATAGCTCAAAGCGGTGCTATATGTGAATGAAGTGACAAGAGTTGTATGGCGGTGTTGCACGAGAAAGACAATCTCCGCAAACATAATTCAAGCAAGATTAGGTTGTTGTCTCTAGCGAAAGCACCGAATCCCAAAGTCATCAAGTTGGCGGATGGTTGAATACTTTCCTCCAAAAGGCCTAAACCACCAAGAAATCATCAAGTGTAGGATTCGATCTTGAGCGTTGAGAGCGGTCACGGAACCCCCCCAAAACATGGCCAAGAGAATTCTCATCTTCGATACCCTCATCCTCTAGCTTAAAAACAGCACAAAGAGATGGAACATCTACGGTAATATTTTTACCCATTAGATAAGAGTTAACAGCAATAATTTCACCCGCGGGATTGGCAACACACTTGGCATTAGCATAGAATATCAAAACCAAATTGCGAAAGAAAAATTTGGGAATTTGTATAAAGTCCATGAACTTCCATTCTTGGAGAAAATGTAAATAGACAAATTTGAAGCGCTCTGAATTAAGAAAAGGAACGGAAATTACCCTCTCCGGATGAATCTTATAATTTTGAAAGGTTCGAAAATAGGTGGGTTCTCCGGGAGTTCTAAAGCATCTTTGATAGATAAGAGTTAAGTTTGGGCGAGTGCCATCTCCGGTATTGGATGCTTCACCGACTTCGCTAATACGCGCTCTCTTTTTGGGTGCCATTGTCTAGAGAAATTAATCAAAACAGTGTGTATGCATTATTTTTCTCATTCAACCCATGGAAAATTAATAATCAAGGTTTAAAAAAATTCAAAAGGTAAATCAAAAACAAAAAGGTTTGATAAAGTTTGTTTTTGAAAAGGCAAAATAAAACAAAAGGAATTTAAAACAAAAATCACAAAGAAAATAAAAAGAGAAAAAGAATTTTATACCTTGATATTGATATAGAGAGGAATGGATGAAGAACTTGCACCAAATTGATGGAAAGCTTTAAAAGCTTGGCTTAATGTTGAAAAACATGTTGGGTCACGTCGGCACGCCCCGTGGCGCAGCGGAAAAATTAATCTGACGTAATCCAGCTAGGATCTATGTACAGGAACGAATCCGGGGTGAAAAGATGAAGAGTTACCTTTTAAAACTCTGGAAACTGGAA
The DNA here is from genome assembly GCA_030270665.1 of Hibiscus trionum. Classification (NCBI taxonomy): domain Eukaryota; kingdom Viridiplantae; phylum Streptophyta; class Magnoliopsida; order Malvales; family Malvaceae; genus Hibiscus; species Hibiscus trionum. The sequence goes on along the minus strand of BSYR01000057.1, from coordinate 20,493,306 downwards.
AACCGACGGTATGTCGGAATAACCACGTCAAGTAAAACTGGAATCGTCACAGGTTCGCAACGACCTCTACGGAGTCCACCCAAACAAAACGAACAAAGTTTCCGCCTCCCTAACACTTAGGGGTAAATTTCGACAGGTTTGAACACCTTCCAAGGAGAAGTCGAAATCCCTCCAAGGATTCCTGAGGGAGTCTGAAATCGACTAGGAGTTCAACCGGGACTTGCAATCGAGCAAGGGAACCTTCTGGGATTTGCCAGGGTGCAAGTAGAACACCAGAAAAATATTGAATAGCTTCTTAGAGAGCTTTCTAGGATATGTCGAATTCTAGTGGGGAATCCCTAGGGGTGTTGTCGAAATCTTTAAAAGGAGGATGAGGGATGATTTGGTTGCTAGCCCTTGTCCCTTTAAATAGTATTCAGAGACTTAATTCTAGTTGAATTCCTTAAATCTAAGTTCATCCAAAATTCATAGAATCTAATTCTACTTGAAATTGGTTTATATTAAATATACATTATATTTAATAATATTAAATGAAATATATATATTTAATTATGTAGAATCTTATTCTACATAAAACATGGATTTAAATATACATTATATTTAATCCAAATATATATATATATATTTTTATTATATAGAATAACATTTTATCTTTACTTGGATTTAAATATATTTAAATATATATTTTTAATTATGTGGAATCTAATTCTACATAAACTTGGAATTAAATATACATTATATAAATTCCAAATATATACTTAAATTTCTAGAATCTTATTCTATAATATTTAAGTCTCTAAATATTTTCCATAATCTAAATAATATCTGATAAATACAATATTTATCCAATATTATTCCCATTTAAGGGAGTTGCCGATTTCCCCTATATCATAAAGGTTTTTCGGCAACCTCCCTAAAATAGGGAGTATGGTTTCCAATTTTTGTTCGTTTCATTCGAAGGGTGTGACCCTATTAGGTTTATACAACGTTAGCAGCAAAATTAGAACTGTTCTAATTTTTACAAACAATGAGTGGCATCTAGCAATACATCATTGCTACCTAAGTTGCATGAAGTCATGGTTTGACTTTCCTAATTCCTGAATAAACTTCCTTTTGTATTTCATCCTTTTGTCCTTTATATCTTAGATGAACACAAGTCATGGGTTAGTCACACTTGTGTTGTCCATCTAGTGTTTCTTGATGTCTTGAGTAGATTATTATAAACGAATCTCTATGATATCTCAGATCATAATATTCGAGCATGGCCATGCATTTTCTAATCTCACTCAATCAAGTGGCCGAAGATATTTCTCCCATTATGTAGACGGGACAAATCATTTCTTGATCAATATATTTCACTACATAGGTCATTACGTATCGAATCATCAGTTTTTATAATGTAGTCAGTTACGACACACGTTTGACTATGTCAAAATACGTAAATCTTTATGTTGAAATCATGTTGATCTCAAGTCTGAGGATTATACATATGTTTATCATGAGCAATGTTGTGACTGTCACATAATTACCCAAGAAACATGCTCAAAGCGGGTCAATCCAGTATGTTGTTCTCTAACAAATACTTATGTGTTGATTTTGACATCTTTATGCCAATGACAACACTTGTTATCAATCAACCGCATATTAGTCTTTATATATTATCACTGTCCATACCCGTAATAATATTCGACTAAGGATCCTATTTAACAATAATCGTATTATTGTATGGACATTATTATCCAATGGTTAGTTTGATGCACAGAAACATACCAAATGATAATAACGGCAATGCCATTACTTTATAAATCTAGTAAAATAGTATGTCTATTCAATCATCATATGATTGGTCTTTGGGCATACTCCAACAATCTCCCACTAGCACTAAGACCAATAATTCTCGTATCTAATACGATATGGCTTAGTGTAACTGACATGCTTATGCTGTGTCAAAAGCTTTGTCGGGGAGTTGACAAAGTTATCAATTTTGTGTGTATGTTGCATACTTTCACATCTCCAAGATGTAAGCACTTTAAAATATGTTTGGATTTATTGATGAGATCTGGGTTTTATTTGCTTACGCAAAGGTTCCATCATAACATAGTTATGTAGCATCTAATATGCTGGGAACAACCCTTAGTTCAGAAGTGAACCCTTTAGATCCAAAAATCCTTCTTTATTGCTATGTCGACTGTAATACATTCAGCCTATGTTGTAGAGTTAGATATTGTCTCATGTTGCTAACTCACAGTATCTTTTATTAATGCAAAACGGATTGTGATCTTTAGTTCCTTTTGATGAGTATGTCATCTACATACAATACTTAGGAAAGTAACAATGCTCCCACTAGCTCTTTTGAAAACAAGACTCCCCTTTGTTTCTAGATAAACAAAACCTTTTGATTGTATCTTCTGAAACGAATATCCCATCTTCGAGAAGCTTGCCTTAGTCTACGGATAGACCTTTGTAGCTTACATACCTTCCAAATGTTTACTGGAGTGACAAAACCTTCTGGATGTGTCATGTACACATTTGTTTCAAGTTTTCCCTTAGGAAAGCGGTTTTGACATTCCTTTATTTGATTTCATAATCATGGTATGTAACTACTTGCAAGTGAGATTAAGATGGATTAAACATAGCTACAAGGAAGATGCTTTATCATAGTCTATACTATGAAGTTTGTCGAAAACTTTTAGCGACGAATCATCCTTTGTATGTTTTATCATCCATGTCGGTTTTTCCTTTTTGAAAAACTCATCCATACCTCTTAGGTTTTACCCTTTTAGGTAACCAAAGTCTATACTTGGTTTTAGACATGGATTTCATCTCATCTCTCATGGCTCTTAGCCATTTCTTGAATTTTGGGCTCACCATTGCTTTCTGATAAGACCTATCTTTATCTTGATCCGAAAAGAAGAGTGTTTCCATGTACGGATAGTGAGAAATCCATATTTCTCAAGTATATGGTATTCTCTTAAGGATCAACACAATGGTTGTGTTTTGTTCCAATGTTCCTTGATTATTTGTGGAACATTCTCAATCTTTGGTTCATAAATTTGTTGTCTAAAATTTCTTCAAATTCCAAGTTCCTCTTTTTTTTTCTTTTGTGAGAGGTAATATCTTTCGAGAGAAACTCTCGTTTGAGCAACAAACATTTTGTTCTCGTTGAAAAATGAAATCCCTTAGTGATAAGTATTCTCTTTCGAGATAAACTATCGTTTGAGCAACAAATATTTTGTTCTCGTTAAAGTTGAAGAAATAATATCCCTTTGTGAGAATAAATCTCTTTCAAGATAAACTCTCGTTTGAGAAACAAACGCTTTGTTCTCGTTAGGATAAACAACAAAAGGAGTTTTTAAGGTTCGAACTTTGTAAACATTTTAACATGTAAGTAACCTTAAAACTTCAAAGGTATTCTAGAACAATTCTTAGTCCATATCTTATATGACGTTTCGGGGAAAAAAACCCGATTAAGTATGAGAGTTGTTTTTCTAGTGTGTAAAGAAGTCGAAAATGACTTGTTCTGAATCAAAACATGTCTAACATATTTGATTCTCTTTCAAAGACTTTTTCGTTCCACTTGTGGGATTTAATTATGGGACAATCCCATATTCTTTAAAAGTTCAGCAAACTTTAAATATTCTTGAATTTGATCTCATCAAATTACCTTAATACTTTTTATGAGTTTGAGATTAGTCATTTGTAAATATTATTGATTTGATTAGTTTAAAGATCATTGATTCGTTGAGCCATAAGAGAATAAAAGAATAACATTTAAATAATCTCAAAATTAAAATTATCTTGTCCTTACAAGATAACTAAAACTTAGGCACAAAATAATAATCTTAAAAACTAAAACAAATCTATTTAAGCAAAAACACATGTCCTAATGGATGATGTAGCAACTCTTGCTTTATTTCCATTCGCATGTCCATGTCTATTCTGATGCCTTCTCTTTAGAAGCCTCTGAGGTTGATGCCTCACTCGTTTTTGCTTTCTTGACTTCTTGTAGGTGTGCGGGGCAGTTTCTTTTCCAATGTTCGGTCTTACCGCAATGGAAACATTTTCCATCCTTCTTGATTCCCTTCTTAGGTTTCAATGCCTCCTTTCCATCAGTTATGGTCTTACCATCACCTTTAGACTTTGCTGCCGATTTACCTTTCTTCTTGCCCTTGCGGACCATCAGAACAGGTTTAGGTCCTACCTTCTTGAGATTGATTTCAACAGTTCTCAACATGCCGAGCAACTGTGGCAGCGTCTTGTTAATTTCATTCATATTGAAATTAAGGACAAACTGATTGAAACTATCCGGCAACGATTGCAGGATAACATCAGTAGCTAATTCGTCTTTCAGCGGAAAGCCGAGCTTCTCTAATGTTTGGATGTAGCCCATCATTTTGATAACGTGAGCTCCTACGGGAGATCCCTCACTCATATTGCATTGAAACAGAGCTTTAGAGGTCTCGTACCTCTCTTTACGAGCTTGCCCTTCATAAATCTCCTTGAGATTTTGAATCATATCATAAGCTACCATGTCCTCATGTTGCTTCTGAAGCTCAGGGGTCATGAAGGCAAGCATAAGACAACCGACATCCAGCATGTCGTTCATGTGTTTCTTAAACTTGTCTTTGTCAGCTCTGAAAGCAGTGGCAACCGATTCATCAAGAACAGGTTCTTCAATGACATATTCCTTCTTTTCCTGTTTGAGAACAATTCTCAAATTGCGGAACCAATCAAGGAAGTTTATGCCATTGAGCTTATCCTTCTCAAGGATAGATCGCAGAGATAGAGTATTATTTGCCATTAATTCTACAACAAAGAAAATATGATATATAAGTTTTACTAAATTTTAAAATTTATAGATAGGTCTTTACTATAAATTTACTCCCACTATTTTCTTCAAAATTAAAAACCCTCTAGTTTTAATTTCGGAAAAATGTTTCGATAGTTTTTCTAGTGAGTGAGGATCTATATTTCACCATTCCTAAATCAGCTTTGGCCAGTCTTTTAGGAAATGGTTATTTAGTTAAGTAACACCTTACTAATTACATCTCATGTAATTCCTCATCTTTTGGCGAACAACTCTTGTTCTTTAAATCATCTTATGATTAACCAAAACTTTTAACCACTAGGTTTTCTAATCCTATTAGAACAACCCAGCTAAGTCAATACCAATATCTCAACCGGCGAATATCACTAGCTTATTCTTCGCGCTTAACTAAGATAGATAAATGTGACATTGCTTTGGCAAAGCTCGCATTATACGATCGAAGCTTTAACGAGGGTAAATATTGGATGGTTAAAACAGACTTAGAATTATAGTGAGGGATTTACTTAATTATCTCATCATTTTAACATTGATCCTATCAATAGAACTATGTTTAATCATGCTTATAAAACATTCATTGCATCACATACAAGGTAAATATAAGCGGTAAATAAATATGCAATGATTATAGCCCTTCTTAACCTAAGGCGACCCGTCCCAAGCCAATGGGAGGACCATTCTACTGAAGATAGAATCTTCTTCTGAAACGCCTGGTTCACCAGGGAAGGCCCACCACGTTGCTATGTTGGTCCTTGCTTTATCTCCATGAGTATTTACAATTTTCAGAAACTCGCGTTACATGTGAGGGAGTGAGATGAGAAGAGAAGTACAATAGAAGATAGAGAAAGGCACGACACGCAGGCCGTATTTATAAAAACCAAAACTATAAAGGCTATGGGCTATAACCATGCAAAACAAACACCGTGCAATTTAACATGTATTTCAAACATCGTGCAAACAAAGTAACGACGTGTTTACGGAGTTTTAAACTGATTATCCCTATGTTGCGGTTAATGAGCCAAAGAAGGATCACGAGGTTTCATAAACCATTTGCGTTAACGAACAAATGCACCAGGTAGGTCAACATGAAAGAGAGGTGGCGCACTAGGCACACTTAAGTACCAGGTCTTTGATGATGCCAATCCTAGACATGCATTTTTTCATAACGTCTAACCATAACTCTTATGGATTCACCGTGAAAGATAGTTTGATAACTTTTATCAAATTAGAAGCCCTTTCAGAGATTTCAAAGATAGTTTGAAACTACGAACAACTACTTGTTCTCTAGACTAACTATTAGTCTCAACATGTTAACATTTAACATTTAAGCAACCTAACATAGTTATGATAAACTCTTAATCATTCAGTGATAATCGAAATAAGTCTTTATTAGGTGTGATACGATAAACGATAAATATCTAAATCGAATCAAACAGCATGCATCTCATACATAAACATCACTCAAGAATTTAAGACTGAAATCGTATGATACAAGTGGCTTTGATACCACTGTTGGGTCACATCGGCACGCCCCGTGGCGCAGCGGAAAAATTAATCCGACGTAATCCAGCTAGGATCCATGTACAGGAACGAATCCGGGGTGAAAAGATGAAGAGTTACCTTTTAAAACTCTGGAAACTGGAAAACCGACGGTATGTCGGAATAACCACGTCAAGTAAAACCGGAATCGTCACAGGTTCGCAACGACCTCTACGGAGTCCACCCGAACAAACGAAAAAAGTTTTCGCCTCCCTAATACTTAGGGATAAATTTTGACAGGTTTGAGCACCTTCCAGGGAGAAGTCGAAATCCCTCCAGGGATTCCTGAGGGAGTCTGAAATCGACCAGGAGTTCAACCGGGACTTGCAATCGAGCAAGGGAACCTTCAGGGATTTGCCAGGGGGTAAGTAGAACACCAGAAAAATATCGAACAGCTTCTTAGAGAGCTTTCTGGGATATGTCGAATTCTAGTGGGGGATCCCTAGGGGTGTTGTCGAAATCTTTAAGAGGAGGAAGAGGGATGATTTGGTTGCTAGCCCTTGTCCCTTTAAATAGTATTCAGAGACTTAATTCTAGTTGAATTCCTTAAATTCAAGTTCAACCAAAATTCATAGATTCTAATTCTACTTGAAATTGGTTTATATTAAATATACATTATATTTAATAATATTAAATGAAATATATATATATATTTAATTATGTAGAATCTTATTCTACATAAAACATGGATTTAAATATACATTATATTTAATCCAAATATATATTTTTTTATTATATAGAATCTCATTCTATCTTTACTTGGATTTAATTATATTTAAATATATATTTTTAATTATGTGGAATCTAATTCTACATAAACTTGGAATTAAATATACATTATATAAATTCCAAATATATACTTAAATTTCTAGAATCTTATTCTATAATATTTAAGTCTCTAAATATTTTCCATACTCCAAATAATATCTGATAAATACAATATTTATCCAATATTATTCCCATTTAAGGGAGTTGCTAATTTCCCCTATCTCATAGGGGTTTTTCGGCAACCTCCCTAAAATAGGGAGTATGGTTTCCAATTTTTGTTCGTTTCATTCGAAGGGTGTGACCCTTGTAGGTTTATGCAATGTTAGCAGCAAAATTAGAACTGTTCTAATTTTTACAAACAATGAGTGGCATCTAGCAATACATCATTGCTACATAAGTTGCATGAAGTCATGGTTTGACTTTCCTAATTCCTGAATAAACTTCCTTTATGTATTTCATCCTTTTGTCCTTTATATCTTAGATGAACACAAGTCATGGGTTAGTCACACTTGCGTTGTCCATCTAGTGTTTCTTGATGTCTTGAGTAGATTATTATAAACGAATCTCTATGATATCTCATATCATAATATTCGAGCATGGCCATGCATTTTCTAATCTCACTCAATCAAGTGGCCGAAGATATTTCTCCCATTATGTAGGAGGGACAAATCCTTTCTTGATCAACCATATTTCACTACATAGGTCATTACGTACCCAATCATCAGTCTTTATAATGTAGTCAGTTACGACATACGTTTGACTATGTCAAAATACGTAAATCTTTATGTTGAAATCATGTTGATCTCAAGTCTGAGGATTATACATATGCTTATCATGAGCAATGTTGTGACTGTCACATAATTACCCAAGAAACATGCTCATAGCGGGTCAATCCAGTATGTTGTTCTCTAACAAATACTTATGTGTTGATTTTGACATCTCTATGCCAATGACAACACTTGTTATCAATCAACCGCATATTAGTCTTTATATATTATCACTGTCCATACCCGTAATAATATTCGACTAAGGATCCTATTTAACAATAATCGTATTATTGTATGGACATTATTATCCAATGGTTAGTTTGATGCACAGAAACATACCAAATGATAATAACGGCAATGCCATTACTTGATAAATCTAGTAAAATAGTATGTATATTCAATCATCATATGATTGGTCTTTGGGCACACTCCAACAAAACCCTCAAGAGAATTTTAGTTTTGTGGTGAAAATATGAGGGATTGAGAGCCTTTTTATAGAGGAAAAACGGCTAGGGTTTTGAAATTTCAGTTTTGGTAAAAGTGAAACTCTTTTAATGCCATTAAGTAGTTGTCTGCGCAATCGAGAATCGATACGCCAAAGGGTGTATCGATACGGGGGCAAAATGGTAATTCCCTAGAACCGCGAGTTAAAGGTCTGTACCGAAACGGATGGTATTCGTATCGAAACGCTCACATATCGTATCGAAACGGGTTTAACTGTATCGATACCCGCAAGAGAGAAAATGCAGACTAGTAAACTAATGAAATACGCGTATCAATACGTAGAAGGCCGTATCGATACCCTATGCCCAGAAATGCATTTTTGGCTTTTAGAACAACCAAAGGCTCGACTTTAACATCTCCTAAATGAATGCAATTGATGAATGAGCAAGTCTAAGCATATTCTAACAGAAGCATACTCCCCCTAGTTATAAGCATGGTTTCTATCAAGATCAACAACACATAAACATGCATTTTCACAAAATCAAGCAATTTTAACCTCAAAAGAGTCCTAAAGGGTCAAGATAGGCTAGTTAGACCTGGCTTTCTCCTAAGGGACCAAAAATGCTCTTTGTCTAGAGGTGTGGTAAAAATGTCTGCTAGTTGGTTCAAGGTGTCAACATACTTTATAACAACATCTTCCTTAAGGACATGATCTCTAATGAAATGATGCCTTATTTCTATATGTTTGGTTCTAGAGTGTTTGATGTGATTTTTGGTTAAGCATATAGCACTAGTGTTATCACACTTAAGGGGTATGGTTTCAACTTTAACTCCATAATCTAAGAGTTGTTGCTTCATCCAAAGGACTTGAGCACAACAAGTCCCTAAGGATATGTACTCGGATTCGGTGGTAGATAGAGCTACACTATTTTGTTTCTTAGAGAACCAAGATATGAGCATACTACCTAAGAATTCAAATAAGCATGAAGGTTGAGTCTCTAGGATACCAAAGACCTAAACAAGGAGTATCTCTAAGGTACCTAAAGATCCTTTTAACGGCTATAAGGTGAGACTCTCTAGGACTAGCTTGAAACCTATCACACAAGCAAACACTAAACAATATATCCGGTCTACTTGCGGTAAGGTAAAGCAAAGATCCAATCATAGAGCGATAAAGCTTAGAGTCAACACACTTACCTCCTTCATCTTTGTCAAGCTTTGTAGATGAGCTCATTGGTGTGGCTTGAGGCTTTGCATTCTCCAAGCCAAACTTCTTGAGCATATCTTTCACGTACTTTGCTTGATTTATGAAGGTGTCATCCTTCCTTTGTTTGATTTGGAGTCCCAAGAAGAATGAGAGCTCCCCCATCATGCTCATATCGAATTCACCTTGCATTAACTTAGCAAACTCTTTGTAATGACACTCATTAGTAGATCCAAAAATGATATCATCAACATATATTTGCACTACTAAGATGTCATTTTTATATCTTTTTATGAAAAGTGTAGTATCCACCTTACCTTTTTCAAAACCTTTTTTAATCAAAAAGTTTGAAAGCCTTTCATACCAAGCTCTAGGAGCTTGTTTTAAACCATAAAGTGCTTTGGTTAGCTCAAAAACATGATTTGGAAATTTTGAATCTTCAAAACCCGGTGGTTGTTCCACATACACTTCCTCATTTATAAAACCATTTAAAATGCACTTTTCACATCCATTTGAAAAAGCTTGAAGTTATGAAACATGCATATGCAAGATACATCCTAATAGCTTCCATTCTAGCTACGGGTGCATAGGTTTCATCAAAATCTATTCCCTCTTCTTGAGTGTAACCTTGAGCAACTAATCTAGCTTTGTTTCTCACAATGTTACCACTCTCATCTAGCTTATTCCTAAACACTCATTTAGTTCCTATAGTAGATTGATTACTAGGCCTTTCAACTAATGTCCATACATTACTTCTCTCAAATTGATTTAACTCTTCTTGCATAGCCATAATCCAAAAATCATCTTTTAATGCTTCTTTAATATTCTTAGGCTCAATGCATGAGATAAAAGCAACATGATTCATGAGTTTGAGAGAAGATCTAGTAGTTACCCCCTTGGATGGATCACCCAAGATTTCACCACCTTTGACATAGTTGTACTCCCTTGGGTAGCTCACTTCCTTTTCCTCAAGAGCCAAGTCTTTCAAGGCTTCAAGAGGTGGATCTTGTGCACCCTCTTCTTTAGTTGGAATCTCATCCTCCTTTGAAGTTTGTCCTCCATCAAAGGCATCAAGGATTCCTACATCATCATCATCACAAGATTCCTTCCTCGGAAGGAGGTTATCATCGAAAACAACATGAATAGACTTTTCTATTACTAAAGTTCTTTTATTAAATACACGATAGGCTTTAGAGTTTAAAGAGTATCCTAAGAAAATAGCTTCATCACTTTTAGCATAAAATTTACCTAAGTTGTCTTTTCCATTATTTAAAACAAAACACTTGCAACCAAATGGATGAAAATAGTTAATGTTAGGCTTTTTAGATTTTAAAATCTCATAAGGTGTTTTCTTTAAAATTGGCCTAATCATTACTCGATTTACAATGTAGCAAGCGGTATTTGTGGCTTCCGCCCAAAAATATTTAGGTAAATTGTTTTCACAAAGCATGGTTCTAACCATTTCTTGTAAAGTCCTATTTCTCCTCTCAACTACCCCATTTTGGTGAGGAGTTCGAGGAGCCGAAAATTTGTGGCTAATACCATTTTCATTTAAAAACTTTTCAAAACCTATATTTTGAAACTCAGTTCCGTGATCACTTCTAATGTGAGAAATCTTAAGTTCAAGATTAGTTTGAGTTAATTTTGAAAACGTGATGAATTTTTCTAAAGTCTCATCTTTTGTACCTAAGAATAGAACCCAAGTAAATCTAGAATAATCATCAACAAGAACAAAAGCATACGATTTACCACCCAAGTGCATAGTTCTAATAGGCCCAAAAAGATCTATATGAATCAATTATAAACATCTACTAGTAGAGACATCATTGATGGATTTAAAGGATGATCTATGTTGTTTATCCTTAGAGCATGCATCACATATTTTATCATTTGAGAACTTAATCTTGGGTAAACCTCTAACTAGATTTAGGGAAACTAATTTTTCTAAAACACTAATGCTAGCATGTCCTAGTTTCCTATGTCATAACCATGCATCATTTTCATTTTGAGCAACAAAACATGCATGGGATGAATGAATGTCATCTAGATGCACCATATATATGTTACCTATGCGATGACCAATGAGCATTATTTTATTAGATTTAATGTCAACAATTTTACAACCATTTTTATCAAATAAGACATTAAACCCTTTATCACACAATTGACTAATGCTCAATAAATTGTGTTTTAGACCATCAACATACAATACATTTTCAATGAGTATAGTAGAGTGATTACCTGGGGAGCCAATACCTTTAATGTGGCCTTTGGAGTTGTCACCAAATGTCACTACTCCTTCACTTTTTGGCTTTAAATTCATGAAACGACTCTTGTCTCTGGCCATGCGCCTCGAGCATCCACTATCAAGGTACCATGAGTTTTGGCTTTGTGCTTTGGCCTTGTAGCAATGATCCCCCTACAAACAAAGAGATTAAGCTTTGATTTTTGGTACCCAAATCATTTTGGGTCCACGAGTATTAGCTCCCAAAAGCTTGGTTCCCTTAGGAATCCAAGGTGACATGGCATCAACTTTATTAGATTTGACAAGTTCCTTAGGAACCCATACACTTCTAAATATTTTAGTTCTATTATGCCTATAGGAGCCACTTTGTTTGTAGTTATAGTTCTTTCTCTTAGGTTGGTTTGTTCTAGATGATTCACCTATTTCATTTTCACATTACCAACACTCTTGAAAGACTTTTTGAGCTCAGTAAGCTCATCTAACACCTTTTGGTGTTCAATGTTACATTGAGAAATAAGATTATTTAAATCTACATTTTCATTTTGAAAGAATTCAAGTTCATCTTGTAGACCTAAGATCTTTTTCTCAAATTTCAAGTTAGCTTGAGAAAGTAAGTCATTTTTAGCATTTAATTCCGAAATGATCTTTTTATTTCTTAAAACGGACTCTTTATACTTCTCAACTAACTCATCATACACCTCTTGTAACTCATCATAAGCTTCATGCAATTCATCAAATGTAAAATCAAAAGTAGATGAGCTAGAGGTTACCATAGAAGAATCCTCCTCAAGAGCCATGAGGCAAAGGTTGGCCACTTCTTGTTCCTCATCCTCGGATGACTCCTCATCACTCCGAGTAGCAAGCTTAGCTTTGAGCTTCTTCTTCTTCTCAAAGCCCTTCTTATTGAGTTGAGGACACTCGGAACGAATATGACCTGGTTTCTTGCACTCATAGCATATGATCAGGTCCTTTTCTTCTTCTTTTTTTTGGTCTTGAAGTCCATTTTTCTTTGAATTTTTCTACCTCGGTTGGACCTCATAAACCGTAAGAATCTTTTGGTTATCATAGCCAATTCTTCAAGATCTTCCTCCTCACTAGAAGTGCTCTCCTCATGTAGAGAAGCTTTGAGATCCACTCCCAGCTTCTTCTTCTTGTCTACCTCAAGCTTCTCCACTCTTCTTTCTTCCTTTCATCTTCCCTTCCTTCCTTCATGATCTCATGAGTTAGGAGAGAACCAACTAGCGCATCATGCTTTAGTGTCTTTAAATTCTTTGCCTCGATGATGGTGGTTCTTTTCCCATCCCAAGACTCGGGAAGTGAGTAGAGTAGCTTCCGGATTAGTTTGTCTTCCGGGATGATCTCTCCAAAACCCTTTAGCCCATTGACGATTGTTGAGAAACGATCAAACATCTTTGAAACGGTTTCGTCGGGCTCTATTTTGAAATTCTCATAGCTAAGATTGAGAATTCGAATCTTTTTTCCTCCACATCGCTTGTTCCTTCATATGTAGTCTCAAGTGTATCCCACACTTCCTTAGCACTTTTGATGGAAGAAACTTTGGAGTAGATATCGGGACCAAAAGAGCAAAATAGCATGTGAAGAGCCTTGTCGTTGATTTGAATTTTCTTTCTCTTATCTTCACTCATTTCATCTTTCCTTTTTGGCACAAGTCTTTCTTCGTCGTCTCTCTTCATCGGAATGGTGGGACCATCTTCTATAGTATCTCAAACAAGATAGTCACTAGATTTAATGAAGAGACGCATTTGGTTCTTCCAAAAAAAATAGTTGTCACCGTTGAAGAAAGTCGGTTTGGTGGTCGATTGAGACTCGTACATGCTAGGCCCAGAGGTAGATGTCATGGCTTGCTTTGTAGTTGATCACACTATTCCTAGAATCTCCTCTTTTGGTTGTTAATCCTTCAAAGAGATAGGCTCTGATACCAATTGTTGAGTGGATCAATGGATTGATCAAAGCCAGGACGGGGGTGAATTGGGTTTTTAAAATTTGTTGGAGAAAGTGGAATGAGTAAAATTGCAGAACAATGCAATTTAGAGTGGTTCAAGTTCCAAATGAACTCTACATCCACTACTGTAGAACTAATGTTTTGATATAATAATTGAAAAATGTTTTGGACTAATTTGAAAAGAATTTAAAACTTGGTTTTAAGTCCAAACAACTTGAATTTATGTTTGAGGTATTTTAAAAGGTTTTTGGCAAAATTTTTCATGCTTTTAAACAACCAAACTTGTGTTTTCAAGCTACCCGTACCGATACGGTCCAACCCGTATCGATACCTTTTTTGCCCAGTTTGGTCACTGCCAAAACCCGTATCGAAACAGGCTTGGTCGTTTCGATACGGTGAGGGATCGTTTCGATACGCCTGGTAAGCGTATCGATCCCTATTTAACAACCCCAACGGCTATTTTCCCAACAGTCTTTTAAACGTCATAACGTACCGATACACCCTCAAGCGTATCGATACGCCTAGGCTGGCAAGAGCCCAACGGCTAGTTTCTGATGAAGGCCGTACCGATACGGGTCCAAGAGTATCGATACGGAAGGCTGCAGAATAGAATTAATGAAGGGAAATAAAGTCCTCAACGGCTCCAATTCATCCCCAACGGCTAGTAACAGCTATAAACTCATCAAGGAGTATAAAAGGGACCTCCAAGCATCAAGTAAAGGCTAATGCTCATATTGTAAAATAACAAATGATCAAAGATTGTCTTAGTGCCTAAATTGTCAATTCTTGTATAGACAAACACTAGTGAGCCAAAATTGTCAAATTTGCTCAAGTGTTTTAAGTTTTGGGTGAGTGCTTAATTGTGCAAACAAACACCTATTAGAGGGTTTTAAGTTTGCTTCTTGTTTCTCTTTGTAAGAGAGGGTTTCAATCAAGGCTTTGGGTAGAAAGCTTGATTGTGTATAAGGGTTACCTCCTAAGCCTAGAAAAGGGGAAGAGCAATTAGTGGAATTGTTGGAAATCCTTAGTGGGGAGCTAAGGTAGTGGATGTAGACCTTGGTTAGAAGGTTGAACCACTCTAAAATTATTGTGTCTATCTTTGTTTTAGCTTCCTAAACCCTAACACCCAAATATCCACCTCTCCACCACTTGGTGAGCAACATTGGTTGATCGAATCGAGCTCCTCACAACTCAACAACTACCTTAGCTACCACTAAGGATTTTCCAACAATCCACTAATTGCTCTTCCCCTTTTCAAGGCTTAGGAGGTAACCTTTACAATACCGGTCAAATTTTATACCCAAAATTTGACCAAACCCTCACTGGGATACAAAGAAGAATTTAAGGCAAGAAGAATATTTCTCAATACAAATTTGCCCCTTTTGATACAAGCACTCAACCCAAATTGGAATACAAGATTGGAATTACACACAACACAGTTTAGATTTTACAAGAATGAGAAATTAGGCACTTTGAGCTTGGATTTTTTGTATAGATGTTTTTCTTAGATGAAATAGTTGTTGCTAGTCTTCAATTGGCTTGATTTTATACCTTCTCCATTAATTCTAGCCGTTTGGGTGGTTAGGGTATTGATTATAGCCATTGGGACCCTCTCTTTCCACCATAAATGCACTTCTACAGCCTACCGTATCGGTACACGGGAAGGCGTATCGATACCTGTCTCAAAATAGAAAGAGCCGTTGCACAATTATAAGAGGGGAATATCGATACGCGTGTAAGCGTATCGGTACGGGATAGGGATCCGTTTCGATATAGATAGAAGCGTACCGATGCATGTTTTACTTCAAAGCTCACAGGAAGAATCTGTATCAATATGGGAAAGAGCGTATCGGTACGGGACAACCAATTCTTTAAAAATCTGTTACCTAACAACTGACACCAACGGTCAAAAACATTTAAGGCTTCTGAATTTAAAATTCCATTAAATTCGTATCGATACGGGGGACACCGTATCGGTACGCCATTCAAACTCCTTCAGTTTTTATAGAGAGAGTGTATCGATACAGATTCAATCTGTTTCGATACACTGTTTCGATACGGTAAGGGCGTATCGAAATACATTTCTCCAGTGGCCAAGTTTGTAAAAAAGGTATCGATACGGTAAGGGGCGTATCGATACGCATAGACGATTTTCAATAGTTTGGCCTTGGAACACTTAGAAAATATTTTAGAGTTTGAGTTTTTCAAATTAGAATAAAGCCTTGTTGATTTGAAAACTTTTGAGGGACTTAAAAATCTATTTCAAGTTTTTCAATTTAATCCTTAAAACACTTTGTTATATCAAAATCAAACATAGGTTTTACAAAACTATTATCGTGGAGATGGTAAAGCTATATGGATGGTAAGATGACCCTGAACCAAGCCTAAGAAACAAGCTTCCATAAATAATGCTAACCACATGTGGAATGAGACATAATGTTATTAACTTTATTTTTCTCTGTGAATAATCTTTTATTGCCATTTGCCAACATACGTTCTCGGGGTCCAAGTGCTACCATAATCATAACAAGAAGCGAAAACTACAGGGCGAGAGTTGGCATCAGAAACAAATGCGAAGTCATGACAGTAGGTTTTTCTTTCTCCCTCTTGACCGATGTTCTATAATACTTATCTTGAATGCAAATGCCTGAGTGGTGCAATGTTGACATTTAGACAGCATATAATGGGCAGCCATGGATGATTGGATGTTCCATTTTGTTTTAGTTTTTGATAGAATATAATATTTCTCAACATTTTCTTACTTGTTTGTGCTGTTTGGTTGTAGGCTTCTATAACATGCTCTCTTCTCTGGTCTCAAAGATGGTTTCAAGAAGATTTAAACTTTTATGTATCTAAATGATAGACCTTTTATGTAAGTTTCTAAAGAATGTGTTGTGCAATCTGCATCAAGTAGGAAAACTTACTTATGTTGTTTTCTTATTACCATTTACTATTATAAGTAAAAGGAAAACATAGAAGAAATGTGGTCTTGATGATCATGAATTTCTTTGCATAAATTATTAAATTCAATGGTGGTTCTAAACATATGTAATGAGAATGATCGTATATAGCTTCAAGAAAATAGGAGTTTGTTTTTTGATGAGTTTGCTTTTAGGATGAACAAGTCCTAAATACACAACCATCCAACAGGATAAGCTGCACTCAGTTTACCTGTCTTCGTTGGCTTTCGATCGTAAAATTTATTGTGGCTTAGTTTGCGGAAGCAAGAAAGAAGCAGAACAATCAGTCGCACGGATCACCATTGAGTCTCTCCAATCAAAAACGCTGCAATGGCCGCCGGAGTCGTCGAGGATGCAAGCATGACTGTTAAGATGCAAGCCATCGTGAGAAATATAGTTGTGTCGGCACATAACTTAGTTGTGAAAGTGGAGTTTCGTTCAATGAGTTTGAAACGTTTTCCGACTCGACTATTGACCACGCGGAGTTGAACTGTGTTAGGAACTTTTGAGGCGATGGTTAAGGTTCTATGGCCATGGAAAATGAAAAGAAAGAAGCTTTGTAAAATGAAAACCCAGTCAGCAGGTAAGAAGAAACCTCAGTCAGCAGGTTAACGTCCAGGTCAGACGTCTGTCTATTTTTTAACAGAATGGGACTGCTTTGTATGTCTCGATTAGTCAAGGGACTAGTTTGTAACTTCTGATAGTCAAGAGACACAAAAAAATTAGAGCATAGTCGGGGGACTATTTATATAATTTACCCAAAATAAAAAGAAATTTGAATCCTTTCTGCCTACCTCCAAAGTTCAAACCCAAAAGAAGACTTTTATCCTTACTTTTTCAACCATTTTCCGTTTGGTCACCTTACTTTTTTTGTCCCCCTACTATATTCAAATTAGTATTTTACTCCCTACACTTTTATTCGCTGTATAATCTTTCCATTTTATATTTTAATCGGTTAGTTCAAATAGTTATTTACTCTTCTGATTAAAATACTGACAAAGTTTTTCTAAAACCATCTTTTCTAACTCAGAGACAAATCTTGACATTGAGTTTTGAGAGGGTAACTGCAAAATTTTTGGGGAAAAATGGTAGCCAGCCCATCAATATAAATATTTTAAAAATTTTGGAAAGTCGTTACATATGTAAAGATGTTTAAAAAAATGAAGGATTATGAAGTAACTTTTTTAAATTTTGGGAGTCCAAACTCCATGACTCCTTACACAGTCTATCAATACGTTACACTTGACATAGAATTTTTACATTAAAAGGTTGTTTTTTATTAAGAGTCTACATCTAATGCTTTAAATTGATCAAATAACATATCAAATTAATTTATAAGGATTACAGTATTGATACAACGACAATAAAATATTTGAATCAGTTACATACCTGGACAATGCAACAATGTGACATAGTATTAGGGTCCACTCGGCATTACTGGGGGAGGACGCTCGTTGGCTGCAAAACTTGTTTGGGCAGAAACTGAATTTTTTAGTCGTGAGCAAACGTCTGTTTAGGTGTTAAATCGTATGGGCAAGCGCCCGTTTAGCGTCAAACTATTAGTTGTTTGTCATTGCTTTTTCGTTTGGCGCTCTAATAGAGAAGTATTGTCGAACGGAGCCTTAAACAATTTTTTTGTTAAATATGGATCTTAATCTGCCTATAGTCGAGCGACTGTGCCGGGAGCTTGGAACTTGCTTCTTGAAGATGTGATTGTGTCTAATGTCTTAGTAACTTAGTTCTTTCGGACCTTTAGGGGTCTTCTGATTTGTTAAAAAAAATACAAGGATTAAATTTTAAAATTCATTATAATAGAAGGACCAAGCACAATTTGACCTTTCGCATTTTTACATAAATTAAATTAGAGTACTAAATCTCAGAAGGCAAAAAAGAGGATTTGAATCTTAATCCTAAGCCACAAATATTAACGGTCTTTCTTCATTTTCTCTTAAGAAAGAAAACAACGCCCAAAATTCAGTTAAAAGTAAAAGATAAAAACATGCGTCGTTGTTTCAAAGCAAAAAACCAGATTATTTTCTCCTACGAGAACACCAAAACAATGGCGTTATCTCCCTCTCCTGCTTCTATTTCTTATTCAAAATTACTCCAATTTTCTGGTAAATCTCCATCACCGTTGGTACATTATCTTTTCTTCGGTTCTCGATGGCGAGATGCTTCTCCGCTTCTGCTTAAAAAGCGCTTCCGAGTTCCTCTACTTCCGGCCGTGGTGAGACCTCCGACTTTTAAGATGTTCGAGTGCTTCGCTAGATCATCGTCAGCGGAGGAAGATCGTTTGAGCGAGGCGGAAAAATTGGCCATTTCAAGTGCCGGCGACGGTGATTCTGTCTTTCCTGGAGATCGTGAACCTATTTATGAGGTTTTCTCTTTTCCTTGCTTTCTGAAAGAAAGATAGGATTTGTTTACTTTGTTATAAAATTTTAATCCAAGAAAGGAAAAAGGAGGAGAAGAAAATAGATATTAAGATAGTCTGAGAGGACAAATTAGAGCATAAAAACAGTTTACTTGCAGTTGCATGCAATTATGTGTTAAGATTTTTTGTCGAACATTTTTTGAGCAATTTGCAGAGTATTTTTGAGCAATTTTGTTCGAGTATTAGTTAATGTTATTAGGGCTTATTTATCGTTAATAATTTCCTAGTTACTAATTTGATCTTTGTTCTTAGGGTTTTTGTCGTTGTCTTCCAATTTTGTCCCGTTTTTAACCTTTCTACTATTTATAGACATGATAGTGTGCATTTTTTTAGACATTATAACCACGCATTTTATATTTATTTATTGAATAAATAAATTTTGTGAAAAAATGTTAACATCTCATCTTACAGCTTACAAACTGTCACCATGGATTTTACTTTATAAATAGTTTATAATTATATTTCCTATGTTTTGTTTTCAATCTCTAAAGGTGGTACAGGTGAAGCCAAATGGAACTTTTTCTACACGGAAGATAAGACGACGTAAATTATTGAAATCAAGTGGTAATGTAATTTTTACTTGTGTGTTAAGCTTTAGTTGCAGCAAAATAAATAAATAAGAAGATATGTTTTCTTTTTCTTTTTCTTTTTTTCTATACATTTATAGTAGATTAGTTATTTTTTCTTCTTAGGCCTTCGCCCAAGAGATATCCGCAGTGTTGATCCATCTTTATTCTTAACAAAGTCAGTCCCATCTCTTCTGGTAATTGACCCTTGTATGGTTATATCCCATGATAATCTTTCTTTTTCAGTATCAGTGTGCTTCTTTAGTTTCCTCTGTTTGCAAACTCATTTTCCCTTTTCCATGCTAATTGCTATAGGTACGTGAGCATGCCATTCTATTTAATCTGGGATCATTACGAGCAATAGCAATGAAAGACCGTGTTCTTATATTCAATTATAATAGGTAAATCTCTCTTGCCTCTGTGCAAATATGATTTCATTGTGATCTCATTATTCTCACCATTACCATCAACTCATCTTGATTTACTATGAACTGATAATGATGCTTGTTGCATGTATTGGTTATTTATAGTGAAGGGGGAAAAGCTTTTATCGAAACATTGTTGCCTCGACTGAATAACTTGAATGGAGCTCAGTGTATGCCATTTGAGCTTGAGGTTTGTGTCAAACTCAGGATCCTTGCTCTGAGATGCTGACGTGCAGAAGTCATTCATGCTTTGTTCTCTGGGTGGGTGCTATAATCATAAACATCTGAGCTTGTTAAGAGTCTTTAGTTGTGGTACTTTCAGGTTGTTGAAGCAGCGTTACTTTCACGGATAAAGCGGTTGGAACAGAAACTAATGGATTTAGAACCTCGTGTGAGTATGTGAACATAGTGAGTGCATTTTTTTGTTTGTTTCTTGTTTTCATTTCCCTTTTCTCTTTTACAAGCTTTATGGTGAATTGTCAAAGCCCTGAAGCTGCAGACCACTGGTCCCTCATTTCCTACAGTGGTTGCAAGCAATTTCAGCAGAAAACATTTTTGTTTGGTTTTCAAGGTCTAAGTGGCTCTACAATAAGAAATAAATTCTAATTGTAGCAATTCTTGTAGGCTGTAGTTCCACATCTTTTTTTCATTTATAAATTACCATTAAAAGCATTTGAGAAGTTTGCCTAAGTAACTGTTTTTGTTTCACACCTGGTGTTGCTTATTGTCTTATTCCATAAATGGCTGAAATTGCTCTTGATCAACTTGAGAATGTTGGTTTATCTTTGATTAGTAAATCTAATAAACAAGTCTAAGCTTGACATTTAGCATTTTGTTAAATAAGCCAGGTTTGAGCTAGAGGGTGTCAAACATTTAAGCTTGTTTTTAATGTTAATGTGCAAGTTTTTATTGTTAATTTCCAAACAACTGATTTATTGACTCATTTAGATGATAAGAGATATGCATGTGTTCTTTTATTTAGCCTATTGTATTGTGCCTACTGAATACCTAATGTCCTTGTCGCATGTCTCTATCTTATATAAACAAAAATGCTTTTTCTTTTAGAACATTCGCACAGAAGCTTATATTATTGCTGTTACAAAACAATTACAACTAAGCTCATCTATGTAAAGGAGCGAGCTTGCAATATATATAAGAAAAATTTATGCTTATTTAGCTAGGGCCTTGATATGAGATCTTTGGCTTGCCCGTTTGCAGGTCTTGAGGTATCAATATTGTATCAATCATGCCCTTCTGTTAAGGCTAGCTCGAATCTGAAGTATAACATATTTAAAACACATTGATCGAATTTAAAAACAGGATACCTATTGCATGAACTTGGACCTGACGTGTTCCAAAAGAAAGAAACAGCCTCAATTTTAATGATACTGTCTGTTATTTAACACTTTAGGTCTAGGTTATCCATGCGGTAACCACACGTGTTTGAGATTTGATCCACATATTTTAAAAATGCACCACATCAAATCCAAATAGAATTTAATGCCCAAACTGACGGCTAGGCTGACAGAAGGATTTGACAAATAGTGATAGAACTTTTGAAGTTTAGGGACCAATTTAGAATCCGAGCCATAGTTTGGGAGTGTGATGCAATTAACCCAAATTAGAATCTATGTTTCCTTAGATATACACCTGAAAATTTTATTATTTTCAGTGTGATTAATTAAGAACTTAAATTTGCTATGACTGATTCTTGATTATGTTATTTTCATTTTCTGTTGGTGTATAAATTTGTACCTTGATTGTCTTGTGTTTTAGACTGTAATTATGTGATGTCTCACGAACCTGCTTAAACATTATTAGTGCTGTCCCTTTTGCGTAGGTTCAAGCTATACTTAAGATATTGCCTAACAAATTAACCGGTGACATATTGGAGCAACTTCGTATTAGCAAGCAGACTTTGGTATACTAATCTACAGAACCTTGTTTAGTTGCTTGATAAAAAACCGTTTAACATTGTCCTCTAATTATTATCTTTTTTCTTTTAATTTTATCATGCAAGGTCGAATTGGGTTCAAAAGCAGGGGCTCTTAGACAAATGCTGCTTGATCTTTTGGAAGAACCTGCTGAAATACATCGGATATGCATTATGGGAGGAAATTATACTCTTAAAAGGGGAAATGATGATGTGGAATGTTCTTCACCTTCGGAAAAGCTGGCTGCTGAAGGTATAATGTGCTCTTTCATCTCAGTTAGGAGTTTCTAATAAGAGTTCTAATTGGTCCGATTTGGTCATTTTGCAGAAGAGGTGGAAGAGATTGAGATGCTTTTGGAAAATTATCTTCAAAGGTTTTTCCTTTTTTTTCCATTTGTGGTGCATGTTTAGTATGTAGTCAGTGAATCAAATATGATTATTCATCATCATTTGTTTTCTTCATTTTACTGTTCTTGATAGTCTTCAAGTTGAGTTGCAAGAGCTTTTTAAAATGTCCACAGATCTTTATGATATGAACAAGACATTAACTAGATAAGGAAGACGTGATTTGAGGTTTGGTTTAACATAAAGGAATAATTATGATTTCTCTGAAGCTGCTAACTGTTTCTTGAATTTCAGCATGCCTAAATGGTTGTCTTATGGAATTGTTTGTGCTTTGTAGCCGTTTATTGTTTTCAACAGCTATAACTTATTATAATGTCTTGTTACATTTTGCAGATGTGAATCTTGCCATGGTCAAGCAGAAAGGCTTCTTGATTCTGCAAAAGAAATGGAAGATTCTTTGGCTGTCAACCTAAGGTCTTGATGAATTTTGATTTCAGTTTTGTTGTCAACGTTACCATTTCATTTGTGTGTTGTCTATACTTTATCCTCCAAAGTCCATATGATTTTGATGATTTGACATTTGAGTTTTCTGATTTGTTTCTGGTATATCTTTCTTGTATCTGAATTTACCCTCCTTTTACTAACGAAATAGGGCGGTTTAACTATTTTATCAGCTCCCGGAGACTTGAGGTAGGCAGAGTGGAATTACTTCTTCAGGTTGGGGCATTTTGTATTGGAATTGGTGCTCTTGTTTCAGGTTTGTCAAGAAAATAGTAGCCAAGCCTATATTGATTATATGCAGGAATCGCTTAACATGGTAATCGTAGCTTGGTATTTATCAGCATGAGTTACTTAGATCCTTGTGATTTAAGATTATGATGGTATAAGTGCATCGCTAGATGCCCCCTAAAACATAAACATAAATAAATATTGGTTGTAAGAATCGCCATGACTTGTGACGAATAAAATAGTAACTTGGTTCCGTATAATTGTGGTGATAAATTTGTTGTTTGTTTACTTGGTTACATGGGAGGGGATAGGGACCTAGAGAAACTGCTTGAATTTGGATTCCGAGTCCATTCTTGAAATCATCTGCACCATTGTATATCACAATATTCCTTCAAGAATCTTATTAGTTAGCATCCAAGGCTAAAGATTATATTTCCTGTTTTTAGGTATATTCGGCATGAACTTGAGGTCCTATCTGGAAGGACATGTGGTATGTTTGAACATTCAGTATTTTTTCACTGCTTAGTGCTTTCTGTCCTGAGGTGATATTCTAACTTACCCCATTTTTAAAACGGTGCAGTTTGCCTTCTGGCTAGCCACAGGCGGTATTGTCTTTGGAGCTGTTGTGGCATTTTTTCTCATGTATTCATATCTCAAGAATAGGAAAATACTGTAAGGAATATTTACCTTTCAAATAATTTTGCTAAAAGACCTTGTACATAACAAATCGGATTAAACCTTCCGAATCAATTGTCTGCTCCTAACCATTTAAACTCTCATCAAGTTGCACTGAGGCTCATCTTTGTCTTGTGTGTTTAACAGGTGAATTGGAAAGTAAAGCTTGTTGTCCCCCAACAATTTGGGCAAGCTTCTATAAGGATCCTCTAATGGTGTTTCCAAAGTGCACCAATTATTATTATTATTATTATTATTATTATTATTATTATTGGTAACTAATAACTGGGTATATATGCATATGTATACATGTATATATGTATATGTAGATGTATATATGAAGAAAACTTGTTTAGGCAGAATACCAAAAAAAATGTACACTTCTATGTAGCAGCGGAGTGACCGCTACCGAACCCCTTTTCAACTGCAATGCGTTTACAGCATGCAGATAATGACGAGACAGACAGAGAGAGAGAGAGAGACACGCAGTGCTCAATTTTGTTCTGGATGGAAAGGCCGATAATTGTACAACTAAATTTTCTTTTTGAAATAAATAAATTGATTTTTTTTAATATTTTTTTTGTTATGAATATTTATGTATGTGTATGTAACTTTATCATGTATATTTGACTTATTTTATCATTAGTAATATTATCTACATTAATTAGAGTTTAATATATTATGTACTTCTTATGCCTATAAATAGATGATTTACTGAAGGCATTGTATACACAACTTTATATTTAAAAATAATACAAATTTCTCCCTTTCTCTCATCTTTTTGTTCTTCGTTCTTATTCTTTTTCTTCTTTATTTTATTCACAACACGTTATCAGCACGAGACTCTAACCAACTGAGGTGTTTGTCGTTCGAATCTTAAAAGAGTTTGCCAAAAAGAATTTGATTCTAGTATGAATCAAAGATAAGTTCTTCTCCCTCAATTATATTTTAATTATCAATTATCTTTCTCTCTTAATCTTTAACTTAATTTTTAATTTTTGAAAAATCATTGGTTGCACGTGTTAGTGTAGCCATAGAATGACATTATTTTCTTTAAAATAATACGTTTATTAGTATTATTCTATTTTATCTTGAAAATGTTGAAAGTTATATTTTTTATAGGAATATTTATGTACTTTTACTTTTCATGGATTGAATCTCTTAAATTATCGCGTGAAATATTGAATTAAAGTAAACAATACTTTGCACGTATTGATGCGGTGTGCGCAAGAAACTGTGGTTGCCATTGTCTTCGAGATGAAAATAAATATCGGTGAACTCTATTATTATTTTTATCCTTTGAAACACAATTCTTAAAGTGCGATAAATCATGATGATTTTGAATCTACAAGAAGATTGTTATAAAGTCTATATTTGCTCAAAAGCAATCATTCTTCCTTGTCGAAAAAACGACTATAGACTTCTCCCAAGTTCAAGTTACGAAAAAATCGTCTTGATCCAAAAAAAATTGTGGGAGGCATTCCCTGAAGTGAATGCAACCATGATGTTTATTTCATGCAATTATTGGATCCGTTTCATTCCCTAAAGAGAATGCAAACATGGTAAATCACTATTTAATCGGTAACATAACTTCGATATAATCTAAGTATATTGGATGGACATCCCGTTTTGCGATATAATCCAAGTATATTGGCTGGACATCTCGTTCTGCAAGACTATTGGTCTCAAAGGAGGTTTTTAAAGGACCTTGTGGACTGGTTTAACAATGACACGTACGAGGATTATATCTTTGTTCTCTGCGATAAGAATATGTGAAAAAGGTTTCAAAGGCCCACTGGCTCTACTCCATTCCCTGAAGTGAATGTGAGATTATATTATGGAAAGAATAAAAGCCACATTAGAAGTTGTGGTCGTGATAGAAACCATGAATATAGACATGGAAAATATGTTCATTTTAAGGATACTTCTACCCACCGGTAGTGAGGTTATAAGGATGACAAGAGTGATAAATATCATTCTAATAAAGTAAAATCATTTTTATTACCAATGTGATGTTATAAACTATTGGTCTCGTACTTGTCGTACGTTGAAAAATCAACAATCATTGAATGATAAAGGAAAGAAAATAGAAGTAAATTTTGTTTGCGAAAAATGATGAAGATAATATCGGTCCAACTTTATTTGCACATTGTTGGTCCAACTCATTTGGACGTTGTTGATTTTCTTATAACCATCGAAGGGAATAAATCATCTTCTAATTATTCTCGTAACTTTAAAGAAAAATATTTATTTTTTATTTATTTTTCTTTATGTTTATTTACTTTACATGTAACCCCCTTAGCCCGGTCTAGACGCCCGACCCAAACTAAGAAGATTACACGGGGAAAATTGAAGTCAACTCATAAAATTCAACCTCGATTAACGACCTTTTTTTCCTTTTTATCTTATCTAGATGCACAATATTAACCTATGTGAATATCATGTCACATGGGAGAAAACGGCGAAGCGATCAGAGTTCGTTCAGGGGTTCAATTGCATACATTTGACTTTTAGGGATTAAATTGTAAATTTCCATAATTACGAGGTCTAACCAGATTTTAAAGTTACCAAACCAAAATTAATCATGTAGCATGCCAGCATGTCAAAACTCATCTCAAACGGTACATCCAAACTAAATTAATTAATCATGCGAACATTCAGGGGTCAAATTGCAAGAAAGATAAACCTGGAGCAATTCAAAACCAATGTTCAACGGTCACCTATTCCGGAACGCTTTACCCCGTATCGGAACGGTCGTTCCGAAACCCTGTTGACCGTTTCGATACACGGGTGCGTTCCGAAACCAGTTTCGAAACCAGGCTTCACAGTATCAAAATGTTCTGGAACGATCGCACCTGTTCTGAAACCCCTGGGCCAATACAGGCCATCGTTTCGATACGGATGAGGGCGTTCCGAAACGTCCTGTCCAGCAACATCAGATTATGCTGGTTTTACACCACTTCCCACATTCGAAATCATTCTCACACATATTACAACCCACATACAACTTGCATACATATCAGAGACCACAATCAAGAAGCACAAGCTAAGCAATGACACTATTCTTGCAACTTTTGATCTATAGGCATGCTTCCTAATTGTCAAAACCATAGAAGGACTAAAACACCACATTCAATTAAAAATCAATACCCAAAGGCCATTTACAACCCAAAATACCAAACTAAACATGATCAAAGTATTTAACAACATCCTCAAAGATCCAAAAGTAGAAATCCCACCCATTGCCTCTTATTACACCAAGTTGGTACTACAAACTTTGCTTAATCAAAAGCTTGGATTCCACTTGCTATCGGGCTGCCTCGAATGCTCAATTTTCTGCATTGATGAAACAAATGAGCGTAAGCATAAAGCTTAGTGAGGATCGCTAAAAGCAACATTCATCAATGCAATTTATACAACCTGTAAGTTACCATTTATCATCACATGCCTTTACTTAAAACATGCCCTCACAAGGCATCAATAAGCTTTTTAAAACACATGCTCGTATGCATCACTTAAGAACAGCAAATAAACCTTTGCTCATGCTTCACCAAGCATTACATGCATTCTAGCATAATTCACAAGACTCTCATGCTTAAACCATTAGTCAACAACATTATATTGGCTTACAAGTGATCAATCCTCAAACCATACCAAAACCAACTCAAATGACATAATCGGATACGCAGATTACAAGCGTTGTCCCACACGCTTCATACACACTACCGGACTACACAAGGCTCACACACGAGAGCAACCCTCCATCGTTGTGACACCCGTGGTGGAGTATAACGGTACAATCACAACCCCTCAACACCACTCATCGGTAGTTGTATAATTCCACTAACGAGAGCACGAGACACATAACACAAGATCCACACACGGAATTAACATCCACCGTTGTGATCTTAACCTCAATCGTTAGGGTACTTGGATGGAGTATACGGTACAATCACAACCCCTCGACATCCAAGGCGACTTTATTCACGGTGCACCCATTCCTATAGCCGGCTAACTATATCCGATTAAAGTAACCAAAAACCATTTTCATCACTTGCCAATATAATCATTTAACATCAATATTCCACCGTTTTACAAGCATAGACACAATGCCATTTCCACAAGCATAAACATGCTTAACATCATATGCATTTATCACAAAAAATCAAGGAGCACTTACCTAGTGCATCCTTAACATAATGGCATTAAAATCAAACATTAAACATGCTTAAAACATGCTTTAAAAACAGTAATCAAAACCACATTAACTCAAATGCATTTCCATCAAAACATAGCACATTTCTGAGAGAGACTTTCGAATCACTTACTCTTGAGCTTAGCTAAGTGTTTCAAACTTACACTAAGCTCCCAAGACCACGCTCAAAGCGTTACAAAGCTGGAAAATCCATTTCCACTCACCGATACGCGAAGCTTTGCTCGCCGACACGAAAATTACTCTTCTGAAGCCTCCAACAACGTCTCGTTTGCTCTCGGATCAAGATCCCATGTTTTCACATCATCAAAACAGAGATTCAAATGCATTAAAATGCATTTCAACACCAACAACCAAACATAAACCCGTTGCTCACCCAAACTACACCAATTTACCCATCCGAAACAACTGAAAACTCAATCGATTGCTTCCTAAACAATGCCCAGCCAACATACTTCACTTTCAACCATTTATAAACATCAAAACACATCTAAAAACAACCTAAACCCATCCTTATACCTCCAACAAGCATAATTCCACCATTTCACCTCAAAAACTCACTTAAAACTATCAAGAAACTCAAAGATCTCAAGGATTTCGGGATCTATATTATCAAGACCTCATTTCAACATAATAACCAACTTGAAACTCAATTAAAATCAATCCAAAACAGTGCTTAACAAAATAAATCCGAAAATCAAGATTTTAATCATATTTTTACAAGATTTTGATCTCAAATCAAAACTATAATGAAAACTCAACCAAAAACATTAATTAGAAGCCAAAGATCTTGGGAATTTCAATAAAGAACCTTGATTAGAGGTTGAGAACGGGATTTACCTCCAATCATTGCTTTCCTCAATGAATGACAAGTTTTTGCTTCACAAAGCTTGAAGAATTTAGGAAGAATTCTTTGAAATGAGTAAGAAAATATTGAGAGAGTGTTTGAGAGAAAAGAATTCTGGAGAAAATGAGTTAGAATTGTATTTGGCTGAAAATTAGAAGAGAAAGGTAGTTACGTGATGAAATCTCACTAATTAACTACCTAATTAATTAAATAAAGTAAAAGCCAATTAAAAACTATTTAATTAAAACCATTTTAAACACATGTCATATTAAGGAAAGGCTAAATTGCCATAAAGCTCCCTGAAGATTCTAAGATTTTGGCTTCTCCTTTAAAAATTGCATTTTGCCACAGTTTTGAAACTTTACAATTTGGTTACTCCCCAAAATGCACCACTTTCGAAACTCTTTTTGTAAAATTGATTTGACCAACCTCTTAAACATATTTTTAGAGGATTTTAGCAATTTTTACCACATTTTTATCCTATCCTGATCCTTGATTTCCTTAAATCACCTTACGCGATTCGAACCGTTTCCGACCTGTCTGGTCCGATGTCCAAAACATCTAGGCCCAAAACCAGGGCGTTACAACTCTCCCCGACTTAGTAAATTCCGTCCTCAAAATTTTACCTGAAGGAAAAAGGTGCGGAAACTGCTTCAGCATGTCCGCCTTGCATTCCCACGTGGCCTCCTCAACTCCTCGGTGTCGCCACAACACCTTCACTAGCTCTATCGTCTTTCCACGAAGAACTTTACTGCTCACATCCAGAACCCTCACCGGTTCCTCATCATACGATAGATCTGGATTCAACTTTATCTCCTCAACAATCATCACATGCGAAGGATCCGATCTGTACCTCCGCAACAACGAGACATGAAACACATCATGTATCTTTTCTAGCTCCGAAGGCAATCTCAACCGATATGCCACAGGACCAATACGCTTTACAACCTCGTAAGGTCCAATGAACCTTGGGCTAAGCTTACCCTTACGCTCAAATCTCATCACCTTCTTCCAAGGCGATACTTTCAAAAATACACGTTCGCCAACCGCGAACTCAATCTCTTTACGCTTCAGATCCGCGTAAGACTTTTTCCTATCTGATGCTGCCTTCAAACGCTCACAAAATGAGCTTCACCTTCTCGGTGGTTCCCTTTAACATAGCTGGCATCGAAATCTACTTTTGCCCAGCTTCTGCCCAACAAAGAGGGGTTTTATATCTTCTCCCATACAAAGCCTCGTATAGAGCCATTTGAATACTTGCCTGATAACTATTGTTATATGCAAACTCAACCAACGACAAATGCTTCTCCCAAGAACCCTAAAAATCTATCACGCAGCATCTCAACATGTCTTCAAGCACCTGGATTGTAACCCCCTTAACCCGGCCTAGACGGTTGACCCGAATTAAGAAGATTACACGGGGAAAACCAAAGTCAACCCGAAAGTCAACCTTGATTAACGACCCTTTTTTTTCCTTTTTACTCTTGTCTAGGTGCTCATTAACCCTAGATGTGATCACACAACATCATACTCAAAGACCACAAACATCAGAGATCAAACAGGGACCCAATTGAACAATTTACAACTTTAGGGACCAAATTGTAAATTCCGAAAACCTTAAGGACTTAACCAGATTTTAAGTTACCAACCTAAAATTAATCATGTTTCATGCTTCTCTGCCAAAATTCAGCTCAAACGGACAACCCAAACTCATACAATTGCACAAACAAGTTTCAGGACCAAAATGCAAACATTCTGAAACATTTAACCGCCCATGTCAGTCCCCAACGGTCACCCGTTCCGAAACAGGTAGAGCCCGTTTCGAAACACGGGGCCGTTCCACAACGCGTACCGCAACGGGGGACTGGCAGTAGCCAACCCGTTCCGGAACGGTGGCACCCGTTTCGGACGCCTGGGTTTATGCAGGGCACCCGTTCCGAAACGGTGTCAACTGTTCCGAAACGCCTTGCCCAGATTGCTGCATTTTGCTCACACAAACACATAATTGGCCATCCAATCATACTCCTAAAGCCTCCAAACTTTACCAACATGCAACTCAACATAAATGGGACATACTTGCATCAACAATTCATCAATATAACACCATACATGAAAAGTCCCAATTCTAAAGGCATACTTCCTACACAAGCAACCATTTAGGCACAACCCTTCCAAATCAATCTCATTAAAACCGAAACATGATCCAACAACATCATCAACATAAAAACATCCTTGTCCAAACATAAACGAACACATACACAAAAACCCGAGAGATTCTACCCCATTGCCTTTATTAACTATAACTATTCACCGAGACATACATCTCAAGTGGAGTCCACCTTGAATCCCTTGCTCCTTGCTGTCCAAACTTCAAGAACCTGCATGGACGGACAAAAAGGAGCGTAAGCACATAATGCTTAGTGAGGTATGCTCAAAACCAAAACACCATCAATGCAGCGGGTCATAAATCACTTTTAAAACAAACTCGATTTGTTTACCAAAGCCATGTTTGAAAACCCCTTTTCAACAACAAGCTCAAAACCATGCATTGCACATACATGAAAACCAACCCTTAGCTTAGCATGCTAAGAAAACCTTTTCAAAGCACAACTTACAAAATCATCCATTTAGCCAAACCATGCATAAACACCATATGCAAGCTAAAACAAAACCTTGGAAAATGCTCCCATTTCACAACATACCTTTCTTAAACTTGAAAGCCAATTCAAGCAAGAATCTTTTAAAACCATTTCACAAACCAACCAACACATGCATTAAACCAAAGGCAACATATATGAACCACAACATCATCATCACATGCCTTTAAAAACAAGTCTTAACAAGACTCCAATGCACTAAAGATATTTCATGCTCACATGCATCATTTTCCAAATGATAATCAACACTTGTTCAACTTAACAAGTAAACATGCATTCACAAGCATTATACACTTTCCATGCAACCATGCATCTTTTCAAGCATCTCATGCTTCACATGCAATTATGCATCATTTCAAGCATCCCATGCTTCATCACAATCAAGAACATCATATTGGCCTTCAAGTGATCAACCACATTCACTTTTCAACTCAACACCCAATCGGATACGCGGATTCCGAGCGTTGTCCCTACGCTCCATACACCCTACCAATCCAAGGTCTCCCAAATGGACTTTTAAACACCATTTGACCTCAACATCCTAAGGTTCCCATGTATGGACTTTTAAACACCATACAACCTTAGCTTTTCTGAGGTTCCCATGTATGGACTTTCAAACACCATACAACCTCAACTTTTCCCCAAGGTTCCCATGTATGGACTTTCAAACACCATACAACCTTGACATGCACAAGGTTCCCATATATGGACTTTCAAACACCATACAACCTTTGCATTCACCGATTGGTAGTTGTATAACATCACTAACGAGATCCGGGACACCCTACACAAGATCCACACATGGACTTAACACCGCCATTGTGATCTCAACAAGCACAAGGTTCCCACATATGGACTTTTAAACACCATATAACCTTTGCTCAACCAAGGTCCTCGAATGGGCAACACCTCCATTATGACCTCAACCATCTCATTAGGATACTTGAAGGGAGTTTACCGGTCCACTCTTGACCACTCCACCTCCAAGGCGACTTAATTCACGGTGCACCCAATCCTATAGCCGGCTAACTATATCCGATCAAAGAACCAAGAACCACTTACATCACTTGCCAATATAACCACCTTACCACATTAGTCCAATGTTTCACATGCATAACCATAATGCAAAAACCATCATTTACCAACATTAATTCACTGTTTTAAAGCATTAAACAAAGCCATTGAACAACATGCAACACCATGCATCAAAACCACATTTTCAATGTATAAAACCAAGGATCTCTTACCTTGAGCATCCTTCACATATGGCTTTCAAAACCAGCATTAAACCATGCTAAAATATGCTTTCAAAACAGATTTAAACCATGCAAATCACATGCATTTCAATCATCAACCACAATTGCTTAAAAGCCAATTTCACAATCATAATTCAAGAGCGAAAATCCATTCACTTACTCTTGAGCTTAGCAAAGTTGTTTAGACTTACACTAAGCTCCCAAAAATCTTCAAACCTTGGTTTAAAAGCTGAAAACCCAACTTCACTCACCGATAACCAAAACAAGGCTAGCCAACAAGCCTTCTAAGCATCCGAAACCTTCCGCAACACCTCTAAAGCTCACGGATCAAACTCCCATGTTTCAAGCACACAATAACAGAAGATCAATGCATCATTATGCATTAAAAACACCAGCAACACAACACAACTCGCTGCTCATCACAAATCCAACAATTCGGCTACCAAACACAACCGAAATCACCTCCAAACACTTCCAAAACTTAACCCAGCCAAGATCCATCACTTCTAACCACTTTTAAACATCAATTAACATCCAAAATAATCACAAACACGTCCTTATACCTCCAGGTATAACAGATCACCAAAACACTCCAAAAACAACCAAAAACTCAAGCAAAACTTAGGAAATTCAACCTATCCGGGATTGTATTAATTAAACCTCAACTTCTAATCAATTTAGCATTCATTTAACATCATTTTGACACTTCAAAACCCTGCTTAAACAGATCCTACGAAAATTCCACCAAAATCACCAAATCTTGCATTTTAGCCAAAATCAAGATTTCAATTGAAAAGCCTTTAACAAATCATAAATCAAGGATTGAGAACTTGGGAATTTCAATAAAGAACTTGAAGTTCAGAGGAGAAGGACGTTCTTACCTCCAAACTTGAGTTTCTCCTTTTTAGAGCCAAAAAGCTTGATGAAACAACTTGCAAATTGAGAGGTTTTGTTGATGAGATGATTAGGAATCAAATGAGAGTTGAAATGAGTGATTTAGATTGACAAAATCAAAGAAGAAAATCTGGAGAATGTGTTTGGGTTGAGAGAAAATGAGAGAAAAGGAAAATTGAGAGAAAATAGAAAAGTTAGTTATAAAATGATAAAATGATTTCCCTCCACATTTCATAAACTTTAAAATCAGAATAAAGCCTTAAAATATCTTAGAAAAATCTGGAGAAACTCTTTTTGGAATATTAGCTCCTTAAAGATTCAAAGTTTCAATCCTTTATAAAACTGTCACCGAACTTTCAAAAATTACATTTTGGTCACTAGCCAAAATGTCAACCTTACGAACCTCATTTTCCAAAATTGATTTCACAGTTCACTTAATTATATTAAAAGATGATTTTAGGACATTTTTCCATATTTTTAATGCAACCCGAACTAGGCTTTCCTAAATTCACTCTTATATATTTGATCAGCACTTTGACCGAACCGGTCAACGCCCAAAACTTCTGAGCCCAAAACCGGGGCGTTACAACTCTCCCCCCCTTAGGAAATTTCGTCCTCGAAATTTCAACCGGCGAAAAGAGAACCACAACCTTCTCAAATCACACACAAGGCAACACAAAAGCCTCAACCATCACTGGACACTTTCCACACAAAACTCCACCAACTTAGCACCACCACATGCTGTTCACAAAATCCAGAGCACACAAAGACAACCACAACTTAACCTTTCACATAACCGGACTGTACACAGCCCCAATATCAACCTGAAGAACTTCAGCTCTTACAGCACACATCACTGCAACACACAACTCCCAAGACCTGTTTACACAGAGACAACAACCAATCCAATTCAGCCACTATTCAACCTTCTCTGCTTCTAAAACTCTTGCAAACTCCCAAACCTCTTCCAAGAATTTCCCAACAAGCAAAAATCCTTAAACATCAACTGCTTACCTAAACTCCTCAACGAATGCTGATAAACCCTCACAGCTGTTGCTAACATTACCACAACATCTCACCAGGATCACTCACCCAGATTCCAAAAATCACATCACAACCCCAACTCGACTCCGCCAGCTGTTCCATACACCACCAGCTGACCTCAAAAGAAATTCACATACACACAACCAGCCAACCACTTCTCACAAGAACCCAAATAACCAACAAAAGCCTTCGATCTTTCATAACCCTTCCACTTCAAACTTCAACCATAACACTTGTCTTACCAGGACATCGCCCAACCTACCATACATACCAACTCCTCAACTCCTCAAAGGTTGCTAAGAACCAGCACTTACAAACACAACCCTTCCACAACAACCCAAATGCTAAGCTACCC
This sequence comes from Hibiscus trionum, assembly GCA_030270665.1. NCBI lineage: Eukaryota > Viridiplantae > Streptophyta > Magnoliopsida > Malvales > Malvaceae > Hibiscus > Hibiscus trionum. The sequence continues at coordinate 20,458,221 of BSYR01000057.1, read as the reverse complement.
CAGCACCTGGAAACACAACCGATAAACTACAACATCACTTAGCATCAAGGTGCTACCCCTTCCACTTAGCTATCCAATCCACTAAACTCTCTTTAAGCAACAAACACTATCCTTCTACCATCAGACCATACCACTCTCACTATTACTAGCAACTAGCCTAATATACTCCATTACGTCTAACTCTCACCCAGCACCAAAACAACCTCTAAAAACCCATCATCCAACCTAACCCAACCACCACTCTAACAGATTCGATTAGTTATTAGCGAGTGTGAACATCGTATGCATGATCACCAACATGCCCTATCAATGCCTGATGTACATGTATGCAAAACCTCTAATGTCATGCCACATGTATGCATGGACCAACATATATAATATAGCATATAACAATGATTTTAACTGTGCATGAATGCCAGTTCACACCCTCCAATAACATCCTCAAATCCGTCTAAGAACAACCTCCTACCTCACTTCTAACTTATCTAACTCCATCATACCAACAATCATTAACCACAAGATTCTCACCTAAGCCTCTTCACACCAAAGATGTTTCCAAACTACAACTATTACCCCAACAACTAGCAACAAGACTAAACTTACCACGCAAGGAAAACCAACAGAAACCAAACTAAGGTAACTAGAGAAAAGATTACTAAACAAGGTTACCTGAAAGCACAACACCACCCTGAAGCTTCATCAGACGAACTCTCTTCCTCGCGGAACCATCATCCTCCTGCCGCACCACTGCAGCACCAGCTAACACACCAGGGTCACCACCAACTCCTTGCGGTAAGGGACCTTGGCTGTTCCGAGCCAACATCAAACAATCACGTCTCATGTGTCCAGCAGACCCACATTTCCAGCAATTCTCCTTTCCCACACTCTTCACAACTTTCTGCTCTTTCTGCCACTTCTGAACCTTGCCTCGGCCGTGCCCACGACCTTTCTGAGACCCTTTGGCTAACACCAAAGCTGACTTCACTCCAAGAGGACAATCACGCTTAACATGCACTTTGGAACCACAGTTCCAGCAAGCACCCGCGCCCCAACAACCTCCAACATGGCGCCTTTCACAACGGTCACACACCGATGGCTGAACTTCCACTCCTTGCCCAAGCAACACTTGCTCTACAACAACACCACCGTCACATTGCTCAACCCTTGGAAACTTCCCTCCAAGATACCTTTCAATAAAGGCAGATACAAAGAAATCCCAATCAATATCAGGAATATGTGACGCCACAGCCACAGATGTCCACCAGACACAGGCATCCTCCAACATCAAAGAAACAACACTCCCCAGCTTACAAGCAAGATCACAGCCTTCCTGATCCAAGATCAGAACCACACTGGCCAACCAGGCCTCAAACATCTCCGGTGTAGAACCATGATATTCCACAGCACCCAAACCAAGCAAACGCTGCTTCGGCAAACCCACACATCCCACAGCCAACACATCCACTGACTTTACCTTTACCACAGCCTGAGATGTTCCCAACACCTCCTGAACATCAGATGATGAACTCTTCACCACAGAACCAGCTTCTTTCCCTTGCCTTATCACCTCAACCCCAGGCACAGAAAGCTGAGACAAAACACCTCTACCAAAGGGTGAATTCCACGCCTTAACAACCTACCCCAAGGCAGCAACCATCTCTCCCAACTGCCATTCTTTCATCGACTTAGCCATACTACTAACAACAACAAACATACAATCACAACAAACAAACAAACCAGTTAGACCAGCATTAAGCAAGGATTCAAACTCCAACTCCAAAATAACACAATAGCTATATTAATAAGGCAATGGGTATCCCGAATCCTCCCCTTTACATGACATAACAGTCAACACAACATGGATATCACAACATCAAGCATATCAATCAACATACTCGATCATGCTTACATCCAACAGCATCCATTTGCATCAGCATATTATCAACATAACATACTCATTACACAATCATCAAGCATAACACCAGCTCACAACATCAGCACATATCCACATTAATTCAACAATGATTCATAAACACAAAGCATGCTCGAAAACATCAGCAACTTGATCAGAAACATCAGCATCATGCCCAGAAACACGTGTTTCAACCAACATTCAACCAACTTTCATCCACACAACAAGGTAAACATCAACACACATCACAACAACTTACCGTTTTCCCCAAGCATTCGCAACTCAGCTCTGATACCACCAAATGTAACCCCCTTAACCCGGCCTAGACGGTTGACCCGAATTAAGAAGATTACACGGGGAAAACCAAAGTCAACCCGAAAGTCAACCTTGATTAACGACCCTTTTTTTCTCTTTTTACTCTTGTCTAGGTGCTCATTAACCCTAGATGTGATCACACAACATCATACTCAAAGACCACAAACATCAGAGATCAAACAGGGACCCAATTGAACAATTTACAACTTTAGGGACCAAATTGTAAATTCCGAAAACCTTAAGGACTTAACCAGATTTTAAGTTACCAACCTAAAATTAATCATGTTTCATGCTTCTCTGCCAAAATTCAGCTCAAACGGACAACCCAAACTCATACAATTGCACAAACAAGTTTCAGGACCAAAATGCAAACATTCTGAAACATTTAACCGCCCATGTCAGTCCCCAACGGTCACCCGTTCCGAAACAGGTAGAGCCCGTTTCGAAACACGGGGCCGTTCCGCAACGCGTACCGCAACGGGGGACTGGCAGTAGCCAACCCGTTCCGGAACGGTGGCACCCGTTTCGGACGCCTGGGTTTATGCAGGGCACCCGTTCCGAAACGGTGTCAACTGTTCCGAAACGCCTTGCCCAGATTGCTGCATTTTGCTCACCCAAACACATAATTGGCCATCCAATCATACTCCTAAAGCCTCCAAACTTTACCAACATACAACTCAACATAAATGGGACATACTTGCATCAACAATTCATCAATATAACACCATACATGAAAAGTCCCAATTCTAAAGGCATACTTCCTACACAAGCAACCATTTAGGCACAACCCTTCCAAATCAATCTCATTAAAACCGAAACATGATCCAACAACATCATCAACATAAAAACATCCTTGTCCAAACATAAACGAACACATACACAAAAACCCGAGAGATTCTACCCCATTGCCTTTATTAACTATAACTATTCACCGAGACATACATCTCAAGTGGAGTCCACCTTGAATCCCTTGCTCCTTGCTGTCCAAACTTCAAGAATCTGCATTGACGGACAAAAAGGAGCGTAAGCACATAATGCTTAGTGAGGTATGCTCAAAACCAAAACACCATCAATGCAGCGGGTCATAAATCACTTTTAAAACAAACTCAATTTGTTTACCAAAGCCATGTTTGAAAACCCCTTTTCAACAACAAGCTCAAAACCATGCATTGCACATACATGAAAACCAACCCTTAGCTTAGCATGCTAAGAAAACCTTTTAAAAGCACAACTTACAAAATCATCCATTTAGCCAAACCATGCATAAACACCATATGCAAGCTAAAACAAAACCTTGGAAAATACTCCCATTTCACAACATACCTTTCTTAAACTTGAAAGCCAATTCAAGCAAGAATCTTTTAAAACCATTTCACAAACCAACCAACACATGCATTAAACCAAAGGCAACATATATGAACCACAACATCATCATCACATGCCTTTAAAAACAAGTCTTAACAAGACTCCAATGCACTAAAGATATTTCATGCTCACATGCATCATTTTCCAAATGATAATCAACACTTGTTCAACTTAACAAGTAAACATGCATTCACAAGCATTATACACTTTCCATGCAACCATGCATCTTTTCAAGCATCTCATGCTTCATATGCAATTATGCATCAATACAAGCATCCCATGCTTCATCATAATCAAGAACATCATATTGGCCTTCAAGTGATCAACCACATTCACTTTTCAACTCAACACCCAATCGGATACGCGGATTCCGAGCGTTGTCCCTACGCTCCATACACCCTACCAATCCAAGGTATCCCAAATGGACTTTTAAACACCATTTGACCTCAACATCCTAAGGTTCCCATGTATGGACTTTTAAACACCATACAACCTTAGCTTTTCCGAGGTTCCCATGTATGGACTTTCAAACACCATACAACCTTGACATGCACAAGGTTCCCATGTATGGACTTTCAAACACCATACAACCTTTGCATTCACCGATTGGTAGTTGTATAACATCACTAACGAGATCCGGGACACCCTACACAAGATCCACACATGGACTTAACACCGCCATTGTGATCTCAACAAGCACAAGGTTCCCACATATGGACTTTTAAACACCATATAACCTTTGCTCAACCAAGGTCCTCGAATGGGCAACACCTCCATTATGACCTCAACCATCTCGTTAGGATACTTGAAGGGAGTTTACCGGTCCACTCTTGACCACTCCACCTCCAAGGCGACTTAATTCACGGTGCACCCAATCCTATAGCCGGCTAACTATATCCGATCAAAGAACCAAGAACCACTTACATCACTTGCCAATATAACCACCTTACCACATTAGTCCAATGTTTCACATGCATAACCATAATGCAAAAACCATCATTTACCAACATTAATTCACTGTTTTAAAGCATTAAACAAAGCCATTGAACAACATGCAACACCATGCATCAAAACCACATTTTCAATGTATAAAACCAAGGATCTCTTACCTTGAGCATCCTTCACATATGGCTTTCAAAACCAGCATTAAACCATGCTAAAATATGCTTTCAAAACAGATTTAAACCATGCAAAACACATGCATTTCAATCATCAACCACAATTGCTTAAAAGCCAATTTCACAATCATAATTCAAGAGCAAAAATCCATTCACTTACTCTTGAGCTTAGCAAAGTTGTTTAGACTTACACTAAGCTCCCAAAAACCTTCAAACCTTGGTTTAAAAGCTGAAAACCCAACTTCACTCACCGATAACCAAAACAAGGCTAGCCAACAAGCCTTCCAAGCATCCAAAACCTTCCGCAACACCTCTAAAGCTCACGGATCAAACTTTCCTGTTTCAAGCACACAACAACAGAAGATCAATGCATCATTATGCATTAAAAACACCAGCAACACAACACAACTCGCTGCTCATCACAAATCCAACAATTCGGCTACCAAACACAACCGAAATCACCTCCAAACACTTCCAAAACTTAACCCAGCCAAGATCCATCACTTCTAACCACTTTTAAACATCAATTAACATCCAAAATAATCACAAACACGTCCTTATACCTCCAGGTATAACAGATCACCAAAACACTCCAAAAACAACCAAAAACTCAGGCAAAACTTAGGAAATTCAACCTATCCGGGATTGCATTAATTAAACCTCAACTTCTAATCAATTTAGCATTCATTTAACATCATTTTGACACTTCAAAACCCTGTTTAAACAGATCATACGAAAATTCCACCAAAATCACCAAATCTTGCATTTTAGCCAAAATCAAGATTTCAATTGAAAAGCCTTTAACAAATCATAAATCAAGGATTGAGAACTTGGGAATTTCAATAAAGAACTTGAAGTTCAGAGGAGAAGGACGTTCTTACCTCCAAACTTGAGTTTCTCCTTTTTAGAGCCAAAAAGCTTGATGAAACAACTTGCAAATTGAGAGGTTTTGTTGATGAGATGATTAGGAATCAAATGAGAGTTGAAATGAGTGATTTAGATTGACAAAATCAAAGAAGAAAATCTGGAGAATGTGTTTGGGTTGAGAGAAAATGAGAGAAAAGGAAAATTGAGAGAAAATAGAAAAGTTAGTTATAAAATGATAAAATGATTTCCCTCCACATTTCATAAACTTTAAAATCAGAATAAAGCCTTAAAATATCTTAGAAAAATCTGGAGAAACTCTTTTTGGAATATTAGCTCCTTAAAGATTCAAAGTTTCAATCCTTTATAAAACTGTCACCGAACTTTCAAAAATTACATTTTGGTCACTAGCCAAAATGTCAACCTTCCGAACCTCATTTTCCAAAATTGATTTCACAGTTCACTTAATCATATTAAAAGGTGATTTTAGGACATTTTTCCATATTTTTAATGCAACCCGAACTAGGCTTTCCTAAATTCACTCTTATATATTCGATCAGCACTTTGACCAAACCGGTCAACGCCCAAAACTTCTGAGCCCAAAACCGGGGCGTTACATGGATCACACATTCCGACTGTCCATCCGTCTGAGGATGATAGGAAGTACTGAAATTCAACCGTGTACCCAAGGCTTGATGCAAGCATTCCCAAAACTTGTGCTATAAACCTCGGATCCCTATCCGACACTATAGACTTTGGTACACCGTGCAACCGCACAATCTCAACAATGTACAGCTCAACCAGCTTATCCAAGGTATACATAGTATGCACAGGCAGGAAATGTGCACACTTCGTGAGCCGATCAACAATCACCCAAATCGAATTTTTCTTTGACGGTGACAACGGCAACCCGGACACAAAATCCATGGTAATCCTTTCCCACTTCCATTCTGGATTTCTCAAAGGCTGTAACAACCCAGAAGGAACTTGATGTTCGGCCTTAACTCACTGACACACCATGCACTTACTAACGAACTCAGCCACATCCTTTTTCAACCCCACCCAGTAGTACTCATCCTTCAAATCACGATACATCTTCGTACTACCAGGATGCATAGCAAAAGGACTACTATGAGCTTCAGTCAGAATAGTGCGCCTCAACTCAACATCATCTGGCACCACTATTCGACTTCCAAAGCACAGAACACTGTCATCACTAAAACTGAAATCCGAAGGCTTACCCTTCGCAATGTCTTGAACATGAGGTACAAGAGAATCATCAAGCAACTGCTTATCCTTGATCGACTGAATCAGTGATGGTTTCACTTGCAACTCAGCGATGAGACCACCATCACGCGATATGCTCAAGCGAGCAAACATCGCCCTCAATTCCATGGCCACTTTCCGGCTCAAAGCATCAGCCACAACATTAGCCTTGCCCAGGTGATACTCGATCGCCAGATCATAATCCTTAAGCAACTCCACCCAACGATGTTGCCTAAGATTTAACTCCTTCTGAGACATAAGACACTTCAAGCTCTTATGATCTGTGAACACTACACACTTCTCGCCGTACAGATAATGCCTCCAGATCTTCAGAGCAAACACCACAGCCGCAAGCTCAAGATCGTGAGTGGGGTAGTTACGCTCATGCACCTTCAATTATCTAGATGCATAGGCTACCACCTTACCTTCCTGCCTCAACACATAGCCCAAACCAACTATAGACGCATCACTATAGACCACAAACTCCTTAGCAGACTCAAGTTGAATCAGGACAGGAGCTTGCGTCAAAGCTTCCTTCAGCTTCTCAAAAGCTTGCTACCTCACATCTGTCCACTCAAAGCGAACATTCTTCTGCAACAACTTGGTCAAAGGTGCAGCAATCTTCGAGAAACCCTCGACAAACCTTCGATAATTGTAACCCCCTTAACCCGGCCTAGACGGTTGACCCGAATTAAGAAAGTCACACGAGGAAAACCAAAGTCAACCCGAAAGTCAACCTTGATTAACGACCCTTTTTTTTTCTTTTTAAACTTGTCTAAATTCTCATTAAGCCTAATGGTGATCACACAAACATCATACCAAAAGATCACAAACATCAGAGGTTAAACAGGGACTCAATTGATCAATTTACAACTTTAGGGACCAAATTGTAAATTCTGTTAAATTAAAGGACTTAATCCAAATTGAAGTTACCAACTTGAAATTAATCAGGTTTCATGCTTCTCTGTGAAATTTCAGCTCAAAAGGACATCCACAGCTCATACAATTGCACAAGCCAGATTCAGGACCAAAATGCAAACAATTCAAAACACATAACTGCCAATGTCAGCCCCCAACGGTCAACCGTTCCGAAACGGGGGACAGCCCGTTCCGAAACGCGGGGCCGTTCCGAAACAGGCTCAGCATGTTTCGAAACGGGGGTCTGGCAGAGGCTTCTCCGTTCCGGAACGGCCCCTCCCGTTTCGGACGCCTGGGCTCATTTAAGGCACCCGTTCCGAAACGGTAGGTGTTGTTCCGAAACACCCTGCCCAGATTGCTTCACAACATCACTTTAAACATGCAATTACACATCCAAACATGCTCCGAACATCACCAAACTTTGCCAACATGCAATTCAACATAGAAACAACATAATAGCATCATCAATTCATCCAAACATCATCACAAGCAAAAAGCCCCAATCCTATAGGCATGCTTCCTACACAAGCTAGGCATTCAAACACCAAACTTACAAAACAAGCATAAATGGTTCCAAACCAAAACCAGCAACCACATCAACATATATCATACTTAGGGAGTCTCCAACACCTCCCAAACATACACATTGGTCCCCCATTGCCAAAACATACAAAAGCTAAATGCACTTATAAAACCTTCATACTTTGAGCTTCACTTGAACTTGATTGCTTGCCCTTTCTTGCTGCCCTCAAGGTACTCTAACGCTCTGCATTATTGAATTCAGAAAACAAGGAGAGCGTAAGCAAAAGCTTAGTGAGGAAAGCTCTTAAGAACCATTCAATAATGCAATTCAAAACATTTACAAAACATGCTTTAAATCAACCTTTTCACATGCTCAAAAGCATTCTTAACAAGCAATCTCATGCTTCAACATAAACATTAAAACAAGCATCTCATGCTTCTCAATATTCTTAACAAGTCATATTGGCTTAAGTGAAACATTCCATTTATTAAAACAAGTTCAACAACTTTCCCAAGGACTTTTAAACACCTTGGCCCCAAGGACTTTTAAACACCTTGGCCTATGGACTTTTAAACACCATAGATAGTATCTCATCAAGGACTTTTAAACACCTTGATCCCAAGGACTTTTAAACACCTTGGCCATGGACTTTTAAACACCATGAATGAATCACATCAAGGACTTTTAAACACCTTGATCCCAAGGACTTTTAAACACCTTGGCCTATGGACTTTTAAACACCATAGAGAAGGATCACCTAAGGACTTTTAACCACCTTAGTGTCCACAACATGAACCATCCAAGGACTTTTAACCACCTTGATGTTCATAAGTAACAAGGCTCACTCAAGGACTAGTGACCTTAACATTTTAAAAACATCACTTGCCAATATACATCATTTTCATCACTTACATCACTGTTTTAAAGCATAAAACCAAGCCATATTCATCATGCATTTAAAAGCATTATACCACAACATTTCAATGTGCAAAAGCAAGGAACTCCTACCTAGAGTTACCTTCAACATATGGCTTATATCAACCGCAAAAACCATGCTAAAACATGCTTCCAAAACAGTATGTAAAACATGCAAATTATCATTTCGCATCACAACAAAATCATGGCCACCACTAGAGAGAAATTCCGAAAACTTACACTCGAGCTTAGCAAAGTTGTTTAGACTTAAGCTAAGCTCCCAAGACATTGGTTTCAAAGCCGAAAACCCAATTTCACTCACCGATTCCACTTCGCCACTTGCCGAAGCACGAATTCAAGCTTCCGGATCAACAACTCTTGGATCCAAAGATGCCTCCCCTGATCAAACACATTAAAGCAGAGGTTTAATGCATCATCAAGCATCAAAAGCTTCAATGAAAGCACTCAAACTCGCTGCTCTCATCCATACACCAATTTCGGCCACCAAACACCACCGAAATTGCATCCAAACCACTTCTAAACAAAGCCCAGCCATAAACCAGCAAAACCTCACATCCATCAACACCATACAACATCTAAAAACAACCTATTAACATCCTTATACCTCCAGCAACAACAGATCCACAAGATCACCTCAAAAACTATCTCAAAACACAAGCTAAACTTAGGAAACTCAACCTATCCGGGATTGCATTGATCAAAACTCATTTCCTTATCAATTTTGAGATCATTTAACACCAAAAACATCTCTTAAATCACAGATTACTCAGATCTAACGAAAATCATCAAAAATCATCAAAATCTTGCATAATAAGCCAAGATACAATTCCAAACTCAAAAGCCTTTAATTAAACATCAATCAAGAGTTGATAACTTGGGAATTTCAGTAAAGAACTGATAGTTTAGAGGAGAAGGACGTTCTTACCTCCAAACTTGTGATTCTCCACTTTTTGGAATGAAAATCCTTGAAGAAACAAGAAGCAATTGAAGAGGTTTTGAAGATACAATGATTTGCTATCAATTGAGAGTTGAAAGGAGGAATTTAGGTGAAGAAATCAGATCAAATTCTCTGGAAAAGGTAGTGTTTGGTTGAAGAGAAAATGAGAGAAAGAAAATTGGAAAAGTTGGTTAGAAAATCTAAAATAGCCAAAATGGCTTCCCTCCAATTTTAATAACCTTTAAAATCAGAATTTAGACTTAAAATATCTTGGAAAAATCTGGAGAAATCACTTTTGGATTAATAGCTCCTTAAAGATTCAAAGTTTCAACTCTTTATAAAACAGCCACCAAACTTGCGAAAATTACATTTTGGTCACTAGCCAAAATGTCATGCTTCCAAAACCCATTTTTCAAAATTGATTTCACAGTTCATCTAATTATATTAGAAGATGATTTTAGAACATTTTTCCATATTTTTAATGCAACCCGAACTAGGCTTTCCTAATTTTACCTCTTAAGATTCGAACAGGACTTTGACCAAACCGGTCAACGCCCAAAACTTCTAAGCCCAAAACCGGGGCGTTACAATAATACCCAACTAAACCAAGGAAACTTCGTACCTCCGTTACCGACTTAGGCACCTTCCAGCCCATCACAGCCTCTACTTTGTGCGGATCAACTCGAATACCCTCAGCTGATACAACTTGTCCAAGGAAGACCACCTTCTTAAGCCAAAACTCACACTTACTTAGCTTGGTATACAATTGGTTCTCCAACAACGCTTGAAAAACGATTCTCAAATGTCTATCATGATCCTCCTCGGTACGCGAATACACAAGGATATCATCGATGAACGCCACCACAAACTGATCCAAGAACTCATGGAACACACGATTCATCATGTCCATGAAAGCAGCAGGTGCGTTGGTCAAACCAAACGGCATCACTAAGAACTCGTAATGCACGTACCTTGTCCGAAAAGCCATCTTAGGTACGTCCACATCCTTCACCTTCAGCTGGTAATACCCTGACCTCAAGTCTATCTTAGAAAACACTGAGGCTCCCTGGAACTGATCAAAGAGATCATCAATCCTAGGCAAGGGATACTTGTTCTTGATCGTCAACTTGTTCAGTTTCCGATAATCTATGCACGTCCGCATTGTCCCATCTTTCTTCTTTACAAACAAGACCGGTGCACCCCAAGGTGACACACTCGGCCGGATGAACCCTCGATCCAACAACTCTTGCAGTTACGTTTTCAATTCCTTCAGCTCTTTATATGCCATGCGATAAGGAGCAATGGACACCAGAGTCGTATTCTCATACAACTCGATATCAAACTCAACTTCTCTGTTTGGTGGCAACTCATGCAATTCTTCCGGAAACACACCCAGAATATCGCAAACAGTTATGATGTCCTGCACACGCACATCCTCGTGCCATGATTCATTACGTAGGCAAGATAAGCCTCACAGCCTATCCTCAGCATACGACTTGCTTCCAAAGCTGAAATCACGTTCGACAAGAACTTCACATTCTCACCACTTCATAATCATCAACAAGCTTTAAGGTGACTCGCTTGACATCAAAGTCAACTACCGCTCTATGCTCAGTCAACCAACACATACCAAGGATCACATCGAAACCATATAAGGGTAACTCCATTAAGTCTACGAGAAAAACATGACCTTGCACAGATAAAGGGCATCTCCTATATAACTTCCTAGTGACTACAATCTCACCAAAAGAACTAGTCACTTACATTCCTACTTCGAGCAACTCAACAGGTATATCAAGCAAATGTGCATGCTCACTCAAGATATAAGAATGCGTAGATCCAGAATCAATCAAAGCCAGCAATGATAAAGACTGAAGAACAAAGGTACCTGCGATAACATCGGTATCATTGCGCTCCTCGCGCTGAGCATAGACCCTCGCAGGACCGCCTCCCTCAGGCCGAACTGCCACCACATGAGAAATGCCTCTCTGGCCCTCGTCTCTCCTCTGAAAATTTCCTCGGCCGCGCCCACGGCCTCTCTGAGGTGCAGCCACAACAGGTGCACGTCCTTGGCCTCCACCAGCCAACAAAGGACACTCTCGCCTTATATAGTCTGTTGAACCATAGTTCCAGCATGAATTCCCTGTTACCACCACATGAGCATTAACCTCCCTAGCCGCTCGAGGACAATTACGCCTCAGATGACCCTGAGATCCACATGTCCAGCACGTGTTCTGTTCCGCTCTCATCCACTCTCCCTGAACCGGTGCACCATGCCCAGCACTGCCTCGCCTAGCAGGTTGATATCTCTTATCTCGTCCCCTCTTATTCAGTCCACCTCTGGAACTAGACTCGGCTACTCCCTTTCCAGAGTTAAAACCAACTCCTCGGGATGCCAAACCCAAGTTTCGTTCAATGTCTTTGGCTCGACACGCCAACACATCGCAATTGGTGTAATCCACAGCCAACATATATGTCTTGACTTCCTGTACCAGCCCGTACCGGAAGCGATCACAATGGTGCCTCTCACTAGGTATTAGCTCAGGGGTATACTGGCTCAAGCGTACGAATTGGACCTCGTACTCAGTCACGGAAAGGTTGCCCTGAACTAGCGACATAAACTCCCGTTTCTTCTCGTCCAAGTATCTCACCCCCAAATACTTCCTCTTGAAGGCACCCTTGAAATACTCTCAATCTACCTCGTTGGGTTCCATTCCAGCGGTGGTAGTCGTCCACCAACTATAGGCATCGCCTTGCAGCAACGAAACTGCGCATCCCAGCTTGCGCACATCGTTGTATCCCATATGATCCATGATACGGATCGTGCTTGCCAGCCAAGCTTCTGACGCCTCAGGAGACATACCAAAGAACTCAACAACTCCTAGGCTCCTCAACCTCTCCAAAGGTAAACTCGCCTGTCCAGCTGCAGGGGCCTGTACATGCGCTCCAGCTACTGCGGCCTGAAACACCCCGGTGATCCCCTGAACTAACGGCGCTAGATCACCCAAACCTAGACCAGCAGGTCCTTGCTGCTCCTGCTCCTCACCTCCAGGTGGTGGCGGAGGAGGTAAATTTCCACCAGGATGGACATCAGCCCCTTGCTCACCCTGATCGCCCTGCTCAGCCGCAGGCATTATCGGGTTCGACCTTAGCTCTCTCCTCGGACTCATAGTGCTATTTTTAACAAGGCATATCAAGTAAAAAAACAAACTATTTAGGCCAGCCTCAAGCAAGGATCCAAGTTCACAGAAACATTTAATCAGTGTAATAAGGCAATGGGCACCCCGATTTCCCTCAAACATAACATAGCATACAATATCATGTCATGCTCACCATGCTTTCCATCGTCCAAAATCAGCACATAAAAATATCACATCATCAACATACAATCATATTCATCTCACATGCTATTCACATAAATCAAGCATAGCATAAGCTCCAATATTCAACCAAAATCATGCTTTTCAATCAACACACATCAATACATACCCATTTCACATACCAATATCCCCAATTCTTTCGTAACCTGGCTCTGATACCAACAAATGTAACCCCCTTAGCCCGGTCTAGACGCCCGACCCAAACTAAGAAGATTACACGGGGAAAACCAAAGTCAACTCATAAAAGTCAACCTCGATTAACGACCTTTTTTCCTTTTTATCTTATCTAGATGCACAATATTAACCTATGTGAATAACATGTCACAAGGGAGAAAACAGAGAAGCGATCAGAGTTCGTTAAGGGGTTCAATTGCATACATTTGACTTTTAGGGACTAAATTGTAAATTTCCATAATTACGAGGTCTAACCAGATTTTAGAGTTACCAAACCAAAATTAATCATATAACATGCCAGCATGTCAAAACACATCTCAAACGGTACATCCAAACTAAATTAATTAAACATACGAACATTCAGGGGTCAAATTGCAAGAAAGATAAACTTGGAGCAATTCAAAATCAATGTTCAACGGTCACCTGTTCCGGAACGCTTTACCCCGTATCGAGACGGTCGTTTCGAAACCCTGTTGACCGTTTCAATACACAGGTGTGTTCCGAAACCAGTTTCGAAACCAGGCTTCACAATAGCAAAATGTTCTGAAACGATCGCACCCGTTCCGAAACCCCTGGGCCAATACAGGCCATCATTTCGATACGGATGAGGGCGTTCCGAAACGTCCTGTCCTGCAACATCAGATTATTCTGGTTTTACACCACTTCCCACATCCGAAATCATTCTCACACATGTTACAACCCACATACAACTTGAATACATATTAGAGACCACAATCAAGAAGCACAAGCTAAGCAATGACACTATTCTTACAACTTTTGATCTATAGGCATGCTTCCTAATTGGCAAAACCATAGAAGGACTAAAACACCACATTCAAGTAAAAATCAATACCCAAAGGCCATTTACAACCCAAAATACCAAACCAAACATGATCAAAGTATTTAACAACATCCTCAAACATCCAAGAGTAGAAATCCCACCCATTGCCTCTTATTACACCAAGTTGGTACTGCATACTTTGCTTAATCAAAAGCTTGTATTCCACTTGCTATCGGGCTGCCTCGAATGCTTAATTTTCTTCATTGATGAAACAAATGAGCGTAAGCATAAAGCTTAGTGAGGATCGCTAAAAGCAACATTCATCAATGCAATTTATACAACCGGTAAGTTACCATTTATCATCACATGCCTTTACTTAAAACATGCCCCCACAAGGCATCAATGCACTTTTTAAAACACATGCTCGTATGCATCACTTAAGAACAGCAAATAAACCTTTGCTCATGCTTCACCAAGCATTACATGCATTCTAGCATAATTCACAAGCATCTCATGCTTAAACCATTAGTCAACAACATTATATTGGCTTACAAGTGATCAATCCTCAAACCATACCAAAACCAACTCAAATGACACAATCAGATACACGGATTACAAGTGTTGTCCCACACGCTTCATACACACTATCGGACTACACAAGGATCACACACGAGAGCAACCCTCCATCGTTGTGACACCCGTGGTGGAGTATAACGGAACAATCACAACCCCTCAACACCACTCATCGATAGTTGTATAGTTCCACTAACGAGAGCACGGGACACATAACACAAGATCCACACACGGAATTAACATCCACCATTGTGATCTTAACCTCAATCGTTAGGGTACTTGGATGGAGTATACGGTACAATCACAACCCCTCGACATCCAAGGCGACTTTATTCACGGTGCACCCAATCCTATAGCCGGCTAACTATATTTGATTAAAGTAACCAAAAACCATTTTCATCACTTACCAATATAATCATTTAACATCAATATTCCACTATTTTACAAGCATAAACACAATGCCATTTCCACAAGCATAAACATGCTTAACTTCATATGCATTTATCACAAAAAAACCAAGGATCACTTACCTAGTGCATCCTTAGCATAATGGCATTAAAATCCAACATTAACCATGCTTAAACATGTTTTTAAAAACAATAATCAAAACCACATTAACTCAAGTGCATTTCCATCAAAACATAGCACATTTCCGAGAGAGACTTTCGAATCACTTACTCTTGAGCTTAGCTAAGTGTTTCAAACTTACACTAAGCTCCCAAGACCACGCTCAAAGCGTTACAAATTTGGAAAATCCATTTCCACTCGCCGATACGCGAAGCATTGCTCGCCGACACAAAAATTACTCTTTCGGAGCCTCCAACAATGTCTCGTTTGCTCTCGGATCAAGATCCCCTATTTTCACATCATCAAAATAAAGATCCAAATGCATTAAAATGCATTTCAAAACCAGCAACCAATCATAAACCCGTTGCTCACCCAAACTACACCAATTTACCCATTCGAAACAACCGAAAACTCAATCGATTGCTTCCTAAACAATGCCCAGCCAACATACTTCACTTTCAACCATTTATAAACATCAAAACACATCTAAAAACAACCTAAACCCATCCTTATACCTCCAGGAAGCATAATTCCACCATTTCACCTCAAAAACTCACTTAAAACTATCAGGAATCTCAAGGATTTCTGGATCTATATTATCAAGACCTCATTTCAACATAATAACCAACTTGAAACTCAATTAAAATCAATCCAAAATAGTGCTTAACAAAATAAATCCGAAAATCAAGATTTTAATCATATTTTTACAAGATTTTGATCTCAAATCAAAACTATAATGAAAACTCGACCAAAAACATTAATTAGAAGCCAAAGATCTTGGGAATTTCAATAAAGAACCTTGATTAGAGGTTGAGAACGAGATTTACCTCCAATCCTTGCTTTCCTCAATGAATGACAAGTTTTTGCTTCACAAAGCTTGAAGAATTTAGGAAGAATTCTTTGAAATGAGTAAGAAATTATTGAGAGAGTGTTTGGGAGAAAAGAATTCTGGAGAAAATAAGTTAGAATTGTGTTTGGCTGAAAATGAGAAGAGAAAGGTAGTTACGTGATGAAATCTCACTAATTAACTACCTAATTTGTAACGCCCCGGTTTTGGGCTTGGAAGTTTTGGGCGTTGACCGGTTTGGTCAAAGTCCTGTTCGAATCTAAAGAGGTTAAATTAGGAAAGCCTAGTTCGGGTTGCATTAAAAATATGGAAAAATGTTCTAAAATCATCTTTTATTATATAAAAGTGAACTGTGAAATCAATTTTGGAAAATGAGGTTTGGAAGGTTGACATTTTGGCTAGTGACCAAAATGTAATTTTTGAAAGTTGCGGGACAGTTTTATAAAGGATTGAAACTTTGAATCTTTAAGGAGCTATTTGCCCAAAAGTGAATTCTCCAGATTTTTTCTAAGATATTTTAATCCTAAATTCTGATTTTAAAGGTTTCATAAAAGGAGGGAAACTCATTTTTACTATTTTCTTTCCTAACTTCCTATTTTCTTCTCTCATTTTCTCTCCAACCAAACATTTCTTTTTCCAGAGATTTTGATCTGATTTCTTCATCTAAAATCATCCTTTCAACTCACAATTGATAGCAAATCATTGTGTCATCAAAACCTACTCAATTGCTACAAGTTTTAACAAGGTTTTCATTCCAAAAAGTGGAGATTCACAAGTTTGGAGGTATGAACGATTTCTCCTCTGAACTTTGAGTTCTTTAATGAAATTCCTAAAGTTTTCAATCCTAAATGTATGTTTAATTAAAGGTTTTCAAGTAGATTTGTGGATCTTGGCTAATTATGCAAGATTTTGATGTTTTCACTTGATTTTCGTTGGATCTGGGTAATCTGTGATTTAAGAGATGTTTTTGATGTTAAATGATCTCTAAATTAATGAGGAAATGAGTTTTGATCAATGCAAGCCCGGATAGGTTGAGTTTCCTAAGTTTAACTTGTGTTTTAAGGTAGTTTTTGTGGTGTTTTTGGTGATCTGTTATACCTGGAGGTATAAGGATGTGTTTGTATTCATTTTGGATGTTAATTGATGTATAAGAATGGTTAGAAGTGATAGATCTTGGCTGGGTTAAGTTTTGGTAATGTTTGGAGGTGTTTTCGGTTGTGTTTGGTGGCCGAATTGCTAGATTTGTGATGAGCAGCGAGATGTGTTGTTGTTGCTGGTGTTTTAATGCATAAGGATGCATTAATATTCTGTTTTTGTGTGCTTGAAACAGGAGAGTTTGATGCTTGAGCTTTGAAGGTGTTTGCGGAAGGTTTCGGAAGCTAGGAAGGCTTGGTAGCTAGCTTTGTTTTGGTTGTCGGTGAGTGAAGTTGGTTTTCGGCTTTTAAACAAAGGTTTGAAGGTTTTGGGAGCTTAGTTTAAGTCTAAACAACTTTGCTAAGCTCAAGTGTAAGTAAATGGTTTTCTTACTTGGTTTGTGATATGAGTTGGTTTTTGAGCAATTGTGGTTGATGATTGATATGCATGTGTTTTGCATGGTTTAAATCTGTTTTGAGAGCATATTTTAGCATGGTTTAATGCTGGTTTTGAAAGCCATATGTAAAGGATGCTCAAGGTAAGAGATCCTTGGTTTTATACATTGAATATGTGGTTTTGATGCATGATGTTGCATGATGTTCATTGGCTTTGTTTAATGCTTTAAAACAGTGAGTTAATGTTGTTGAATGATGGTTTTGCATATTGGTTATGCATGTGAATCATTGGATAAATGTGACATGGTTGTGCATATTGGTTATGCATGTGAAACATTGGATTGATGTGGTAAGATGGTTATATTGGCAAGTGATGTAAGTGGTTCTTGGTTCTTTGATCGGATATAGTTAGCCGGCTATAGGGTTGGGTGCACCGTGAATAAAGTCGCCTTGGAGGTGGAGTGGTCAAGAGTGGACCGGGTAAACTCCCTTCAAGTTTCCTAACGAGATGAGGTCATAGTGGAGGTCGTTGCCCACTCGAGGACCTAGGTTATTTAAGGTCATAATGGAGGTTGTTGCCCATTCGAGGACCTTGGTTAAGCAACGGTTATATGGTGTTTAAAAGTCCATATGTGAAGACCTTGTGCTTGTTGAGATCACAATGGCGGTGTTAAGTCCATGTGTGGATCTTTGGTGGGGTGTCCCGGATCTCGTTAGATGATGTTCTACAACTACCAATCGGTTATGCAAAGGTTGTATGGTGGTTAAAAGTCCATACGGGAGAACCTTGTGCATGTTGAGGTTGTATGGTTGTCCATACATGGGAACCTCGGGTAAGCTAAGGATGTATGGTGTTTAAAAGTCCATGCATGGGAACCTTAGGCTTGTAAGGTCATAATGGATGTGTTGCCCATTCGAGGACCTTGGATTGGGTAGGGTGTAGGGAGCGTAGGGACAACGCTCGGAATCCGCGTATCCGATTGGGTGTTGAGTTGAAAAGTGGATGTGATTGATCACTTGAAGGCCAATATGATATTCTTGATGCAAGGTTGCATGTGAAGCATGAGATGCTTGGAATGATGCATGGTTGCATGTGAAGCATGAGATGCTTGAAATGATGCATGTTTGCATGTGAAGCATGAATTGCTTGAAAGGATGCATTGTTGCGTGAAAAGTGTAAGATGCATGTGAATGCATGTTTACTTGTTAGGTTAAACAAGTGTTGTTTATCATTTGGTAAATGATGTATGTGAGCATGATTATCTTAATGCATTGAAGTCTTGTGGGACTTGTTTTGAAAGGCATGTGAATATGTTTGTATGGTATATATGTTGCCTTGGTGTAATGCAAGTGTTGGTTGGCTTGTGAAATGGTTTTAAAGGTTTCTTGTTTGAAATGGCTTTCAAGTTTATGAAAGGTATGTTGTGAAACGGAAGTGTTTCCATGGTTTTGTTTTAGCTTTGCATATGGTATTTATGCATGGATGATGCTTGTGATTGAAAAGGATTTCAAACATGGTTTTGGTAAACAAATCGGGTTCGTTTTACAAGTGTTTTATGACCCGCTGCATTGATGGTGTTTTGGTTTTGAGCATTCCTCACTAAGCATTATGTGCTTACGCTCTTTATGTCCATCAATGCAGATCCTTGAAGTTTGGACAGCAAGGAGCAAGGGATTCAAGGTGGACTCCAAGTGAGACGTATGTCTTGGTGAATAGCTATAGTTAATAAGGGCAATGGGGGTAGAATCCCTCTTGGATTGTTGTGTTTGTGATCGTTTATGTTAATCATAAATGTTTTAAATGTTGTTAATGTTGTTGGAACATGTTGTGGCTTAATTGAGATCGTTTGGATGGTTTATGCCTAAAGTGTTGCTTGTGTAGGAAGCATGCCTATAGATTTGGGGTTTTTTGCATATGATGTGTTTCCGATGAATTGTTGATGCAAGCATGTCTCTTTTATGTTGAATTGCATGTTGGCAAAGTTTGGTGGCTTTTGGAGCATGTTTGGATGGTCAATTGTGTGTTTGTGTGAGCAAAATGCAGCTTTTTGTGCAGGGTGTTTCGGAACAGGGTGAGCCGTTTCGGAACGGGTGCCTCGAAGCAGCCCAGGCGTCCGAAACGGGTGAGACCGTTCCGAAACGGAAAGGCCTCTGCCCGACCCCCGTTTCGAAACGGGCTATGCCTGTTTCGGAACGGCCCCGCGTTTCGGAACGGGCTGTCCCCCGTTTCGGAACGGTCGACCGTTGGGGCTGACATGTGGCAGTTATATGTTTCAAATTGTTTGCATTTTGGTCCTGAATCTTGTATGTGCATTTGTATGAATTTGGGATGTCCGTTTGAGCTGAAATTTGGCAGGGAAGCATGAAACCTGATTAATTTCAAGATGGTAACTTTAATTTGGGTTAAGTCCTTTTAATTATCAGAAATTACAATTTGGTCCCTAAAGTTGTAATTTGTTCAATTGGGTCCCTGTTTGATCTCTGATGATTGTGATCTTTGAGTATGTTGTTTGTGTGATCACACCTAAGGTTAATGTGCATCTAGACAAGTTTAAAAAGAAAAAAAAAAGGGTCGTTAATCAAGGTTGACTTTCGGGTTGACTTTGGTTTTCCCCGTGTGATCTTCGTAGTTCGGGTCAACCGTCTAGGCCGGGCTACGGGGGTTACATTTGGTGGTATCAGAGCTGTGTTGCGAATGCTTGGGGAAAACGGTAAGTTGTTGTGATGTGTGCTTGTTGTTTACCCTGATGTGTGGTTGAATGTTGGTTGAAACACGTGTTTCTGGGCATGGTGTTGATGTTTCTTAACTTGTTGATGATGTTTTCAAGCATGTTTTATGGTTATGAATCTTGGTTGAGCTAATGTGGATATGTGCTGATGTTGTGAGCTGGTCTTATGCTTGTGTTATGCTTGATGGAAGTGTAAGTTGTATGTTATGTTGCTAGTATGCTGTGGCAAGTGGGTGCTGTTTGATGTAAGCATGATCAAAGTATATTGTTTGATATGCTTGATGTTGTGATATCCATGTTGTGTTGACTGTTATGTCATGTAAAGGGGAGGATTCGGGATACCCATTGCCTTATTAATATAGCTACTGTGTTACTTTGGAGTTGGAATTTGAATCCTTGCTAATGCTGGTCTAACTGGTTTGTTTGTTTGTTGTGATTGTATGTTTGTTGTTGTTAGTGGTATGGCAAAGTCAATGGAGGATTGGCGGTTGAGGGAGATGGTTGCTGCCTTGGGGCAGGTTGTTAAGGCAAGGAATTCACCCTTTGGTAGTGGAGTTTTGTCTCAGTCTTCTGTGCCTTGTGTTGAGGTGGTAAGGCAAGGGAAAGAAGATGGTTCTGTGGTGAAGAGTTCATCACCTGTTGAGCAGGAGGTGTTGGGAACATCTCAGGCTATGGTTGAGGTAAAGTCAGTAGATGTGCTGGCTACGGGATGTGAGGGTTTGCCGAGGCAGTGTTTGCTTGATTTGGGTGCTGTGGAGTATCATGGTACTTCCCCGGAGATGTTTGAGGCCTGGTTGGCCAGTGTGGTTCTGATCTTGGATCAGGAAGGCTGTGATCTTGCTTGTAAGCTGGGGAGTGTTGTTTCTCTGATGTTAGAGGATGCATGTGCCTGGTGGACATCTGTGGCAGTTGCGTCACATATCCATGATATTGATTGGGATTTCTTTGTATCTGCTTTTTATGAAAGATATCTTGGAAGGAAGTTCCTAAGGGTTAAGCAAGGCGCGGGTAGTGCTGTTGTTGAGCAAGTATTGCTTGAGCAAGGAGTGGAAGCTCAGTCATCTGTGTGTGACCGTTGTGAAAGGCAACATGTTGGGAATTGTTGGGGCGCAGGTGTTTGTTGGAATTGTGGTTCCAAAGTACATGTTAAGCGTGATTGTCCTCATGGAGCGAGGTTAGCTTTGGTGTTAGCCAAAGAGTTTCGGAAAAGTCGTGGGCATGGCCGAGGCAAGGTTCAGAAGTGGCAGAAAGAGCAGAAAGTTGTGAAGAATGTGGGAAAGGAGAATTGCTGGAGATGTGGGTCTGCTGGACACAAGAGGCGTGATTGTTTGATGTTGGCTCGGAATAGCCAAGGTTCTTTACCGCAAGAAGTTGGTGGTGACCCTAGTGTGTTAGCTGGCGCTGCAGTGGTGTGGCAGGAGGGTGGTGGTTCCGCAAGGAAGAGAGCTCGTTTGATGAAGCCTCAGGGTGGTGTTGTGCTTTCAGGTAATCTTGTTTAGTAATCTTTGCTCTAGTTGCCTTAGTTGGTTTTTGTTGGTTTTCCTTGCGTGGTAAGTCTAGTCTTGTTGATAGCATGTTGGGGTAATAGTTGTAGTTTGGAAATGTCTTGGGTGTGAAGAAGTCTTGGTAAGTATCTTGTGGTTAATGGTTGTTGGTATGGTGGAGTTAGATGAGTTAGAAGTGAGGTAGGAGGTTGTTCTTAGACGGATTTGAGGATGTTATTGGAGGGTGTGAATTGGCATTCATGCACAGTTAAAATCATTGTTATATACTATATTATATATGTTGGTCCATGCATACATGTGGCATGACATTAGAGGTTTTGCATACATGTACTTCAGGCATTGATAGGGCATGTTGGTGATCATGCATACGATGTTCACACTCACCGATAACTAATCGAATCTGTTAGTGTGTTGGATTAGGTTGGACGATAGGTTTTTAGAAGTTGTTTTGGTGCTGGGTAAGAGTTAGTAGTGGGGTATATCAAGCTAGTTGCTAGTGGAAGTGAGAGTGGTGTAGTTGCTGGTGGAGGAGTTTAGTGGTTTGGTGTTGGACGGTATCGATTGAGTTTAGAATCGGTTTAGTGGTTTGAATAGCTAAGTGGAAGGGGTAGTTCTTTGGTGCTAAGTGATGTTGCAGCTTAGTGGTTGTGATCCCAAGTTCTGAAGTAGCTTAGCTTTTAAGTTGTTGTGGAAGAGTTGTGTTTGTAAGTGCTGGTTCTTAGTAACCTTTGGGGAGTTAAGAAGATGGTTTGTATGTTTAAGCTGGGCGATGTTTTAGTATGGTAAGTGTTATGGTTGAAGTTGAAGTGGAAGGTCAATGAAAGATTGAAGTTTTTGTTGGTTGTTGGGTTCTTGTGAGAATTGGTTGGTGGCGTGTGGAATGGCTGACGGAGTCAAGTTGGGATTGTGATGTAATTCTTGGAATCTGGGTGAGTATTCCTGATGAGCTGTTATGGTAATGTTAGCAACAGTTGTGAGGTTTTATCAGTTTTCGTTGAGGAGTTTGGGTAAGCAGTTGATGCTTAAGGATTTTTGCTTGTTGGGAAGATTCTTGGAAGAGGTTTGGGAGTTTGCGAGGGTTTTAGAAGCAGAGAAGGTTGCTTCGTGGCTGGTTTGGGTTGGCTGTTGTCTTTGTGTAAACAGGTTTTGGGTATGGTGTATTGTGGTGATGTCTGCTGTAAGAGCTGAAGTTCTTCAGGATGGTGTTGGGACTGTGTACAGTTTGGTTATGGGAAAGGTTAAGTTGTGGCTATCTTTGTGTTTTTCTGGATTCTGTGAACAGCATGTGATGGTGCTAGGTTTGGTGGAGGTTTTGTGTGGAAAGTGTTCAGTGTTGGTCGAGGCTTTTGTGTTGCCTTGTGTGTTGGTTTGGGAAGGTTATGGTTTTCTTTCGCCGGTTAAATTTCGAGGACGAAATTTCCTAAGGAGGGGAGAGTTGTAACGCCCCGGTTTTGGGCTTGGAAGTTTTGGGCGTTGACCGGTTTGGTCAAAGTCCTGTTCGAATCTAAAGAGGTTAAATTAGGAAAGCCTAGTTCGGGTTGCATTAAAAATATGGAAAAATGTTCTAAAATCATCTTTTATTATATAAAAGTGAACTGTGAAATCAATTTTGGAAAATGAGGTTTGGAAGGTTGACATTTTGGCTAGTGACCAAAATGTAATTTTTGAAAGTTGCGGGACAGTTTTATAAAGGATTGAAACTTTGAATCTTTAAGGAGCTATTTGCCCAAAAGTGAATTCTCCAGATTTTTTCTAAGATATTTTAATCCTAAATTCTGATTTTAAAGGTTTCATAAAAGGAGGGAAACTCATTTTTACTATTTTCTTTCCTAACTTCCTATTTTCTTCTCTCATTTTCTCTCCAACCAAACATTTCTTTTTCCAGAGATTTTGATCTGATTTCTTCATCTAAAATCATCCTTTCAACTCACAATTGATAGCAAATCATTGTGTCATCAAAACCTACTCAATTGCTACAAGTTTTAACAAGGTTTTCATTCCAAAAAGTGGAGATTCACAAGTTTGGAGGTATGAACGATTTCTCCTCTGAACTTTGAGTTCTTTAATGAAATTCCTAAAGTTTTCAATCCTAAATGTATGTTTAATTAAAGGTTTTCAAGTAGATTTGTGGATCTTGGCTAATTATGCAAGATTTTGATGTTTTCACTTGATTTTCGTTGGATCTGGGTAATCTGTGATTTAAGAGATGTTTTTGATGTTAAATGATCTCTAAATTAATGAGGAAATGAGTTTTGATCAATGCAAGCCCGGATAGGTTGAGTTTCCTAAGTTTAACTTGTGTTTTAAGGTAGTTTTTGTGGTGTTTTTGGTGATCTGTTATACCTGGAGGTATAAGGATGTGTTTGTATTCATTTTGGATGTTAATTGATGTATAAGAATGGTTAGAAGTGATAGATCTTGGCTGGGTTAAGTTTTGGTAATGTTTGGAGGTGTTTTCGGTTGTGTTTGGTGGCCGAATTGCTAGATTTGTGATGAGCAGCGAGATGTGTTGTTGTTGCTGGTGTTTTAATGCATAAGGATGCATTAATATTCTGTTTTTGTGTGCTTGAAACAGGAGAGTTTGATGCTTGAGCTTTGAAGGTGTTTGCGGAAGGTTTCGGAAGCTAGGAAGGCTTGGTAGCTAGCTTTGTTTTGGTTGTCGGTGAGTGAAGTTGGTTTTCGGCTTTTAAACAAAGGTTTGAAGGTTTTGGGAGCTTAGTTTAAGTCTAAACAACTTTGCTAAGCTCAAGTGTAAGTAAATGGTTTTCTTACTTGGTTTGTGATATGAGTTGGTTTTTGAGCAATTGTGGTTGATGATTGATATGCATGTGTTTTGCATGGTTTAAATCTGTTTTGAGAGCATATTTTAGCATGGTTTAATGCTGGTTTTGAAAGCCATATGTAAAGGATGCTCAAGGTAAGAGATCCTTGGTTTTATACATTGAATATGTGGTTTTGATGCATGATGTTGCATGATGTTCATTGGCTTTGTTTAATGCTTTAAAACAGTGAGTTAATGTTGTTGAATGATGGTTTTGCATATTGGTTATGCATGTGAATCATTGGATAAATGTGACATGGTTGTGCATATTGGTTATGCATGTGAAACATTGGATTGATGTGGTAAGATGGTTATATTGGCAAGTGATGTAAGTGGTTCTTGGTTCTTTGATCGGATATAGTTAGCCGGCTATAGGGTTGGGTGCACCGTGAATAAAGTCGCCTTGGAGGTGGAGTGGTCAAGAGTGGACCGGGTAAACTCCCTTCAAGTTTCCTAACGAGATGAGGTCATAGTGGAGGTCGTTGCCCACTCGAGGACCTAGGTTATTTAAGGTCATAATGGAGGTTGTTGCCCATTCGAGGACCTTGGTTAAGCAACGGTTATATGGTGTTTAAAAGTCCATATGTGAAGACCTTGTGCTTGTTGAGATCACAATGGCGGTGTTAAGTCCATGTGTGGATCTTTGGTGGGGTGTCCCGGATCTCGTTAGATGATGTTCTACAACTACCAATCGGTTATGCAAAGGTTGTATGGTGGTTAAAAGTCCATACGGGAGAACCTTGTGCATGTTGAGGTTGTATGGTTGTCCATACATGGGAACCTCGGGTAAGCTAAGGATGTATGGTGTTTAAAAGTCCATGCATGGGAACCTTAGGCTTGTAAGGTCATAATGGATGTGTTGCCCATTCGAGGACCTTGGATTGGGTAGGGTGTAGGGAGCGTAGGGACAACGCTCGGAATCCGCGTATCCGATTGGGTGTTGAGTTGAAAAGTGGATGTGATTGATCACTTGAAGGCCAATATGATATTCTTGATGCAAGGTTGCATGTGAAGCATGAGATGCTTGGAATGATGCATGGTTGCATGTGAAGCATGAGATGCTTGAAATGATGCATGTTTGCATGTGAAGCATGAATTGCTTGAAAGGATGCATTGTTGCGTGAAAAGTGTAAGATGCATGTGAATGCATGTTTACTTGTTAGGTTAAACAAGTGTTGTTTATCATTTGGTAAATGATGTATGTGAGCATGATTATCTTAATGCATTGAAGTCTTGTGGGACTTGTTTTGAAAGGCATGTGAATATGTTTGTATGGTATATATGTTGCCTTGGTGTAATGCAAGTGTTGGTTGGCTTGTGAAATGGTTTTAAAGGTTTCTTGTTTGAAATGGCTTTCAAGTTTATGAAAGGTATGTTGTGAAACGGAAGTGTTTCCATGGTTTTGTTTTAGCTTTGCATATGGTATTTATGCATGGATGATGCTTGTGATTGAAAAGGATTTCAAACATGGTTTTGGTAAACAAATCGGGTTCGTTTTACAAGTGTTTTATGACCCGCTGCATTGATGGTGTTTTGGTTTTGAGCATTCCTCACTAAGCATTATGTGCTTACGCTCTTTATGTCCATCAATGCAGATCCTTGAAGTTTGGACAGCAAGGAGCAAGGGATTCAAGGTGGACTCCAAGTGAGACGTATGTCTTGGTGAATAGCTATAGTTAATAAGGGCAATGGGGGTAGAATCCCTCTTGGATTGTTGTGTTTGTGATCGTTTATGTTAATCATAAATGTTTTAAATGTTGTTAATGTTGTTGGAACATGTTGTGGCTTAATTGAGATCGTTTGGATGGTTTATGCCTAAAGTGTTGCTTGTGTAGGAAGCATGCCTATAGATTTGGGGTTTTTTGCATATGATGTGTTTCCGATGAATTGTTGATGCAAGCATGTCTCTTTTATGTTGAATTGCATGTTGGCAAAGTTTGGTGGCTTTTGGAGCATGTTTGGATGGTCAATTGTGTGTTTGTGTGAGCAAAATGCAGCTTTTTGTGCAGGGTGTTTCGGAACAGGGTGAGCCGTTTCGGAACGGGTGCCTCGAAGCAGCCCAGGCGTCCGAAACGGGTGAGACCGTTCCGAAACGGAAAGGCCTCTGCCCGACCCCCGTTTCGAAACGGGCTATGCCTGTTTCGGAACGGCCCCGCGTTTCGGAACGGGCTGTCCCCCGTTTCGGAACGGTCGACCGTTGGGGCTGACATGTGGCAGTTATATGTTTCAAATTGTTTGCATTTTGGTCCTGAATCTTGTATGTGCATTTGTATGAATTTGGGATGTCCGTTTGAGCTGAAATTTGGCAGGGAAGCATGAAACCTGATTAATTTCAAGATGGTAACTTTAATTTGGGTTAAGTCCTTTTAATTATCAGAAATTACAATTTGGTCCCTAAAGTTGTAATTTGTTCAATTGGGTCCCTGTTTGATCTCTGATGATTGTGATCTTTGAGTATGTTGTTTGTGTGATCACACCTAAGGTTAATGTGCATCTAGACAAGTTTAAAAAGAAAAAAAAAAGGGTCGTTAATCAAGGTTGACTTTCGGGTTGACTTTGGTTTTCCCCGTGTGATCTTCGTAGTTCGGGTCAACCGTCTAGGCCGGGCTACGGGGGTTACATAATTAATTAAATAAAATAAAAGCCAATTAAAAACTATTTAATTAAAACCATTTTAAACACATGTCATATTAAGGAAAGGCTAAATTGCCATAAAGCTCCCTAAAGATTCTAAGATTTTGGCTTCTCCTTTAAAAATTGCATTTTGCCACAGTTTTAAAACTTTACAATTTGGTCACTACCCAAAATGCCCTACTTCCGAATCTCCTTTTGTAAAATTGATTTGACCAACCTCTTAAACATATTTTTATAGGATTTTAGCAATTTTTACCACATTTTTATCCTATCCCGATCCTTGATTTCCTTAAATCACCTTACGCGATTCAAACCGTTTCCGACATGTCCGGTCCGATGTCCAAAACATCTAGGCCCAAAACCAGGGCGTTACATTACACACATTAATTATTTATGTTTTATATTTATATTTATATATTATGATATTTATTTATTTTGTTTAACATGATTACTTGTCAAATACAATCTATGGTGACGATTTATGCTCAACATAAGCATAAGATATATTTTCCCATTTAAATGCAAGGGAATAATATGAGTAGTATATCTCAAAGTACTGAAAATATTGATGCTCTAGAAGAGCAATAAATTCTTGAGAGAAAACACATTATGAAAAGTGCAGAATTGCAAATATTGTAATAATTACCGCTAATGGTAATAATATCGTCACCACTAAAAGTGAAAATTTTAAGAGAGCAATATGAGTTCGCAAAATATCCCTTTGAGAATTATAGATAACACATGTTATCAATTGGCATTTGAAATAAGCCAATGTAAATATAAGTTCGGTAGCCAAAAGGTCAGTTGAAAGCTCTAGAAGAGTTATATATTGCTACCAAAAGATAATTTCTATTGAAAGCTCTGAAAGAGCTAAAGATATTCCTATTCAAAGAAACAATTTTGATGGTCGTACTTGACATGAACGAGTGAGATTGAATCACATGTTATGGTAAACCAGAAGTTTACGAAATTCAGAAATGTATGTACACACTTGTATATAGTTGGTATGATCGGTTAGACCATCCTGATCAATAATGATACGAAAGCTATTGAGATTTATATGCACTTTTATTAAAAGAACCTAAAGTTCTTGTGGTGTTTGTTCTAAAAGGAATTGATTAAATTCCACTTATTGAAAGAACAATGAGTTTTTGTGTTGCTCGTTCTCAAAGGAAATGATTAAGATCGCACTTACCAAAAGAACTTGAAGTTCTTGTACTAAAGCTGAGACTGCATGTCTTGCATATCTGAATGAAATATGGGCCCATATATCTGCAAATGTTGAAAGGTTTATATGATTTGAGTAGATGCATCTACATTGTTTTATCAACTTGCAACTAGAAGTTTGTGAGATTGATTATAAAAAGATTCAGATTATGCAGTTAGACTATTCGTCTTACAAAAGCTAGTGGGTTTATATTTTAGGCTATATCAGTTGATACGAAGCCTATTGATTATTAAAAATACAGTTTAGCAAAATTTCTATTGGATGCCTCCTCTTGAATAGCTAAACTATGAGAACAAAACAATTATTATTTATATGATATTTCCATATAGAAGCACTTATACGCGTCAAGCCAACGAGTTATAATAAACTCCCCGTTATGATTGGTTTTTGGTCAGAAGCCATACATTTCCCATTTTATAATTTTTGAATGTGTGATATATTGTTGAATTGCTCCACCACAACGCACAAAATGGGTAAATAAAAAGGGTTGAGAATATATATTTAGTATGAGTCACCTTTTATGTTTAAATTCTTAAACATTAATTGGAGAATCATTTATGACATGATTTTTCTTAACATTAGGGGGAGATAATAATCAGCTGGATAGAGGGAAATGGATTATCATTATCTAGATCCTCGTATATGAACTAGAAGTTCATAAGATAATTCATGTTATTACATGTCAACTGCCATACATATTTACTTACCTAATGAGAGTAATTAAGTCTCATATACCCGCTAAAATGCTCTAAGTTTAAATTACATGTTAGAGCGAGAGGATGTAAATCATGCCTGAAGCATGATAGTTGAAATGGTTCCAATGATCCAAATTCTCGTAAATAGAAAATAGTATGAGATGGTCATATATTGGAGGCGGGTTCTCCTGAAGAGACCCAAGACATAACTAATATAAAACTCTAGAAGAGTTTCAGGTACTTGAAATAAAGATTGAAATCTTGAAGAGATCTCGATGAGTTATGTCACTACGAGAATGGAACTAAAATAGAAAAGTTGTCGATAATGATTTTGCAAACAATTTTACATAAAATACTTCTATAGAAGTAAAGAAAGAAAACGAGGATCTTATATAAGAATCTATAGATGTTGAAATATTTGGCCAATATAGAAAGACACTTTGAACTTCTAAAAGTGAAGTATTTGGACCAACAGTCTAAACACCTAAAGGTGTAATGCAAGTGAGACACAAATAAGTAGTCGTAAATACGATTTGAATTATGATTTATGAAGAGTTTTTGGTGGATACACTTACTTTGGAAGTTATAAATATTTTATATGCGTCTAATCATTTTGTAGATCCCTATAAAATTATAGAAAAGTTATCCTTAACGGATTTAAAATGCCAGAAGCATTTGGAAATTTCCAAAGAAATTTATTTAGACATGTCTCATTGAATATTTTGGCGTATCTGATATAATCGCCTTAGTGAGTACTAATTGAGGAAATATTGTAAGAATGATAAGATTTCCTTATGTATTTTTATAAAGGAGTTTTGGATCAAGATCCATTATGATAATTTGAATTTCATTAGAACTCCTAAAGAGCTTCAAATTGGAAATTCATGAAGTGCTTTCAATGCATTTAATGAAATTATTTCAGAAAAAGAATCTTGACATCAAGTTTTATCTCGACCTGGAGGTCGAGCATTTAAATATCTCTTTGTCTATGAATGGACATCAACTGAAAGAATCTTAAAGAAGATTCAATATGGATAAAGCATATCTATTGAGTATCCTTATGATTGCAAGATTATTGAGTGTGAATAAATTTATCTTCGAAAGAAAGATAAATAAATAATTTGTTTGGAAGCATCATACATTAGTTGGTCAAGAAATATCCATGGATATACAAAGATCATTACCTTTAGATCTTCAAACATTCGTCGATGCCTCCTCAAATCTTGTAGAAATAATTGTTATGCACGAGGCAAGCCAAAAATGTTTTTGGCTAAGACCATTGACCCAACATATCCAAAAGATATGTGGATTTACTTTCACAAGATATGATACAAAGTTATCTTGTGTAGAGATAATGCAAGATGTATATCTCAATTGAAATGTGGATATATCATGGAACATATTACTCCAAAGTATCACCCCCCACGATCTTTAGAAAATAGTATTCAAGATTGAATTATGGAGATTCAAAGACCTTCTGTGGTGTTTTCATGAGGGGGGTAAATACATGTTGCAATCTTTTTTCCTTGACTGAGGTTTTGTCCCAATGGGTTTTCCTGGAAAGGTTTTTAATGAGGCGACATGTTATGCGTATCAAAGATGTGTATACTCTTTTTCCTTCACTGAAGAATGTTTTCCCATTGAGTTTTTACCTTAGTAAGGTTTTAACGAGGCACATTATTTTCATAGACATCCAATGGGGAGTGTTTTGAATATTTATATATGTGGATGTCTATCATGATAAGAACTTTATCATGGAGATTTGACTTACTTTATCATTAGGAATATTATCTACATTAATTACAGTTTAATGTATTATGTACTTCTTATGCCTATAAATGGATGATTTAGTGAAGGCATTGTACACACAATTCTATATTTGAGAATAATACAAATCTCCCTCTTTCTCTCATCTCTTTGTTCTTCTTGTTCTTCGTTCTTATTCTTGTTCTTGTTCTTCTTTATTTTATTCACAACATTTTTGGTATAATCGTCAGTATTTAATTTATGCTATAAAGTCAAAAAATGTCTATAATGTTTGACTGAATAGTCATCTTGGCCCTTATATTTTTTTGAACCAATTTAACCCTCAAAGTTTCATTTTGAGTCAAAATGGCCTCTTTGTGGATGAAAAACTATTAATCAATTGATGATAAACACCTTGAAATGACTTAATAGAATGGCACGTCAGAAGATAAAAAATATTTTATATTTATACAATTTTATAAAAATATTTATTGGTTGGTGTGTCATTATTAAAGTCAACGTATTTGTCGCGGCGTGCACTGCAATGTAGGTTTGTCATGTCATTTCAAGATGTTCTTGTTAAGGAACTGTTAAAGTTGAGATAAATTGTAACTTGTATTTGGGCAATTATTAACATATTATTAAAGTCAACATATTTATCAGCATAAATATTTATTGGTTCATGCCATAGAGGGGTCATTTTGACCCAAAATGAAACATTAAGAGTTAAATTGGCTAAAAAAACAATAGGGGCCAAAATGACTATTCAGTCAAATATTATGGCCATTTTTTGGCATTATTGTTGAGTAGATCAATCGATGAATAAATTGCCAAGAGGGGGTGAATTGGCTTTTGAAAGTTTGAGGGATGAAGTTGGTAGATTAAAAATAAAGGCACAAGAGATTTATAGTGTTTCAAGCTTAGAACAAGCTCTACATCCACTACCTTAGCTCCCACTAAGGATTTTCAACCAATTTCACTAGAAATTCTTCCCCTTTTCTCGGATTAAGAGGAAACCTTACAAAGCGATTAAGCTTTCTACCTAAAGCTTAATCAAGACTCACTCTTTACAAGAGAAGTTTTGGCAACAAATAAAATACCTCACAATAGGTGAATAATTGCCCAAATACAAGTTCACTCTAATCCTAAACTTGAAATAAATGAATACAAGAAAGAATACACAAGTTGGGTAATGAGGGGTTGACTCTAAATAGCTCAAATGGATTGAATTTTTGCTTGAATGTGCTTTTCTTGTTTAATAGTTGTTGATGTAGCTTTAATGACTTGCTTTTATACCTCTTCATTGAATTCTAACCGTTTGGGTGGTTGGCATCATCAATAGATATGTTGGGCTCTCTTTTTCCCACCATAAATGTAGTTCTACAACCTACCGTATCGGTACTCGTGTCACCGTATTGGTACCTGTCAAAAGAAGAAAGAGTCGTACACAAATAGCGTATAGATACGAAAACAACATTTTACATAGGGGATTGGTACAACATGGTGCGTATCGATACCGATTTTGCTCACTGGAATCTGAAGAGTTGGTTAACCAAAAAGTGTATTGGTACGGTAGTTAGGCGTATCGGTACTGTTAACCAATTGTCAAAATGTTTGGTTCCAATAATCTGACAAGGCAACGGTCAAAAATTAAATGTCAAGATTTTTCAAATCTTATCAACTTGTATCGGTATGGAAAGGAGCATATCGATACGGTAAGTAGTTTTTGGTTTCCAGGATTACATCAAATCTGAAAACCATATCGATACGGCAAGGAGCGTATCATTACACTTTTTTTGACTCCTTTCCAGTAGCCAAATACCGTATCAATACGGATGTAACCGTATCGATACGACTAGACTAAACTTCAAAAATTTAGATTGAAAAATACTTAGAAAGTTTTTGGGATACTTGGCTTTTGATTTAGAAATACTTATAGTTCGAATCCTTGTCATTTTGTTAGTCTTTTGAGTATTTAAAAATTTATTTCATTTTGCAATTAAGTCCTTAAAAATATTGTTATATCAAAATCAATTTTGGTTTTAAAATCTACCATTTTTTATATAACAAAACCCAAATAAATTTGTAAAATTTTTCCCTCTTACTTTAGGACTAAAAGATGTATCTTTAAAAAAATTAAGGCTCTTGTTACTTCTCCCCTTTTGTTAGATCAAAATCAATGTAGGAAATAATATAAGCAATGTAAAGCAACATAAACTTCATTAAGCACTTAAAGCATAAAAGTTCAAAGCAAAATAAAATCCAAACTCAAACCCTATATGATATGATATGATATGATATGATATGATATGATATGATATGATATGATATGATATGATATGATATGATATGATATGATATGATATGATATGATATGATATGATATGATATGATATGATATGATATGATATGATATGATATGATATGATATGATATGATATGATATGATATGATATGCATAAGGAGCGTCATCTTCGCCTTCATCATCGTCTTTATCATCATCTTCATCTTCCATGGCATCATTACCAAAGGTATGTTCACGCCACTCTCTACGAAAGACGGTGAGAGTCATATATCCATTGAGGCTTGGGTAGCCTCTATAGAGGTGACTCTAGCAACCAAAGCCGTGAGACGAGTGTCAATAGAGGAGAAACTGGCATTCATGCTCGCACTTATCGAAGAAAATTGCCCATTAAAATAAGTCATAAGAGCATCAAAGGAAGGCGGTGGAGGACCAACCGGAGGAGGCCCTATGGGGACATTCTCTTCATCTTCAGGCTGAACATGTTGAGGTAGATCCGCATTCCAAACCCATTGGTTGTTATACCAAGTGAATTTAGCCTTGTGAAGGGATTTAACGTCAATAGGATCGGTGAGAGACACTTCAAGATCATACGAGCAATAAATCCCAATCTTGTAAAAGATGTAACTCAAGGAGGTTCCATAGGTGAAGGATGATACAAAGGTCGAACGACGGTTTTGAACAAGATAGATAATCTCTGCAAACATAATTTGAGCAAAGTTTGGGCGCTTGCCTTCCCGAAATCATCGGATCCAAAAGCTATCAACTTGACGAATGGTGGACCATTTACCATCGGATGGACGGAACCACCAAGTGATAAGGAAGTGAAGGAAACGGTCATGAGCATCAAGGGTGGAGACGGAGCCGAGTTGAATGTTGCCAAAGAGTGTTCATCATCTATCCCAATATCCTCAACGCCCAAACAATTAGCTATAACCTTAGAAACAATTCGAAAAGTTTGGCTCATAAGGTATGACTCAACGACTATAACTTCATTTTTGGCTTTGTCCACAATTCATCGAGCATTAGAATAAAAGATCAAAACAAGGTTTTTGTAAAAAGATCTCGGTTATACTTAGAAAAGGCATGAACTTCCATTGGGTAAGTAACTCAAGATAACGAAAGTTAAATTCAGGAGAAGTCAAGTAGGGGATAGAAACAATACGCTCACGGTGGATTTTGTAGTTTTGAAAAAATTTGAAACGATCCATCACAAAAGTGAAATCGGGCTCATTAGTACTATGTTGCAAAATGTAGGACAAATTTGGTTCAGTACCATTGGAGTCGGAGTTAGAGGAAGATGCAATATCTTTTCTCATATGTTTCTTAGGAGCCATAACCTGAAATCAAAATCAAGTAAAAACAATTTATGCATAAATCACCATATTCGATCCATTAATTAATCCAAAATTCAAGGTGTTTGTAAAAAATATATAATTTAGTTTAAAAGCATATACAAGTATAAAAATAATTTTCGGTAAGAAAATTTTGAAAAACAGTTTATACAAATATACAGTATATTTTTATATTTGAATAAAAAAATTTCAGTTTTGAAAGAATTTTTGCAAAATCTTTAAAACTCATACTATATGTATATTATATATACAAAAACTAACTAAAATTAGTATATAAAATTAAACGAATTTGAAAAAATAATGTTGAGTTGTGAGGTGCTCGATTCCTTCAACCGATGTTGCTCACTAAG
Organism: Hibiscus trionum; assembly: GCA_030270665.1. Taxonomy (NCBI): domain Eukaryota; kingdom Viridiplantae; phylum Streptophyta; class Magnoliopsida; order Malvales; family Malvaceae; genus Hibiscus; species Hibiscus trionum. Next base: position 20,422,851 of record BSYR01000057.1, on the reverse strand, counting down.
TGGTGGAGAGGTGTAATTTTGGGTGGATTTGGTGTGGAAGCTAAAACAAAGATGACACAATGATTTTAGAGTGGTTCAACCTTCTAACCAAGGTCTACATCCACTACCTTAGCTTCCCACTAAGGATTTCCAATCAGTCCACTATTGATTCATCCCCTTTTCTAGGATTAGGAGGAAACCCTTATACACCGGTCAAGCTTTCTACCCAAAGCCTTGATCAAACCCTCTTTACAAGAGAAAGAAAAAATGCAAACTTAAATCCCTCTAATAGGTATTTGTTTGCTCAATAATGCACTCACCCAAAACCTAAAACACTTGAGCAAATTTGACAATTTTGGCTCACTAGTGTTTGTCTATACAAATAAATGACAATTTAAGTACAAGAAAATTTCTTGATCATTTGTTGTTTGACAATTGAAGAATTAACCATATCTTGATGCTTGGAGGCCCCTTTTATACTCCTTGATGAGTTTATAGCCGTTACTAGCCGTTGAGGATGATTTGGAGCCGTTGAGGACTTTATTTCCCACCATAAATGCAGTTCTGCTGCTACCCGTATCGAAATGCTCGAAGCCGTTTCGATATGCTCTTCAAGTAGAAAGAGCCGTTGTAGTCTGACGAGCATCCGTATCGAAATGCCATGGGCCGTATCGAAACGCCCGTATCGAAACGCTAGGCACCGTATCGAAACGCTCTGCATTTAAATGTTAGTTGGAAAATAGCTGTTGGGGTTTATGACCGTTGTGGTCGATGCCACGAAGGTGTATCGAAACGGCAAAGTCCGTATCGAAACGTTGGGCAAAATCCTCATCCAGGGAAGACCCGTTTCGATACTCGTATCGAAACGTTTTTGCTACTGGAATACACCGTATCGAAACGCCTAAAGGTGTTTCGATACACCTGGACGGTTTTGTGTAGTTTGGCTTTTGAAAACATGTAAAACCCTTTGAAAACATCCCTAAACATAGTTTCAAGTTATTTGGACTTTGGAAATTGTTTTAAATTCTTTTTAAATCAGTCCAAAACATTTTTCAATTATTATATCAAAACATTAGTTCTACTATCTCCCCCTTTTTGATATAATAAAACTAACTTGAAAAATTGTTTGGGATTCTCCCCCTTTAACTTTAAAAGTGTGAATAAGAGATTAAAGATATGAAATCAATTAAAGCTCACCCTTATTCATTTAAAAATTCAATTTTTCAAACCATTTGTTGAGTTGTTCGGTGCTCGATTCCTTCAACCGATGTTGCTCACCAAGTGGTGGAGAGGTGTAATTTTGGGTGGATTTGGTGTGGAAGCTAAAACAAAGATGACACAATGATTTTAGAGTGGTTCAACCTTCTAACCAAGGTCTACATCCACTTCTTTAGCTTCCCACTAAGGATTTCCAATCAATCCACTATTGATTCGTCCCCTTTTCTAGGCTTAGGAGGAAACCCTTATACACCGGTCAAGCTTTCTACCCAAAGCCTTGATCAAACCCTCTTTACAAGAGAAAGGAAAAATGCAAACTTAAATCCCTCTAATAGGTATTTGTTTGCTCAATAATGCACTCACCCAAAACCTAAAACACTTGAGCAAATTTGACAATTTTGGCTCACTAGTGTTTGTCTATACAAATAAATGACAATTTAAGTACAAGACAATTTCTTGATCATTTGTTGTTTGACAATTGAAGCATTAACCATATCTTGATGCTTGGAGGTCCCTTTTATACTCCTTGATGAGTTTATAGCCGTTATTAGCCGTTGAGGATGATTTGGAGCCGTTAAGGACTGTATTTCCCACCATAAATGCAGTTCTGTTGCTACCCGTATCGAAACGCTCGAACCCGTTTCGATACGCTCTTCAAGTAGAAAGAGTCGTTGCAGTCTGACGAGCATCCGTATTGAAACGCCATGGGCCGTATCGAAACGCCCGTATCGAAACACTAGGCACCGTATCGAAACGCTCTGCATTTAAATGTTAGTTGGAAAATAGCCGTTGGGGTTTATGACCGTTGTGGTCGATGCCATGTAGGTGTATCGAAACGGCAAAGCCCGTATTGAAACGCTGGGCAAAATCCTCATCCAGGGAAGACTCGTTTTGATACCCGTTTCGAAACGTTTTTGCTACTGGAATACACCGTATCGAAACGCCTAAGGGTGTTTCGATACACCTGGATGGTTTTGCGTAGTTTGGCTTTTGAAAACATGTAAAACCCTTTGAAAACATCCCTAAACATAGTTTCAAGTTATTTGGACTTTGGAAATTGTTTTAAATTCTTTTTAAATCAGTCCAAAACATTTTTCAATTATTATATCAAAACATTAGTTCTACAGATAAGAAAAAGAGTTTATACCTTGAATGTGGGATTTGGGATGAATGAGGAGATGATAATGCACAATGTTGATGATATAGCTTAGGCTTGACGTGAAAAGCAAAAACCCTCAAAGGATTTAAAGAATTGTGTGAGAAATCAAAGGGTTTTGATGGGTTTTTATAGAGAGTTTCGGTCTAGGGTTTTTGAAAAAAGTGGTTGAGTTTTAATTAAAGTAGGAAACCCTTATTTAATGACATTTAAACACTCCAGCGTTAACGCGTACTGGTACGCTAAAAGTCGTATTAGTACCGACTCGGCAAACTATATCAGTACAGTTTTACCTGTACTGATTCCTTCGTGAACACTTGTACTGGTACAGTGTTACATATACCGGAACTCTCATGAACGCATACCGATACACGATTACTCGTGTCGGTACCCCATTTCCAAAAATGACATTTTTTGCAGCAAAGAGCTCAGAAATTCGATTTTAATCGAATCGATATGAATGTATGTGAATATGTGATATATGAACAACATGTGTAGGCTAAAACAAGTGCATACTCCCCTAGCAACAAGCTTATATGCATCAAGAAGCAAAATCACATGAGCATGGCACTCACCTAAATTCAAGTAAATGTTTTTAACCTTAATAGGCTCTAAAGGGTCAAGGAGGGCTGGTTAGACCTAACTCTCTCCTAAGAGTCCAAAACGCTCTTTGTCTAGAGGTTTGGTAAAGATGTCCGCTAATTGGTTCAAGGTGCCAGCATACTCTAGAACTTCATCTTTCTTTAAGATATGATCCCTAATGAAATGATGAATTATCTCTATGTTGTTGGTTCTAGAATGTTGGATGAGATTCTCAGTGATACAAATGGCACTAGTGTTGTCACACCTAAGGGGTATGATACCTACATAAACTCTCCATAATTTAGAAGTTGTTGCTTCATCCAAAGGAGTTGAGCACAACAACTTACGGCCGATATGTATTCTGCTTCGGTGGTAGATAAGGCTACACTATTTTGTTTCTTAGAGAACCAAGATAAGAGCATACTACCTAGGAATTGATATGTTTCGGAGGTACTTTTCCTATCTATTTTACATCCCCCATAATCCGCATCGGAGAAGGCGTGTAAGTCAAAGGATGAGTCTCTAGGATACCATAGACCTAAACAAGGTGTGTCTCTAAGGTATCTAAAGATTCTCTTAATGGCTATAAGGTGTGATTCTCTAGGAGTAGCTTGGAACCAAGCACACAAGCAAACACTAAAAATAATGTCAGGTCTACTTGCGGTAAGGTAAAGCAAAGAGTCAGTCATAGAACGATAAAGCTTTAAATCAACACACTTACCTCCTTCATCTTTGTCAAGATTAATAGAAGAGCTTATTGGAGTGGCTTGAGGCTTCACATTCTTCAAGCCAAACTTCTTGAGCATACTTAGCTTGATTGATAAAGATATCACCCTTTCTTTGTTTTATTTGGAGTCCCAATAAGAATGAGAGCTCCCCCGTCATGCTCATCTTGAACTCACCTTGCATTAACTTAGCAAACTCTTGGAAAAATAACTCATTAGTAGAACCAAAGATAATATCAACAACATAAATTTGAACTACTAAGATGTTTTTTTCCATTTCTTTTAATGAAAAGTGTAGCGTCCACCTTTCCTTTTTCAAAACCTTTTTCAACCAAAAAGTTTGAAAGCCTTTCATACCAAGCTCTAGGAGCTTGTTTCAAACCATATAAAGCTTTTGTTTATTTAAAAACATGGTTTAGAAATTTTGGATCTCTAAAACCGTGTGGTTTTTTAACATACACTTCTTTATTTATAAAACCATTTAAAAACGCACTTTTAACATCCATTTGAAAAACCTTGAATTCGTTAAAGCGTGCAAATGCATGAAGCATCCTAATTGCTTCCATCCTAGATACGTGTGTATAGGTTCCATCGAAATCAATTCCCTCTTCTTGAGTGTAACCTTGAGCAACAAGCCAAGCCTTGTTCGTCACTATGTTACCACTCTCATCTAGTTTGTTTCTAAAAAACCCATTTAGTCCCTATAGTAGATTTATTAATAGACATATCAACTAATATTCAAACTTTACTCCTCTCAAATTGATTTAGTTCTTCTTGCATAGCCAATATCCAAAAATCATCTTTTAATGCTTCTTTGATATTTTTAGGCTCAATGCATGAAATAAATACAACATTATTCATTAATCTAAGAGAGGATCTAGTGGTTACCCCTGTGGATGGATCACCCAAAATCTCACCACCTTCGACATAGTTGAACTTCCTTGGGTAGCTCACTTCCTTTTTCTCTAGAGTCATGTCCTTCAAAGCTTCTAGAGGTGGATCTTGTGTTTCTTCCTCTTTGCTTGGAACCTTATCTACTTTTGATGATTGTCCACCATCATTAGCTTCAATGATTCCTACATCATCATCATCACAATAATCCTTCCTCGGAAGGAGGTTATCATCGAAAACCACATGTATAGACATTTCTACAACTAAAGTTCTTTTGTTAAATACTTGATAGGCTTTAGAGTTTAAAGACTAACCTAGGAAAATAGCTTCATCACTTTTTGCATCAAATTTACCTAAATTATCTTTTCCATTATTTAAAACAAAACACTTGCATCCAAAACGATGAAAATAGCTAATGTTAGGCTTATTGGATTTTAAAATCTCATAAGGAGCTTTCTTTAAAAGTGGCCCAATCATTACTCATTTTATAATATAGCATGAAGTGTTTGTGGCTTCCGCCCAAAAATACTTAGGTAAATTGTTTTCACAAAGCATGGTTCTAGCCATTTCTTCTAAAGTTCGATTTTTCCTCTCAACTACCCCATTTTGTCGAGGAGTGTGAGGTGCAGAAAAATTATGGCTTATACCATTAGTGTTACAAAAGTCCTCAAATCCTAAGTTTTGAAATTCGGTTCCATGGTCACTTCTAATGTGTGAAATTTGTTGACCAAGGTCGTTTTGAGTGATTATTGAAAACGTGATGAACTTTTCTAAAGCCTCATCCTTAGTACATAAAAAGAGAGCCCAAGTGTATCTAGAGAAATCATCAACTAAAACAAATGTATATGATTTTCTGCCCAAGCTTATAGTCCTAATTGGCCCAAAGAGATCCATTTGGATCAATCGTAATACCCTACTAGTTGAAACATCATTAATAGGTTTAAATGAGTTTCTTTTGTGTTTACCCTTAGCACATGCATCACAAATTTTATCTAAAGAAAATTTTAATTTGGGTAAACCTCTTACTAGATTTTGGGAAACTAATTTCTCTAAAACACTCATGCTAGCATGTCCTAGTTTCCTATGACATAACCATGCATCATGTTAATCTTTAGCTACAAAGCATGCATTGGAAACATGTATGTCATCTAAATGCGCCATATATATATAACCTATGTGATAACCTATGAGCATTATCTTATTAGTTTCAATGTTTATAATTTTGCACCCATTAACATAAAAAAGAACATTAAAACCCTTATTGCATAATTGACTAATGCTCAACAAGTTATGTTTTAGACCATTGACAAACAATACATTTTCAATGAGTATGGTAGAGTGATTACCAATGGAGCCTATTCCTTTAATATGGCCTTTGGAGTTGTCACTAAAAGTTACTACTCTGCCACTTTTAGGGTTTAGTTCCAAAAATCTACTCTTGTCATCAGTCATGTGTCTTGAGCATCCACTATCAAGGTACCATGTGTTTTGACTTGAAGCGTTGGCCTTGTAGCAATGCTCCCCCTACAAACAAAGAGTTAAGTCTTGATTTTTGGTACCCAAATCATTTTGGGTCCATGAGTGTTAGCTCCCAAAAACTTGGTTCCCTTAGGAATTCAAGAAGAAATAACACTAACACTATTAGAAGTAATTAGTTCCTTAGGAACTCAAACACTTCTAATCCTCTTACCTCTAGAGGGCCTTTGGAAGCCTATTTGTTTAGGGTGATTAAAATTTCTCTTCACATATTAGGTTTTTGAAGAACTTCCTTTTTCAAAGCTAGATTTCCCAATATTGCTTAAAGAAGCTTTAAGACCATTCACCTCATTTTCGTGATGATCATTAATTTCGGAAAGAATGTTGTTTAAATCAATGTTTTCTTTTTTCAAAATAATTTAAATTGTCTTTTAAAGCACAAACCTTATTTTCAAGTTCGGAGTTGGTTTTGGATAAAAAACCATTTTTGTTTTTCAAATTGGAAATAGTTTTCTTGTTTTTTGAAAATCGATTCTTTAAACTTTTCTACCAGCTCATCGTAAACCTCTTGCAACTCATCATAAGCTTCTTGAAGCTCATCAAAAGTGAAATAAAAAGTAGATGAGTTAGAGTTTACCTTAGGATCTTCCTCAAGTGCCATAAGGCAAAGGTTGGCAACTTCTTGCTCCTCTTCATCGGATGATGGTTCCTCATCACTCCAAGTAGCAACGTTGTCCTTGAGCTTCTTCTTCTTCCCAAAGCTCTTCCTTTTGAGTTGGGGGCATTCAGTTCTAATGTTCCCCAGTTTCTTACACTCATAGCATATGATTTGACCCTTCTCTTCTTCCTTGTTCTTGTTCTTGAAGTCTCATTTTCTAAAGAACTTTCTTCCATGGTTGGACTTCATAAACCGAGTGAATCTTTTGGCTATCGTAACCATCTCTTCAAGCTCCTCCCTTCTTGAATCACTCTCTTCTTGTGAAGCTTTGAGAGTTATTCCGGTTTTCTTCTTCTCCACTTTCTTCTTCTCTATCTTCATCTCTTATCTTCTCTCTTCTTCTTCTCTTCATTGCTTCATGATCTCATAAGTAAGGAGAGAACCCATAAGTGCATCGAGCTTCAATGTCTTCAAATCTTTTACCTTGATGATGGCAGTTCTTTTTCCATCCCATGACTCAAGAAGAGAGTAGAGTAGTTTCCAGACAAGCTTGTCTTCGTGGATGACTTCTTCGAAACCTTTGAGACCATTGACGATGACTGAGAAACAATCAAACATCTTCGTGACACTCTCATCGGGCTCCATTTTGAAATTCTTGTAGCTTAAGTTGAGAAGTCCAATCTTGGTCACCTGAACATCGTTGGTTCCCTCATAGGTGATCTCGAGCGTGTCCCACACTTCTTTTGTACTTGTACAAGAGGATATCTTCGAATACATGTCTGGTTCGAGTGCACAAAAGAGCATGTGCAAGGCCTTTTCATTAACTTGTAGCTTTTTCTTTTCTTCATCGGTCATTTCTTGTTTGGCCTTGGGAACTTTTCTATCACCTTCTTGCTTCATTGGAATGGATGGCCCATCTTCGATTACATCCCAAAGGAGATAATCGTTGGATTTGATGAATAGCCTCATCTGGTTCTTCCAATATGGGTAGTTGTCCCCATTACATAATGGAGGTTTGGTGGTGAATTGACTCTCATACAAGTTGGTGGATTTAGACGTCATTTCTTTGTTGTCGATAGATTGGATTGCTTCAAGGATCGCCTCTTGTAGATGTTAATGTCTCAAAGATTTAAGCTCTAATACCAATTGTTGAGTGGATCACTCGATGAATAAATGGCCAAGAAGGGGGTGAATTGGCTTTTAAAAGTTTGAGGGGTGAAGTTGGTAAATTAAAAATGAAGGCACAAGAGATTTATAGTGGTTCAAGCTTAGAACAGGCTCTACATCCACTACCTTAGCGCCCACTAAGGATTTTCAACCAATTTCACTAGAAATTCTTCCCCTTTTCTCGGATTAGGAGGAAACCTTACAAACCGATTAAGCTTTCTACCCAAAGCTTAATCAAGACTCACTCTTTACAAGAGAAGTTTTGGCAACAAATAAAATACCTCAGAATAGGTGAATAATTACCCAAATCCAAGTTCACCCTAATCCCAAACTTGAAATAAATGAATACAAGAAAGAATACACAAGTTAGGTAATGAGGGTTTGACTCTAAATAACTCAAATGGATTGAATTTTTGCTTGAATATGCTTTTCTTGTTCAATAGTTGTTGTAGATTTAATGGCTTGCTTTTATACATCTTCATTGAATTCTAACCGTTTGGGTGGTTGGCATCATCACTAGAGCCGTTGGGCTTTCTTTTTCCCACCATAAAAGCAGTTTTGCAACCTACCGTATCGGTACTTGCGTGACCGTATCGGTGACTATCAAAAGAAGAAAGAGTTGTTGTATATAAATAGCGTATCGATACGTGAAGAGGTGTATCGGTACAGAAACCACATTTTACATAGGGGATCGGTATAGTATAGTGCGTATCGGAACCAATTTTTCTCATTTGAATCTGGAGAATTGGTTAACCAAAAAGTTTATCGGTACGGTAGTTAGGCGTATTAGTATTGTTAACCAATTTTCAAAATGTTTGGTTCCAATAATCTGACAAGGCAACGGTCAAAAATTAAATGCCAAGATTTTTCAAATCTTACCAACTCGTATCGATATGGAAAGGAGCATATCGATACGGTAAGTAGTTTTTGGTTTCCATGTAACCCCCTTGACCCGGTCTAACCGTTTATTGACTCGTGCGGGTTACATGGGGAATATTGAAGTAAATCGATGAAGATTTACCTCAATAAACGACCCTATTTTTTTCTTTTATCTTGTCCAGATGCTCTTACAAATCTTAAGGTGATCATGCTCACAGCAATTACAATTACAACTTAGACGAAGTCAATTGACCCTTCATTTACGACTAATCGTGCTTTAGGGGCCACTTTGTAAAACTTACCAAATTCAAGGACCTATTATGAAATTAAAGTTACCATTATTCAATTAGTTAGGTTTTATGTTCACATGTCAATTTTCAACCACTTTCATTCAACCAAACTCATTCAATTGAACATCCAAATATTCAGTGACCATAACGGAAGAAAGTAGAACATCAAAAAACATTAATTAACCAACTTAACAACCAAGCATATCGATACACTTCAGATCGTATCGATACGCCATTATCTCGTCAATTTCTCGGATTTCCAGTGGCACAAAAGGGTATTGATACGGTCTCATGTACCAATACGGTTCCTCATTCTGCCCTTTAGATGTATCGATACGGACCACCCAGTACCGATACGGTATGCCTATTTTAGCTATATTGTACCGATACGGTAGCCCGCGTATCTGTACGCCTAGGCCTGTATTGTCATATTTTGCTGGTTTTACATGTCAAAACACATCAAATATCAATCCAACATGTTAACAAAGCATAAGTAATCACTTGGGTCATGATTCTAAAGGTTTATAACACCAAGGCATGCTTTTAACAACACAACATATTTAGCAATCTATAGGCATGCTCCCTAAGCATAATAGCCAGTTAAGTACTAAAATGCAAACCAAACCAAATACCAACAATTAAAGGCCATTTACAAGTCTATTAAGGCACTACAAACTTGTGCCAAACCAGGGAGTTCACTACATACGCTCCCAAATTATCAAGGTAACCTCCCATTGCCAACTTATTACTATTGATTTGTTTAAAAACCATACTTGAGCTATGAGTGACGATTGGACTTCTTCACTTGCTGACTTGTTGCCCGTTCAATCTACTTTTCTGCATTGTTGTAAAAAGATAGCGTAAGAACATTTTCCTGGTGAGGGATGCTCAAATAAAACTAACCAACAATGCGGTTTAAAACCATTTCTCAAATAAAAGTCTCTTTCACATCATGCTCATTTATTTCATGCTTTAATCCACTTTCAAAGCAAATCATCAATCTTTAAACCACATGTATCATAAGTCTCATGCATTAACCATGATGCAACATCTCAAGCCGAAGCTTTTCATGCTTGTCTCTTATAAAGCATTTCTCAAAATATAAGCTCACGTATAAAACACATTATACAAAACATTTATAAACCATGATACATGTAAATCTCGTATATTGGCATTCGAGTGACCTGGATGGCTACACTCCATCCCAAAACACATGGTGTGGCTGTTCCCACCATAAACTAACTCGAATATGCGGATACACCTTATAGTGTGGCTGCTCCCACCATAAGAAAGGGCAGAACACTTGGTGTGGCTGCTCCCACCAAAGTGTTCACAAGGTATGGCTGCTTCCACCTTAATGCTCGTAAAGTGCGATTGTTCCCACTTTACGACTCACATGATGTTGCTGCACTCATCATGTTTTATCACATGTACGTACGAATTTTATTTACATTTTATAGTGCACTCTCATCCTATTGGTCAACTAATTATATTTGATAATATTAAGTCCCATCACTTTGCCAATATACACTTTTAAACCATGTTACCTCATTGTTTTTCATAAGCATCATTCAAACCAATTTCTATCAAAGTATCTCAAATACATTAAACCATTTATTTAGGCATTTTCTCAAACATGTTGCATACCACTTTCTAAACACATGTATTATCAAAATATAAACATATGCAACATTTTCCACTTCCAAAACATGCATATAACAGTAGGTAAAACAATTATATCTTCAAAGCATGAGCATGAATTTAATAAAACCATGGGAATCGAAAATCGAGAGTGAAATCTTCCATACTTACTTCCGAGCTTAGATTAGCATTTCAAGCTTAATCTAAACCCCCAAACATTGCTTTCAAAACTTTGAAAAGCTTTAAAACCAGTTCCACTCACCGAAAACACCTCGCTTGCTTTGCCGAGGCGAAATGAAGCTTCCGAATCAACCGCAACTCCTTCCGAAGCTAACGAAACAACATTCCCCGCTTCTAACCAAAGGAAAACGGAGGATTAATGCACAACCTTGCATCAAAATCCCTAGCAACACGTAACTACATCATCCTCCATCAACAACCAAGCTTTCGCTACCCGAAAACTACCGAAAAAACCAGCGAAACCTTTCTAACAAATCTCCAGCCATTACCCAACGAGATCAACATCAATTTACATCTAAAACACCTTCTCAACACTAAAGAACCACCAGCAACCAATCAACCACAAAATAAAGCCAAAAACTCAAAGGTTTCAACCTCGAAACCAACCAACTCACCTAGTTTCGGGTTTCCTAAGTTAAAATCACTAAATCAACCTTTCAATACATCATAATCATGACATAATCTCATTATAATCCAAGCAAAACAGATTTGAAATAAATATTTCTTAATTTAATCAATTAAACCTCAACTAAACATCACTTAAACCAATTTTCCATAATTGCAACATTAAAACCCAATAGAAAATATTCATAAAAGATCAAAAACTTAGGAATTTCAATAAAGAATTGTTGAGTGGATCATTGAATTGATTTAAGCCAAGAGGGGGTGAATTAGATTTTTGAAAGGATTGGTAGTGAAGTGGCAAATTAAAAATTCAAGACAAGGCACTTATAGTGGTTCAAGTTCCAATTGAACTCTACATCCACTGCCTTAGCTCCCACTAAGGATTTTCAAACAACTCCACTAGTTGATCTTCCCCTTTTCTAGGCTTAGGAGGAAACTTTTACATAAATGGTCAATTTTCTACCCAAAATTAACCAAACCCTCTTACAAGGTTTATAAAAAAGATTTTGGCAATTACAAGATATCTCTCAATTCAAATATTGCCCAATTACAAGCACTCAGCCCAATTGAAACAAAAAGATAGGAATTACAAAGAACAACAATTGGGGTTTTACAAAGATATGAGAAATTTAGCACTTGAGCTTGGATTTGATGTTGGAATGTTTCTTTGATGATCAATAGTTGTTGTTGGTTGATTTAAGACTCCCTTTTATACCTTCTCATTCAATTCTAGACGTTGGGGTTGTTGCCACCATAAATATAGCCGTTGGGATGCAATATTCCCGCCATAAATGCACTTCTGCAACTACCCATTTCGAAACACATGTACCTGTTTCGAAACAAACCAAAATAGAAATAGCCGTTGAGGTGTAATTAAGAGACCATATCGAAACGAATACGATCGTTTCGATACACTAAGAACTCGTTCCGAAACATGCTAGATGTTGTTTTAAAACATTTTGCCACTGCCAAAACCCGTATCGAAATGGCTTAAATCGTTTCTATACACCTTAACCATTTTCTGAAAATCAGTTATAAAATTGCAACAGTCATATTTTTTGAATCCAAGTTTGAAAATCGTTTTGAAACGTTTGAGGTCGTTTCGATACTGCCGTATCAAAATAGATCAACCCGTTCTATTGTTCTTCATCAGTTTCGAAACATATGGACCTATTTCGATACACCCGTATCGAAACGGGAAGGCTAGTTCCAAAATACATGTTAACAATTTCAAAACGTTCCAAAACGCCTAAGGGCCGTTTTACAATCACTGTTTTGACTTGGAAAACACTTAGAAACATTTGTATAACCTTTGGTTTTGACTTAACCATTTTACTTAAAAGTTTTTGGGAAGTTTTGAGGACTTAAAAATTTATTCTCTTTTTCAATTTAGTCCTTAAATTATTTGTTATATCAAAATCAATTCTTTGGTTTTACAATCTCCCCATTTTTGATATAACAAAACCAAGTATAAATTTTAAAGTGTTTTTGAAATCTTTGAAAAACTTTTAACTCCCCCTCAATTTAAGATAGATTTTAAAGTTTTGAAAATTTTCAATTTAAAGCATTTGAAACTTAAAACCAACTTAAAAACATTTAGGCTCTTATGAATTACTTCTCCCCCTTTTTGTTAGATCAAAAATATATAATAAAGGCTAATATGAGAATAAAGGAGATATAAAGCATAAACCAAACAACATAATATTATAAGAAAGCATTTAAGTTCAAGAAACAACATCAAAAACATAAACATCAAGCTCAATCCTAAAAAGCATAAAATTAAAGCATAGGTCTTAAAAACAAAAACATAAATAGGTGCAAACTTAATAATAATATGACATAATGATATGATATGATATGATATGCAATAAGCCTAGGGTGCCTCATCACCATCCTCGTCTCCAATGTCATCCAAGAAATCATCCTTATCCTTCGCTTGATCTTGACGAAAATGCCTCCAATCACCATAGAAGTTGGAGAATGAGAGATCCATGGATGATTGTTGATTTTCAAGAACGGTAAGACGATTCTTGTTTCCAAGAACACGATCCTCCAAGGATTGCAAATGAGTGTTGATAGCACCAAAACCCGAAGCCATGTTTGTATCCATCTGTTGAACCTTTCGGTAAGGAAGGCCATAAGAGCATCATTGTTGGGAGCCACAATGGGAGCCGGGTCTTGAGGTTGAGGCTCAACTTAAGGTGCTTGAGCTCTTCTATCAACATGAACCCATTCACCAAGAGTATAACGAAATCCGGACCTAACAAGAGAAGACTCACCAAGCTTTTGCTTTTGTGGTTCCAGAAAATCGTAGGAACAATCAAGACCAATGCGGACAAAGATGTAGCTCAACATTGTCCCATAGGTGAAGGAAGTGAGGGTGTCGGTTTGATGATTCCTCACTTGATGGACCATCTCGGCAAACATGATCTTCACCAAATTCGGTTGTTGTGCTTGACGAAAACACTCTAGCAAAAAATTATCAACTTGGCGGATGTGGGCAAATTTACCTCTGGATGGGCGAATGAACCATGAGATGATCAAGTGCAAGAAACGGTCATGAGCATCCAAGGTAAGAACCGATCCGGTATGAGCTCCAAAGTGATTTTCATCCTCAATACCCTCATTTTTTAGCCCAAGGATGTTCACTAAGGTGGATGGATCAATCCGAAACTTCTTTCCCAATAAGTAAGACTCAATGGGTATGACTTCGGAACGATCCTCATTGTTGATAAGAACGGCATTGGAGTAAAAGAGCAAAACCATATTCTTATAGACAATATCGGGAATGCTCAAGAAGGCTAGGAAACTCCATTGCGTCAAGAGAGGTAGGTATCTAAAGAGAAAACGTTCGGAGTCAAGGAAATCCATATCCACAACTCGCTCTCTTCGAACAACGACATCTTGAAAGAGTTTAAAACGACTCTTATCATATTGATTCCTAAGAATCTTAGAATATAGAAGGGTAAGGTTTGGACGCATGTTGTCTTGGTTTGAACCTTCACCCCTTCAGTTTTTCATTTCTTAGATTCCATTTAAAAACACCTAAAAACAAAGCAAGCAAGAAATTTTGAGTGTATGCATTTAAATCCTAATTCAATCCAATAAGAATCCCATTAAGGTTTTTAAAAACACTTTGAAAGTATATACATATTAAAAAAAATTGATGAAATCAAATTTGAAAAACTGTGTAAAAACTACGAATAAAATAAAATATATTTGAATCAAAAAATTTGAGATTTTGAAAAAAAATTTACAAGATTTTGAAAACCCATAATACAAAACAAGTATACAATACAAAACTATAATTTTCTAACATAAGATTCGAACAAAATCAAAAGAAAAAGATGGAAAATACCTCAAATATGGGATTTTGGAAGAATTGGTGGATGAAATTGCACCAAATTGATGAAGCTTGCTTAGATTTTCGTTTAGGAGTAAAAGCCCTCAAGTTTTGATGAAAGACAAGAAGATTTGGAGGGTTTTTATTGAGGAAATCGATTTAGGGTTTTTAAGTTTGATTAAAATAGTGTTTGAGCATTTAAAACCCTTTAAAATAGGCTTTCAGGATATGCGTTTCGAAATAGGAGAAATCGTTTCAAAACAGGCGTAACGAAACGTCTACGAACGTTCCGAAACAAGCCGACCGTTTCGATACAGGTTTGACTGTATCGAAGCCCAAGAGATTGCCTGTATCGAAACACATGGGGGATGTTTTGATACATGTTTTGGTAGAACAAAAACGCTTTGAAACCCTTTGGGGCATTTCGAAACACCTTGGTCCATTTGTATTCTTAGAAGACACCCGTATCAAAACAGGGTGACCCGTTTCGATACCAATTGGCCTGAAAGTGCAGATGATGCTCTAAATTGCAGAAAATTTGAATTTTAGTTGAATCTAGATGCATGAATGAGATGTATGAGCAAGATTAACATATCAAAACATGAACATACCCCCTAACTACAAGCAAGGATGAAATTAGGATCAAAAACACATAAGCATGGCATTTAACAAGAATTCAAGAAATTTTAAGCACAAAAAGGTCCTAAAAGGTCAAGATAGGCTAGTTAGACCTAACTCTCTCCTAAGGGACAAAAAACGCTCTTTATCTAGAGGTTTGGTAAAGATGTCCGCTAATTGATTTAAGGTGTCTACATACTCTAAAACAACATATTCTTTAAGGACATGATCTCTAATGAAATGATGCCTTATTTCTATGTGTTTGGTTCTAGAGTGTTGGATGGGATTTTTGGTAAGACATACGGCACTAGTGTTATCACACCTAAGAGGTATGGTGTCTACCTTCATTCCATAGTCTAAAAGTTGTTGTTTCATCCAAAGGACTTGAGCACAACAACTCCCTAAGGATATGTACTCCGCTTCAGTGGTAGATAAAGCTACACTATTTTGTTTCTTAGAGAACCAAGATATGAGCATACTACCTAAGAATTGGCAATTGCCAGAAGTACTTTTCCTATCGATCTTACGACCCTCGTAATTTGCATCCGAATAAGCATGAAGGTTAAAGTTTGAGTCTCTAGGGTACCAAAGACCTAAACAAGGAGTATCTCTAAGGTACCTAAAGATCTTTTTAACGGCTACAAGGTGAGACTCTCTAGGACTAGCTTGGAACCTAGCACACAAGCAAACACTAAACAATATATCTGGTCTACTTGCAGTAAGGTAAAGCAAAGATCCAATCATAGAGCGATAAAGCTTAGAGTCAACACACTTACCTCATTCATGTTTGTCAAGCTTTGTAGATGAGCTTATTGGTGTAGCTTGAGGCTTTGCTTGCTCCAAGCCAAACTTTTTGAGCATATCTTTGATATACTTAGTTTGATTGATGAAGCTGACATCCTTCATTTGTTTGATTTGGAGTCCTAAAAAGAATGAGAGCTCCCCCATCATGCTCATTTCAAATTCACCTTGCATCAACTTAGAAAAATCTTGACAAAGCAACTCATTAATAGAACAAAAAATAATATCATTAACATAAATTTGAACTACTAAGATATCTTTGCCATTGTTTTTAATAAATAGTGTTGTGGCCACCTTCCTTTTTCAAAACCTTTTCCAACTAGAAAACTTGATAATCTTTCATACCAAGCTCTAGGAGCTTGTTTTAAACCATACAAAGCTTTTGACAATTTGAAAACGTGGTTTGGAAAAATAGGATCTTCAAAACCCGGTGGTTGTTCCACATACACTTCTTCATTTATAAAACCATTTAAAAATGCACTGTTGACATCCATTTGAAAAAGTTTGAAGTCATGATAACATGCAAATGCAAGTAACATCCTAATTGCTTCCATTCTAGCTACGGGTGCATAGGTTTCTTCAAAATCAATTCCCTCTTCTTGAGTGTAACCTTGAGCAACAAGTGTAACCCCCTTAGCCCGGCCTAGACACCCGACCCAAACTGAGAAGATTACACGGGGAAAACCAAAGTCAACTTGTAAAAGTCAACCTCGATTAACGACCCTTTTTTTCTTTTTATCTTTCTAGATGCACATTAATATCCTATATGATTAGCAATTGGATTTAGTAGAAGCGACACAGCGAACGGAACTCAATTAGGGGTTCAATTGCATATAAACATATTTTAGGGACTAAATTGTAAATTTTCAAAATTATAAGAACTAAACGGGTTTTAATGTTACCAATCCAAAATTATTCATATAACATGCCAGCATGTCAAGTTTCATCATAAATGGATCGTCCAAACACATTTAATTAAGCATTTAATAATCAGGGACCAAAACGTAAGTAAATAGAAACCTGAAAACAACTCAAATTCAAATCCAATGGTCAGGTGTTTCGAAACACAAAACCCTGTATCGGAACGGCCGTTTCGAAACCAGGTTGACCGTTTAGATACGCAGGTACGTTCTGAAACCCGTTTCGAAACAATGCTTTCCAGAAGCAAAATGTTCCGGAACGTGCTTACTTGTTCCGAAATGCCATGACCATTCCAGGCCATCGTTCCGAAACAGATAAGGGCGTTCTGAAACGCCTTGCCCTGAAACTTCTCAAAATGTTGGTTTTGCTCAACTAACATCTCCGAAAACATTCCAATACATGCCACATCATACTTACAACATGTATACACACCAAAGACTATTAACATGAAGCACAAACTAAAACATAGCATCATGCATGCAAGCATTAGGACTATAGGCATGCTTCCTAGTCTTCAAAACCATACAAAAGCTAAAATCCACATTCAAGCACAAATCAAACCTCTAAGGCAATTTACAAACCAAAATAAGCAAACCAAACATGCTTAAGGTGTTTAACATCACCAAATACTAACAAGAATAGAAATCCCACCCATTGCCTCTTATTACACCAAGATGAACTACATACTTTGCTTAATCAAAAGCTTGGATTCCACTTGCTATCGGGCTGCCTTGAATACTCAATTCTCTGCATTGATGAAACAAATGAGCGTAAGCATGGAGCTTAGTGAGGATCGCTAAAAGCAACAATCATCAATGCATTTTATAAACCATTGCAACACTAATTACAAGCTCATGCCTTTCCTTAAAAACATGATCTTCTAGCATCAATGCACTTTTCAAACCACATGCTCTTAGCATCATTAAAATAATAGCAAATAACCTTATGCTCATGCTTAAACCAAGCATCGCATGCATTCTAGCATAAACCACAAGCATCTCATGCTTAATCCATTAATCAACAACATTATATTGGCTCGCAAGTGATCAATTCTCAAACCATACCAAAACCAACACAAATGACACAATCAAAAAGGCAGATTACAAGCGTTGTCCCACACGCTTCATACACACTACCAAAGGCTCACACACGAGAGCAACCCTCCATCATTGTGACACCCGTGGTGGAGTATAACGGTACAATCACAACCCCTCAACACCACTCATCGGTAGTTGTATAATTCCACTAACGAGAGCACAGGACACATAACACAAGATTCACGCACGGGGTTAACATCCACCGTTGTGATCTTAACCTTGATCGTTAGGGTACTTGGATGGAGTATACGGTACAATCACAACCCCTCGACATCCAAGGCATCTTTATTCACGGTGCACCCAATCCTATAGCCGGCTAACTATATCCGATTAAAGTAACCAAAATCCATTTTCATCACTTGCCAATATAATCATTTAACATCAATATTCCAATGTTTTACAAGCATAAACACAATACCATGTTCACAAGCATAACCATGCTTAATCTCAAATACATACATTTCTCAAATCCAAGGATCATCTACCAAATGCATCCTTAACAACATGGCATTAACCACCAGCATTATCAATGCTCAAAACATGCTTAAAACAGTAAATAAAAGCACATTTACATCAAGTGCATTTTCCAACAAAAACATAGCACATTCCGAGAGAGACTTTCGAATCACTTACTCTTGAGCTTAGCTAAGTGTTTCAAACTTACACTAAGCTCCCAAGACCATGCTCAAAGCGTTACAAAGCTTGAAATCTATTTCCACTCACCGATACGCGAAGTCTTGCTCGCCGACATGAAAATTACTATTCCGGAGCTTCCAAAAACGTCTCATTTGCTCCCGAATCAAGATCCCCTGTTTTCACATCATCAAAACAGAGATCTAAATTCATTAAAATGCATTTCAACACCGGCAACCAATCACAAACTCATTGCCCACCCAAACTACACCAATTTACCCATCCGAAACAACCGAAAACTCAATTGATTGCTTCATAAACCAAGCCCAGCCAACATACATCACTTCCAATCAATTTTAAACATTAAAACACATCTAAAATCAACCTAAACCCTTCCTTATACCTCCAGCAAGCATTACTCCAACATTTCACCTCAAAAACCCAACTAGAACTATCAAGAAACTCAAGGATCTCTAGGATTTTGGGATCTATATCACAAAACCTCTTTTCAACATATTAACCACCTCAAAACTTAATTAAAATCAATCTAAAATAGAGCTTAACAAAACAAGCCCGAAAATCAAGAGTTTCATCATATTTTTGCAAGATTTCAATCTCAAATCAATACCATAATGAAAACTCAACTAAAAACATTAATTAGAAGCCAAAGATCTTGAGAATTTCAATAAAGAACCTATATTGAAGGTTGAGAATGGGATTTACCTCCAATCCTTGCTTTCCTCAATGAATGACAAGTTTTTCTTAGCAAAAATCTTGAAGAACTTGAAAGAACTCTTGAAATTTGTTTAGAAAATAATGAGAGAGTGTTTGGGAGAAAAGAATTCTGGAGAAAATGAGTTAGAATGGTGTTTGGCTGAAAATGAGAAGAGGAAGGTAGTTATGTCAAATGAAATCTCATTTTTCTAATTTATTAATTTTAATTTAATAAAATTCTTTTATTAAATCACTTAAAAATCCTTTTAAATCACATTTCATATTAAGGAAAGGCTAAATTTCCATAAAGCTCCCTAAATATTCTAATATTTTGGCTCCTCTTTTAAAAATTGCATTTTTCCACAGTTTTAAAACTTTAAATTTTGGTCACTAACCAAAATGTATTACTTCCGAAACTCTTTTTGTAAAATTGATTTGACCAACCTCCTAAACATAATTTTAGGGGATTTTAGCAATTTTTACCATATTTTTATCCTATCCCGATCCTTGATTTCCCTAAATCACCTAACGCGGCTCAAACCGTTTTCGACCGGTCCGGTTCGATGTCCAAAACATCTAGGCCCAAAACCAGGGTGTTACAACAAGCCTAGACTTATTTCTCATTATGTTACCACTCTCATCTAGTTTGTTTCTAAAATCCCATTTAGTTCCTATAGTAGATTTATTTCTAGGTCTATCAATAAATGTCCACACTTTACTTCTCTCAAATTGATTTAACTCATCTTGCATGGCCAAAATCCAAAAGTCATCTTTTAATGCTTCTTTAACATTCTTAGGATCAATGCATGAGATAAAACCAACATGATTAAGCATTTTAAGAGAAGAACGAGTAGTTACCCCCATGGATGGATCACCCAAGATCTCACCACCCTTGACATAGGTGTACTCCCTTGGGTAGCTCACTTCCTTTTCCTCAAGAGACATGTCTTGCAATGCTTCTAGAGGCGGTTCTTGTGTTTCTTCCTCTTTTGTTGGAATCTCATTCACCTTTGATGATTCTCCACCATCATTGGCTTCAATGATCTCTACATCATTATCATCACAAGAATCTTTCCTCGGAAGGAGGTTATCATCGAAAACCACATGAATAGATTTCTCTACAACTAAAGTTCTTTTGTTAAACACACGATAGGCTTTAGAGTTTAAAAAGTAACCTAGAAAATTAGCTTCATCTCTCTTTGCATCAAATTTACATAAATTATCCTTTCCATTGTTTAAAACAAAACACATGCAACCAAAATGATGAAAATAGCTAATGTTAGGCTTTTTAGATTTTAGAATCTCATAAGGAGTTTTCTTCAAAATAGGCATAATCATTACTTGTTTTATAATGTAGCAAGCGGTGTTAGTGGCTTCCGCCAAAAATACTTAGGTAAATTGTTTTCACAAAGCATTGTTCTAGCCATTTCTTCTAAAGTTCTATTTTTCCTCTCAACTACCCCTTTTTGTTGAGGAGTTTGAGGAGCCGAAAAATTATGACTAATCCCATTTTTATTACAAAAAAACATCAAAACCAATATTTTGAAATTCGGTTCCATGATCACTTCTAATATGTGAAATTTTAAGTTCAATATCATTTTGGGTTATTTTTTGAAAATATGATAAAGTTTTCTAAAGCCTCGTCTTTGGTGCTTAAAAAGAGAACCCCAAGTATATCTAGAGTAATCATCAACAAGCACAAATGCATATGATTTTCCACCCAAGTTAGTAGTCCTAATTGGCCCAAAGAGATCCATATGGATCGATTGCAAACATCTACTTGTAGAAACATCATTAATGGACTTGAAAGAGGCTTTATGTTGTTTACCTTTAGCACATGCATCACAAATTTTATCTAATGAGAACTTGAGCTTAGGTAAGCCTCTAACTAGATTAAGGGAAACTAATTTTTCTAAAACGCTAATGCTAGCATGTCCTAGTTTCCTATGCCATAACCATGCATTATTTTCATTTTAAGCAACTAAGCATGCATGGGATGTATGAATGTCATCTAGATGCACCATATATATTGCCTATGCGATGACCAATGAGAATTGTTTTGTTAGATTTAATATCAACTATTCTACACCCAATTACATCAAACATGACATTAAACCCTTTATCACAAAGTTGACTTATGCTCAATAAATTATGTTTTAGATCATTGACATACAAAACATTTTCAATGAGTATGGAAGAGTGATTACTTATGGAGCCAATACCTTCAATGTGGCCTTCGGAGTTTTCACCAAATGTTACTACTCCTCCACTTTTTGGCTTTGATTCCATGAATCGACTCTTGTCTTCGGTCATGTGTCTCGAGCATCCACTATCAAGGTACCACAAATTTTGACTTTGTGATTTGGCCTTGTAGCAATGCTCCCACTACAAACAAAGAGATTAAGCTTTGATTTTTGGTACCCAAATAATTTTGGGTTCATGAGTGTTTGCTCCCAAAAGGTTGGTTCCCTTAGGAATCCAAGGTGACATGGCATTAACATTATTAGATTTTACAAGTTCCTTAGGAACCCATACACTTCTAATCCTTTTAGTTCTAGAATGCCTATTGGAGCCACTTTGTTTGTAGTTAAAATTCTTTCTTTTTACAAAGTTTGTTTTTGAAGATTCACCTTTTTCAAGTTTTGAAGAACCAACATTTTTGAAAGAATTTTTGGGCTCATTTAGCTCATTCACCAACTTTTGGTGCTCATCATTACATTGAGAAAGAAGGTTATTTAAATCAATATTTTCTTGTTCAAAGAATTTTAAATCATCTTGCAAGCTTGAAACCTTTTTTTCTCAAAATCCGAGTTAGTTTTAGAGAGTAAATCATTTTGAGCTTTTAAATCTGAAATGACTTTTTTTGTTTTTCAAAATGGACTCCTTATACTTCTCTACAAACTCATCATATACCTCTTGTAACTCATCATAAGCATCATGCGATTCATCAAATGTAAAATCAAAAGCAAGATGAGTTAGAGGTTACCATAGAATCCTCCTCAAGAGCTATGAGGCATAGGTTGGTTAGTTCGTGTTCCTCATCCTCGGATGACTCCTCATCACTCCAAGTAGAAATATTGGCTTTGAGCTTCTTCTTCTTCTCAAAGCCCTTCTTCTTAAGTTGAGGGCAATCGGAACGTATGTGACTAGGCTTCTTGCACTCAAATAAAATGATGGGATCCCTTTCTTCTTCTTTGCTTTTTTTCTTGAAGTCTATCTTTCTTTGAAATTTCCTCCCTCGGTTAGACTTCATGAACCGTGAGAATCGTTTGGCTATTATTGCCAATTCCTCAGTCTTCCTCCTCACTAAAAGAGCTCTCCTCTTGTTGAGAGGCTTTGAGAGCAACTCCTAGCTTATTCTTCTTTTCCACCTCATGCTTCCCTATTCTTCTTTCTTTTTTCTTCTTTTCTTCTTCTCTTCCTTGTTTCATAATCTCATGAGTAAGGAGAGAACCAACAAGCTCATCAAGCTTCAATGTCTTCAAATTCTTAGCTTTGATGATGGTCGTTCTTTTACTATCCCAAGACTCCGGGAGAGAATATAGAAGCTTTCTTACTAACTTGTCTTCGGGAATCACTTCATCGAATCCTTTAAGACCATTGACAATGATCGAAAACCGATCAAACATCTTGGAGACGCTCTCATCGGGATCTATCTTGAAATTTTCATAGCTCAAATTTAATAGCCCGATCTTTGTCTCCTTCACATCGCTAGTTCCTTCATATGTCGTCTCTAGAGTGTCCCACACTTCTTTTGCGCTCTCGATTGAAGAAACCTTAGAGTAGATGTTTGGACCAAGTGCACAAAATATGATGTGTAGAGCTTTGTCGTTGACTTGCATCCTTCGTCTATCTTCCTCGATCATCTCTGACTTTACCTTCGGGACAAGTCTTCCTTCATCGTTTCTTTTTACCAGAATGTAAGGCCCTTCTTTCACTACATCCCAAACTATATAATCGATGGACTTGATGAAGAGACGTATCCTATTCTTCCAATATGAGTAGTTGTCCCCATTGAAGAATGGTGGTTTAGTGGTGGATTGAGACTCGTAAACGTTGAAGGTTGAGGTAGATGTCATGGCATGACTTTAGACTTGATCACACTCTTCTAGGATCTCCTCTTGTGGTTGTTAATCCTTAAAAAGAGGTAGGCTCTGGTACCAATTGTTGAGTGGATCGTTGAATTGATTTAAGCCAAGAGGGGTGAATTGGATTTTTGAAAGGATTGGTAGTGAAGTGGCAAATTAAAAATTCAAGACAAGGCACTTATAGTGGTTCAAGTTCCAATTGAACTCTACATCCACTACCTTAGCTCCCACTAAGGATTTTCAAACAACCCCACTAGTTGATATTCCCTTTTTCTAGGCTTAGGAGGAAACCTTTACACAAATGGTCAATTTTCTACCCAAAATGACCAAACCCTCTCACAAGGTTTACAAAAAAGATTTTGGAAATTACAAGATATCTCTCAATACAAATTTTGCCCAATTACAAGCACTCAACCCAATTGAAACAAAAAGATAGGAATTACAAAGAACCACAATTGGGGTTTTACATATATGAGAAATTTAGCACTTGAGCTTGGATTTGATGTTGAAATGTTTCTTTGAGGATCAATAGTTGTTGCTGGTTGATTTGAGACTCCCTTTTATACCTTCTCATTCAATTCTAGTCGTTGGGGTTGTTGCCACCATAAATATAGCCGTTGGGATGCAATCTTCCCACCATAAATGCACTTCTGCAACTACCCGCTTCGATACACCTTGTACCTGTTTCGAAACAGACCAAAATAGAAATAGTTGTTGGGGTGTAATTAAGAGACCGTATCGAAACGGATACGATCGTTTTGATACACTAAGAGACCGTTCCGAAACGTGCTAGATGTCGTTTCGAAACATTTTGCCACTACCAAAACCCGTATTGAAACGGCTTAAATCGTTTCGATACACCTTAACCATTTTCTAAAAATCAGTTATGAAATTGCAACGGTCATATTTTTTGAATCCATGTTTGAAAAACATTTCGAAATGTTTGAGGTTGTTTCGATATTGTCGTATCGAAATGGATCAACTCGTTCAGTTGTTCTTCATTCGTTTCGAAACATAGGGACATGTTTCGATACACCTGTATCGAAACGGGAAGGCTAGTTCCGAAACACATGTTAACAGTTTCAAAACCTTCCAAAACGCTTAAGGGCCGTTTTGAAACGGTGACTCGAAAATCACTGTTTTGACTTGGAAAACACATAGAAACATTTGTATAACCTTTGGTTTTGACTTAACCATTTTACTTAAAAGTTTTTAGGATGTTCTGAGGACTTAAAAATTATTTTCTCTTTTTCAATTTAGTCCTTAAATTCTTTGTTATATCAAAATCAATTCTTTGGTTTTACAAGAACCTTTCATTAGAGGAGGAGAACGAAACCTTACCTTTAATGATGATTTTTCCCTTCAATTGTAAAGATTTACATGAGAAAACAAAGATAAAACCATAAGATTCTGATAGGAAATCATTTAGTATTAAAAGATAAATTAAGTTTAGTGTTTACCACAAATCTTTGAAGAAGAAACTGATGTTTGGCTAAAGAGAATTTGAGAGAAAATGATTGGGAGAAAAGGTAATTACGTGAAATATGTTTTAAGGGACAAATGCTAATTTAATTCCCTCCACTTGTTTATTTATTAAAACCACTTTAAAATTGACCAATTAAAAGGGGGAAGTTTGAATTAGATTTTGGATCAATAGCTCCTTAAAGACTCAAAGTTCTGATCTTTTACAATTTAGTCACTAAAAACAGTTTTACGATCTTTACATTTTGGTCACCAATTTCCAAAATGTCAAATCTCCAAAATCCATTTTCCAAAATTGATCCCACCAAAATCATATATATATATAATGATTTTTAAACATTTTTCCATACTTTACCAACCTCAAAAACCCTTTAAAATAATTTAATCTCGAAACTAGTCTAAGTTGTTCGAACCAGTTCTCTCGAACCATCTAACCTAAACCCGGCTAACTCCTAAGCCCAAAATCGGGGTTTTACATTCCATGATTACATCAAGTTTGAAAATCGTATTGACAAGGAAAGGAGCTTATCGATACAGCCAAATATCGTATCGATACGGATGTAACCGTATCGGTACGCATGGACTAAACTTCAAAAATTTAGATTGAAAAATACTTAGAAAATTTTTGGGATACTTGGATTTTGATTTAGAAATACTTATAGTTCAAATCTTTGTCATTTTGTGAGTCTTTTGAGTATTTAAAAATTTATTTTATTTTACAATTAAGTCCTTGAAAAATATTGTTATATCAAAATCAATTTTAGTTTTACAATTATGCCTTACTTTATTGCCTAAGTAATTCAGATGGGGTACTATAAAGGCCATGATAAAAAAATAGTCTTTTAAGATATAGATAAAATACATTACAAACTATTTAATTATAGGTTTAATAATAAAAAATTATAAGTATTGTTTCATTATTCAAACAAGCAACCAGTTAACTGCTAATAAAAGTATTAGAAACTATAAGGCCATCAAACAAGACCCCGGTCAAGGCATAGCTAAGGTTTGATAATTAAAATGTTATTTTTTTTCTAAAAATAATAATTTAATTTTGTGACAAACTAGTCAATCAACTTTTAAAATTAAAATATGATATAGTATAATAATAGTTTTAGTCCTAAAATTTATGTATCCTATTAATTTGGTCATAATTTTAAAAAATTCAATAAATTTAACCATTTATATTTAAAAATCTTGACATTGCACTCTCTTGATACACTCTCTGACCACTTGTCGCACTCCATGCTATTGTCCCTCAACTTGATATTCGACATATGAGATAGCTTGATAGACACAGTCTCTTCACTGTTAGACAACTGACAAACTAATAGAACATGCTCATTAGGACTAGGGGTGTAAGTGAACCGAGCTTGATCGAACAAGACTATGTTCATGTTCGTTTGTTTATTTTTAAAGGTGTTTCATGCCCGGTACGTGTTCGTTTAAATTTTTAATATTGTATTCGTGTTTTTTATTTATTTTTGAAGGTGTTTGTGTTTGGTTGTTTAGTTTTCACGAACATGTTCATTTAAGTGTTCTCGAACGTGTTCGTTTAAGTGTTCACAAACATATTTGTTTAAGTGTTCACAAATGTGTTCATTTAAGTGTTTACGAACGTGTTCGTTTAAGTGTTTGTGAACATGTTCGTTTAAGTGTTCACAAATGTGTTCATTTAAGTGTTCACAAACATGTCCCTTTAAGTGTTCGCAAACATGTTCATTTAAGTGTTCGCGGACGTGTTCGTTTATATGTTCGCGAACGTGTTCATTTATATGTTTAGAAATGTTAACTAAATTAACAATAAATAAATAAATAAAACAAGAGCAACAAAATAAAACTTACATTTCAACATGAACTTATATAGCATCCTTAGCAACAACAAAAAGTAGTATTTAGATAAATCCACAAGCATTTTCATCCTATAAACAAGCCTATAAATGAGCTTATAATTGAGCCTATAAATGAGCTTTTTCGTGAACATATACGAACCTAACACACCTATGTTCGTGTTTTTTCGTTTATTAAATGAACATAAAAATTTTGTTCATACTCGTTTATTTAGCTTAATAAACGAACGTTATACGAATGGTTCGTCAAACGCTCTGTTCATCTACCCCCCTAATTAAGACCTAATATCGCCTGCTAGTAGATACAATCACTTCACTAATGAAAATTTTAAATATGAAGATTAAATTTATTGAATTATTCCAAATTATGACGAAATTAATATAGAACGTATAAATGTTAGAGACTAAAATTGTTATTATGTCAAGTTATCTATTTCAATTTTAACATTGTAATGATATATTTATTATAAAAAGATTAATTAAATAATTAAATTGTTACTTTCAAAAGACAGAAAATTTTTGCTAAAAAACCCCTTTTGTTGTTTCATGATGATGAGCATGGTACCATGGAGTAGGAGCCATGGTGTTTGTGGTATTGAGTATTGTTGCTTAGGTTTATCCTTTAGCTTGATTTTATTGTTTTAGGTATTATTGTGTGTACTATTTTCCTCCGACTAGGTTTAAATAGGTTTTTAATGAGACACACAATAATACATCTCATGTATGATTTTTACCTATTATAATCATACCATCTTTAAAAAAAACCCTTTGTACTGCATAAATAAGACCCCCTCAATTAACCAAAAGCAAAACACATATCATCATCCCTCACAATGACTCATTTCATTGATCCTAATACACTAATAAAATATTGTAAGAGAAAATGAAAATTATCTCATTGTTCTAAACCTCCCTAACTCTTTTCAATCTCATACAAGAAATTAAACTTTTAAAATAAAGCCCGCAAAAAAAAAGCAAATTATCAATAAGGTTCCCAAGTAAAATATCTAATGTTTCATCCTATTAGAGTAACTGATTGTTGGTTGTTTATATGTATTTTTTAAGATTCAATGCAAGTTTGTATTTAAAAAATAAAAAATCCCAAGTGTCAATTATTATAATAATAATAATAATTTTATTATTAATATTTATCAATACACCTAATAAAGAGTCGATTATGGGTGAGTTTGTGGTGCGGCAGCTCTAGGGTGTGGCTAAAAGACGGCAAGTTTGGAAACTTGCTCAAG
This sequence comes from Hibiscus trionum, assembly GCA_030270665.1. Lineage (NCBI taxonomy): Eukaryota > Viridiplantae > Streptophyta > Magnoliopsida > Malvales > Malvaceae > Hibiscus > Hibiscus trionum. The sequence goes on along the minus strand of BSYR01000057.1, from coordinate 20,394,750 downwards.
AACCTAAAATGTTAAACTTTTAGTTAACATTTTAGGTTGGATTTTTCGTGATTTTTGACAAGTTTCGATACTTGCAAAACAAGTTTTGAACTTTGTCCAAGAACCTAAAATGTTATAATAAAAAAAGCAAGTATGGAAACTTGTCAAAAATCACAAAAAAATCAACTTAAAATGTTATTAAAAAGTCTAACATTTTAAGTTCTTGGACAAATTTCGAAACTTGCCATTTTTTAGCCGCACCCTAGACCTGTTGTATGTTAAACTCGTCGGTCAATTATAGTCCATCTGTTAGTCAATATTATCAATTTTCCACATCAATCATACATATTTATATTTTGTTCTACCTTTTTCATACTTTTCTTAACTTTATGAAGCTGCCCATTTGAAATCTAAGAAAGTCGGACAAGCTTCCTTCAATGCTAATAATTCGGCATGGTCGGATCAGGTAACCCAACAAATTTAGAGAAGTAAATTAATGTCCTCCCATTATGGTCCTGAAGAGAGCCTTATATTCCAGATGGTCTGAAAATCCCATAGACAGCACTATTAGTGTTGAACTTTAACAAATCAATAGGAGGAGGAAGGAATGTGGATATTTACCGTGACACCACCAACAAATTCTAAGCATGATGATATCAAAAAGTTGGTTTTTGTCCACTTTAATACCGTTAAACACCACATCATTCCTAACAGCCAGATAGACCAAAAAATTCCGAAGAACGATGTTCTCCAAACGTTGAGAGAGCTCGGTGCAATTGAGACTTCCGACCACATCCACAGCAAGCTTCTCGAGTTTGAGAGGAGAGTAATGTTAGAAGATTAGCGTAATAATCCAAGAAATAACAAAAGAATAAACAGTAAAAATAAATACTAAATTTATTAATTAAATAGAACAAAATTTGGAAAGAAATTGAATATTAAACAATAAATTAGAACCGTTTACTTGTATCCAGACAACAATTTGGATGAACAGATTTGTTGAGGCCTGTGAAATTATAGTTTTCTTAAGACATATTCACCCACTCCTATGGTGCTTGAGAAACGTTAGACGTCTATCTCCCAACATACAACAACAAAATGATCAATTGTAGTAGCACAGATGTAGAGATCACGAACTGGAAGCTTGCCTTCTTCTATCACCGTGAAAATATGGAAAATAAATGCAAGATGTTTTTAAAGAAAATGGGGAGAGTTGAGAGGAAATTGTCTTCACTTGCAATGTCCATTGTGTTGTTGTGAATTCTCTTCTTGATGAAACCTCCATAATCTAATTATAGATTATTTAGCTTCATAAAATCTATTTTGAATTTCAAATTTTTTGACAGATTCTTGGATGAGGAAATCGAAAAAAAAATGAATTGGGCTAAAATTTTGGCATATCCATGCTAGGCCCAACCGGTCCAGACATTTGCGTCGCCCACGTCATGCGGGTGCAACCACAACCTGAATGGGTTTAATGAATTTCGATTCGCACCCCTCTATGCATGTGCACGAGGCAAAGTCTTTGGTAAGATTATTCAACAACCCCTTGGTTGGTTCCATTATATATACATATCTCACACTTGGTCTCTAACCAATGTGGGATTCAAGCTTACTATTTCCTCACCAATCTTTGCAAGTTGCCTACTTTGAGCATCAATTTCTCATTTATAACTCAACCAATTTGAGCATATGAGATATCATTGTAAAGATCTCATGAAGTAAAATATGAAACGATAATTTCCTGATTCGATTCTCCATCTTTACCCATAGAAGATATTCCTCAAAGTTTATAGATTATCGCAATTTTCCAACAATTCCCCACATGAATAAAATTGATTTTTTTAAAAACATTTTGACTCGATGTGGTAATAGATTTTATGATCGATAAATGCATAGGATAGATAGGTGTCCACCGTTGAACCTTCCCTTGTGAAAGTATATTTGCTTTATTGGCTGACCAATAGACGCGGTGTGTTTGAACTGTTCTGGATGTTGTGTAAACAATGATACAGTTCACACAACTATCTCATTGGAAAGAATATTAGTTCTCATGGGCATGTCCATATGGCCGTGAACATCGCCCTGGTTTTGTAAGAGTTTGAGAGAACTATGGCTCAATAGTCTCCTTGAAGCAACCTCACTTCACTCTCACATAGGTGACTTATATTGTTTGGCTCACCAAACACACAGTAGTCATTAAAAGCTTTGCTTAGCCTACTCCACTTTCGATCACTATTTACATCATAGAAACGGACTAGGGAGAATAACCCATATAGTGACTGCACATGTCTATGCAATTAGGTTGTCCCTTGGAACCTGGATCTTGGGATCTCTAGTCAACTTGTTGAGATGTTTGTTTTGTTATAATAATAGAAAACTTATTTTTGGACTAAATTGAAAAGGTTTCAAAAATGTTAATAAGTCCAAACAACTTGAAAATATGTTTGATGAATTTTAAAAGGCTTTGGAATGATTTAAAATGTCTTTAAAATATCCAAACCTTTGTTTTTCATGCCACCATACTGATACGGTATAACCCGTATCGATACACTTTACGGATTTAGCTACAGGAAAATTCTAGTAGCCAAAACCTGTACCGATACGGCTTGGTCGTATCGATACGGAGAGGACGTGTATCGATACGCTATATGGCGTTTCAATACGGTTGTTTTACAAACCCCCAACGACTAGTATCCGCACCGATACGGTTGTATTGAGTACCGATACACCTAACGGTTTTCAACGGTCATTTTCCCAACGGCTATTTGAATTGCATGTCGTATCGATACGCCTGTAAGCGTATCGATACGCATCAGCTAGAAAGACTCCAACAGCTAGTTTCTGAAGAGGCCATACCGATACGGCTAACTACGTATCGATACGGGCAGCTTCAGAACTGTATTTATTACGGGAAATAAAGGCCCCAACGGCTCCAATTCAACCCCAATGATCTCCAACGGATCGCTCTAGACTGCCCGTTTTTTTGTTTTCACCCTAGAGTTCATTTCCTTACATTTAGTGTAGCTTTGGACCAACTTGCGTCTTGGCACTGCATGCTTCCATTCAAAGGTGATCAATCTTTCAAGGCTCTTTTAAAAAAAGATTCATTTGAATGGGAAATTCTTATAGCCCTTTTTTCTATTTCTCTCGTTCTCTCTTTCTTTCTCTCTCATTTTTTTACAAAACTGCACTTTTCAATTTAGTGCTTTCACTATTGATTTCTTCAACTTTCATGTTGGTAACTTTCGACTTGATTTGGGTTGGCTCTTTGAGCAAAAACTTTTCTTTCGCCATTTCCTTGTAATATTTTTGTTGCTGGAACTGAATGTTGCATTCCATGCATTCATTCTCCTTTATTGCCCCCTAATTCATGAGGTATCATCTTCATAGCATAATCAAAATCCAACGTCATTCATTTATCCACAAACTTTTATCTCCTTTGCCCCCAGTGTAGGGGTGATCCTTGTGTTGAGTGGATCGATTGAATGATTAAGACCAAGAGGGGGTGAATTGGGATTTAAAAACTTTATGGAGTGAAAGAGCAATTTAAAAATGAAGAACAAGAGATTTTAGAGTGGTTTAAGTTCCAAATGAACTCTACATCCACTACCTTAGCTACCACTAAGGATTTCAACAATTCACTATTTGTTCTTCCCCTTTTCAAGGCTTAGGAGGTAACCTTTACACAACCGGTCAAATTTTCTACCCAAAATTTGACCAAACCCTCACCAATAATCAAAGAAGAAATTGGACAAGAAGTATATCTCTCAAATACAAATTTTTCCCTAGAAAAACAACACTCAACCCAAATTTGAAGATAGAATAAGAATTGGATACAACACAATTTGGGAATTACAAGAAATTGGAAATTTAGCACACTTGAGGTTGGATTTTTCCTTGAATGATTGTCTTTAATGCAATAGTTGTTGTTGGCCTTCAAAGAGCTTCAATTTATACCTCATCTATTAATTCTAGGCGTTTGGGTGGTTGGGGAATTGAATAGAGCCGTTGGAACCCTCTCTTACCACCATAAATGCACTTTTGCAGCTATCTGTATCGGTACACGGGGAGCCGTATCGATACCTGTCTCAAAAAAGAAAGAGCCGTTGTACACAATAAATAGGGGGTATCGAAACACACGTAGGCGTATCGATACGGGGGATCGAAACGGATGAGACCGTATCGATACCTTTTTCTCGACTTAGCTCACTGGAAGTTTCCGTTTCGATACGAGGGTTTACCGTATCGATACGGGTCAACTACCAATTTAAAATTTGGTTACCTAACAACTGACACCAACGGTCGAAAGCATTTAAAACGATATGAATTAAAAAATTGTTAAAACTGTATCGATACGGTTGGATACGTATCGGTACACCATTCAAACTCTTTCAGACTTTACAAAGGAGCGTATCGATACAGATTGAATCTGTTTCGATATGGTGTTTCGATACGGTTAAGTGCGTATCGAAACGAACTCCTCCAGTAGCCAACTTTGTAAAAAAGGTATCGATACGCTGGAAGCGTATCGATACACCTGGACGGTTTTCAATAGTTTGGCCTTGGAACACTTAGAAAATATTTTGAGTTTGAGTTTTTCAAATCAGTTTTAAAGTGTTGGTGATTTAAAACTTATTAAGGGACTTATAAAACAATTTTAAGTTTTTCAATTTGATCCTTAAAGACTTAATTATATCAAAATCAAACATAGGTTTCACAATCTCCCCCTTTTTGATATAACAAAACTAAAACTTAAACTTTTTGACACTTTGAAAAACTTTGCATAAATTGACTCCCCCTTAATATGAGCTAGGTAACTTTTAAGTTGAAAATCAAAATTTTTAAGTGTTGTGAGCTTCCCTCTCCCCCTTTTTGTTAGATTAAAAAAAATTGAGACAAAGTAAAGTGCATAACATAGGCAAAGGTATAAATAGGCAACATAAATATCATTAAGTTCAAAATAAAGCATAACATCAACTTAAAAATCTAACGAAACAGAAAATCAAAGCATAGGTTTAAAATAAAGCAAACTTAGTCCTAAGAACATGAAACAAAGGTGCATAAATAGAAATATCCTAGGTGATATGCATGAAATGCAAGGAGAAGCTACTAGGCATCATCATCGCCGTCTTCATCGTCTTCATCTTCATCTCCATCTACAATTGGATCATCATTCCTCATGCTATTACGCCACTCATCATGGAAGGCGGAGAGAGCAATATTCAAGGAGTTATGACCACCTTCAAGAGAAGTTAGACGATTCTCCATGTTCGTCATCCTTGTGTCAAAGCTTGTTTCAAGAGCGGTTAGACGATTCCCCATATCCGTGCGTAACCCTGTGAATTGCTCATTAAGGAAGGTCATAAGAGCATCCATGGAAGGTTGAGGAGGAGGTGGAGGAGCTTGAGGAACTTGATCACCTTGATTTTCCAATTGTGTCGCGGCCTCGGGTGGTAGCTCGGAAAGACGTAACCAACTACCATTAAAATAATGGAACTTACCCCGTGCAAGAGAGCGTTCATCAATAGGATCGGTGAGGGGAGTTGGGAAGTCAAACGAGCAATCAATATCCTTTTTCAAAAAAATTAGCTTAGGGTCGTACCATAGGTGAACAAGGTGACAAGAGAGGTGTGGCGATGTTGCACAAGATAAATAATCTCCGCAAACATAATACGAGCAAGGTTTGGACGTTTTCTCTCACGGAAGCAACGAATCCAAAAGTCATCCACTTGACGGATGGTAGAGTACTTTCCTCCGGAAGGCCTAAACCACCAAGAGACCATCAAATGGAGGATCCGATCTTGAGCATTGAGGGCGATGACAGAACCACTAAGAACATGGCCTAAAGCATTCTCATCACCAAGGCCTTCATCCTCCAACTTGAAAACTTCACATATAGATTTTACATCAAGGAGGATTTTCTTGCCCATGAGATAGGAACTAACTCCGGTAACAACCCCATTACGATTAGCATGGCATTTGGCATTAGCATAAAAGATTAAAACCAAAAGACGGAAATAAAACCCGGGAATTGAGAGAAAATCCATAAACTTCCAAAGTTGAAGCAAAAGAAGATATTCAAATTTGAATCGCTCCGAGTTAAGAAAAGGAATAGATATTACCCTTTCCGGACGAATCTTGTAGTTTTTGAATTTACGAAAATATGTGAGAGCTCTGGTGGTTTCAAAGGAAAGTTCATAGATTTGGGTGTAATTTGGACGAGCACCCTCTCCGGCATTAGATGATTCACCGGTTTGAGTAACACGAGGTCTCTTCCTAGATTCCTTGGGTGCCATGAACTAGAAAAACAAGTGTATGCATTTAGATTCCTTCATTCAAGTCATTTAGAAATCAAAGATCAAGGTAAAAAAAAATTTGCAAAATAAAATTTGAAGAAGAAATTTTGAAAAACAGAATTTTGTTAAGAAGATAAATATAAAAACAAAACAAAAGAAAAGAAAAATTAAAAAAGAAAAGGAAGTGTTTTACCTTGATAGGGATTAGAGAAGAATGAAGAAAAGCCTAGCACCAAATTTGATGAGAAAAACCTTAGAGCTTTGCTTGATTTGAACCCTCTTGAAGTTTTTGAGTTGTGGTGTGAAAATATGAGGGAGGAAGAGCCTATTTATAGGCTAAAACGGCTAGGGTTTTTAGGGTTTTAAGAATTTTAGTTTTGGTAAAAGTTGAAGACTTTAAATGCCAAAATTAAAGTTGTCTGTGCAATCGATACAGGGAATTACGCTTTTACCCCCGTATCGATACACCCTCAGGCGTATCGATACGCCTGAGGGTGTATCGATACGGGGGTAAAAGCGTAATTCCCTTAAAAATGCCCGTTGAAGAATCGTATCGAAACGGATGCAATCCGTATCGAAAAGATTGAAGCTCGTATCGAAACGGGTTTAACCGTATCGATACCCGTTTAAGGAAAAATGAAGTCTGGGAAGCTAATGAAGTACACGTATCGATACGCGTAGGGCCGTATCGATACTCTATGCCCATAAATTCATTTTAGGCCTAAATAACAACCATAGGCTCGATTTTAACACCTCCTAAAGAAATGCAAATGATGAATGAACAGTTCTAAGCATATTTGAATAGAATCATACTCCCCCTAGCTATAGGCATGGACATTTTCAAGAGTTACAACACACAAATATGCAATTTCACAAGATCAAGCAATTTTAAGCACAAAAGAGGCCCAAAAAGGTCAAGATAGGCTAGCTAGACCTAACTCTCTCCTAAGGGACCAAAAACGCTATTTGTCTAAAGGTTTTGGAAATATGTCCGCTAATTAATTTAAGGTGTCTACATACTCTATAACCACATCTTCTTTAAGGACATGATCTCTAATGAAATGATGCCTTATTTCTATGTGTTTGGTTCTAGAGTGTTGGATGGGATTTTTTGTTAAACATATAGCACTAGTGTTGTCACATTTTAGGGGTATGGTTTCAATTTTAATTGCATAATCTAAGAGTTGTTGCTTCATCCAAAGGACTTGAGCACAAAAACTCCCTAAGGATATGTACTCGGCTTCGGTGGTAGATAAGGCTACACTATTTTGTTTCTTAGAGAACCAAGATATGAGCATACTACCTAGAAATTGACAAGTTCCCGAAGTACTTTTCCTATCGATTTTGCAACCCCCATAATCCGCATCCGAATAAGCATGAAGGTTGAAGGTGGAGTCTCTAGGGTACCAAAGACCTAAACAAGGAGTATCTCTAAGGTACCTAAAGATTCTCTTAACGGCTATAAGGTGAGACTCTCTAGGACTAGCTTGAAACCTAGCACACAAGCAAACACTAAACAAGATATTCGGTCTACTTGCGGTAAGGTAAAGCAAAGATCCAATCATTGAACGGTAAAGCTTAGAGTCAACACACTTACCTCCTTCATCTTTGTCAAGCTTTGTAGATGAGCTCATAGGTGCGGCTTGAGGCTTTGCATTCTCCAAGCCAAACTTCTTGAGCATATCCTTTATGTACTTTGCTTGATTGATGAAGGTGCCATCCTTATTTTGCTTGATTTGGAGTCCCAAAAAGAATGAGAGCTCACCCACCATGCTCATCTCGAATTCACCTTGCATTAGCTTAGCAAACTCTTGGCAATGACATTCGTTAGTAGAACCAAAAATAATGTCATCAACATAAATTTGAACTACTAAGATGTCATTTTTATACATTTTTATAAAGAGTGTAGTGTCCACCTTACCTTTTTCAAAACCTTTTTCAATTAAAAAGTTTGAAAGTCTTTCATACCAAGCTCTAGGAGCTTGTTTTAAACCATAAAGAGCTTTAGTGAGTTTGAAAACATGATTTGGAAATTTTGAATCTTCAAAACCCGGTGGTTGTTCCACATACACTTCCTCATTTATAAAACCATTTAAAAACGCGCTTTTAACATCCATTTGAAAAAGCTTGAAATTATGATAACATGCATATACAAGCAACATCCCAATGGCTTCCATTCTAGCTACGTGTGCATAGGTTTCATCAAAATCTATTCCCTCTTCTTGAGTGTAACCTTGTGCTACAAGTCTAGCTTTATTTCTCACAATGTTACCACTCTCATCTAGCTTGTTCCTAAAGACCCATTTAGTTCCTATGGTAGATTGATTACTAGGCCTGTCAACTAATTTCCAAACGTTACTTCTCTCAAATTGATTTAATTCTTCTTGCATAGCCATAATCCAAAAATCATCTTTCAATGCTTCTTTTATATTCTTAGGCTCTATGCATGAGATAAATGCAACATGATTCATTAATCTAAGAGAAGATCGAGTGGTTACCCCCTTGGATGGATCACCCAAGATTTCACCATCTTTGACATAGTTGAACTCCCTTGGGTAGCTCACTTCCTTTTCCTCAAGAGCCAAGTCCTTCAAGGCTTCAAGAGGTGGATCTTGTGTGTCCTCTTCTTTTGTTGTTGGAATCTCATCCTCCTTTGAAGTTTGTCTTCCATCAAAGGCATTTATGATTCCTACATCATCATCATCACAAGAATCCTTCCTTGGAAGGAGGTTATCATCGAATACAACATGTATAGATTCTTCTACTACTAAAGTTCTCTTGTTAAATACTCGATAGGCTTTAGAGGTTAAGGAATATCCTATGAAAATAGCTTCATCACTTTTTGCATCAAATTTACCTAAATTGTCTTTTCCATTATTTAAAACAAAATACTTGCAACCAAAAGGGTGAAAATAGCTAATGTTAGGCTTTTTAGATTTTAAAATCTCATAAGGTGTTTTCTTTAAAATTGGCCTAATCATTACTCGATTAACAATATAGCAAGCGGTGTTTGTGGCTTCCGCCTAAAAGTATTTAGGTAAATTATTTTCACAAAGCATGGTTCTAGCCATTTCTTGCAAAGTTCTATTTTTTCTATCAACTACCCCATTTTGTTGAGGAGTTCGAGGAGCCGAAAAATTGTGGCTAATACCATTTTCATTTAAAAAATCTTCAAACCCTAGATTTTGAAACTCGGATCCATGATCACTTCTTATATGATAAATTCTAAGTTCAAGATGATTTTGGGTTAATTTTGAAAATGTGATGAATTTTTCTAAAGCCTCATCTTTAGTACTTAAAAATAGAACCCAAGTAAATCTAGAAAAATCATCAACAAGTACAAATGCATAAGACTTACCACCCAAGCTCATAATCCTAATTGTCCCAAATAAATCCATATGGATTAGTTGTAAACATCTACTTGTAGAAACATCATTAATGGACTTAAAGGAAGACTTATGTTATTTACCCTCAGAGCATGCATCACAAATTTTATCATTTGAAAATTTTATCTTGGGTAAACCTCTAACTAGATCAAGGGAAACTAGTTTTTCTAAAACACTAATGCTAGCATGTCCTAGTTTCCTATGCCACAACCATGCATCATTTTCATTTTGTGCTACTAAGCATGCATGAGATGTATGAATGTCATCTAGATGCACCATGTATATGTTCCCTATGCGATGACCTATGAGCATAATATTATTAGATTTAATGTCAACAATTTTGCATCCATTTTTATCAAATAAAACATTAAATCCTTTATCACACAATTGACTTATGCTCAATAAGTTATGTTTGAGACCATCGACATACAAGACATTTTCAATGAGAATAGTAGAGTGATTACCTATGGAGCCAATACCTTTAATGTGGCCTTTGGAGTTGTCACCAAATGTCACCACTCCTCCACTTTTTGGCTTTAGATTCATGAATCTACTCTTGTCTCCGGTCATATGCCTTGAGCATCCACTATCAAGGTACCATGAGTTTTGACTTTGTGCTTTGGCCTTGTAGCAATGCTCCCCCTACAAACAAAGATATTATGCTTTTGTTTTTGGTACCCAAATCATTTTGGGTCCATGAGTGTTAGCTCCCAAAACCTTGGTTCCCTTAGGAATCCAAGATGACATAGCAATAATGTTATTAGATTTTACAAGTTCCTTAGGAACCCATACACTTTTAATTCTTTTAGTTCTTCTATGTCTAGAAAGACAACCTTGTTTGTAGTTATTAGTCCTTTTCTTAAGTTGGTTTGTTTTAGAAGATTCACCAATTTCATGCTTCACACTACCAACATTTTTAAAGGACTCCTTGAGCTTGTTAAGCTCATCTAACACCTTTTGGTGTTCACTATTGCATTGAGATAAAAGATTATTAAGATCAACATTTTCATCTTGAAAAAATTTAAGTTCATCTTTCAACCCTAATATCTTTTTCTCAAATTTTGAATTAGCTTGAGAGAGTGAGTCATTTTTCTCATTTAGCTCCAAAATGATTTTCTTATTCCTAATGACCGACTCTTTATATTTCTCAACTAATTCATCATAGACCTCTTGTAACTCATCATATGCATCATTTAATTCATCATATGTAAAATCTAAAGATGATGAGTTAGAGGTTACCATGGAGGAATCTTCCTCAAGTGCCATGAGGCAAAGGTTGGCCACTTCTTGTTCGTCATCCTCCGATGACTCCTCATCACTCCAAGTAGCAAGCTTGGCTTTGAGCTTCTTCTTCTTCTCAAAGCCCTTCTTCTTGAGTTGAGGGCACTCCGAACGTATGTGACCGGGTTTATTGCACTCAAAGCAAATGATTTGATCCCTTGCTTCTTCTTTGTTCTTACCTTTGAAGTCCATCTTTCTTTGAATTTTTCTTCCACGATTGGACCTCATGAATCGAGAGAACTTCTTGGCTGTCATAGCCAATTCTTCAAGGTCATCCTCTTCACTAGAAGAGCTTTCCTCAAGTAGCGAAGCTTTAAGAGCTATTCACATCTTCTTCTTCTTTTCAACTTCTAGCTTCTCTACTCTCTTCTCTTCCTTCTTCTTCTCTTCTTCCCTTCCTTGTTTCATAATCTCATGAGTGAGTAGAGAACCCACTAGCTCATCAAGCTTTAGAGTCTTCAAGTTTTTAGCCTCTATGATGGTGGTTCTCTTCCCATCCCAAGATTCAGGAAGTGAATAAAGTAGCTTCCGAACAAGCTTGTCTTCCGGTATGATCTCTCCAAATCCTTTGAGCCCATTGACTATTGTGGAGAAACGATCAAACATCTTGGACACCGTCTCATCGGGATCCATCTTGAAATTTTCATAACTAAGATTGAGAATTCCAATCTTAGTTTCTTTGACATCATTGGTTCCCTCATAGGTAGTCTCAAGAGTGTCCCACACTTCTTTGGAACTCTCAATGGATGACACTTTAGAATAGATGTCCGGATCGAATGAACAAAAGAGCATGTGGAGAGCTTTGTCATTTACTTGAATCTTTCACCTTTCTTCCTCACTCATCTCCACCTTTTTCTTCAAAACCATCTTGCCTTCACTATCTTGCTTCAATGGAATGTAAGGGCCATCTTCAATGACATCCCAAACTAAGTAGTCATTGGACTTGATGAAGAGACGCATTCTATTCTTCCAAAAAGAATAGTTGTCACCATTGAAGAAGGGAGGCTTTGTAGTGGATTGAGACTCATACATGCCCGAACCGGAGGTAGAAGCCATGGCTTGATTTTTTGTTGATCTCACTCTTCCTAGGAACTCCTCTTATGGTTGTGAATCCTTCAAAGAGGTAGGCTCTGATACCAATTGTTGAGTGGATCGATTGAATGATCAAGACCAAGAGGGGGTGAATTGGGATTTAAAAACTTTGTGGAGTGAAAGAGCAATTTAAAAATGAAGAACAGGAGATTTTAGAGTGGTTCAAGTTCCAAATGAACTCTACATCCACTACCTTAGCTACCACTAAGGATTTCAACAATTCACTATTTGTTTTCCCCTTTTCAAAGCTTAGAAGGTAACCTTTACACAACCGGTCAAATTTTCTACCCAAAATTTGACCAAACCCTCACCAATAATCAAAGAAGAAATTGGACAAGAAGTATATCTCTCAAATACAAATTTGTCCCTAGAAAAACAACACTCAACCCAAATTTGAAGATAGAATAAGAATTAGATACAACACAAATTGGGAATTACAAGAAATTGGAAATTTTGCACACTTGAGGTTGGATTTTTGCTTGAATGTTTGTCTTTAATGCAATAGTTGTTGATGGCCTTCAAAGAGCTTCAATTTATACCTCCTCTATTAATTCTAGTTATTTGGGTGGTTGGGGAATTGAATAGAGCCGTTGGAACCCTCTCTTACCACCATAAATACACTTCTGTAGCTATCTGTATCGGTACACGGGGAGCCGTATCGATACCTGTCTCAAAAAAGAAAGAGTCGTTGTACACAATAAATAGGGGGTCTCGAAACACACGTAGGCGTATCGATACGGGGGATCAAAACGGATGAGACCGTATCGATACCTTTTTCTCGACTTAGCTCACTGGAAGTTTCCGTTTCGATATGAGGGTTTACCGTATCGATACGGGTCAACTACCAATTTAAAATTTGGTTACCTAACAACTGACTTCAACGGTCGAAAGCATTTAAAACGATCTGAATTAAAAAATTGTTAAAACCGTATCGATACGGTTGGATACGTATCGGTACACCATTCAAACTCTTTCAGACTTTACAAAGGAGTGTATCGATACAGATTGAATCTGTTTTGATACGGTGTTTCGATACGGTTAAGTGCGTATCGAAACGAACTCCTCCAGTAGCCAACTTTGTAAAAAAGGTATCGATACGGCTGGTGATTTAAAGTGTTGGTGATTTAAAGTGTTGGTGATTTAAAACTTATTAAGGGACTTATAAAACAATTTTAAGTTTTTCAATTTGATCCTTAAAGACTTAATTATATCAAAATCAAACATAGGTTTCACACCTTGGTTTGGGTTTAATCGAAAGAAAATTATCATGCTCAAAAGGGGACAATAATGGATATTTTTCTTATTTTCTTTCTTTGTGAAGGAAAATGAAGGAATGCCAAATGTCCCTCCCATACATGGATATCAAAAACAATATTCAGGTGGTAGATGTTTTAGGGTTATCACTTCATTCAAGGACTTTGAACAACAATGCCTAGGAGGAAAATTCACTCAATGGGATCTAACTTGGTTCGGCCTTATCATGTGGTGCCCTTTAACCCACCCTACCCTTCTTGGTATGATGATAAAGCTCATTGTGAGTACCATGCTAATGTTCAGGGACATTCTATTGAAAATTGCGTGGGGTTCAAGAAGCTAGTCCAACGAATGATCAAGTTTGGGGTATTGCAGTTGGGCGAATCAAGCAACATCACTCCGAAGAAACATAGTCTTTTGAACGAGCAGTTTTTGGGTCATCCCGTCGTCAATCCCTCTATGCAAAGCCCCCGAAGGTTCTTCATCCTATTACAATGTCCTACACAGACTTGCTCCCAATACTGGTGGAAGCAAAACTTTTGGCTCTGGTTCAGTCCATGCCGAAGTATCCCTCTTATCCTAATGATTATGATGCTAATGTCGTATGTGACTACCATATTGGGGGTACGGGCCACACCACGGAGAATTGTGGAGCTTTGAGGAACAAAGTCTAAAGTTTGATCGAGGATGGGATTCTGAGGTTTTGAGAAGAAGTTGGTGAAGATGATCTTTTGGAGATTGTTGGTCCCTGATCTCAAGTTTTTAGGTGATCATGTGTAGTTTTCCTCGTGTATCGCACTTCCTTTTGTAGTATTTTGCTTTTGAGGCCCGAGGATAGCAATGATCTTTTGTAAAGGGCTTACATCATGTTCTCTTGTTGCAATTTCAATGAAAGGGACCTTCACATGCATTTCATTTGGCAAGCATTTTATATTCTTTAGTTTCTTTTAAACATTTCGTTTACTTTTTATTATTATGAGCTTACTTTTGTTTTCCAATTACACATGTATATACTTTTTGTAAGATTAACTTTAATTCAAAAAAAACTCAAATGTTGTGAGGACACTATAAATGTGAAAACCCTCTATTCTGCTTAGGCCAAGGAAGGAATAACACGGAGTGTTTAGGATTAATGGGCAGACCCATTGAGTGAATTTGCCTCTCATGCATTGTAGTTCAAGATCCTTGAATGAAGTGATAACCCTAAAACATCTACCACCTAAAGACTATATTTGATATCAATGTATGAGATGACATTTGACATTCCTTCATTTCCCTTCACAAAGAAAAAATAATGAGAAAATGTCCATTGTTGTCCCATTTTGAGCCTAATAATGTTTTTTTATTTAACCCAAACCAAGGATCACCCCTACACCGGGGGTAAAAGGGATGAAAGTTCGTAGATAATGGATGACATCGAGTTATGATTTTGTTGTGAAGATAATACCTCACGAATTGGGGGGCAAAAGAGATAAGAGTTTGAGGATGAGAGAATGACATCAAGTTCTGATCATGCTATAAAGATGTGGCCTCATGAATTAAAGGGCAATAAAAGAGAACAAATAGGTTGAATAAGATTCTTAATTCGAGCAATAGAAACACTAAATGAGGCAGGGAAAGAGAATTGGTGCTCAAAGAGCTAACCCAGAGCAAGTTGAGCACAAAAGTTGAAGAAGCTGAAAATACTAAGTTCCCCATCCAAACAAATCAGCATTGAAAGATTAATCACCGTTAAATGGAAGCACGCATCAATACGGTATGAAGATGCAAGTTGATCCGAAGCTACACAAGAAGAAAGGAAATGAACTCTAAGGTGAAAACCCAAAAAAAGGGCAGTCTAGAGCAATCCAAAAGAAATGGAGAATAGTTTTTTCATCTGAGCATGTCCAGAGCAGACAGTCGTAATTAAGATTTTCAGCCAGAAGGAATGATCCTTGGTTTCACCACCCTTAAAACACTTGTTTTGGCATATATATCATTTCTTTCATAACCATGAGCCATAGCCTATATTACAAGCCATGAAAGACTATTTCGACCATACATGGATAGATGAATTTGTCTTCAGATTACATCTCGCCTATCGGGGTTAAGCTTTCTTCAAGGATTGTCACACTTCTAATGCCTGATTGAGAACAGAAAAGAGGGAAAGGTGGGGCACGGTGAGTTAGTGAGTTAAAGAGATCCACCTTAAATTGGGTAGAAATTAGGTATGGGAGTTGTTCCTCTCGGAAGCTTATTAGCTCGGTAAGGATTTCACATGTACGTACCTTCACAACATTCGTGATCTTTTAAACAAGAAGTGTTATTTGGGTTGATCTTTTTTCTAAAAACCCAAACTTGGTTTTCATAAACATTGCTTGTCATGTTTCTATAAAATGTATATATACACAATAAAATTATTTTACCCATACCATCATCATAGGTCTCTTGCATTAAAATGACAAGTAGACTGACTTTTGGTACCAACAATGGACATATTTGGATGAGATTGGACGATGAATACCATTTATGGGGCAACAAGAGTGCGTGACAGAAAAGTGCAAGGTTTCGAGGCCAACCTTCACCAAGATGCCCAGCCAAAATGAAGACTGAACTTGAGGAAGAAAAGTTCGGGGACTTAAGGACGAGCTCATCTCAATGTTGAGATAGGAAAAAGAAAGAAAGAAAGAAAGACCTAGTGGGAAAAAGACGGAAACTGGCCTAGACATTTAGGATTCTGTGGAGAAGGTCTCAAGCACCGAGCTGTGAGACAACACCATCTTTTTATACCTCTTATCAACAAGAGGAGGTTATAGAAATGAATCTATTTGCTTTAGGGATTTACAGCTTGATCATTTTCTATGGAGTCTTTGGGAACAGTGGCACCACCGTCTGGGACTTATTCGAGCACTTGGAAGTGAAGACTTTTCAATATAACTTTAGTCGAAGGTCGAACCCCAAGGAAAGTTAGGGGCATGCGTGAAGAGCCAACAAAAAGACGACAACTGAGCCCGAGTTAAGTGGGGCAGTGTTTTACAGGTGGACCTCAGGAGAAGGGACAAGCTCTCAATTTGTTAGCTTTAGGGGAAGCTGGAAATTTCTTAAAGCTTTTCTAATTCTGGGGCAAAATATGCCAGAAGAAGTAATCATTGCGGATGAAATTAAAGGCTACAATAATTTGGCAATGGATAAGTTTGAAGAAAAGGTCTGGGATTTTCTGGGTAGACAGTATACTACATGTGATCATGCTAAGTCATGCGGGTAGGAATCTGGCAAGACACATGAGTATCATTGTCATGTAAATGAGAATTGAGGCTATAGGTTCAGGGGGCTTACTTTGAAAAGACCAGAAGTCATTTACAAAGGGTTTTAGGAGATGATAATGTTCTTGTTGTCAAGTTTGCCAGAGAGCATAAAAGTTTAGTCAACAAAGGTATTGATGAGTTCAAAAAAGTTGCAAAAGAAGGAATTCTTGTCAAGTTACGACATCACCGGTTGTGATGAAGACTCAGCGAAGACGGAAAACCATGGAAGTGAAGGGTGATCACCCAAAAGGCGAGGGTTTTCCCCAGAATTTATAAAAATGACTTCATGCATCATACTTAGTTAGGCATCCCTAAGTTAAGAGCAAGCTAACTTATTCCATCATAGCAGTTTATCTCTTGTCACAGAGATTTAAAAGATAAATTGGGTGCCTCACCAAAAGAGGAGTTGAATCCCGCAAGGATTTTAGGCGAATGATCTCGAATTCGCTATAGTAAAATAACCCAGCGGAGGAGGCAGATACTCAAAGTTTGGGGTTTTTAGAGCGGAGGAGGCAGATACTCAAAGCTCAAGGATTTCAGAACTACCTAGCGGAGGAGGCAGATAGTCGTAGCTTGAGGTTTTTAGAGCGGATGAGGCGGATACTCAAAGCTCAAGGATTGCAGAACTACCCAGCGGAGGAGGCAGATACTCAAAGCTCAAGGATTGCAGAACTACCCAGCGAAGGAGGCAGATACTCGTAGCTTGGGGTTTTTAGAGCGGAGGAGGCAGATACTCGAAGCTCAAGGATTTCAGAACTACCTACCAGAGGAGGCAGATACTCGTAGCTTGGGGTTTTTAGAGCGGAGGAGGTAGATACTCAAAGCTCAAGAATTTTAGAACTACCTAGCCGAAGAGGTAGATGCTCGAAGCTTGGGGTTTTTAGAACAGAGGAGGCAGATACTCAAAGCTCAAGGAATGCAGAACTACCTAACGGAGTAGGCAAATACTCGTAGCTTGGGATTTTTAGAGCGGAGGAGGCTGATACTCAAAGCTCAAGGATTTCAGAACTACCTAGCGGAGGAGGAAGATACTCGTAGCTTGGGGTTTTTAGAGTGGAGGAGGCAGATACTCAAAGCTCAAGGATTGCAGAACCACCCAGTGGAAGAGGCAGATACTCAAAGCTCAAGGATTGCAGAACTACCCAGCGGAGGAGGCAAATACTCGTAGCTTGGGGGTTTTTAGAGCGGAGGAGGCAGATACTTAAAGCTCAAGGATTTCAGAACTACCCAGCGGAGGAGGTAGATACTCGCAGCTTTGGGGTTTTTAGAGCGGAGGAGGCAGATACTTGAAGCTTAAGGGTTTCAGAACTACCTAGCGGGGGAGGTAGATACTCGAAGCTCAAGGATTTCAGAACTACCTAGTGGAGGAGGCAGATACTCGTAGCATGGGGTTTTTAGAGCGGAGGAGGCAGATACTCAAAGCTCAAGGATTTCAGAACTACCCAGCGGAGGAGGCAGATACTCATAGCTTGGGGGTTTTAGAGCGAAGGAGGCAGATACTCAAAGCTCAAGGATTTCAAAACTACCCAGCGGAGGAGGCAGATACTCGTAGCTTGGGGTTTTTAGAGCGGAGGAGATAGATACTCGAAGCTCAAGGATTTCAGAACTACCCAGCGGAGGAGACAGATACTCGTAGCTTGGGGTTCTCTTTTTAGAGCAGAGGAAACAGATACTCATAGCTCAGGATTGAGGGAGAAAAGGGCGAATGGTTCTATATAGGAGGAACTCACAGCTCAGAATCTTCAGACAAGGAAGTAGGACAAAATTAGTGCTTATGGTCTTTGCTTTATTCTTGTTTCACAAGTATAAGCAAAGAGGGGCAGCTGTAATCACTAATTTTTTCCGGAGTTAACTCGTGTTTTTATTTTTTACAATAATGGGCTTCTGGGGTTGTCGTTTAATCACTAACTATATATATGTTATATATATATGTTATTATTTCTTTTTATGTTAATGTTTGTGTGTATGTAAGGTATATATGTTATTACCATCATTATTATCATTAGTAATGTAACACCTGGGTTTGGGGGTCGGGTGAAAATAATATTAAAATAATGATTCGGGTTTCGGTTTCATTTTTAAAGTATTTAAAATCTATGTTGGGCCTATCTTCTAAATCAAATTCCATGGATTTTAGGATTCTTGAGATAGCCATCTCATTAATGGCAAAGTGGTAAATATTTTGACTTGTAAAATAAAAACACCATTATTTCAAAACACCCAAACTATTCATCATCTTCTTCTCTCCTCTTCCATTTCATTTCAATGACAAAAGAACTCCCCTTCCCCAAGTCTACTATTCCATCATCTATCTTGCTTGTTCTTGGAGATTTTTCAAAGGTAAAATCATTTTTGACTTGTCCTCTCTTTCCTCTACAAGATCGTACCTTTATTTTCATAAAAGCACATAGTTTTTAGATTTTGAGTTTTTAAGTTTTGAAGATAAAAGACCAAACTTTGATAACCTTTAGATGAGTTTTTGATTTAATGTTGTTAGATAAGTTAAAAGCATCTTATAAGGTCCAACATATTCGATTTTTAAAAGGTTTTATGGTGTTTCCCGAAATTGGGGTTTATGAAGGTTTTTGAAGGGTTTTAGGTTGAGTTTTGGGGTGTTTAATGTGGAAATTTTTCGGCTGATGGTTAGGCTATATATAAAGGTTGTTTTGGAAGCTTTTGGGAGTGTTATATGTGTTGGAATCAATGGTTTTGGACTATTCTTTAGGGCTGCTCGGGAATGAGGATTTTGGGGTTGTCTTTAGTTTGAAATCATGTGTTTTGTGCTTGGTTTGAGTTCTGGGTTGGCTACATTGAATTGTGGACTGATTTGTGGTTATTTTGATTCTGTTGGGATGATTAGAAGCAAGGATTTGTGTTGGTGAAACCTTGGGGGCGAATCCGAAGAATTTGGAGACTTGAGCTTGGTATTCGACTTCCGTTTGGGTAGCAACGGTGAGTAGAAATGTTTAACTTTGATTTGCTTTCGAAATGGGACTCTTGGGGGTTTGGGTGGGACCTAGAGGGTTCACCTAGACCCAAGTGTAAGCTACTACTCCTACCCTTTTGTTATGTGTTGATAAATGGCTATATGTTGTGGTATCATATGCATTTGAGTTGCTTTACATCTGTTGTTGTTGTGTAGTCGTGTTGATGTCGAGCCTCACGTGATGGTTGTTATAACTACGGTGATGAGTGGTCCCACCTGTAGTGACTAGTAGTAGAGTAAGGTGATGAGTGGTCCCATCGGAAAACTACTAGTCGAACGGTGATGTGTGGTCCCACCGTGTGTGTTGGTTGTGCATGTGCAAACCATGTGTAGTCTTGTTGTGTATCATTCGTTCATCCATTGATCTTTTTGTAAATTTTGAAGAGTGTTTTGAAAACTGCATGCTTGTTGAGTTTTTAAAGCTTCACTCACTAAGCTAGATAGCTTACGCTCTCCTTTATTTCCAACATGCAGATCATTAGAGTTCGGGAGGCAAGTGGGCAAGGGAGGAGCTTTTGGAGTTCTCAAGTAGCTAAAGTATGATTTACGTGTTTGTAATAATGCCTAGACGATGGGGTGTAGACTTGTTTGGAGGTTGTGTCAAACTCCTTAGTTTGATTTTGAGTATGTATGAGCATGTTGAATTGTTGATGCTATGTTGACCATGTCTATGCATTTATGTTGTGGATTGTAGACCATGTATTGCTTGATGCTTAAATGCCTTGTATTTGAAGACCTTTACCCTTTTCCCATGAATGCTATGTGTGTTTGTCTAAGGCATGTCATCTTAAATGCTATGTATGTATCCTTGATGAATTGATGCTCTCTTTGAATGGCTTTTATATGTATGATGAGTGCTAAGCATGTTGTTTTAGGGTGTCTAGCATCTAGAGTTGTTGTATGTTTGTTTGTGGGAGGTTTTAGCTGATGTTTGAGGCAGCCTTGTGCCATAAACCAGCAAAAACCTGTCTGTTCGCAGCAGGTGTATCGAAACGGTTGGTCCCGTTTCGATACGGTCTCTTGTTTCAAGCCAGGCGTTTCGATACGCAAAGGGGGCGTTTCGATACGATTTTGCTACTGGAAATCTGAGATTTTGACAAGAAATTGAGGGTATCGAAACGGTCCTAGGCGTTTCGGAACGGTCTTCGTAGCGTTGACCGTGAGAAATTGACCGATGAGGGCGTATCGATACGGTTGACCAGCGTTTCGATACGGGCTCCTCGAGTTGACTTTGGCCAGTTGACCTAGTCAAGGCGTATCGATACACCCTCTAGGCGTTTCGATACAGCCTGCCTTTTAAGCTAAAATGGACTGTTTTTTGTATGCTGTTTGGGTTGATCGTCTCGTTTGTTGCTTCTGTTGTTGTCTTTCCACATAGGATTAATTTAATCCATTTAGACAAGATAATAATTAAAGAAATTTTTTAGGGTTGCTAACCGAAGGGGAGCCTTAGCGGGTTTCACTTTGGTTTTCCTCGTGTAGCCTACTAGGACCGGTCAGTCGTCCAGACCGAGACGAGGGGGTTACAAGTAATTACTATTATCATTATTAGTGTCACTATTATTGTAACGCCCCGGTTTTGGGCTTAGAAGTTTTGGGCGTTGACCGGTTTGGTCAAAGTGCTGTTCGAATCTAAAGAGGTGAAATTAGGAAAGCCTAGTTCGGGTTGCATTAAAAATATGGAAAAATGTTCTAAAATCGTCTTTTAATATAATTAAGTGAACTGTGAAATCAATTTTGAAAAATGGGTTTTGGAAGAGTGACATTTTGGTTAGTGACCAAAATGTAATTTTTGAAAGTTTTGTGATTGTTTTATAAAGAGTTGAAACTTTGAATCTTTAAGGAGCTATTATTCCAAAAGTAGTTTCTCCAGATTTTTCTAAGATATTTTGAGATTTATTCTGATTTTAAAACATATCAAAAGTGGAGGGAAAGGCCATTTGGCTATTTTCTTAACTAACTTTTCTATTTTCTTTCTCTCATTTTCTCTCAATCCAAACACTTGTTTTCCAGAGAGTTGTTTCTGATTTTCTCACCTAAAATCCTCCTTTCAACATTCTTTTGATTCCTAATCAACATATCTTCAAAACCTCATCATTTGCTAGTTGATTCAACAAGGTTTTTGATTCCAAAAAGTGGAGAAACACAAGTTTGGAGGTAAGAACGTCCTTCTCCTCTAAACTATCAGTTCTTTACTGAAATTCCCAAGTTCTCAACTCTTAATTGAAGTTTTATTAAAGGATTTTAAGTGGTGAAATGGATCTTGGTTTATAATGCAAGATTTGGTGATTTTTGATGATTTTCGTTAGATATGATTAATCTGTGATTTGAGGTGTGTTTTTGATGTTAAATGAACTCTAAATTGATAAGGAAATGAGTTTTTATTAATGCAATCCCGGATAGGTTGTGTTTCCTAAGTTTAGCTTGTGATTCTTGGATGTGTTTGTGGTGATCTTGTGGATCTGATGTTGCTGGAGGTATAAGGATGTTTATAGGTTGTTTTTAGATGTTAGATGGTGTTAATGGATGTTAGGTTTTGCTGGTTTATGGCTGGGCTTTGTTGAGAAGTGGTTTTGATGCAATTTCGGTTGTGTTTGGTGGCCGAAATTGGAGTGTGAATGAGAGCAGCGAGTTTGAGTGCTTTCATTGAAGCTTTTGATGCATGATGATGCATTAAATCTCTGCTTTAATGTGTTTAATCAGGGGAGGCATCTTTGGATCCAAGTGGTGGTGATCCGGAGGCTTGATATGGTGCTTCGGCAAGAGGCGAAGTGGAATCGGTGAGTGAAATTGGGTTTTCGGCTTTGAAACCAATGTCTTGGGAGCTTAGTTTAAGTCTAAACAACTTTGCTAAGCTCAAGTGTAAGTTTTCGGAAATACTCTCTAATGGTGGCCATGATTTGGTTGTTGTGCAATGTGGTTTATTGCATGATTTAAATTTTGTTTTGAAAGCATGATTTAGCATGGTTAATGCTGTTTTTGTAAGCCATATGTTGAAGGAAGCTCAAGGTAAGAGTTCCTTGTTTTTGGACATTGTTTTAATGTGGTTTGATGCTTTAAAATGCATGATGTTTATGGCTTGGTTAAATGCTTTAAAACAGTGAAATATTGATGATAAATGATGTATATTGGCAAGTGATGTTTTGAAAAGGTTGAGGTCACTAAGGTGGTTAAAAGTCCTTGAGTGAGCCTTGTTACTTAAGAACATCAAGGTGGTTAAAAGTCCTTGGATGATTCTTGTTACGGACACAAAGGTGTTTAAAAGTCCTTGTGTGGTCCTTTCTATGGTGTTTAAAAGTCCATAGGTCAAGGTGTTTAAAAGTCCTTGGGGTCAAGGTGTTTAAAAGTCCTTGAGGTAACTTATATCATGGTGTTTAAAAGTCCATGGCCAAGGTGTTTAAAAGTCCTTGGGGTCAAGGTGTTTAAAAGTCCTTGAGGTAACTTATATCATGGTGTTTAAAAGTCCATGGCCAAGGTGTTTAAAAGTCCTTGGGGTCCAAGGTGTTTAAAAGTCCTTGGGGTGAAAATTGATGAACTTGTTTCCAGAGAAATGAATTGTATCACTTGTGGCCAATATGACATGTAATGAAATGAAGCATGAGATGCTTGTTAAAGTATGCTTTTGAGCATGTGTAAATGATGTTTTGAAGCATGATTTATAAGTGTTTTATAAATGCATTATTGAATGGTTTTACGAGCATTCCTCACTAAGCTTTTGCTTACGCTCTCTTTCGTTTTCTTAATTCAATAATGCAGAACATTAGAGTACTTGAGGGAAGCAAGGAGGGCAAGCATCCAAGTGGAAACAAAGCTCTAAGTATGGAAGGTTTTCTAAGTACATTTTAGCTTTTGGTAATTTGGCAATGGGGGACCTATGTGTATGTTTTGGGAGATGTTTTGAACTCCCTAAGTATGTTGTTTGATGTTGAGAAGGTTGGTTTTGGTGTTGGATCTTTACATGCTTGTTTTGGAAGTTTATGCTTGAATGGCTTACTTGTGTAGGAAGCATGCCTATAGATTTGGGGCTTTTTGCTTATGATGTTGTTTTGTTGAATTGAAGATGCTTATATGTCCCTTCTATGTTTAATTGCATGCTGGTAAAGTTTGGTGGCGTTTGGTGCATGATTGGATGTTTAATTGCATGTTTAACAATGCTTTTTGAGGCAATTTGTGCAGGGTGTTTCGGAACAGCACCTACCGTTTCGGAACGGGTGCCTTATTTGTGCCCAGGCGTCCGAAACGGGAGGGGCCGTTCCGAAACGGAAAGGCTACTGCCAGACCCCCGTTTCGGTACGCGTTGCGGAACGGCCCCGAGTTTCGAAACGGGCTATGCCTGTTTCGGAACGGGTGACCGTTGGGGGCTGACATTGGCAGTTATATGTTTTGGAATGTTTGCGTTTTGGTCCTGAAACTTGTTTGTGCAATTGAATGAGTTTGGGAAGTCCTTTTGAGCTGAAATTTTACAGAGAAACATGAAACATGATTAATTTCAAGATGGTAACTTCAATTTGGGTTAAGTCCTTATAATTATCAGAATTTACAATTTGGTCCCTAAAGTTGTAAATTGTTCAATTGGGTCCCTGTTAGATCTCTGATGTTTATGATCTTTGAGTATGCTGTTGTATGAACATATCTAAGGCTTAATATGCATCTAGACAAGTTTTTTTAAAAGAAAAAAAAAATGTCGTTAATCAAGGTTGACTTTCGGGTTGACTTTGGTTTTCCCCGTGTGACTTTCTTAATTCGGGTCAACCGTCTAGGCCGGGTTAAGGGGGTTACAATTATTATTGTTGATTAGTATTATTATTATTAGGTATTATAATTACTATGCATTATTATTTTTATTATTAAACTAGAAAATAAAATAAAAAACAAAAGACTAGGTAATATATAAGCCCAATTATAAATAAATCAGCCCATAATATATTATTAAATCCAATATATATTAAAACCCAAAAAGAGTTATATACATTTGGCCCAATCAGACCCTAAATAATCAAAAACCCTAAAACCCCAACTAACCCTAGAACCCAATATGATCCCTTCTTTTGTGTGTGTAGTCGCCCCAAAGATCTGCCCGTTGGATCAGATCTGATCCAACGGCCCCAGATGCAAGGAGAGAAGCCCCTTCAGCTCCTACGCGCGTGTGGAGACCACCGCCAACGCTTCGGCTTTCCCACGCGCCCACACACCGGCACTGGTCGACCTCCCCGTCCATGTGGCACCGTCACCAGAAATCGCGTTGCCGCCGTCATCCTTTCACCAACTCTCAACCACCGAATCAAACCAAAAATATAAAAAAATAGAGGATTATCAGAACCAACAATATCCACAGTGTTAGCATTTATTCTTTGCTTGCAAATGTAAACAAAAAATGAGATATAAACTATGTAATCATATCTGAATGAAAAAAAAAACGAAAAAAAAATTCTAGAATCAATAGAAAGCTGAAAGAAAGCATCACTTTTCGGAGGTATTCTTCCTCTTTCTTTTTTTTTTTTTGGTTCGAGGCATGCATGTAGAAAATAAAAAAAAAGGGACAACGACAACATTTTAGGTCTTGTTTTCCTTACCCCTGAATCACTTCAATTCCCATCTGGTGATAAACCTCGTGGTTCGCCGGAGCTACGCAAGGGTGAACCGATGAAGAACCCAAACGTCATGAAAAAGGGGAGGTTTTGGTAAGTTGAGGGTCTCGGTTTTTAAGATTTTAAAGGCAGAAAATGTTGTTTTTTAATAGTTTCAAATTTGAGTTCGAATCAAGAAAAAAAGTGTTTTTTTAGGTTTCGGAGTTCACCAACCGACAAGGCGAAGGGACGACGTCGTTCGTCCTTAACTTTAGAGAAAAAGAAAGCTATGTTTTAGGGTTTTGGTTTTAAAAAAAGATCTGATTTTTAGTTTTAAAGTGTGTTTTATACCGTGTTTTAATTTTTAAAAATGGTGTTACCTCTTTAAAGTCCCTCTGCTCCCCTTTAATCACGACCATAGCCATTTCATGTCCCTAAATAGCGCCCCTGGTCCTTTGGGTTTTCTAAACGTTTGCATTTTTGTCCATTTTGTTCCTAAATTCGGTTTTCAGTGGGTTAATACCCTTTCAAATCCCTTGAACATGCTTTGTTCTTTCAATTTGGTCATTCTTCATGATTTAATCAGCTTTTAATGATTTTATTCCTTTTTGGGGTCCCTACAAGCATGCATATTTAATATTCTACCCCTATAATTTAGTTTCTTTAATTTTTAGTCATGCTATTGTTAATGGTTGTTATGCTTGCTTTTCTATGTTGTGGATATGTATATTTGTATATTTTGTGGCTTGATATGTATAATATATAGTTTATATGTATAGAATATAATATAGGATTTTACATATTATATACACATAACATATGGTTTTATAATATATATAACTTTTTACATAATATATAGTTTTATATAAAGTATAGCTTTAGTATAATGTATAGTTTTATGCATAAAATATAGTTTTCATATAATATAATATATATAATATACGGTTTCTTTGTATAATGTATAACATATAGTTTATATATATATATATAGTGTTTTCATATAATATATAGTTTTATATATAAACGGTTCTAATATAATGTATAGCATATATATAATATAAAGCTTTCTTATGTAATATAGCTTATATATATAATATAGTTGGGTAATCTTCACTCGTGGTCACTTTTATTTTGGGTTTGTTCTATTTTGGTCACCTAAATTCAAAAAAGACTATTCTGGTCACTTACGTTCGAAACCGTTTCTGTTTTGGTCACTGGACCGTTAACCTCCGTTAATTAAAAATAATAATTTCTAATTTGACCCCCAAACTTTCAAAACTTCATTTTTCACCATCTTTCCCAAAATTCAATGAACTTCCCCAAAACTACATTAAATGTCTTCCTAAAAGTTTTCTTTTAATCCGTTGTGATACCAAGGCCCTTAAAGAACTGTAGCAATTCGTTAACATGGAAACTATATCAAACCATAATCTGTCATTATCAAAATCAAAGATACAAATAACTTAAAACTCAAAATGAAAATCACAACATCTTTGCAAAAATAAAACAAGATGGGAATGTCAGGCCATCTAAAGAACAAATAAAAGACAAACCTCATCTTGGATTTCTTGACCAGAAATAGGAAGTCCTAAAAAAACTCGCCCTTGTCGAGCAAAACTACCAAGAAGAGTCAAATTTGTCTGAGTAGCATCGCAGTCCTTCAAGTGCTCTGTGCTAGTAAGATCCTTAAAGATACTGATAAAAGCTCCATTGTCCTCTATAACTCCAACAAAGTAAAGTTTCAGAAGAAATTTTAAAGTGCTACGCTTCGTCATTGCCTTCAAGTTCCTATATGCATCCAAATCATCTCTGGATTTTCCAGGAAATAAAACTTTCAGAATCCCTTGTATCAAACTTGGTGAGAATCTTTGTACCTTTGATGAAGCAGAGAGCAGATCTTTGACAGATAGACAATAGTAAGATTCCAACAAACTTGAAATGGCTAAAAGTTTTAGTGTACAAAAAAAAGCTAGCTAGCAAGCATATAGACAAGTAATGTTGCACATAAGTATATTCTTCTTATTACATAGGGAAATGTGAATTCTCCATTAACACATTTACAAGCTTTGAGCAGGCAATATCTTCAATCGTAGCATATGAAGAGAACTCAACATTAAAGAACAGCAAACTTAACATAATACATGCAGATATAGATGTCACAGAAATGCACATCGTTCATGATACCAAGAAATGCATACTTATATCCATCAACACATTTGCAAACACTGAGCAAGTGAACAAGAAATTCTGTTATACTTGACATAAACTAGACTAGGATACTCCCTGTAATCTTTGAATTGTACAGAATATAGTTTTGAAAACTTTTAGGAAGACATTTAATGTAGTTTTGGGGAAGTTCATTGAGTTTTGGGGAAGATGGTGAAAAATGAAGTTTTAAAAGTTTTGGGGTCAAATTAAAAATTATTATTTTTAATTAACGGAGGTTAACGGTCCAGTGACCAAAACAGAAACGGTTTCGAACGTAAGTGACCAGAATAGTCTTTTTTGAATTCGGGTGACCAAAATAAAACAAACCCAAAACAAAAGTGACCACGAGTGAAGATTACCCAATATAGTTTCAATAAATATATTATAATATTTTTTTTTTACATAGTATAATTTTTTTTATATTTTTATGTGATATTATGTGAAATGCATGCATTTATACCTATCATTCATGTGACCTTATCCTGATTACATGTTAATTAATTTAAATCATAAAAAAGAAAGTATTTATTAATTCTGATATTTGTGTCGTATCAGTCTGGGCTTAAAGGATGTTGACAAAATATTTGACTTAATTCTTACCATCCCAAGGTAAATTATAGTTAAAAAATTGACAATATCATGACATCATATTTAAATGGTTGCATCATTCATAAAGGTGACATACGAATATCGAACTATAAATTAACACGACAGTCGGGCTTATTCGATGTCGGTTTAATCTATGGTCCGATGTATCGTCATCCTTATTAATTAAATGTCCAATTAATTTAAGCCCACCAATTTGATAAAGCATGTTCAATTAAAATAAATTTTCAATTAAGTACACCAAATTAAATTTGTTTTAAATTTCAATAAGTTTCTTCGATTAAAAGCAATAAATATTTTGGTACCAATTTTCGAGCGTGTTGGGGGTGCTAATCCTTCCCTACGCATAACCAGCTCCCGAACCCTTTTTCAGAACGAATCTCTGGTTTTATGGTGTCCGACCTACCTAAGTGGCCGGTGGCGACTCCAAAACTTTTTTTGTTAAAATCTGATTTTTGTAAACTTTATCGTTTTTCGAGAAAGATAGAAAAATGAAATTTCAAAAACAAATTAAATAACTCGTAAGCGATTTTCGATTTTGAAATGAAAAAAAAAAGTCGCTACAGGTGGGCTTCCTAGATTCTCACGTATGGGTTCGGTTCTAATTAAGGGTTCCCAAACCTATCTTATTACCTACTAAGGCAACAAGAACCCCAATTCCAGCCCATTACAAGCTTGCAAATTGGATTCGGTTCGAGGAAAAGCACAACCTAATGACGTGGAGGGCTGCTCACGTGTCAAAAGCGTGGATTCCGAAAGTGAATTACCAATTCGTTGAGGGAAACTCACGTGGGTATGTGGTGTTTCACTCCCACTTAAGGGACGGAGCTCGAGTATAGAGCTTGATGATCATGATGCAACACATGTCGGTGATTCCTTAGAAATTAAATGAAAAATTAATTCGAAGACCATCAATTATCAAAGCTAAGTCACATTTCAAGAAAGTATCAACCTCATTAAAGTCAAATTAAATTTCAACAATTACCATCATTAAAAGCAACGAATATTTTCTTGGCTTAACTCTCTACTTGTTTTTAAAAAAAAACAAAATTCGATCCCAGCGGAGTCACCATGTTGTCATGACTTTTTTGAAATTTACTTGTAACCCCTCGCCTTTTATAAGAAATTGAATTTTGAGGGGATTTCTTTTGAAAATGTGTGTTTTTGAAAACAATAATGACTTGGAGTCGCCACCGGCCACTTAGGTAGGCTGGACACCATAAAACCCGAGATTCGTTTTGAAATGGGTTCGGGAGTTGGTTACGTGTGGAGAAGGATTAGCACCCCCAACACGCCCGGAAATTGGTACCAAAATATTTGTTGCTTTTAATCGATAAAAATTATTGAAATTTAAAATAAATTTAATTAGGTGTTCTTAATTAAAAATTGACTTTAATTGAACGGGCTTTATCAAATTGGTGGGTTCAAATTAATTGGACATTTAATAAATAAGGATGATAGTACATCGGACCATAGATTAAACCGACACCATATAAGCCTGACTTTCGTGTTAATTTATGGTTCGAATTTCGTACGTTGCCTTTATGCATGATGCAAGCATTTAAGTATGATGTTAACATTGTCAATTTTTTTAATTAGTTAATGTTTACCTTCGAACGGTAAGAATTAATTTAAATATTTAGTCAACATCCATTAAGGCGAGACTATTATGACACAAATATCGGAATTAATGAATACCTCATTTTTATGATTTAAATTAATTAACAATCACTCAAAACATTAAAGGTCATATGAACAACAATTATAAATGCATGTTACATGAAGGCTTAAAATAAACACCAAAAAAGCCCGCTAAAGTCCTAACCTAAATGGCCAACATTATGGAAATTCAAATAGTGGTCTAATTATTGACTAAATGAGTCTAATATTAATCTAAATTAATTAATCCCTTAAAACTAAAACACCCTAACAAATTATAGATTATCTTGTAACATGATAATTAATTTGATCAATTTTAAACTAGTATTCCAATGAGCTAAGGATATCATTTAAAACGGATCAAGTTAATTAATCATGACTTTAATTTTAAGTGTCCATCTAAGTCCAATGTCAATTTTATCTTAAAAGAGTAATTAAGAGGTGTACAACTAATTTAATGAATTTAACATTTATCCCAATAAGTCAAAGATAAATTTAAATTCACAAACTAATTCAAACCCTAAGTCTTACTATGGCTCTAAAACTAACCCTAAATTAATTAATTTAAAGATTATGCCCCTATAAGCCGAGCAGAGCACACACTTTAAATTAATTAAATTAAATTACCTTAAACTAGCCTAATTAAAATTTAAAAAAAAAAACAACCAATTAACATTAATGCACTATGGAATAAATAAACCCTATGGCGTCCCACACAACCACATATATGCAAAAAGTTTGGCAGTGTTTTATATATATATATATATATATATATATATATATATATATATATATATATATATATATATATATAGGAACCGAATGCTATATATTTGTATATTACGTTTTATAATATGTATAAATTATATATATAACGTTTTTTAAAAATAATTGCAAATACATACTTACATGACAACTATATAATATATACATATATTATACTCTATATTACATATAAAGAACAGTCTCATGATGTTCAAGAAAAAAAGTCTCATAATATGTATACTATATCATATATAAACTATACATTATATAAGAACTATATATATTATGTTATATAACACGTACATATCAACCCACATATCGAACAAAAAGACATAAAACACTAACAAATAAATGAAATAAAATAGCATACAAGAATGAAACTTAAATAGATAAAAAAAAAAATTACCAATAAACTCATCAACATTTCCATTAAACCATAAAAATGGATTACACAACAAATAAAGAAAAAAGGAAAGAATATACTCAAAATCCAAGTATTTATGCTCGATCCACTAAATTCCATGGATTGGTGATGGGGTTGAGAAACTCGGTTCAAGGGTTTTCTCTTGTGTTTCTAATGGGTGTAGTGTTGGAATGATTCGGTGATGAGTAAATAAAATTGGAGGTCGAAAGTGGGAAGTATGGTGGGGGTTGAAGGAGAGAGACTAGGAAGTTTGTGAAAAAAATAAAGAAGGCAGTGAGCTCGGTTCTAAAGTGTCAGTAGGGGAATTGATTTTTTATGGCTTTAATGGTGGTTTGGAGGTAATAGATGATGGGGTATTTTTTGAGAAATTTGAAAGTAGGTAAAAATGAAGGTGAGTGAGTTGGAGTGTGCTACCACAGGGAGAGCGGCTAGGGAGAGAGAAAAAATGGCAGTAAGGTGAGTGGGGAATTGATTAAGGGGGAAAATGGCCTCCATCCTCCTTTTATATATATATATATATGGATGGTGATGAAGGGTATTTTTGGTTTATCCCCTTAAAAATGAGTATATATATATATATATATATATATATATATATATATATATATATGTGTGTGTGGATGGTGATGAAGGGTATTTTTGGTTTATCCCCTTAAAAATGAGAACCAATCAAAATCAGGACTTTGATCATTAAGTAGTTTTTTAACCAATAGAAATGGGGCATTGATTTATCCAATAAGAATAAGAAGTCCAAGACATTTTCATTTTGGTATTTTTGTCCTCATGTAGAAACAATAGTTTTGGGCTTAGGGTATAAGGTTTTGGGTATTAAAAGGATTAATGTGGATTTATTTTATTTTGAGCATTTAATTTAACCCGGACAAAATTGAGTGTCTACACAAGGCATTGATGTTAATGTCATTGCTCCCGGTTCCTCAAATGCCAACATGAAGAATCAAGTGAGGAGAAAACTGAAGATGAAGAGATAATTCATCTCTTCAAGAAATGTGTCTGATTCATGAAAAGCAAAATGGAAGAATCCAAGCATGAATCGAAGAAGAAGAAGAAGAAGAAGAGGGCAAGCTATTCAAGCCATAAGAAGAATGCATATGTGGCTACTTGGAGTGATGATGACTCCACCGATAATGAACAAGTCAACCTTTTCCTTATGACCATCCAAGAAGATTCAAGGGTAACTTCGAATTCATCTACTTCAACTTCATATTCTTTTGATGAATTACAAGATGCCTATGTTGACTTGGTTTTAGAGTTTAAAAATCACATTTTGAAAAATAAGAAAGTGGTCTCAAATTTGAAAATTCAGAATGATTTGATTTCTAAAATCAAAATTAAACTTGAAGCAAAACTCAATGAGTTTGAACAAAAATGTGCTAATTTACAAAATTTACTTCATAAAGTTCAAGAGGAAAAGGATTTGATTTCCAAAGAGCTTGAAAAGAAAATCAAATTTGGAAAATCAAATTTTTATCAAAGACAATCTAGTGCCCTAGATTTTTAAATGGTAAATGTTTTATAAGTATTTGGGTCCCAAAAAGACTAATTACTTCAACTAAAAAGGATGAAATTGAAAAATGGATTCCTAAGGGGACTAAATTATGTGCTACTAACGCTTATGAATCTAAAGCAATTTGGATACTAAAAATTACTTGATTGTCTTGTTTTAGGTGTGATGGAGTTTGGTCAATTAAGTACAACATTGAGGGGGAGCTCCATACACACAATGAAGATCACTTGAAGAAGGAAGGCTTCACATCCTACCTTCGGTTCAAGTGTGGTAAAAATTAGTTGAATTTTGTTTATTTTAATTTGTTTTATTTATTTTAATTCAACTAGTTTATCATAATTGTTGGACTAACAATTTAATGATGCTTTGAGTAAAGGGAAGTCATTTTAAAATCAAAACTCTTGTTTTTGTTAAAAAAAATTTAAACCTCCATTGTTATTTTGAGCTTAAACTCATTTAAATTCTTTTTGATATAACAAAAAGGGGGAGAAATTGTTTGAAAATTGATTTTTCAAGTGAATAAGGGGGAGCTTTAACTACATTTCATTTTTAAAACCTCTTATTCAAATTTTTAAATATTAAGAGACAGGATATCAAACAATTTTTCAAGTTGATTTTATTATATCAAAAAGGGGAGATTGTTGAGATGTTTGTTTTGATATAATAGTAGAAAAATTATTTTGGACTAAATTGAAAAGGTTTCTAACTGTTAATAAGTTCAAACAAGTTGAAAATATGTTTGATGAATTTTACAAGGCTTTGGAATGATTTAAAATGTCTTTAATGTGGCCAAAGCTTTGTTTTTCAAGTCATCGTACTGATACGGTATACCTCGTATCGATACGCTTTAGGGCTTCAGCTACAGGAAAATTTCAGTAGCCATAACTCATACCAATACGGAGAGGACGTGTATCGATACGCTACGTGGCGTTTAGATATGGTTGTTTTACAAACCCCTTAACGGCTAGTATCCGTACCGATACGGTTGTATCGAGTACCGATACGCCTAACGATTTTCAACGGTCATTTTCCTAACGGCTATTTGAATTGCAGGCCGTATCGATACGCCTGTAAGCGTATCAATACGTATCAGCTGGAAATACCACAATGGCTAGTTTCTAAAGAAGGCGTACCAATACGGCTACCCGCGTATCGATACGGGCAGCTCTAGAACTGCATTTATTGCGGGAAATAAAGTCCCCAATGACTCCAATTCAACCACAATGGTCTCCAACGGGTAAGAACTAAATTAGGAGTATAAAAGAGACCTTCAAGAATCTATAGAAGACTAATGATCCTCAAGTCAACAACGTTATGATGAAAATTTGTCTTAGTGCTTAAATTCTCAATCTTTGTATAGACTACACTTGTTAAGCTTAATTGTCAATCTATGCTCAAGTGTATTAGGTTTTGGGTGAGGGCTTATTAGTGCAAACACATACCATTTTTAGGATTTCTAGTTTGCTAAGTTTTCACTTGTTAGAGAGTGATCACAAAGCTCAGTTTGTGGGCTTTGGTTGCTAGACTTGGTGAGTGAGTCTATGTTGCAATTGGTTGCCTCGTAAGCTAAGAAAAGAGGAAGAATTCTTAGTGAATTGGTTGAAATCCTTAGTGGGAGCTAAGATAGTGGATGTAGAGCTTGTTAGAAGCTTGAACCACTATAAATCCTTTGTCTTTTTGTCTATCTTTTTGCTTCCACCAAAAACACCCAAAAATCAATTTTCTCCACACTTGGCAAGCATTCCGGTTAAAGGGTATCGAGTGTAACACACCGAAATCCGGTCTAGTCAGAATTAGGTTCCGATGATCAGAAATCTTACAATGATGAAGTCTAAATATTGTATCGACTAATTAATTATTAATATCGAACCTTATTTGAGCTTAAAACATCGTCATTTGACTCTATTGAATAATATTGAACTTATTAGTGCTAAATTGAAGGAAATGCAAGTTGGGGAACAAAACCATAGTATGGTAAGAGTTGAGGGACTAATCTTGCGATTAGCCCCTCTACAATTAAATGTTTCCTATGTGGAATTGTTTGAAAGCTTTCCTTCAAAGGAAGGAAAGCTAAAAAGCCTAAAGTCTATATTGTAAAGCAAAAACAAGCAAAGGATAGAAACTTACCGAGAATTCCTAAGCTAACACCTCTCTATCCTTATCATCTTCATCACTTACCTCTAAGCACACACCTCCATTGGAGGAATTTTGAGCTTTGCAATTTCTTCGTTTTAACGATATCGAATCGTTGCTATCGATCGGGTAAGCTATAATCCACCATCGGTTATTGGATTCTATGGATATATTGAGTGTAATCTAAGCTAGGGTTTTGACTATCCATGGATATCTCATCGTTGTCATCTTTATTGAGATCGGTTATCGATTTTGATATTGTTATATTGATTTTGATATTGAAATATCGACCCTAACAATATTCATATTGATTGCTTGGCTCAAGACATTGATAAAGATCATCCATCGTCTCCATCCAAAGCTAGGAACAAGGGGATTGTTATCCGAGAGCCTTGAAAGCTTCGGATTGTCAAGGTGACTGTAGTCGGAGTCTTGGGTTTAGGCGAAAGGCCTTCCCGAATCATTATTTGATAATTTAGATTACTTCGCTAACATTGTTATCGAGGAAATTGCATTGGACGGATGATCGAACACTTTGGTAAGTGTTGGTAAGTTGTTATTGAACATCAGATATAGTCATTCTGCATGTTCCTGCCCCTATAGACAAGCTGGCTTCCCTCCAAGCCTATTCATATACCGGACATGATGATAATAATCCTGAAGTTGTCGAGTATTGGTTGGACAATACGCTACGTATTTTGAACAAACAACTGCAGTGTTCGGATGAACACAAGTTGGAATGTGCTATTGCATTACTGGCCGATGAAGCTCTTATATGGTGGGAAACTACTATTCTCACAGTCTCTGAGGAATCGGTTACTTGGGAATTCTTTCTTTGAGAGTTCCGGAACAAGTATATCAGTGAGTATTACCTCGCAGAAAGACGGAACACCTTCCTTCATCTGAGGCAAGGAGGGTGACCTATCAATCAATATATCCATGATTTTTGTAAATATTGCCGATACGGAGCAAAGTTCATAAAGAAAGAGGAAGATAAATGCAGAATGTTCATAGTTGGCCTTAGAGATGAGCTACGACCTATATTTACGGCTCTTGGTATCACTAACTTTCAGGATTTGGTGAACCAAGTCAAAGCCACTAAAGCTGCCCAGAGAGCTCAACGAGCTGGTGGGTCTGGAAAATTTGAGAAGAGGTTCAGGGATGATTCGCGACCTCCGAGATGGAACAAGAAGGGGAGATATCAAGGCCCCAAGCAAAATGTCTACCCACAGCCTTCCCGTTTTGGGAACATTGAGAGACCTCAGTCTGTGACCCAGTCTTTTGCCAAAGCAATGTCTGTTGATAGCACTGGAGGTTCAAACCGAGGCAACCAGCATCCACTGTGTAATTATTGTCAAAACAAGCATCCGGCGGGACAAGGTCGTAAGCAGACTGGAGCTTGCTATTACTGTGGTGAGCAAGGTCACTTTATTCGTGATTGTCCTATGAATGCAACCAAAACTGTTGTCACACCAACTACTGCTACATCTCCTGCTCAATCCTTCTGGGGTAAGGGATCGAAGCGTGGATCATCGGGGACTTTTGGACGATTGAGTGGTCCAGGGAAGCCCTTCAACAAACAAGATCCGAAGGCTCCTGCTCAAATGTACCATGTGAGGAGCAGAGAAGAAGATGATGAACCTGATGTTATTGCAGGTACCATTGAGTTATATTCGCATCCTTTATATGCATTGATTGACTCTGGCTCTATTCATTCTTTTATAAGCACCATTGTAGTTAAAAAGTATAACATGTCTTCTGAACCAATAGTATCGAGAATTTCTATAACCAATCCCCTAGAAGATTGTGTCACCGTAAGGGTAGTATGTAAGAATTGTCCCTTAATGATCCAAGGGATTCCTTTTTCGGCCAATTTGTTGGCTTTACCGATCTATGAATTCAATGGCATCCTAGGCTTAGATTGGCTTAGTGAACATCAGGCCTGGGTAGATTGTTGTAAAAGGAAATTGTATCTTAGGGGTTTGGGTAAAGAAAGTATTGTATTGATGAATGCAAGGAATCCATTGTTGTATGATTTGTCATTGGAAACCAAAGGTAAGCCGCAACTACGAGACATTGACACCGTATGTGAATTTCCTAATGTTTTTCTTGATGAACTTCTGGGATTGCCCCCAACCCGTGAAGTAGAATTTGGTATCGAGGTACAACCTGGGACTGCTCCGGTTTCTATTGCACCATATCGGATGGCAGCTGTGGAGTTGAAAGAATTAAAGGCCCAGATTCAAGACCTATTGAGCAAAGGTTTCATTCAATCGAGCTCTTCACCTTGGGAAGCACCGATTCTCTTTGTTAAAAAGAAGGATGGTTCTATGCGATTGTGCATCGACTACAGACAATTGAATAAAGTAACCATCAAGAATAAATATACATTGCCTAGAATAGGCGACTTGTTTGATCAATTAAAAGATGCCTCTATGTTTTCCAAGATCGACTTAAGGTTGGGCTATTATCAAATGAGAGTTAAGGAGGGTGATGTGCCAAAGACTGCCTTTCGTACGAGATATAGACACTATGAATTCTTAGTGATGCCTTTCGGGCTAACTAATACACCGGTAGCTTTTATGGATTTAATGAATCGGGTATTTAGACCCTATCTTGATAAATTCGTAGTAGTGTTTATAGATGACATCTTGATATATTCCAAGAATGAAGTGGAACACCGAGAACATCTTCGTATTGTACTTCAGACTCTAAGAGAGAAGCAGTTGTATGCGAAGTTTTCCAAGAGTGAGTTCTGGCTCACTGAAGTTGCCTTTTTGGGGCATATCTTGTCGACTTCGGGTATTCAAGTAGACCCTAAGAAAATCCAAGCCATTGTAGATTGGCATACATCGAAGAACATTGGTGAAGTCAGAAGCTTCCTTGGGCTTGCTGGTTATTACCGCAGATTCGTGAAAGGATTTTCTATGTTAGCCGCTCCTTTAACCAAATTATTGAGGAAAGAAACTTCTTTCGTTTGGACCGAGGTCCAACAACAAAGTTTTGATCAGTTGAAACAAGTTCTGACCCATGCATCTGTCTTGACCCAGCCCGAGTTTGGAAAAGACTATACAATTTACAGTGATGCATCGCATCTTGGGTTAGGATGTGTATTGATGCAAGAAGGCAAGGTTATTTCTTATGCTTCGAGACAACTTAAGCCACACGAGATGAACTATCCCACCCACGACCTTGAATTGGCTGCAGTTGTCTTTGCATTGAAAATCTGGAGGCATTATCTCTACGGGGAGAAATGCTATCTTTTCGCCAACCATAAAAGCCTCAAATATTTGTTGACTCAAAAGGAGTTGAATCTTCGATAACGGAGGTGGATGGAACTTCTTAAAGATTACGATCTGGTTATTGATTACCATCCGGGCAAGGCCAATGTTGTAGCTTATGCGCTCAGCCGCAAACCTTCGCCTGATAAGCATTGATAATAAACTTGAAGTTGTATGTATTATGAAGTACATTAACTCATAGTAACATTGCTATATTGTAGCCTCTCGAGCAATTAACGCTCACTTCCGACTTCGAAAGCATCGTTGTCTTGTAGCTGAACTTCAAGTTTAGTCTACCATCGCTTCACGAATCAAGGGTTTGCAAGAGCAAGATCCTAAGTTTCAATATATTGTCTCTAAGCTATCGGACAACCCTGACTTCAGAATTAATTCTGAAGGACTCTTATGCTTCCATGATCGAGTTTGTGTAAATAATGATGAATCTCTTTGCACCGATATCCTTTCAGAATCCCATTCGAGTTCTTTTTCCGTTCACCCCATTTAGTAAAGATGTATAAAGATCTACGTGAACTCTATTGGTGGTCGGGCATGAAGCAGGCCATAGTTGATTACATTTCCAAGTGCCTCGCGTGTCAACGTGTTAAGGCAGAACATTGTGCCCCTACTGGACTATTACAACCTATCGATCCACCGAAATGGAAATGGGAAAAGATAACTATGGACTTTGTTAGTGGTCTACCATTAACCCCTGCAAAGCATGATGCTATATGGGTCATTGTAGATCGTTTCACGAAGTCAGCTCATTTTATATCTGTTAGAATGGACTACGGACTTCCTAAGCTAGCTGACTTGTATATCAAGAAAGTAATCCGACTCTATGGAGTACCCAAGTCTATTATCTATGATCGAGATCCTCAATTTGCATCTCGGTTTTGGAGAACCTTACAAGGAGCTCTGGGCACCAGAGCTAATCTGAGCACAGCCTTCCACCCTCAATCTGGCGGTCAGTCAGAAAGGGTAATTCAGGTTATATATCAAGAAACATGTTCATTAGAACCTTAG
Organism: Hibiscus trionum; assembly: GCA_030270665.1. Classification (NCBI taxonomy): domain Eukaryota; kingdom Viridiplantae; phylum Streptophyta; class Magnoliopsida; order Malvales; family Malvaceae; genus Hibiscus; species Hibiscus trionum. The sequence goes on along the minus strand of BSYR01000057.1, from coordinate 20,355,998 downwards.
AAATTGCATTGTTATTGAATCTCTTTATACAGATATTGGAAGACATGCTTCGGACATGTATTATCGACTTTGGTGGACTTGGGAGAAATCTCTACCTCTTGTAGAATTTGCCTACAACAACAGTTACCAAGCATCCATCCAAATGGCCCCGTATGAAGCATTGTATGGTAGATAATGTAGAACTCCATTGTGTTGGTCGGAGCTTGGCGAGGGCAAGATGTTAGGCCCTGACCTACTCCGTGAGACTGAAGAACGGGTCACCATTATCCATGATCGTTTAAAGGATGTCTTTGATCGACAAAAGGCTTACGCGAATCGTAAAAGAAGAGACATTGAGTACGAAGTTGGTGAGAAATCCTTCCTCAAGGTGTCACCGTGGAAGAAAGTTTTAAGATTTGGCAAAAAGGGGAAATTGAGTCCCCGATTTATTGGACCCTTTGAAATCATTGAAAAGATTGGACCAGTGGCATATCGGCTATTTCTACCCTCAAAATTGAGCAAAATCCACGATTTCTTTCGTGTATCAATGCTTCGGAAGTATCGATCTGATCCATCACACATTGTGGAACCCGAATCTGTGGAACTTCGACCAAATCTATCTTACGAGGAAGAACCAGTTCAAATTCTTGCTAGAGTAGTCAAGAGGCTTCGCAACAAAACTGTACCGTAGTTAAAGTGCTCTGGAGGAGCCACACCGTTAAGGAAGCCACCTAGGAACTGGAAGAGAACATGAGACAGCAATATCCACATCTTTTCAATTCAGGTAAAAATTCGAGGACGAATTTTTCTTAAGGGGGGAGAGTTGTAACACCTCGAAATCTGGTCTAGTCAGAATTAGGTTCTGATGATCGAAAATCTTACAATGATGAAGTCTAAATATTGTATCGACTAGTTAATTATTAATATCGAACCTTATTTGAGCTTAAAACATCGTCATTGGACTCTATTGAATAATATTGAACTTATTAGTGTCTAAATTGAAGGAAATGCAAGTTGGGGAACAAAACCATAATATGGTAAGAGTTGAGGGACGAATCTTGCGATTAGCCCCTCCTCAATTAAAAGTTTCTTACGTGGAATTGTTTGAGAGCTTTCCTTCAAAGGAAGGAAAGCTAAAAACCTAAAGTTTATATTGTAAAGCAAAAATAAGCAAAGGATAGAAACTTACCGAGAATTCCTAAGCTAACACCTCTCTATCCTTATCATCTTCATCACTTACCTCTAAGCACACACCTCCATTGAAGGAATTTTGAGCTTTGCAATTTCTTCGTTTTAACGATATCGAATCGTTGTTATATCGGGTAAGCTATAATCCTCCATCAGTTATTGGATTCCATGGATATATTGAGTGTAATCTAAGCTAGGGTTTTGACTATCCATGGATATCTCATCGTTGTCATCTCTATTAAGATCGGTTATCGATTTTAATATTATTATATTGATTTTGATATCGAAATATCGACCCCAACAATCTTCCTATTGATTTCCTAGCTCAAGACATTGATAAAGAGCATCCATTGTCTCCATCCAAAGCTAGGAACAAGGGGATTGTTATCCGAGAGCCTTGAAAGCTTCGGATTGTCAAGGTGAGTGTAGTCAGAGTCTCAGGTTTAGGCGAAAGGCTTTCCCGAATCATTATTTGATAATTTAGATTACTTCGCTAACATTGTTATCGAGGAAATTGCATTGGACGGATAATCGGACACTTTGGTAAGTGTCGGTAAGTTGGTATTGAACATTGGATATAATCATTGTGCATTGCCATTGATATAGTCATTGTCATCGAACTGTTGTATAGAAACCATTGGACATTGATATTGACATCGAACTATAAACTATTGATGATGAGATGTATATATTTTTTATTAGTGGCAATATTGAAATCATTGGACATTGGTATACTATTGATTATTGAAATGAATATGAACATTGCAACCTTGGATTGGAATGGACATTGGATACAATTGGCATGCCATAGAATTCATGAGCTCAATGTACAGGTGGACTACGGTCCAAAGGCTACGACCTATATTGATTTGGCGAGGCGGAGGGATGTATATTGATATTGGTCATATTGGCGAGGCAGAGGGACTAAACCATTTATTGACTTGGCGAGTTATAGGAATTCGTGCATCTACGATCTTGATTCAATCCAATGAATAAGAATGAATTGAACATGTTATACATTGCATACTATTATATAGTATTGACATTAATGGCATGAGATCATGTTGAACATATTCATGGCATTATTGTTATTCCTATTGTTTTTGACTACCTCACTAGGCAAAGTATGCCTAATATGTCTCATCTCATGCATTTTCAAGTTAAAAAGGGTCGTGAGTCGAAAGATTGGATTGGCAAGCAAGACAAGTCACTACAAGTCCCAAGTAATGTGTTTATGACTTATGAACTCCTAGAAAGGTGGCAAAGTAGTTGAACTAGTCATTTGTGCCTATTTTGTTTTGTTGGTGTGCTGCCTAAATTGTAATATGCCTTATAGCTCTAAATGGCCTTTTTGTGAAGTTAAAGATTGGTAGAAATTGCATACATGGCTCGAAAAGGTAAAAACATAGCAATCTTTATTCATATGATCATAAAACTTGGTATGCTGGTAGTTTATATCATTGGAATGTTGTGTGTAAAGTTTTGTTGCATTTGAACATTGTTCAATAGGTTAAATTGAATAAAAACCAGCAAAAATCTGTCATTACAGGTCAGGCCGTATCGGAACGGGTGATGGCGTTTCGATACGGGTGTTCAATAATTAACCTAAAAGGTAAGGGTGTATCGAAACAGAATTGGGCCGTTTCGAAACATTTTTTCACTAGAGACCAACATTTTGATACGAGTTCATAGCGTGTGGAAACGAGTCAAAGTCAAAGTCAAAAGTGGTCAATCCGTTCCGATACAGGTCAAGCCTGTTTCGATACGGTCTAAGGGGAAAAGTCAACAGATGATGATCATCGTCCACCCATTTCGAAACAGATTAAGGTGTTTCGATACGGGGTTAGGTATGTTAGTTAAAGGCACTTTAAACAGATTGACAAATTCATAATTTGGTCACTAAATACGGTAAGATTAAATTGAGTGGGTTAATAATCTCCAAATTGAATGAAATTTTGTAGACCTCACATGTGAGTAGTGAATTTCTATTTGGTAAAGTCGATTATATCGAAGGACCCTTAGTTTGTCAAAATTACAAATTGATCCCTAAAACTTATAATAGTTGTGAATTGGCCCGTTGATGATTAACCATTGCTTAATTGGGTAGATTGGACTGAGTTATTTGTTTTTGATGATTAGCAGTATGATATGGTTCGAAATGTCAATAATAATAACGAAATTTTATTGTACTTACTTCTGTATCGATCGTCGGTTACACCTTCCGACCCGATTCCCAACCAGACCGGAAGGGGGTGTTACATCGAGCCTAACACAACTAGGTAGAGTTTTCCTTCACATAGAGCCTTAAGTTTCCCTGGGCTTTAGTCTCATTCCTCTAGATTTTTTCTCAACCTGATCTTGATTTAAACCTTTCATTAGCGGATCCGCAACGTTATCCTTTGATTTTACAAAATCGATAGAGATAACTCTATTTGAGATCAGTTGTCTAATGGTATTATGTCGACGACGCATATGTCTCGACTTACCATTGTACATAAAGCTTTGTGCTCTACCAATTGTTGCTTGGTTATCACAATATATGTATATTTTGGGCACTTGGCTTTGTCCATTCAGGAATATCCTCCAAGAAATTCCAAAGCCACTCAGCTTCTTCTCCAAACTTGTCTAGAGCTACAAACTCAAATTCCATTTTGGATCTAGTTATAATCGTTTGCCTTGAGGATTTTTATGACGGCTCCTCATCCCAAAGTGAAAACATATATCCACTTGTGTCTTTGGTATCTTGAATATCAGATATCCAACTGGCATCGGGGTATCCTTCTAAAACAGCATGATCTTTGAATCCATCATTTTGGGACAATTTTCATTTGCCCCATCAATGTGGTTATTACCTTTACAAGACACCCCACATTTTTAAGTACTTGTAGGAAGGGTTTATTCCCTTCCATAACTCATATGGTGTCTTATCTCTTTAATTGCGGGGAACCTTATTTAAAAGGTAATTAGCTATAAAAATAGCTTCCCCACATGTTCTGTGATAACCCAGAGCTGCATAGTAATGTGTTCATCATTTCTTTAGGAATCCGATTTTTTCTTTCGGCTACTTCATTTGATTAAGGAGAATATGGTGGTGTCTCGTTGTGAATAATCCCATGTAGTGAACAATATTCGTCAAATGGTTCATCGTATTCACCACCATGATCACTTCTCACCATCTCAATCTTTTTGTTAAGTTAATTTTCAACTTCCTGCTTATAGAGTATAAATTTCTTTATAGCTTCATCTTTGTTCTTAAGCAAATATACATAATAGTATTTTGTACTATCATTAATGAAGGTAATAAAATATTTATTCTCTCCTCTAATTTGGACAAACTTTAAGTCACAAAGATCGTTATGTATTAGATCAAGAGGTTATGTACTTCTTTCAACAATTTAAAATGAAAACCTTTTTAATTTTGCATCAACACAAGTTTCACATTCATGACTATGATTAATGTGAAACGACGGAATATGTTGCAAGTTAATTAACCTACACAAGGTAACATAATTAATATGTCAGCGTCTATCAAGCTATATATCATGTGACTTAAGCATATAAAAAAGAAGAAGAAACGTTTTTCTTATTCACGTCTTTGTTAAGCTTTTTTGCCACACATCTATTATGACTTATAGTCATCATGTTCACACGGTATGAGAGAAATCTCAATTTTGAACAGTGCACCGGGTAGGTTAGAATGAAAAAGAGGAGATACATTAGGCACGCTTAAATACCAAGTTATTCAAGAAACTAATCCTAAACATGCACTTTCAAATAGATTTTCAATTATTCGTTTAAGAGTGTTTTCTTCTCTGAACTAGAATAACAATAATTCTCTAATAACCAAAAAATCAATTCTCGATTATTTCAATTTTGTTATCCAATATAATTAAAATTCTGAAACAAAATATGTAACCAATGTTACTTCCAATGACAATTTCTGTTAAAACAGATTTGTCCACTACAAAACTGAATAAGTAAAATCTATTCAAATTGCCTCTTGTTTGGAAAAAAAATCAAGTAAACTTGTTGAAACGACATGAATTAAATTTTGAACGAATTATTTACGAGATTTCAGTTTTCAAAACTGATCAAACTTTCACTTAGATATCTTGTTCATCTCTATAAAATTTCTCAAAAGAAATTACTAAAGACACAAGATATTTTTTAATAAATTCCTAATAAAAATCAAACCTTTAAAATAAGAATAAAAAATAATATGGCGAAATCTTACCAAAATTAACGGTGTTAATTTGGTGGCTGAAATTCTTAAAAAAATAACAAGGTTAAACCTTGTTGTGGTATGGGCCACTGCCTTGAAATGATAATATGTTTCCCCTTGGATTAAAACTCAAAATTTGTCTTAAGATTGTTAGAAGATTAGTGTAATAATCCAAGAAATAACAAAAGAATAAATAGTAAAAACAAATATTGAATTTATTAATTAAATTGAACATATTATGAAATTAAATAGAACAAAATTCGAAAAGAAATTGGACATTAAACAATAAATTAGAACCATTTACTTGTATTCGAACAACAATTTGGATGAACAAATTTGTTGTGGCTTGTGAAATCATAATTTCCTTAAGACAGATTCGCTCACTCCTATGGTGCTTGAGAAACGTTGAATGTCTATCTCTCAAGATACAACAAGAAAATGATCAACTGCAATAGCACAGATGCAGAGATCACGAACTGGAAGCTTACCTTCCTTTATCACCGTGAAAATATAGAAAACAAATGCAAGCTGTTTTTAAAGAAAATAGGGAGAGTTGAGAGAAAACTCTCTTCACTTGCAATATTTGTTCTGTTGTTGTGAATTCTCTTTTTGTTGAAGTCTCTTTTTTAGGCGAACAAAGGGAGAGTTTTAATCATAATTGAACTCAAATTTAAATAAAAAAATTATCTGATAAAATCTATTTAAATATAGATTATTAAGATTCATAAAATCTATTTTGAATTTCAAATTTTTTGACTGATTATTGATGAGGAAATCGAAAAATAATTTTTGAATTGGGCTAAAATTTTGATAGGTCCATGCTAAACCCAACTGGTACAAACATTCACATCATGCAGTTTAGGGGTGTTCAAAAATACTCGATTCGATTGACCTGATCTGACTACCCGAACATAAAACATCGGGTAATTACCCAAATGTTTTTTTTACACGGGCCGGGTACCCGGCCTGCTAAAATAAGCATTTTCTCTGGTCAGGCCCGAGCCGCAAGAATGCCTCTTATCGGGTACCCGGTGACCCGGTTAAAGTTTTAAAATATATTTTTATTAAATATATATATATATATATATTTATATAATTATTAAAATTTTAATATATGTCTTAGAGACATTGTTTAAGATTTGAATTGATGCATCATTATTATTTATTAGCCTATATATTTTATTTGTCTTAGAGACATTGTTTAAGATTTGAATTGATGCATTATTATTATTATTATTATTATTATTATTATTATTATTATTATTATTATTATTATTATTATTATTATTATTATTATTATTATTAATTTGTATTCTAAAGTTGTTTGAGTTTGATAATTTGATTTTAAACTTTGCTTGGATTATATAATTCGAACTTTTATTATGTGTGATTTTATTTTATAAAATTAAGTAATTAAAAAAACTATAAAAAATATCCGAATACCCGCTTAAAGTGAGTCGGGAGCGGGCAGAAAAAAGTGATACCCAAAAGTTCGGGTACCCAAAAATAAACACCCCTAATGCAATTGTAACCCTAACCCAAATAGGTTCAACAAGTTTCAATTCACACCACATGCCTACATATGAGGCACAATCTTTGGTAAACTTATTATTTCCTCACTTGGTCTTTAACTAATGTGGGATTCAAGCTTACTATTTTCTCACCAATCTTTGCAAGTTGTCTAATTTGAGTATTAATTTCTCATTCATCACTTAACCAATTTGAGCATATGAGATATTGTTGTAAAAATCTCATGGAGTAAAATATGAATTGATAATTTCATAATTTGATTTTCCATTTTTTCCCATTGAAGATATGCCTCAAAGTTTCTAGATTGTCACAAATTTTCCAACAAGTAAAACTCACATTCGACAACACTGCCAAATGCGCCAAGTGACAGGACAATGATAGAAGAGATGGGGAACAAATTCAACTTCCGAAAGACAAAGAGCAAAGTACAAAGAATGTGTCCAAGTAGTGCACATTTTAGCTAATTCATATTTGGTTGAGATTTTTTTCGTGAATGAGTTTCCAAATAAAATTGTTCACGTTCAGTGGTGCTACTACTAGACCAACCCTCAAACTGATGCGTAGAAGAAGTTAAAATTAAGCAAAAGGATTTTGGATTGCACCATCAAACATTTACTTTGATCGGTAATGATGGAAAACAATTTGAACAAAGATGTTGTTTTACTTTCATCTTACAAGATGTTGTCGAGTCATTTTAAGAAATTTTATTTTAGTTGAGAGAATTCTTATAACAATTTAAACTTTTTTTTTGAAATGTGTCGGGCCTCGTTAAAAACCCCCACTAAACCTAAATTGGGGGAAAAGAGTGCCCTATATTATTGCCGAAAAAAGAAAAACAGAGTCATGGTTCATACAATAACCTCAGTACAACACTGAATAACAAGAGTAAATCACGCGAGCATTTCCAAGAACTAAAAGTTATCACAATGCCATGTCCAAAATGAAAATGCATCAATGCCTTTTCTTGCCAACCTTATTTGCTCCCCTCCTTGCTCATCCCCTGCATACTCTAGGACCCAACCAAACCTCTGAAGCATATCAACACCCCTGTTAATAAGGTCAACAAAGGAATCTGGAGGAGTTACCAGCTTGTTCATCCATTGAAAAGCTAACATGCAATTCGTTTCAATAATAATGGTGTTTGAGACTTTCTTATTCCACTCACTAAGAACATTACCAGCCTCCAATATAGCTAGAATGTCAGCATTAGTGGTTTCAATCGAACCTACTGGTTTTGCGAATTTGGCAAGAACAACATCTCCACCGTCTCTTAACACTCCTCCAATACCTCCCCGCCCGAAGCTTCCACGCACAGCAGCTGCAACTGAAAATTTCAGAACCCCGGCTGGGAACGTAGACCCTTCGTGACCAACCGATCTGCTATGTTTCAGACTATGGCAGTCAATATTGCTTCTGTTTGGGTATCGAACAAAGTCCACCAAGGATAAAATCGCGTTTGGCCATTTGCTTTTACTCCACAAACCTATACGAAGCACCGTGGAATCGCATAAATTTTTGATGCAGGGGCTCTTCTGATTAAATACCACTTCGTTCCTCTCGAGCCATATAGACCAGGCAATACCGAAAAAGGATAGCATCCAAACAGGTTTAGATTTTTTCCGTATCGCAACATTATTCCACAATTCAAGCAGGGTAAAGAGATTAGCAGGAATAACAATTTGTACATTCCAAAGACGGCACCAATATTGCCAGAGGGTCCAAGTAAACTCACAGTGACAAAGGAGATGGTCAGTCGATTCAATCTGCTTGCGGCACAGGGAGCAAAGCCCTCCGTCTTGCACTTCCAAACCCCTTCTGATTAAAGCTTCCTTAGTTGGGAGTCGGTCTAGAACGGCTCTCCAAAGGAAAACTTCAACTTTGGGTGGAGCCAATCCTGCCCAAATTAAATTAAAACGTCCATCAATCATTTGACCATCAAACATCATGTTTTTACAATACTCCTTGGAACTGTACATCCCGTTCGCAGCTACCGACCATCGTAATTGATCTCTTCCATCTCTGGCTACAGAAACCCTTTCAAGTGTGTTCATGAAGTCCTCACATACTTGCACTTCCCATTGAAACAGTTCTCTTCTCAACTTAATATTCCAGCACCATTTCCCGTTTACGACCGAACCAAACTCCTTAACATAACCAGATTTTTTAAGAGCTAAGCTGAAAATTCTTGGGAATGCCAATTTAAGCGAAGCATGATCTGTCCATCTATCCTCCCAAAATCTCACCGAGCCTCCATCTCCGAGGACACACTGGATGTTTTTGGAGAAGCAATCCTCATTATCATAATATGAGGCTAGGATGTTCTTCCACACCCAAGAGCAGCGTTTTTTATCTACTGTAAGAGGTAACAGAGAATTGTTGTCGTAGTTATACTTGGCGTCCACTATTCTCCTCCATAGGCAACTCGACTCGGAACTATATCTCCATGCCCATTTATTGATCAAAGCTCTATTTTTAATTCGTACATCAATGATGCCTAACCCGCCCAGCTGTTTGGGTTTCACAACCTTTTCCCAATTAACCCAATGAATGGGTCTGTTAACCTGAGGGCCCCAAAGAAAATGTGCAATCAGACTATTGAAAGTACATGCGATACTCGCCGGAATTTTAAAAAGCCCCATATAGAATATCGGCAGATTATTTAGCACTGAATTTATCAGACATATTCTTCCGGCACTAGATAGAAAATTTCCTTTCCAACCCGATAGTTTTCTTTTCACCTTCTCGATTAAAGGACTCCACATTTTTATCGAGTTGCGGGACACTCCCAACGGAAGGCCTAGATATGTAGACGGAAGAAGATCAAATTTGCATCCCAATTTTTCTGCCCAAGCTGCCACTGTAAATTGATTTACCCCAACTCCATAAATAGTGGTTTTTTTCAAGTTTAAACTTAGACCTGAAGCAAGACCGAAAACACGAAGGATCCTTCTTATGTTGGACACATTTTCTTCATCCCCTTTTGCAAAGACAATCAAATCATCTGCAAATTGCAGATGTAAGATTGATACCTCTGAATTACCGACTTTCACTCCCGCAATATGCCCCAACATCTCGGCTTTCTTGAGAAGCAAACTTAATGCCTCCCCTATTAGGTTAAAAAGTAATGGAGACAAAGGGCATCCTTGCCGCAAACCGCGCTTAATAACAAAAAATTTGGAAGGTTTCCCATTCACCAAGACTGAAACTAGTGCCGAGGACAAACATTCAGAAATCAACTGTCTCCACCGAATACTAAACCTCATCTTTTGCATGATTAGATCGAGAAAGGCCCAATCGACCGTATCATACGCCCGTCTAAAATCCGCCTTAAAAACAATGTTGTTCTGCTTTCGGGATCTCAAATCATCAATAATTTCATTAGCTATTAGCGCACAGTCCGCTAATTGTTTGCCCTTGATGAACGCAAACTGATTTTCACCTACCACTTCGCTGATACATAGACTGAGTCTTCTAGAGAGGGTCTTTGCGATAATTTTATAAAGACTATTCACCAAAGATATTGGGCGGAAATCCTCAATCGACTTCGGCAACTCTTTTTTGGGAATCAAGGCGATAAAAGAATGGTTATAGAATCTATCTTTAACCTTTCCTTTATAAAACTCCTCGCAGAAACTTAAAACTTTGTCTTTGATATATGGCCAGAATCTTTTATAGAATTCAAGATTCATACCATCTGGGCCCGGGGCTTTGTTGCCGTCCATTGCACGAATCGATTCCCAAATTTCCTCGGAGGTAAACGGCCTTTCTAGGTAGCTTGCTGAAGTAGCATCCAACTGCTTGAACTCACAATCAAAGCATAAAACTGGCAGAGTATTTGAATTGTTGAAGTTGGATCTGAATGATTCCTCGAAAGTTAATCGAATTTGATTTTCATCTGTAATTGTCCTGTTGTCTTTTTCAATTTGCTGGATGGAATTTCTGATTTTTCTCACCGATGTTGTTGTCTGAAAAAACCTTGTGTTTTTATCACCCTCCAAAAACCATTGAACTCTTGATTTTTGATGCCATTCACGTTCCTCCCTCCGGTATTGTTCCCATAACTTCTTTTTGAGATCAGTGATTTCCGCTGCTCGACTCCTGTTATCAGTGCCAGATACAATCTCTCTTTCATATTCTTCAATTTTGTCTTCTAACACAGTGGTTGGAATTTGCCTATTCTTGTTAAAATTCTCCACCCAATTTTTTATCTCCAGCTTTACCTTCTTCAACGTCTGGTTCATGCTTTTGCCTTGCGAATCTGCAGCCACTTTCTTAATTAATTCCACCACCTCTGGTTCGTCGAGCCAATGAGAGAAGAGTTTGAACGGTCTACCACCCTCCTTCTTCTTAATAGCTTCCAGGATCACCGGACAATGATCAGAAAGGCTTCTTGGCATTGTTCTTTGGGTGATATTAGGGAACCACAACAGGATCTCCGGAGATATAATGAATCTATCAATCCTGCTAGCCGCTGGCGAGGTGCCCCCTCTAAACCATGTAAAACTGCTCCCTTGTAGCGGTAAATCCACCAAGTTATTTCTTTGGATGAAATCAACCAAAGCAGCCCCCTCTCTGACACTTCTTCCATTCCCGAATCTTTCCTCATCACTCTTGACCATGTTGAAGTCGCCCCCAATAATGATCGGAACTCTCAAGCTGGATATCAATGCGGTAAGCTCCTGGTAGAACATATCTCTTTCTTTATCATCATTAGGGGCGTATATGTTCAGTATGCAACATGCTTGCCTAGGCGAGGTGAAAGACCCTTCTAACAAAATCAATCTTTTAGCCACTACTGTTCTGGCAACACAGAAGAAATTTGAGTCCCAGGCAGAAATGAGACCCCCTGACGCCCCCTCAGATGGAGAGGACACTAGACTATCGAACCGCCTCCTCTTGATGTTCTTTTCCACCCTATTATTAATCTGCTTCAACTTTGTTTCTTGTATCAGACATATTTTTACTCTAGCTTTATCAGTAACCTTTTTCAAAGCTCTGACTTTCTCAGGTTTGCCCAACCCACGCAAATTCCAGCTTAAAGTGCTAAAGTACATTAATAATCGAGAAACACTGAATCGTAGTCGACGACGTACATACTACACCTTTTCCAATTCTTCAATTTCCATCAGACTCTGCACAGCAACCTCAACCGGTGCGTCGAACATCACCCCCATAGATTTGCCTAAATTTAGCGTGGCAATGGCTTCCTCCTCCTCGGCCGATGAAAACCCCACTGAGTGGGTTCCATCTACCGCTGGACTTGATGAATCCGGAATCGAAAAGGGCGGGTTCGAAAGCGTCAAATCCCCTGAGTTGCGTTTTCCACTTTTCCCCCCTTTTTTCCCTCTACGTGAGCTTTGGTGGCATTTCCTCTTCATAATCTCAAGTCCAGGTTTTAGATATGCTAGGGCACCGCCTACCATCCGAGAGTTCTTTGGTTTCCTCCTCTTCTTGCATGCGTCTTTCTTCGATACCTTACCCTCTGTATCATCACCCACAAAACCGATTTCAGTATCCACAAGTTTTGACCCGCCCGACACCGACGGACTTTGTGGATCTGGCCTAACCCTGATTGTGTTTTGGTCAGGGCTCGACGGATCCATATTAAAGGTCTCAGCTGATTCCACCATCACTTCATAGAGCCCAGGCCCACTTGTTTCCATAGGGCTAATGATTGTCGGATTGTTGTTGATATTTGGTTCTAAAAAGGAAACCCTATTATTAATATCCTCCTGCCACACGGGTGATGTGGATTCCACTGACGCCGTTTTTTCCATCTCGGGGCCAGCAGAATTAAATCTGCCATCATTGCCGTCATTCTCGTACCACGAAGCGTCAAATCCATCCCCCATCCCTCCGGTGACCGGTCCTTCCCCGTCGATGAAGACACGTTCTTCCTCTACTTCCTTCACCTCCAGTTTTATCCAATGAAGGAAACCGTTGAACAGTACACTTATCCTATCGGGAATAGATGACGCAAACTGCACCTCCATAAGCACCCTTGCTTTTTCGAAATTCTGCATGTTCACAGTTTCTTCGTCAATCCTTAATACCCTCCCCCATTTCCCTCCTACTTTCTCAAAGAATCTCTTGTTCCATATACCCAGTGGCACATCTTTGAGTTCCAGCCATATCTTCACTCTTCTCTTTCCTTCGTATCCGGAAAGGGCTTCCAACTCCTCGAACCATAGTCTCAGTAGTTCCTCCCTAGCTTCCCAAAGCCTGTTCCTCATTTCATCACTATCAGTACGGATAACAGTTAAAAGTCCTTGCCATGTGCTTAAAGTTGCAACAAAACCGTCTGCTCTTAGAACTTCTTGTATCATCTCAGCATTATACATGGGTTTAATCTTACCCACCAAGCTGCAGTTAATCCACCTCTGGTCATCCTTGGCAATCTGAATAAAACTCTGGGATTCCTCCACCTCTAGCTTGTCCACTAACTTAACTCGAAAGCATTCCTCCAGTTTTGGATATGCTGCTCCATCGGCAACGTTTACTACGCCCTGATTTACCTCGGTGTGTGAATTGTTGAGGCTTCCATGTTTTGTGCCCGTTAACACTTCCTTGAAGGATCTCTGGTCACGCAACGCCCCCATTTTTCTTGTCTCCACTTTTCTCTCCTTAGGTACTTCCACGTTACCTCTTGCTTTTGCCACTGCCATAGCAATCCTAATCCTACGCCCATCCAGTGTCCTCCCGTTTCCTTTCTGTATAGCGCTATCGGCTTCCAATCTGCAACTAAAACGGACGAATGCAAATACCGATGACTTATCTCTCCTTCTTGGATTGTTGTAAGCAATGTAGACATCTACCACTTTCCCATACACCATGAACGCATCGCCTAGGGTTGACGGTTGGATTCTTCTACTTATGTTATCCACGAACACCGAAACACCAATTCGTTTGAACACATGTTTACTTCTCTGGCTCGCGTCCGTTGTGACCCTACCTCCGGGATGCCTCCTGACCTGGCTAACAAAACGCTTACTCCGGTTGGCTCTAGCTGTTGCCTCTCGCCCTCTCTCCGTCGCCATTCTTTAACAAATGTTATAACAATTTAAACTTTAGTCTTGTTCAATCATTTCCGACAAAAATCTTTACTTTTACTATTGTTGAGTAATTCTTGACAACAAAATATGCAACGTAGTTTTGTCTAACCATTTTAACAAAATTGATTTGCGATCAGAATCTGATGGTTTGAATTTGAAATCCGATGTTTTGTTGTTGATAAAGTGCTCAAATATAAAATAAATGTCCAAAGTATCTTATTGTTTTATTTAGGTGCTTAATTATTTTTTGGTAAAATAAATGCCTACAAATATATATTTTTTTATCGAAATAGATAATTTTAATCAAAGCACACTCAAAAGGTTTCGAAACCGCAGTCTCCTCATCTATGGACACTATGGAAATATGCTATTTTCTCAGTCCAACCTTTTACACGATTGAACCAATGCAACAAAGTCTCATTCGATCCGAGAAATTCATTTTTGTTTCCAATATTTTGAACATCAACATAACCACATAACCCGAAATCCTCATCAAATATCTCTTCGGCATAACCTATTCTATCCAAAATCATTTAGACATCTACATAAAATAAATAAATACTTTGTACACTTATTTTATATTTAAGCCTTAACAAAATATAGAGGGTATTGAGGAAAATGAAAACATAAAGATAAATATAAGTGTGTCTAAGCCATTAGGCCAAAAGCCACTTTTGTGATACAAAATGCAAATAATTAATATAAGTCATAGTTGGTTATTTATACTAAAGAAAAGTAAATAAATGTGGATTAACGGGATTCGAACATGACACGCTTATAATGTATAAAAATATCTAAGCCAATGAAATAAATTTAATAATTAAATTAAAGTTAACAACATTTTGTATATATTTTAAATTATAATTTAAAATTATATCAATTCATTTGAATTATATTCGTATGTTTGTATTCACTAAATAAATTTAATATAATCTTAAAATTTTAAATTTGTAATATAATTTCATATATATATATATAGTAATTTCATTAAATTTTTAATAAATATTAAAATAATAAATTAAGTTAAAAATCAATTTAGCGATTATATATGTGAAATTATAAAAATAAATGCGGAAAAAAACATATTAAATTTAGTTTAAAAATACAAAACTCTTAAAACTATTTTTATTTTAAATCTGCACAGACTATATTTTAAAATATATACAAAATGTTGTTAACTTTAGTTCAATTATTAGATTTATTTCATTGGCTTAAATATTTTTATGCATCATAAGTGTGTCATGTTCGAATCACATTAATCCACATTTATTTACTTTTCCTTGGCATAAAAAATCAATTATGACTTATATTAATTATTTTCATTTTGTATCGCAAAAGTGGCTTAGCCATATTTCTCCTTCCCCTAGTTACCCAGGTTCGATTCTCGTTGGCCATTATACCCAATTTGTTCTATTTATTTTCATCCTCTAATCACCTAGACGTATGTGTCACCAGCTAATTAAATAAATAATTTATTTTTAAATTAAAATTATTACATAATTGATAGAATGTATAAGTAACGGGGACCAAATGTGTAACTATACGAATTTTTACTAACTTCCACATCACTCCCTCCGTTAGGTTTTAATTGCTGGTGGTCACATTGCATCTAATTAAATAATTTAGTGGTTTAATTGCTTCGAAAAAAGCAAGCTGGTCAAATTGTAACTTTACCAGTAACATAATGGTCATTTATATAGTTTATCCTTAAAAGAAAATAAGTTAAAAAAATGTTATATTAAAAAAATTTAGTGTTAATATGGTAAAAAAGTATTTTACTCCATGTTTGTAAAGATCTTTCTTTAAGTTGTTAATGTTTTCAAAAATATTAGTTGAATATGTATCGAGTAGTTTTTTCAAACATTCAAAATATTATATTTATTTAAATTTCACCTTCAGGAATAATTTTTATTTTTTATATAATTTGTTAAAAATGCCATTCCATTCAAATTATAAGGTAAAATCACCTAAATATTCTCATTTAAATAATAATTTATTTGAATAATCCCCTTCGAATTATTTATGAAAATACATCTTTCTTAACCTAGAAGTATTAAATTGTGATTGGTCAAACGTAACTTTTAAAATTGTTATATGTATAAACTCGATTACAATTTCGAGTATAAAAAAAGAAAGTCGTGTTATACCGACTTTTGAAAGTTGTGTTTGACAGTTTGAGTCGCATTCTTTTTTGAAAGGACGCGGACTCCATCCTATGCATTCATAAAGAAATATTTACATAAATAGTTTTGAAGAGATTGCTTTAATAAATAATTGTTTTAAAGGAATATTTAAGTGATTTACCCAAATTGTAGGCCTGTAGACTTTAAAAAAAAATCTTTTTCTATTTTCCGATAAAAAGCAAGGGCTGTTTTTGAGTTGTTCATTCAAAGATGTCCAATCAAATGTGGGAAGTAGTAAATGCTGGCAGGCGCTGTTTTCTTTTCGGCCAGAAAACCAGCAGATACTTGATTTGAACCTTCAGCATTTTTCATAAATGGTAAAAAAACATTGTAATTAAAGTAAAATCAGAGTGAGCCAACGGGCTTAGTTCAAATGTTAAACAGTTTAATATTATTTAAATAATTATAAAATTTGAAGTTTTGTGTATAAAAATTTCTTGCGGATTTATTTACTAAATTAATTGTATGACGCGAATCGATCTAAATTAATTAGGGCAAAACTTTAAAGATTAAGAAAAAAAAATAGAATCAAAGTGAGGTTAGAAAACTTGCTCGACATATGCTCCCAAAATCTAATTCTTATTGAATTGTTTCCTTCATTAATGTTTTAAATATCCAGGTTCTCTTAGAAAATATTATATTCCTTAATTATCATATTTATTAAATGAATATGGAATAATCTTAAATACTACCATTATAACAATAATATATGTGACCTATGAATTCAATCGACACCACCATTGAAATCTATACAACATAACATTGTTTTCACCGTGAATTGCAAAAAGCAATATATATATTGAAATAGTAAAAATCAAATATATGCATGCAAGCTAAAAAAAAATAATCTCTCATAAAATGAGACCAAGCAAAATTTGGTGTTTTATACAGATATCATAATTATGGATAAAAAAAATACAAATACCAAAATTTGACATATGTTTTTCTAATTTTTAAATGACATTTTTTTTGACGCGTATGATAATATGGAATTTATCAGTCATATCTTTTGTAAGGCGTATTTGACAAGACGTGTCTTTGCATTACATGACAGCTTAGTCAGTAAGTTTAAAAAGGCGTCTAAAATTAAGCGTTTTATTGAAATGTCATAATTATATTGAAATGTCATAATTATGGATAAAAAATACAAATATCATAATTTGACATATATTTTATTTAACTTTTTAAATGACATTTTTTTGGCACGTATGGTAATTTGTTATCTCTCAGTTGCATCTTTTGTAAAACGTGTTTGGCAAGAAGTCTATTTGCTTTACATGGCAATCCAATCGATAGGTTTAAGAAGACGTTCAAAATTACATGTAAGACGCGTTTTGTAAGCTACACCTTTAGAGATTTGAAGAAAAATAAATATTTGTGAAAAGTGTGTTAAAAAAACAAATTGTATTGTTGTTTGAACTATAAGCATATTGTAAAAGTATGAAATGTATTTTCGAGTTTTATGTTCTAACATTGAATCAAAAAGGTGTTTTTGTTATTGTTTCTCTTAAAAAAAAAAAAAACTACATATTTAGTATTTTAGGTATGTTCGTGTTATTGTTTTGGTACCCTAACTATTATTTTTGGTAAAATAGCATCTAACGTTGCGTTTTTGTTCTGTTTTGGTACCTCAGCCGTTGAAAACCAACAGAGATGATGATGTAGCTTGGTATAATCACAGTTTTAGTCCAAAACACTTATATATATAATCAATTTAGTCCAAAATTCATCCATTTAAAACATCATCTTAATTTTGGGAGTAAAATTACAATTTACGTTCAACTAAAAGAAGAAGAAAAATGAGAAATTTACAGATTAAATTGATAGATTTTAGGCTAAATTGATAGATTATATATGTTTTGGACTAACTGTTATCAACCCAAGCCACATTTTCATTTTCGTTAGTTTTTAACGGTCAGGTACTAAAACAGAATAAAAAATATAATGTTAGATACTATTTTGTCAAAAACAATAGTTGAGGTACCAAAGCAATAACATGGACATAGTTATGGTACTAAATATGTAGTTTTTCTAAAAAAAAATCTCATTCTTAATGTTAATTTTTATTTTTAATATTTATCGATAATTTTAAACCTTTAACTTTGATTATTTTAATTCGTCAAACTTAAAAATTTGATATTTATATACATAAATACAAATTTATAAGGATCTGACACATCACACATGTGAGTTTTATACTCTGAAATTTTTCATTTTCATCGCTATAGATTTAATTTTGTTCACGAGGTGCAAGAAAATTACCAAAAAATACAATGCGAAAAAATTATTTTTTTCAAATCCTTAAAAGACGTAGTTAATGAAGGGCTCATATTTTCGGTTGATTTGGTTAAATATTTCTTTTTAGAATTTTATTGAGAAAAAAAATTCTTTTAAAAATTTTTTAAAAAATATTTCATTCAGGCCAGGAATGACGAATTCTCGTTTTACAAAACACGTGTTTAAAACTTTTTTTTTTACAAAAATACAAATTTTGTGTTGAGTGAATAAGTAAAAAAATTAATTTATCAAGTTTTTATTACACAGAACTATCATTTTGCAAAACGCAAGTTTATCTTACGTAGCCTAAATAAGAGTATTTTTATAAATAGAATTTAGAGAAGTGTGCTTTTCCTAATAAAATCTCAAAAGAAAATATTCAGTAAAATTGCCCATATTTCCGTGTAATCAAAGAATTTTTTTTTTAAAATATGTTGACAGATCATGTCAAGTAGGGGTGAGCATTCGATCGAGTCGAGTCAAAAAATTTCGAGTTATTCGAGTTGACGAGTCATATTTTACCACTCAAACTTTATTTGAAATTTTTTCGATTCGATTCGAGTTTAAGAAAATCGAGTCGAGTCGAGCTTTCGAGTTTCTATAAAAATTTAATTGTAATTATTTATCATGTTATAGTAGGGTTTGATTCCAATTTAAACTCATTTCTCTAATCATATAAGATATGCACATATATATTTTTTCACATGTGACAATATTTCTTCATATTTTAATATACCAGTATGTATATATCATAAAAAATAGAGGGACTCGTCTCGAACTTAAAAATAAATTCACCAATTACTAAAATTTTCGAGTTATTCTAGTTATTCGAATTTCCATTTCACAACTCAAACTTTATTTGAAATTTTTTCGAGTTATTCGAGTTTATAAAATTTCGAGTCGAGTCAAGACGAGTCGAGTATTTTTGCCTCGAGTCGAGTCAAATTATTCGATTTTTTCGAGTCGAATCGAGTTTTGCTCATTCCTAATGTCAAGTGTGCCTTTCAAAATTTGTTGGTGACAAGACCGGTTTGTATCGTATACGTTTGAAATGAGGGTAATCTAGGCAATTTTGGGTGAAAAACCCCTTTTTAATTATTATCTTAAAATATGGCTCCCAAACACTTTTATTTGGCAAAATGACCCCCTTTCTTGCCAGGTCGACCGACCTCGCGTTTTGTCGTACGCGAGGTACGACCTCGCGTTCTGCAGAACGCGATTTTAGTCGACGTGGCGTTGCAGATCGTGGTAACGGTTTCACAGTAACTCGCGTTCTGCAGAACGCGAGGTCCCCGAGAAATTGAAAGGCGGCTGGAATATATCGCACGGACCTCGCCTGAACCACAAGCAAAAACATGCCTAAGTAGGCATGTCCGAACCCAATTTCGAGCGTGTAAATCGTATATTTTTAGCGATCATCGAGTTTGGGGTCGTAGTACTGAAAATTGTCTATCGTATGATACCAACATTGTTAATTTCCGTCCATTCTACAATTGTTTAAAATGGCTTCGAAAACCCTATGCTAGCATACTTTTTTTTATTGAAGTTGTATTTCAACTAATGTCGATTTTCGGTTTTTTAATCCTATTTAATTTAGTAAAAACAAAAATTAAATAAACATTATAAAGTTAAATTATAATATGCAAACAAAATTAGAATACGACATTATAAAATTTAAAAGTGTTTTACATAAATATTAAAAACATAAGTAGAAAACAACAAAAAAAAAAAACTAAAAATGCCTATGTCCACCGGTTCCGCAGTCGGGTGGATGACGCTGGCGATCCGGATTCCTCCTCGGTCCATCGTGTGGTGGTCCCTGGTCCCTATCATCCTGACCATCGTGCGCGATCTGCGGATCTGTGCTGGGCCTAGGCGGGGAGTAAAACAAACTACCTATCGGCGTATTCTCCACCATCGAAAACTCATGCTGAGGTGGATAATCGATAAGTAGAAGGTCAGTCGTGGGCGTATGGGGGCGATAGGCATCAGTGGAGCCGAACTGGGGTGGAGGCATCGTCTGCTCGAAAGTCGATGGACCGCTATGCAATGGTGGGGCAGAAGATGATGCCCCTGGAGTGTCATATCGTGGTCTCGGACCGCGCTGCGGAGACTGCCTCTGGGTCTGCCTCTGGGTCTGGGTCTGGCTCGCTCGCCCGCTCCCGCGTGGGCGGTTTTGGGGTCGCTGGGGAAGCCCTGCTTCGAGCTCGGCCGGAGTAAGGATATGTGACATCCCATTGTCCCTATACCACTGCTCATAATTGAAAGTGACCAAAGGACCCCCTACGATAATTTGTTGGAGAAACTCTGGGCGTCTGAAAAATCGTTCAGCCCATTGCGCTATCCAGTTAGCGTGGTGCTCGGCCCAGTCAATCTCCGTCTTCCCCTGACGCGTAAGATTGTGGAACTCGTCCATATTTTGCAGAGGGCGTGGAACATTTTGTACGTACCCGAACTGTCGGAGTACCCTATCCGCAGAATGCCACACGCAAATTTCGTAGTTCAGCAGCGGCACGACAGAAATCCAGAGGTCTCGCTCTTGCACAATATCTGCTGGAGTAATGATGCGAATCTCCTCTGAATCGTAGGGCCTCCACACGAACTAAAATGAATGAAAAAGTTAGTAAAATTTCTATATGAAATATTATTGGAAAAAATAGTATGGAAAAAACCAAAATAATTGTTGAATTACCTTGTCCTCCGTCAAGGCATCGAATGAATGTCTGTATGCTTTCTGGGAGTCCGGCAGGCCGACGTGGGTTACTGGGGTGCTCCACCTTTAAATAATGAAAAAGATCGTTAAATAAAATAATTTTAAAAAAAATATAGTAGATTATGTATTACCTCCGTAGAAGCGGAAATGACAGAGGACTGGGAATCCTAAGCTGTGGTGCCAAAGTAGGGATCCGAAGCCAAACCCAAGCCTGCAGGAATAAACAGCATCCTCCCATCGATGCTTTGGAGACGTCAACGTTTCTACAGAGGTCTCTGATAAGAAACGCCAAGACAGCAGACCCCCAAGATTTTCGTCCTGACTCGTCTAAATTTGTCAGATGATGAAGCCACATAACGTGCACTTTGTTGCGAGTTTTGTCGGGCATTAATATCCCGCCAATAATGCGCAAGATGTGGGCTCGCGCACACCGCTGTGAAAATATAAATTAATAAAGGCATCCTAATTAAAAAAATTGTAAGTTCATCCTAAATAAAAAAATTGTAAGTTCATCCTACATATTTATAATTCATCCGAAATATTTATTAAAAAGATCCTAAATATTGTCTGAATTCATCATAAAAAATTCATAAAGCAGCCTAATGTGCAAATAAATAATTTAATGTAGGCAACCTAAATATTTAATAAAGTATCCTAAATAGTTACTACATTCATCCTAAAAATTTATCCTACATATTTATAATTCATCCTAAATAAATAATTTTAATTTAATAATAAATGTAATAATAGCATACTAAATATAATAAAAAATACCTAAAGTGCAACGTCATCCGCATCGGGAGGAGGGATTCCAAACTCTTCTTCCAAGTACGGTAGAGAAATTTTCCCTCCGTCCCACGCTCTATCAGGGGGCATCACGCCCAATTGAGCAGCAACTAGGTTTTGCCAATCCGCCATCGCTATACCAGTAACAACGCTGCCATTTATAGGCAACCCGAGAATGAAGGCAACATCCTGCAACGTAATTGTTGCCTCGCCAAATGGAAGATGAAACGTGTGCGTCTCGGGTCTCCACCGTTCTATCAGCGCGCTGATCAACGACGGTCTAACCTTGACCCCCCTATATAGCGAGCTATGTGCCCAAAACCAGCCCGCTCAATCAAACGCATAACAGCAGGAACGGGTTCGACGGTGATACGATTAAGGTAACATTGTAAGTTACGTTCGTATCCCTGAAAAAAAAAATATAAATAGTTAGTCAAATAAAAAAAGTTAATTAAATAATTTTTTTTAGAAAGTAATAGGGAAAAAAATAATACCTCTGGATTGTTTCGCCAATATTCACTGCAGTGACGCGCTTGGTTGCGTAGCAAAGGCTCCATGTGATCGAACGATTTATAAAAAATGCTGACAATATTTTGTAAAATTTGTATAGAACTCGCGTTCTGTGGAGGATTTTAGAGAAAAAACCATCTAATTTATAGAAGGCCTCGCGTCGTTTGGGATGCGAGGTTAATGAACCTCGCGTTTTATAGAACGCGAGGTCGTGTGGTTTTTTAAATTTGGGTTTTTAAAGCGGGAAACTCATTAATTGTATTATATTTTTATATATTCTAATATATATTCTAATATATATTATATAATTATATATTCTAATTAGATATTAGAATATTAATTCTATTATATTTTTATATAATTATATATTCTAATTAGATATTAGAATATAATTATATATTCTAATATATATTATATAATTATATATTCTAATATATATTAGATATTAGAATATTAATTCTAATTAATTCTATTATATATTTATATATTCTAATATATATTCTAATTAATGAGTAATTTTATATTATATATTTATATATTCTAATTAATTCTATTATATATTTATATATTCTAATATATATTCTAATTAATGAGTAATTTTATATTATATATTTATATATTCTAATTAATTCTAATTAATTCTATTATATCATTTATGTCGATTAGACTTTGTTGTTGCGAGAATTCTTAATTCTTAATAACAATAATAATAAGAACAATAATAATAATAACAACAATGAATCATACTAAATACGCGTTATATTTTCAGTAGTAACTAAAAATAACGACATAGCGCAATATTTTGGAAGTTAAATTAAAACAAAACTTCCAAAATATGTGCTATGTTGCCATTAGTAGCTCCAAGCGAAAACTGCGTACGTGAATACAGAAAAAAATCTATCTCGGTGCTCCTTGCCACTCCAAGAGTTTGCTATTTATAGAGGTGAATATGATGACGTGGCAACCTCGCGTTC
This sequence comes from Hibiscus trionum, assembly GCA_030270665.1. Taxonomy (NCBI): domain Eukaryota; kingdom Viridiplantae; phylum Streptophyta; class Magnoliopsida; order Malvales; family Malvaceae; genus Hibiscus; species Hibiscus trionum. The sequence continues at coordinate 20,332,584 of BSYR01000057.1, read as the reverse complement.
TGTAGGACGCGAGGTCACTATTACATCGTGTTGTACAGAACGCGAGGTCTATGAGACGTTTGTATATATATATATGTAATTTTTGTAAGCAGTTCTGTTTAGTTTAGGTGAGTTGAATATGAGTTCGTGTAATGCTGCGTTTTTTCACGTTGCAATTTTTATGTCCGAAATATTGTTCATTTATGATAGTTGGAGTTCACTTAAAGATTTGTGTGCCGCGGGGGTACATACCTTAATATTTACCGACATATCGCAATATTTTGGAGTTTGTATGCTGCAGTAGTGGCTTCAATGGCAGCTTCTGTAGCCGCCGTCGAGAGGATCCCCGGCTACAGTGTAAATCAAAGCTGCTACCATTTACTCATTTCAGATGTGGCGTGGCAGTCAACATTTACATCTGGATTTCGCTCTCTGCTTCTTTTAGTCGGGACCTCCGATCAAATTTGCCCGCTGGAGCTAATGAATTTATTGTTTCGAATACAATACTATAATTTATGTAGTTGTCTCAATTTACTTATTAAAGAATACATGTTGAGCGTTCTGTTAAATGAAATTCGACTTAAATTTATTTATGTGGTGTTTTTCCTTTCCTATAAATACCCACGAATTCTACCATCATTTACTCATTCCAAATTCTCTATAAACACCCAATCCTTGCTCACCTTATAGTCCATACGATGCACCAACAAATGCATCGTACAGTCCATACGATCCATACAATCCATACAATCCATACAATCCTTATAGTTTTGGGGGGGAAGGAACGTCGGCTCCTTACATTACGCACGACCATGAAGCATCATATGGCCGGCACTCAATGTATGTCTCTGGCACCGACTACGGTCAACCATCTATGGGGAGACATTCTTCTTTTGGGGGTGAGGGAGCGTCGTCATCTTACGCTATGCACGACCATGATTCATCATATTGACGACACTCAACGTATGTCCCTAGCACGGAGTACGTTCAACCATCAATGGGAATACATTCTTCTTATGGTGATCTTGATTTTGGTCTTGGAAATGAGGTTCCTGAGCGATCTCGTGAGAGGTCTCCCGCTCCTCGACCCCAATCCTCGCCTCAAAGGGTAGTGATTCCAGAAGCTCTACTATTCCAGCTCTCGGAGGATGCTTCTGACGAAGAACCGATTAGAGAACCCGGGCCAGACGGAGACGAGCTGGGGCCATTCTATCCCGAACCAGAAGACTTGACAGCGTTACCAGAAGACCCAGAAGACAATGTCGTTCCACCACCAGATTTGGACGAAGAACCGACTGCCACCAACTTTCCTGTAGACGCAAGACCAATTTCTATGTTCCAGCCACCATCCCACTTCACAACGGTTGATATGGATGCAATGGACGTCCCTGATTTTCCCCATGACAACACAATAGATGGCCGAGTCCACCGTTCTGATGGTGAACTAAGAATTGGTATGGCGTTCGCGAACAAGGAAATTGCGGTGGCGGCAGTTAAGCAGTACAACCTTCGTCATAATGTTGAGACGACGGTGAAGAAAACCCAAGCCAAATACTACAAGGCTCAGTGCGTCCAAAAGGATCAAGGCTGTAAATGGAAAATCCGTATATCAAACTTGAAGAGGGCAGGCAACCGTTGGAAAATAACAAAACTTGAGGGGCCTCATACATGCACCGTTGCTAGCCTCAACCAGGATCACAAGAACCTGGATGCAAAGTACCTCGCGGACATCTTTTCCACACTGGTGAAAACAAATCCCACTGTGTCGGTCCCCACATGTCAGGCTGCAGCTCTAGCTGTCACCGGCTTCCGTCCAGGTTATTCGAAAGCATGGTATGCAAAGAAAAAGGCCAAAGAGGAATTGTATGGCCGATGGGAGGAATCTTACATAGAGTTGCGCCCGTGGCTTAATCTCCTGCAGAAACACATCCCCAGAATGGTTGTCAAACTTGATACGGTTCTGGCATACAAAAATGATCGTGTCGTCCGAGGTGTTTGTCAATTCCACCGGTTATTTTGGACTTTCCCCCAGTGCATCAACGCATTCAAGCACTGCAAACCGATGGTCCAAATCGACGGCACATGGTTGTACGGAAAATATACACAGATCCTACTTCTAGCTATAGCACAGGACGGCAATCGCAAATGCGTTCCTGTTGCATTCGCAATCGTCCCGAAGGAGGATATGGAGTCTTGGACGTTCTTCCTTACGAACCTACGAAAATATGTCCTTGATCCTGTAATACGAAGAAGAAGGGATGAAGGGGTGTGTGTTATTTCTGACAGAGGCACAGTGCTGCTGTGGGCGATACAAAATTTGGGTGACTATTGGAAGCCTCCATACATTCACCATCGTTTCTGCTTGCGGCACATAGCCGCAAACTACCTGCTGCAATACAAGAACCGTGATGAACGTCAAATGGTGCTCGATATGGGTACGTCCTTATGGCATTTTCATTTACTATATTATTTCTTACTCCCATAACTATTCAACTGTCATTCCGTAGGCAACTCGCACTACAAACAAGAGGTGGCTGAGCTGCTCGAGGAATTGAGAGCGAGAAACAAAAAAGGCGCAGAATACCTTGAAAAAATCCCAAAGGAAAAATGGCTTCGATCGTATGACGAGGGCAAACGTTATGGTCACATGACAACGAACTTGGCTGAGGCAGTGAACTCATCACTGAAGGGAGTTCGGCAGTTGCCTATCACTTCTATTGTCAAAGCCACCTATTATCGTTTAGCTACCCTTTTTGCAACCTTGGGCAAGCAAGCAGCTGAGTACATGGCAGGTGGACACAAAGTCCATCCAGATTTCCGCTCAAGACTGCATATTCAGTTGACCCAATCAAGACAGGTGCAAGCAACTCTCTTCTCGCGAGAAGGACACTTGTTTCGTGTTGCGGAATTTTCGAGGCGGATAGAAGGCATTCAGCACAACGCTTACGTTGTAGATCTGAGGGAAAAAACCTGCGAGTGCGGAATATTCCAAACTTTCAAATACCCGTGCGCACACGCCATTGCTGCTCGCACTAACCAACGAATAGAATACATGTATATGGTTGATCCGGTATACTTACTCAAAACGATGCTTAAAGTTTACGAAAAAGAGTTTCCTCCAATCGGAAATGAGGTTGATCCAAATGCTGTGGACACTGAACCGATCATACGCCCTGATCCAGCACTACTACGAGCCAAAGGATGTCCACCTTCTACAAGAATATATTGTGCCGAGGATTTGGTCGAACATCGAGAGAAAACCGGACAAAAGAAGCATTGTTCTATATGTCGAAATCTTGGGCACACAGCTCCTAAGTGTCCTAATCGCTCAGCCCCTCGTATTAATTAATTATTTTTCATTTGTATATGTGAGTTCGCACATGACAATCTAATCAATAAAGTCAGTCCACTTCGATTTATACAACCCGTCATCTTATATTTTCAATCATTCAAAAAAATATGTTATGATAGTGTTTTCGAACAACTTTAAATCAGCGTACAATGGACGAAAATTGACCGTGTCAGTGTCATACGATAGAGAATTTCCAATACTACAACCCCAAACTCGATGTTACCTAAAAATTTAAAATTTATACGTATGAAATTCTGCTCGAACATGCCTATCGACATTAGTTGAAATACAACTTCAATAAAAAAAGTATGCTAGCATAGGGTTTTCGAAGCCATTTTAAACAATTGTAGAATGGACGGAAATTAACAATGTTGGTATCATACGATAGACAATTTTCAGTACTACGACCCCAAACTCGATGATCGCTAAAAATATACCATTTACACGCTCGAAATTGGGTTCGAACAGGCCTACTTAGGCATGTTTTTGCTTGTGGTTCAGGCTGGAAATGCACAGACCTCACGTTCTGTAGAACGCGAGGTCCGTGCGATATATTCCAGCCGCCTTTCAATTTCTCGGGGACCTCGCGTTCTGCAGAACGCGAGTTACTGTGAAACCGTTACCACGATCTGCAACGCCACGTCGACTAAAATCGCGTTCTGCAGAACACGAGGTCGTACCTCGCGTTTTGTAGTACGCGAGGTCGGCCTACCTGGCAAGAAAGGGGGTCATTTTGCCAAATAAAAGTGTTTGGGAGCCATTTTTCAAGATAATAATTAAAAGGAGTTTTTCACTCAAAATTGCCGGTAATCTATTTAGGTAAAAATTACCCCCAATAAAATTAATATAGGAAATATGTTATTTTAATAATTATATTTTTTAACATAATTTATTTAGGTCAAAATTACTGTAAATATGTGATAGATTGTTATTTTTAAAGATTACGGGTTTGAGTACCAACAGCTACAGTAGATTAATTGAGCATATATTGTTAAATAGTTAAAGTATATTCACAACCCATACTATTTGTAATTACTTGACTTAATAATTTCTTTTTACCGTAAATATGTAAAATTAAATGCGCAGGATCAGTGGGCTGGTGGGCCCCATAATAACAAAAGTCGTTGATCATGGTCGTCGTCGAAAACTTCTTCAACAAGTTTTGACATGAAATAATCCCGTGCGCTCACACTCGCCACATCATACTAACGACCTTTTTTCCCGATTACAGCGTAATCACCCATGATTCAATCTCAGATCGAAACGTGGCATCCAGGATCTGATGGCAATTTGAGCACACCCTCTATGAAAGCAACTTCCTTGGTAAGAATCGCTAGACATTCCCTACTTTCCGAGGATCTGAGCTTTTTTTTTTTTTTTTAAATCCCACTTTTACTCCTTTCTCTTCTTTTTTTCTTTCTTTTAAATAATCGCCAATTAACAGTTTGCGAAGAATGGTCCACACTTTATTAAAAAAATATAAAAATATAGTAGTCTGATATTAATATTAGTATAAAAAAGATAATCCCGTGCAGTGGAGCCCACTGCATAGAAACCTCAAACCACCGCGTCAGCGCCGCCGCTTACTGGTTACCGGAGTACATTCTTTTTTATAAATTTAACTTTACTTTTGTCGCTTTACGGATTGCGTCCTTAATGATGATTGACAGGTATCAGAAGGGAACAGGGAGAGGGAGTGAAGTAATTAAACCAATTTAAATTATAGGAGTACTTTTTAATATAATCTATGATTATTTTTAATAATAATTAAGAAATGTATGTACTTTTTGGAGAAATTTTGTATGAATTTTTAATCTATTAAAAATAAGATAAGATTGCACGGTAGACTCTGATTCTAATAGGTGGCTGGCTTAACTCAACAAATTATCCCAGTAAAAAAATAAATGATATTCATCTCATGAGATCTGGGTTCTATGGCTTGTCTACAAAATATGTGCATTATCAAAAGATTAAAAATATGTATAAATATATACTACATTGTATTTACATTTATAATATTCTAAAAAAAGTTAGTTGTCTGGTTGTAGTTCGAAATTAAAATATTGAGTCCATGGTAGTTGTGATTATTAAATTTACTAAAATAAAATTTAATAGATAAAATTAAATTTAATATAATTTTAAAATACATGGTCATTAGAATTTTATTTGATTTTAAATCATTGAATTTTACTTAAGAGATAAATTTAAATGCTATTAGAGTTTCGATTTAATAGGTAAATTAAAGATTTAAAATTACATTAGACTTTTATTTAAATTTAAGTGATAAGATTAAATTTCATAAATGTTCCAATCCATAAATGTTTTTAAATGATAATATATATCTAATTTATAAAACAGAAATTTATATTTTCTTTAAATATATTCTCATTTAAATAAAATATTATTATGAATTTCAAATTAACAGATTTAAAGATGAAATTTTCACATTTCCCTATATTATATAACCTTTTCATTTAAATTAGATAAAAATCTCTTTTTGGTTAAATGATATACTGCATCACATTTTGAATTAAAATATTTTCATCCAATATATTATTGATAAAGTTTTCATTCTTCCATATATTTGATTTGTATCGTTAATTTATTTGCATTTTAATGTTTGTCCTATATTAGATTTGAATATGTAAAATAGACAAAAATGTTAAGATTCTTAAATATTTTTAACGTGGTCTCACAGTAATATTTATTTTATTTATAGTTATTAACAGAATTCACACACACATTATAAATAATAGTGCTTAAATACGGATCATAAGGACAAATATATTAAATACAAATTTGATATGATATCAAACATATTTGAAAATTTAATAGTAGTTTTTTTATGTGATTCGAGTTTAAATAGGGTGTACATAAATTTATCTAAATTTAAAATCAAACATTACTTTACAATTGAATTAGAATGATAAAAAAATTAATACCTATTTGTTTCAATAAAATGAATTACTTAAAAACGAATACAATCTTATTTAAAAACAAGTTATGTATTTTATAATTAGGGACGAGGGGTGTCTTCGTATTAACGATTTAAAATCCATATATATATATATTATTTAAAAAGTATATTAATAAATAAAAAAGTATAGTAATTAATAGGAAATCGTTACAGATTTATTTATTTAAAAAAAGTATTCAAAAAAATGAAAAAGGAAAAAGAAAACTGAAACCCGAATCTGACCTGACCCTTCAAATTCGCAATCCCGTACCCCTTGATCGTGCAAAAATGCAAAGGCACGACAAAGTCAACAGCGACAAATTCGCAAACGTTGACGTCGACCAAAACACAGCAGCAGGAGTGAGCCGTCATTTTATTTCAATAACGAGGGTAAATCCGTCAGAAAGTGATATATATATAGATTAAGGAATAAAGATCCAGGGATCAATATACCGCCAACTTAGCGGGTCAAGTCCGGTTCTGTTTGCATTATGGATTGGTCGACTCAGTTAAATTATCATATATATATATTAATAATTTGGGCGACTCAGTTAATTTTTATTTAAAAATTAACCTAAACACGAATTTAATAAATTATCTCAGTAAAGAAAGATGTTCTTTATATTCAATTTTGAATAATTTTATTTATATAATATACATAAAATTAATAAAAAATTAAAAATAAAACATAATTATCATAAAAACATATTAATAAGGTTAAAAATAAAAATAACCTAAACAGAAAAATAACAATGGAAGATGAAAACAAGTCGGTTTTTTTTCCAAACAGAAATCGGGTCAGTTGGGATTTGTTCTTTTCTATTATAAAAGGGCTCGCTCACTCTTCACATTCTCTCCGTATTCAGAATCGTCATTCCAGAAGTCTCTTTGGCAATGTCTGGTCGTGGCGGTGTTTCTGGTGGTCGTGGCGGTGGAGGGGGCCGTGGTGTTGGAGGACGTGGCCGGGGACAGGATCCCGGGCGCGGTCAACCCCTCCAGTCTTTCCCTCGCGGTGGCGCAGGTGGTAGAGGAAGGGGCCGTGACTCTGGAAGGGGACGTGGATCTTCTGGACCTCCTGCTTCTTATAACCCGTCTCCTCCTCAGGCGGCCCCGGCTCAGCCTCCTCCTCAGGCGGCCCCTGCTCAACCTCCACCGCAGGCGGCCCCTGCTCAGCCTCCACCGCAGGCGGCCCCTGCTCAGCCTCCACCGCAGGCGGTTCCGGCTCATCAACCTTCGTCTACTGCGGAACCACCGAGGGAACAATTTTCTGAGAAACTTACATTGGGTCATGTGGCTGCAACATCGGCTCAGCCTCCTCTTCCTGCGTCGTCGACAAAGGCGATTAGATTCCCTCAAAGGCCAGGTTATGGTACCCTCGGTACAAAATGCACTGTCAGAGCGAATCACTTCTTAGTGGATGTTGCTACCATGGATGTACATCACTACGATGTAACTTTTTTTCTTCTCTTTCTCCTCCATTTGAATTTTAAGCATACAGAAGTATTTAGCAATTACTTTTTTTCATAAAAATCTCAAGGGAAATTTTAACTGTTTAAATGAATTCTACTTGCCGTTTTCTTCACATTTTTACAATTTCAATGATTTCTTTTCCGTTTGCCGGTATTTATTTACCTCATTGTCCGTCTCAGGTTTCTTGCATTTTATCTGGTATCTTTTAAAGGCTTTATGTATTTCATTTTCACCTGCAAATCTTCGTTGTCATTTCTTGCATTGTTCTAATCGTTCCATATTTTTATTTTTATGCTTATATCTCTGTTTTATTTTGGCTTTAGTTCATAATTGAGATGTTGGCTTGGATTAATCTTGATTGCTTGCAGGTTACTATATCGCCTGAGGTAACTTCGAAAAAGGTGAACAGAGATATAATGAAGGAACTTCATAAGACATACAAGGATTCACACCTTGGTAATCGGCGTCTAGCTTATGATGGTCGGAAGAGCTTTTACACTGCCGGGGCTCTCCCCTTTGAGTCCAAGGAGTTTGTTGTTAAATTACCCGAGGCAGATCGGGGTAATACTTCATCTACTACAGTGAGGTAGTATTCTTGCATTTTATAATGCTGTCTTTTACAATTACAATTACAATTACAATACGCATGTTATTGTACTGTGATGTTTCTGGTTGCCTGTTATTGCAGGAAGGAACGCCAATTTAAGGTAGCAGTCAAACTTGCATCCAAGCCGGACATTCATTTCCTAAGGGAGTTTTTGAGCAAAAGGCATTTTGAATGCCCTCAAGAAACTATTCAAGTCCTCGATGTTGTTCTTCGGGCGACCCCTTCTGAAAAGTACTTGGCTGTCCATCCTTTCTTGCTATTAAATTTCTGATTTTGTTTCTACTAAATGAAATTAATAAATTCATTTTGCAGATACACTGTTGTTGGAAGGTCTTTTTTCTCTCAATCATTTAAACCTCATCCAGGGGAGCTTGGTAATGGAATACAGTATTGGTCTGGATATTACCAGAGTCTTCGACCCACTCAGATGGGTTTATCCCTCAATATTGGTAACTATTCTATTCTCTGTTTTTAATTTTGTTTCTTTTTTACATAACGTTCAAGTTTTGCTGGTTTTCCTTCTCATGTCTGTTTTCACTTCACAGATGTGTCTGCTCGCTCCTTCTATGAGCCAATTTTAGTTTCGGACTTTGTTATGAAACATTTCAAACGTCCGAACCTGTCAAAGCCTTTGTCCGATCAAGATCGAATGAAAGTATTACTTCACCTTATCCTACTATTTTTCTCTAATTTTTGCACCTATTCACATTAAATTCAGTGTAAATGGATCAAAGTGGTTGAAAATTCTTACAATGGTTCTATCCTCTTATTATTTAGGTTAGAAGGGCCTTGAAAGGAGTGAAAGTTCAGCTGAATTACATGAAGTATCCCAAAACTTCAAAGATTGTTGGCATATCTAGAGAGCCTATAAGACAGTTAATGTGAGTTTGTTATAACACTATGTGAAGCTGCATTTATGGGGTCAGTATGGTTGAATCATATTTGGGTATTTGTGCCGGTCTTTATATTCTCTAGTACTTGGTTACATGTTCAGAGTTCAGACTGAGTATGGTTGAATTGTTTTTGCATCTGTTGTGCTAGTCTTGTATTTGCCACTTAACTAATTTCCATTTTCAGACAGTGTTGGTTTTGTTTATTAGCAGTTGGCAGTATTTTGTTTGGCCATAGTGGATTCAAAAACATTTCTTAGCATATTTGTCATTAGCCACCACATTTGTTGCGCAATAACCTTAAACTACCATTGGTTTAATAATGTTTTATGAAAGTAGAGTACTAAATATTTAAATTCAAATAGCTGATATAAGCATAATAATTGTACTAGTACATATGTACTCCATAACATCTTATGCTTCTGTACAATATTTGTTTCAATCTCTCATTATACCTCCTCTGTCCATTTTTTTGGTTGTTTAGGTTCACTCTCGATGACAAAAGTACAAAAGTTTCTGTTGCCCAGTATTTCCGTGATAAGTACAACATTGTGCTTAATTTTCCATACTTGCCTGCTATTCAAAGTGGAAGTGAAGCTAGACCTGTCTACTTGCCAATGGAGGTTCTTACTTCATATTGACATGATCTTTGTTTCTTTTCTCTTTTGTTTTTAACTCAATTTTTATAATGATTTTGTTATACAGTGTTGTAGGATTGTGGAGGGCCAACGATATACAAAAAAGTTGAATGAACAACAAGTTAGACAGATGCTGAAAGCAACTTGTCAACGCCCGAATGATAGGGAGAGTAGTATTCGAGAGGTATGATAGTGGTGGATACTTATTTTTAGCAGCATAAGAATTGTGATTCATTTATTATGCTTATGCAGATGGTTAAAGTCAATGATTTTGAGGCAGATGACCTTGTTTGTAAAGAATTTGGAATTCAAGTTCACAAAGAACTTGCGTTGGTTGATGCAAGAGTTTTACCTCCACCAATGGTACTAACATATAAATATTTTATATCTTCAAGGGAAGTCCTTCCTTATTATAAACTTAATCTCTGTTTTTTTTTCTGGTTGTTGCAGCTTAAGTATCATGATAGTGGGCGTGAACGAAGTGTTTGTCCTAATTTGGGCTCGTGGAACATGATCAATAAGGTGCTACGTTGTTTTTTACATCTTATCTTTGAAGTGTTTTTGGAAAAAAATTGCAGTTTTTTGGGTCACCTTTTCTTGTTCCGTAGTTTCATGTGCATCACTCTTCTATTTCATTTTAAGAGTTCATATAGTTTTCTAGTGTCATTTGTTAGCAGTTAAATGTTTGCTAAATAACTTTGATTAATTTATATTAGTTAAGGCTCTTGTCAGGATTCTAGCATTCTTGTGTGGAAGTTCCTTTACTAGGTTTTTACGTTATACATTTTTTTTTTTGCAGAAAATGGTAAAAGGTGGGAGTGTGAATTTCTGGACTTGTGTGAACTTCTCCTCAAATTATATGGATATGTCAGAACCATTTTGTACTGATCTGGTGAAGATGTGCAACACCAAAGGAATGGTATGGTGTGTTGTTTTGTAAGTACTCATATCATATTTTTAATATAGTATTGATCAGCTTCATTTCCCATCTTTTACTGTAGGTGTTCCGCAACACTCCTTCAATTCCAATCCGTGCATCGCGTACGGATAAGATTGATCAAACTCTCTTGGATATTTACAGAGAGTCTGCTGGCAAGAATATGCCACTTCAGTTGTTGATAGTCATCCTACCGGATCAAACTGGCTCATATGGTATGAGATTCTGATATAATGTTAATGGGTAATGTTAGGTTTTCTCTGTGCAATTTAACTCGTTTTGCTTGCAGGAAAAGTTAAGCGAATTTGTGAGACTGAGCTAGGTATTGTTTCACAATGTGTTAAGCCTGATGTTGCTGCAAATGCAAATAGGCAGCAATATCTTGAGAACCTGGCTCTAAAAATTAATGTTAAGGTACATTTTTTGATTGGGTGGTGATTTGATGTTTGTGCTGGCTCTCTTTGTTTTTTTTAATCTTTTTTGACAATTGTAAATTAATTAGGTTGGGGGGAGAAATACTGTGCTGAATGATGCAATTCAAAAGAGAATTCCGCTTGTGACCGATAGGCCTACAATTATATTTGGTGCGGATGTCACTCATCCTCAGCCTGGGGAGGATTGTAGTGCTTCGATTGCTGCAGTAAGCATATTCTTTGTTCTTTGTCATCTCTTTTCTGTTCATCTTGTTAAGAGATTATATTGGCTTGTCTGCAGGTAGTGGCTTCAATGGACTGGCCAGAGATAACCACATACCGTGGAATTGTCTCTGCACAGACTCACCGGGAGGAAATAATCCAGGACCTCTATAAAACAACTTCGGATCCTCGAAAGGGTATAGTTCATGGTGGTATGATAAGGTAAGGAGGTAGATATATTTCATGATCCTGTCGTAGTTAATTGTGTTCTACTTCATTTATAAGCCAATTCTTGTTCTCTTTAGGGAATTGCTCATAGCTTTCCGCAAGTCAACCAATCGAATACCTGAAAGGATTATTTTCTACAGGTGATTTTTTTTTCTGACCATCCAAATCCTTCCTACTTTTCTAACATAATTGCTGATAACTGTTACTTAATCTGACAGAGATGGTGTGAGTGAAGGCCAATTCAGTCAAGTTCTACTCCATGAAATGGATGCTATTCGAAAGGTATTCTAAGGGTTATCTTTTGTGGGATTTTGTAGAACTCTGCTATTTTATTGACAAAAATAACTCAGTTTGTTTTGAATAAATTCTATCTAGACGAAGACCTTAACAGCCAACATAATTTTTTTTCCCTGTGTTAAGGCCCTTCTGACTCCTTTAAATCTCTTCCATCCTCAGGCTTGTGCCTCACTTCAGGAAGGTTATTTGCCACCGGTTACATTTGTTGTGGTGCAGAAGAGGCATCATACTCGCTTCTTTCCGACTGACCGCAATAAAGCTGACAGGAGTGGCAATATATTACCAGGTAACAAATATCTCGTAAATGGAAACCAGCATAATCAAATATCTTATGTCTTAACATAATCAATGTCTTGCAGGTACTGTTGTGGATACAAAAATTTGTCATCCCACCGAGTTTGATTTTTATCTTAATAGTCATGCTGGGATTAAGGTAAAAACCGAGGCTTGCCTTCTTGTACATCTTTTTATACCCATTTTCATATATGCTTATATTGTCTGAGATACCAAATGCACATTCATTATTTTTCTGGTGCAGGGAACCAGTAGGCCCACCCATTATCATGTCCTCTATGATGAAAACAGGTTCAGTGCAGATCTCTTGCAAATGCTCACGAACAGTTTATGCTACACGTATGTATTTATTACTTTCTCTGCAATCTTACAAGTACTTTGAATAAATATTGCTCACATTAGACCTAACTTCATTATTATTTCACTCTTGTCTAGCTATGCAAGGTGCACCAAATCTGTTTCTATAGGTTAGTGGTACTTTCTGTTCTTAAATCTTGTTTTTAGCTTTTGAGTTAAGTTCGAAGTCGGTATTGTTGGTTGATATTATGATTATATTTGCAGTGCCTCCAGCTTATTATGCCCATCTAGCTGCGTATAGGGCACGGTATTATGTAGAGGAAGATATGTCGGACAGTGGCTCTACTGGTGGAAGCCGGAAACTGAAGGACGCGAGTGTTGATGTCCGTCCCCTGCCCAGCATTAAAGACAATGTGAAGGACGTGATGTTCTACTGCTGAGCTGAGTTGGGTGTGTTTCGTTTTATTTTTGGTTCTACAGGATGGTTGATGGTTAATTTTCAAACCTTTGAAATTACAAACGCTTTTGGGTTGTGTGAATTTTGAACAATTTGGTAAAGAAGATGGGTTAGTGTTTGCCATTTTGCTCACCTGTGGGGGTGTACAGAGAACAGATTTGACTTTTGAATCACATTTCAAATGTTATATTTTGAAGTATCATAAAATCTTGCAAAAATTGCTTTACAGCTGCATCGTTCAAAATATTAAAATTATTATTGAAGTTCAAATTATTATGTTGGTATTTACCGAAATTACTCAAACATATCGAAATTTTAACCAATACAAAACTTAAACTATTTGTCATTGATTTAAAACTTTGATCTAACCGGTAAATATACACACATCTTTTTGCAATGCAGGAAAAGACAGATTGTGGTTGTGGTCCAACTCGCGTTGCAACTTGCAAATCATAGAATATTATTTCATTGAAAAACATTGTTTAGAGTGCGAGATACGCTACATAAATCAACCGCCAAAAAGGATTAATTACACTTTACAATAATTACATCGCAATGTATAACACAGAAGTTGCCATTAATTGAGGCACAACATTCAACCAAAATACTGAGACGAGACAAAGAAAGAATCATGAATGCCAACAGGCGCAAGCACGTCGGCCGATTGCGAACAAAAGCATGCACAACCACACATGCATTGCAAACTTAACTCACAGCTGTAGTACATAGAATACATCGCATCTGAGGATCAGTAGCCTCGCCACCATTGTCATCAGCATCCTCCTCCTCCTCCTCCTCCTCATACTCGTATAGCCCCTCAGAGGCGGTTCCAGTCTCCTTTTTGCTTATGGTATTAGTTTCAGTGGAGTCCATCAAGCAAGTTGTGTGATAAGCATGACAGCAAAAGAACACGACAACTGATACATTTTGTATCGAGAAAGGATCAAAACACATGCAACATCTTCCATCTCCCCTAGTTTTAGACTTAACATCCATGTTTCTCACGTTAGGTGTTATAGTTTGAGAAGCTCTGTTTGCATCCCTCTTGGATCGGGCAACATCTTCTTCATTACTCAAGCAAACTGCTCGTTTCGCTTCATTGTAGTATTTAACCAACAGATTAACAGAATCAGCCTGTATATTTCACATGTACCCAAATGTCAGGTTCCTCGAATCGGAATTTCAAGTATTATAACAAATGCTAAGAGATAGAGTAGTAGTACCTTGAGTATATCATTGCACCCATGTCTAAGGGAAGTTTCAGTTCTGTAATCAGTAATAATTTTGACTAGACGATCCCTGAGCCTGAAAATAACATAGAAGATTTAAGTTTAATTTCTTTAAGTGGATAAAGTGATTCAGCTTAGATCCCTGCAATTCTAAATTATGTGTCTGTTGGATTGGATGCTCCGTATGGAAGTCTTGGGGGCATAATTTAAGATCTAAGATCGAAGCTGTGAGCATGTGCGAACTGTTTGCATAAAGAAATAGTTTAGCATCATAAAATTTGATGACAAAACAGGTTTTATTATGGTTCATTATAGACAGTTGGCACCGCATATATAGGATATGGACAGATCAGTATGGTTGTAAGATTATTTATATAGAAAAGCTCACTTAAGTTGTTGTGTTGCAACACAAACCTCAGGCTTTTCTTCCTAGAGTCAGCACCAAATGCTTAACCACATTAAAGTCAATTAAATCAATAGCTCCAACTAGCTTTGTCAATTAACTATCAGATAAAAGATGGTTCTTTCACCCTTTTCCTTGTTTTATTTTTTAAACTAAGAAATCTCTATGATATTATAGATGCAAATTACATGGAAATAAGCATTTTCTCTGGTCAACCGCAATTCGTAAATTTCCCTTGACAAAATGAGAATACTAACCGAGGTATCTCTAGGCCATTGGGCACCATATTTACAATATAGAGAGGATCCAGATTGCCGACAGTGTGTTCCAATAAGACACCCACCTGCAATCAGTGAGACTAGTAAGAAAAAGTTCGATACAAGAGGAGTACGGCTAATCATCAGACAAGTCATGCATATTTCCAGTCTGCATTTTATGTCATTACCATTTCAGGTTTGTTGAGGCATTGGTGAATTAGTTCTTCCCAAAGATCATCATCATGCTGCATGGTCACAAATTCTACAGCCTGTGGAGGATAAATACAATTTTATCTCCTTAAAATTGCCAGAAACACAAAAGCAACAGCTGAAAGCAGCAGGAGCACCAATTGAAAATGACAAAACGTACCTCTTCGATATCTCCTAATTCATTTATGATGACTGCCAGAGCCTGTTTCGAGTTTCCCATTCTTCCAAGAACGAATACTTGCTCCCTTAAAAGGTCTTTTCTGGCACAGATCTCATATGCCTGAAGTTGAATTTCAGCAGTCTTATTTTGGAAAAATATGATGCCATCATTATATAACTAATATTTAGACTGTCCAAACCTTCTCCAACATGTAATGTTGACTACTGCGAAGAAAAGGAAGCAGCATCTTTGGATCATACTCAACGTAAAGTTCTACCTATCACAGCAAGAAAAAGGGCAATACATAATCAGAAATGCAATTAACATAACATGCGTCTTGCCAGGAAACAAGACTCAGTGCACAGCCATAAGCATGGAGGACTAGACAAGAGCATGCTCACAGACAATAATAATTAACATGTTAACCAGGCATCAAATGCAGCAGAAAAATAACAAGAAACATGAACCAACAGGAATTTTTCCAAGGTTGTTAATACCATATTGGACAGGTGATTCGTTTTCCTAAAAAGAATGGTACAAATCGGTACCAGTTGTCTAAGTATATTGTTTTTGGGGTTCTCAATGTAGTATACAACTACCTATATAAATACCTAGATGACTAGATCTATATAGAATATCACTAATAGTAAAAAAAAAAAAATTAAGATTGACATCATTTATAGATCCAAATTCCTTCAAACAACAATTAAATAAATTCACTACATACCATATAAACAGCAAGTTACATCAAACAAACACATCACACCCAAGCTAACAAAACTAGTTAAAGAAAAAAAACGAAAATTTTGGAACCCAAATAAACTGTTTAAAGTACAGCTGACATGGCTGGTCTTATGTAGTCAAACTATGTTCGACTAATTTTAGAACCTACTGCCATTTTGTTAACACGAAAAGGAATTTGGCCTCTGCAGAAATGTATGAAATCTAGAAAAGTAACAGACGTAAAAAAAAAAAGAGAATTTCAAAGCAACTGATGCCATCAATATTTACATAAAAGATATTAAAACACTATTGTAGTTGCCTAATTCATACCTGCATATCATGAAATTCCTTGCCAGCATGTGGGTTTACTTCAAACAAAGAATGCAGATATAAATGCAAGAAATATCTTGAATCACACTTATTTCTAGTATTTAGAAGCTGCGAAACAACTTCAGATGGTGTAATTAAGTCTCTATTTTGGATCAACAAATTAGCTGCTTGCTTACAATCTACAATCATCAACTGGACAACCTGCACCATGCACATAGTATGTTTGGCATTAAAATTGCTTATTAATAAAGGAAATAAACGTGTTTTTCCTTTTTAATTACTTTTTGCTCTTATTTACCCAATAGTTTTATTGAATAGAAAGAGTTAATCTTTTTCCACTGTAATTTTGGTTGAATTTCCAAATGCATCTACCATAAATAAGTATCAACCTAAGCAGTGAGATTTGTAAAGAATCAGTTTCATAATTTACAAGACTGGCCTCATATGAAGAGGAATTGACATTCTCGACAAAAACAATATTTTTGAGAAAGCAAAGTAGCTCAAAA
This sequence comes from Hibiscus trionum, assembly GCA_030270665.1. Taxonomy (NCBI): domain Eukaryota; kingdom Viridiplantae; phylum Streptophyta; class Magnoliopsida; order Malvales; family Malvaceae; genus Hibiscus; species Hibiscus trionum. The sequence continues at coordinate 20,315,729 of BSYR01000057.1, read as the reverse complement.
TTTTCATATGCTCTTCCATAAACATACCTTTTCGCGAATAGAATCTTGTAAGTTGTGTCGTTCAATGAAGTCAAATATATCTGGTTTCATGAGCTGAGATCGCATACAAGTATGTACATTAAGAAAGAAGCAATGAAATATCCAACTAGAAAATGGATGAAAACCTAGTTTCCATGAGCAATTTGCATCAGACATAATTTTAAGGTTGACAAATATATTTGTCGATGCACAAATTTACATTAAAATACTGACATCAGCATACAGTGAAAAAGCTTTATCATACTGCCCATTGGTAACATACAACTCTGCAAGTGCCTATCAAGAAAAAAGGATAGGGTCATTCAACATGTAGAATCAACAGATTCAATTCACATCAGACAATTAGAAACAGCCTCATAAACCTCTTTAAGGGCATCAGTCATCGATGAAGTATTTAGCTGGGGCTCAATTGCAGAAATAACAGGCAACGCAGAATAAATGACACGTGGCCAAGATTTGACAGTTGACACAAGATCCTTATGAAATGATGGATTTGTTGCCAGAGCCACAAGAGCAACCTGCAGCATATCAAACAAGTGGTTTTCATTGCAAGTTTGACGCATTAAAAACTATAATAGAAGACTACATGAACATATGCACAAGTTTCTGTCTTGACAAACCTCATAAGCAGTATCACGCAGCCTTGGGTTTTCTGTTGGCATATATGGAACCAATACAGGAAGTTGACGGAGATGAGCAAAATGGAATACCCATCTGTCAAGGCAATTGCAAATGATTAACAAGAAATGTATGGAAAGAGTTGCGTAAAATGATTTTCAGTACCTCTCCCAAGCTGTAGCAGATCCCTGCAAGAATTTGGGACACAAGGATGCAGCCTCAGCATATTTCCTTTCCACAATCAAATGATCAAGGTATCTAGATCCCACCTACACATAAGGTGAACAAAAATGAAGAAAGCAACGACTAACTTTAGAAAATACATGCACAAAGGAATGGGCATTATTTAAGGAAACAAATGAAATTGGAAATAACATATATCAGTTTCACCATACATCAAATTCAAAACTAAAATACATTAGCTTGCAGCCAGAATCTTTCATGATAATGCAAAGATTAGATATTAAGCCAGTGAATTTATATGGTAAGCGATATCAAGTCATTAAATGGAAGAAAAATACCTCATCAAGGAGTTCACTTCGTCCCTGCCCAGCCTCAACTGCAGCTAAAGCTTTTTCATGACATCCGTGTTGAAGAAGCCATGCAATGTGATCCTCAGCATCCCTAAAGTGTCAAAATTGTAAAGGTACTGGCCATTACTATAAGACGTACCACAAAATATTGGCCATTATTTTAATACCCTATGCACAAATCCAAAGATTATTATAAGACGTCAAAGTCCATATTAGGATAATCTTGACATCAAAATTCAAACAAAACTCATCATGTCCAGCAAAACACACCAAATAATATCCACTTAATGGTAACTTACAGCACTTATGTGCTATTATAAACCTTTTGCATAGTCCTAAAAGAATGCACAACATGATTGTTCATCTGAAGAAAATTTAGAAGCACTTTTTTATCATTATAACTGCTTTCCCAGGTTTGCTCTTTAATAGTACTAAAGATACCTCAGATCATGCCCAATGGAAGCTATACAATTTGCTATCAGCTTAAAGGGTAATGATAGATAAACAGATGTACTTGTACCCCCAAGACAAAAATTTAAGGGGGAAGGGGGGGGGGGGAATCAGGCAGGAGAGTTATTCAGAAAATCCAACTTCCTTTAGGGCAAATAAGCAACCAGCATCAAATTGATACTCTGCTACATTTCACAAAAATTGAGTATATAATATATATTACTGCATAGTACTACAGAATCCACAATCCTTTTCCTATTTTGATTTTTTTTTTGATGAAAAACAAGCTTAATCTTTGAGAAGCAAGAAAAATAGAAAGAATCGGAAGTAACCTAGGTTTTGCTATGATAACATCCTTTGGCGATACAATATAGTATATTGGTTCATAACCAGCAGCCCACTGTCCACCGGCATAACTGCTGCCTACATTCATATGAGAAGAGCAGTATAACTATTGACTGAAATTCTGCCTAATAACCCATAGCTTCAAAAACCAAGATATCAACCTGAGAAGGGAGCATGGGCCAAGGAATAGTCCTTTGCTTTGTAGTGCTCAAAGCCATGTACAGGTAGGGCATCAGTTGCCAATTCATCATTATTCCAAGACACTATGCGTACCTCCGGTCTCTGTGCATTTCCCTGCTACAGTAGATTGTGCATGGGCAATGAGAATTATAACAACAGCCGGTATCTCAAACTCTTGAAAAAACAACACTAGCTAATCCATTTGATACTATAATCCACCCCACCAACTATTAAAACTCAGGATCAGTAGAATGTATAGAGAAGCACGGCCAACATATTGCATAAGAATTCTACATTAAATTTCTTCATACAAGCACAGCCTAAAAGTTCAAAGCAGAGCAACAATGTAGAGTAGTTACAGCAAGTGCAACCACTGCCGTGGCTTCTGTCAAGCATAGCATCACACCATCCAAATAAATTGCCAAATTTGTAGGAAAGGGAACAGATAATGCACTGAAGATTGCACATAAAGCCTCAAAATCGGGGGTGTACACCAGGACAACAAACTTAGCTTTTTCAGTACTGTAAAGGATGCATACCTGTCTTGATGGTATCGTGCTACTAAATTCCTTCTCCCCATCTTCTTCACCAGAAATATAGGCCAGAACAACCAAAGCATCACCAAAAGGAGCAATTCCTGATATGTAATAGCTAGTCTGAAATGATGCCACAATATCTACTTGGTTCGTGTTAGAACTTGTAACATGCTTATAAGTTCCATTGGCTCCCTTGTTCAGATTTGTTCTTATTGCTGCAATCTTCACATGAGTTCCCCAGCCAATCACCAATAAGGTATCATCCTGAATAGGTTCAGACAACGAGCAATGGTATAAATGATTGAAGAACCTATGTTTCACAAAGACTAGGGCCTAGGATAAGTGAAAACTTCAGAAAAATGAATGATAACATATAACATTGCAGCTGTTTAGAGTTTAGACAACATAAGAGAGTTTTGAACAACTTCAGACGTTTTCCATATTAATCTTTTGACTAACCTGCCAAACTAAATGTGGGAGCAGGATTTCAGGATGAGGACTCCCTCTTGGTCTTTCTATAAATGTAATCCGCTGATCATTTGCAGCATCATAAACTTTTATTCCCATATCATTAGCCCAAGCAATGAGACTCGTTCTCCATTTCACTGCATGGATTGGACCTTCACCTGAGTGCAAAACCTAAAAACACATTAAAATACACAATATTCAGAATTCATAAAAGTCTAGATTTTCAAATAAATTAAAGTTGACCAAGATCACGAACCTGATCCTTATAGCCAAACCACTTTTTGGTATTAAAATTTAAGTGACCAGCTAAGCCACCAGTTACAAATCTCCTACATGACTTTCTTGCATAATCAGGATCAAGTGCAACGGCCTTCAAAGGACGATGATACTCAAATTTCAATTTCTCGTCAGTGAAAAGACTATTTAGTACAACAGAGCCATCATCAGAACAGCTTCCGATATATTCACCTTCTATATCAAAGCTAAGGTCATTCACTGCAGCTGAATGAGCAGCAAATTCCTTAACCTAAAAACAACCAAATAAAAATCTTATGCATAACAAAATGTAATTCAATAACAACGCAGAAAACATAAATTTATTTACTTATTGAAAATTTGAATAACAGGGAAATGTACTGAAATGTGAAATATCATAATAAAATGAGAAATTAAGACTCGAAATGAAATACAAGATCAGAAGAGATGAAATGAAAGAAAATTTCACCTGATTTCCCAAAAAGTCGAGGATATGAACGGTTCCGTCGTACGTCCCGAGAGCAATCATGCGATCGGCAACGGCGATACACGAGGCGGAATCACCGGAAAGCAAGGAAGGGATGCTACCTCCCATTCTTTGATACTTAAGCCTCGGCTCGTCTTCGTCGTCCTCTTCTTCTTCTTCTTCTTCATCGTCTACGTCCTCGCCTTCTTCTCTCTCGTCGTCTCCTTCGACGCCGTTTTCCGATGGGAACGGAGGCATTTGCATTTTTCTTGGAATTGGGAAAGGAAAAAAAAGGGAGAAGATTTGAGTCGTCGAGTTTGATATGGTTTTGTTTAGTTAATAAACGGTTGATCTGAATGATTTATTTGCAGGATCGGCGACGAACGATGGGTATGAGTGACATCCGTCATTTTACTGTATTTTCTTCCCTTTTCTGTTTGGGGTTTTCTATACATAAGGACCTTTGTTTAATTTAAAGGAATGTTTGTACCAAAAAGAAAATTAAGGGCTATTTATTAAGTACATCTCCGAGCGGTTAATTTTGAGTTGAAAATTTCAAATTTATTGAATGAAAGTATAGTTTTTAAAAGGCTTAATCATCCGTTGGTACATAAACTATATATCGTTACTACATGATGTTTTAAAATTTTTAATTTTATACACCTAATTTATCATCATTAACAGATTAATCTATTTTCTGTGACTTTGACTCAGAAATTAAAAATTTATTTTTTATATTCAAATTATAAATTAATAAATATTTATTTTTAAAAATTATAAAAAACAGACCAATTGATGATTAAACATGTGGCGCAATGTTTTTATTTTTTTATTATATTCAAATTATAAAACTCTATTTTTTTACTTCTTCTTTAATGTTATCTCATCACCATTTTCGTGCAATTTGTAACCCATAGGCCGGCAATTTTAGAAGAAAAATCCTTTTTAATAATTATTTGCGAAAATGGCTCCAAAAAATATTATTTGGCAAAATGACCCCCAAACTTGCCACGTTGGTGGACCTCGCGTTGTGTAGGATGCGAGGTCGGATATCGCGTTCTGCACAACGCGATTTTCGTCTACGTGGCCTTGTTGTTTGTGTTAACGGCATGTTCGAGCAGATTTTCATACGTAGAAATTTTAAATTTTTAGGTAACATCGAGTTTGGGGTTGTAGTACTGGAAATTCTCTATCGTATGACACTGACTCGGTCAATTTTCATCCATTGTACACTGACTTAAAGTTGCTTCGAAAACACTATCATAACATATTTTTTTGAATGATTGAAAATATAAGATGACGTACTGTATAAATCGAAGTAGACTGACTTTATTGATTCGATTGTAATGGGCAAACTCGCATATACAAATTAAAAATAATTAATTAAGACGAGGGGCTGAGCGATTAGGACACTTAGGAGCTGTGTGTCCAGGATTTCTACATACAGTACAATGCTTCTTTTGTCCGGTTTTTTCTCGATGTTCGACCATATCCTCGGCACAGTATATTCTTGTAGAACATGGACGTCCTTTGGCTCGTAGTAGTGCTGGATCTGGGCGTATGATCGGTTCAGTGTCCACAGCATTCAGATCAACCTCATTTCCGATTGGAGGAAACTCTTTTTCGTAAACCTTAAACACCGTTTCGAGTAAGTATACCAGATCAACCAGATGCATGTATTGTATCCGTTGGTTAGTGCAAGCAGCAATGGCGTGTGCGCACAAGTATTTGAATGTTTGGAAAATTCTGCACCCGTAGGTTCTATCCCTCAGGTTTACCACGTAAGCGTTGTGCTGAATGCCTTCCAACTGCCTGGAAAATTATGCAACACGAAACATGTGTCCTCGCTAGAAGAGAGTTGCTTGCATCTGTCTTGATTGGCCCAATTGAGTATGCAGTTTTGTGCGGAAATCCGGATGGACTTTGTGTCCACCTGCCATGTACTCAGTTGCTTGCCTTCCCAAGGTTGCAAAAAGGGTAGCCAAACGATAATAGGTCGCTTTGACAATGGAAGTGATAGGCAACTGCCACACTCCCTTCAGTGATGAGTTCACTGCCTCAGCCAAGTTCGTTGTCATGTGACCATAACGTTTACCCTCGTCATACGATCGAAGCCATTTTTCCTTTGGGATTTTTCAAGGTATTTTGCGCCTTTTTTGTTTCTCGCTCTCAGTTCCTCGAGCAGGTCAGCCACCTCTTGTTTGTAGTGCGAGTTGCCTACGGGATGACAGTTGAATAGTTATGGGCGAAAAACACATGCAAAAAGGTCGTAAACGAAAGCGAGTAAGAAATAATATAGTAAATGAAAATGATATAAAGGACGTACCCATATCGAGCACCATTTGACGTTCATCACGGTTCTTGTATTGCAGCAGGTAGTTTGCGGCTATGTGTCGCAAGCAAAAACGGTGGTGAATGTATGGAGGCTTCCAATAGTTACCCAAATTTTCTATCGCCCACAACAGCGCTGTGCCTCTGTCAGAAATAACACATACCCCTTCATCCCTTCTTCGTATTACAGGATCAAGGACATATTTTCGTAGGTTCTGGAGGAAGAACTTCCAAGACTCCAAATCCTCATTCGGGACGATTGTGAATGCAACAGGAACGCATTTGCGATTGTCGTCCTGTGCTATAGCTAGAAGTAAGGTCTGGGTATATCTTCCGTACAACCATGTGCCGTCGATTTGGACCATCGGTTTGCAGTGCTTGAATGCGTTGATGCATTGGGGGAAAGTCCAAAATAACCGGTGGAATTGAGAAACACCTTGGGCGACACGATCATTTTCGTATGCCTGAACCGTATCAAGTTTGACAACCATTCTAGGGATGTGTTTCTGTAGGAGATTAAGCCACGAGCACAACTTTTTGTAAGATTCCTCCCATCGGCCATACATTTCCTCTTTGGCCTGCTTCCTTGCATACCATGCTTTGGAATATTGAGGACGGTAGCCGGTGACAGCTAGAGCTGCAGCCTGACATGTGGGGACCGACACAGTGGGATTTGTTTTCACCAGTGTCGAAAAGATGTCCGCGAGGTACTTTGCATCCAGGTTCTTATGATCCTGGTTGAGGCTAGGAACGGTGCATGTATGGGGCCCCTCAAGTTTTGTTATTGTCCAACGGTCGCCTGCCCTATTCAACTGTGATATACGGATTTTCCATTTATAACCTTGATTTTTTTGGACGCAATAAGCCTTGTAGTATCTAGATTGGGTTTTATCCACTGCCGTCTCAACATTATGACGAAGGTTGTACTGCTTAACTGCCGCCACCGCAATTTCCTTTTTTAAGAACGTCATACCAATTCTCAGTTCACCATCAGAACGATGTACTCGGCCATCTATTGTGTCGTTATGCGGAAAATCAGGGACGTCCATTGCATCTATATCAACCGTTGTGAAGTGGGATGATGGCTGGAACATAGAAATTGGTGTTGCGTCTACAGGAAAGTTGGTGGCAGTCGGTTGTTCGTCGAAATCTGGTGGTGGAACGGTAGTGTCTTCCGGTAGAACTGTCAAGTCTTCTGGTTCATCATAGAATGGCCCCAGCTCGTCTCCATCGGGCCCGGGTTCTCTAATCGGTTCTTCGTCAGAAGCATCCTCCGGGAGCTGGAATAGTAGAGCTTCGTCGATCACTACCCTTGGAGGCGAGGATGGGGGTCGATGAGCGGGAGACCTCTCACGAGATCGCTCACGAATCGCATTTCCAAGACCAAAATCAAGATCACCACAAGAAGAATGTATTCCCATAGATGGTTGAACGTACTCCGTGCTAGGGACATACGTTGAGTGTCGTCCATATGAGGAACCATGGTCGTGCATAACGTAAGAAGACGACGCTCCTCACCTCCAAAAGAAGAATGTCTCCCCATAGATGGTTGACCATAGTCGGTGCCAGGGACATACATTGAGTGTCGGCCATATGATGCTTCATGGTCGTGCGCAACGTAAGGAGCCGACGTTCCCTCCCCCCCAAAACTATAAGGATTGTATGGATTGTATGATGCATTTGTTGGTGCATCAAATTCATCGTTTGGGGGTTGGTTCAGGTCGAACCCGATACTAGCTACGCACGACTTCCTTGGAGGAGCAGATGACGATGCACCAAACTCGTTGTCTTGGCACAGTAGGTTAAAATCACGTCGTAGACTTGCGGTCGGGCTATCAACGTTGGCATTCGGATCGAAGTCGAAATTCGTCCGGCCCCAGCTTGGTATTTGGATAACTGGATTAGGCTCGGAGAACGATGCATACAGCTCGAGGGCCCCCCCAATTGAATAGTCGAAGTGGGTTTCCATCATCATGTCCACATCATCATTTTCCGCAATTTGGCATACAGAGTACCTTAAAGGGTCTATAGATGTTGGCACCCGATACTTCACGTCGGACAAACGGTGGTTATCGAAATGAGGGACTTTTGCCTCCAGTTCCTATACCAACTTCTTGAACGATAATCTCCTCGGAAGCATTAGCGTTACCGGATCTTCGCAGTGAAAAACGATGCGGAGTTCGGTACCCTCGAATATCTGCCCATCGTAGTAAACTAGCGTAGTAACGCCTCGTCTGGCCATTTGAATATTTTCTGAAAGACTTCTGAATTTTTGATACTTGAAAAATTCTAGGAATTATTTTGGCAATTGAAACATATATTTACGTTTTATGGTTCTGCTTCATATATAGGCAAAATTATTGCCACTTGATGTAACGCCCCGGTTTTGGGCTTAGAAGTTTTGGGCGTTGACCGGTTTGGTCAAAGTGCTGTTCGAATCTAAAGAGGTGAAATTAGGAAAGTCTAGTTCGGGTTGCATTAAAAATATGGAAAAATGTTCTAAAATCATCTTTTAATATAATTAAGTGAACTGTGAAATCAATTTTGAAAAATGGGTTTTGGAAGAGTGACATTTTGGCTAGTGACCAAAATGTAATTTTTGAAAGTTTTGTGACTGTTTTATAAAGAGTTGAAACTTTGAATCTTTAAGGAGCTATTATTCCAAAAGTAGTTTCTCCAGATTTTTCTAAGATATTTTTGAGATTTATTCTGATTTTAAAACATATCAAAAGTGGAGGGAAAGGCCATTTGGCTATTTTCTTAACTAACTTCTCTATTTTCTTTCTCTCATTTTCTCTCAATCCAAACACTTGTTTTCCAGAGAGTTGTTTCTGATTTTCTCACCTAAAATCCTCCTTTCAACATTCTTTTGATTCCTAATCAACATATCTTCAAAACCTCATCATTTGCTAGTTGATTCAACAAGGTTTTTGATTCCAAAAAGTGGAGAAACACAAGTTTGGAGGTAAGAACGTCCTTCTCCTCTAAACATCAGTTCTTTACTGAAATTCCCAAGTTCTCAACTCTTAATTGAAGTTTTATTAAAGGATTTTAAGTGGTGAAATGGATCTTGGCTTATAATGCAAGATTTGGTGATTTTTGATGATTTTCGTTAGATATGATTAATCTGTGATTTGAGGTGTGTTTTTGATGTTAAATGAACTCTAAATTGATAAGGAAATGAGTTTTGATTAATGCAATCCCGGATAGGTTGTGTTTCCTAAGTTTAGCTTGTGATTCTTGGATGTTTTTGTGGTGATCTTGTGGATCTGATGTTGCTGGAGGTATAAGGATGTTTATAGGTTGTTTTTAGATGTTAAATGGTGTTAATGGATGTTAGGTTTTGCTGGTTTATGGCTGGGCTTTGTTGAGAAGTGGTTTTGATGCCATTTCGGTTGTGTTTGGTGGCCGAAATTGGAGTGTGAATGAGAGCAGCGAGTTTGAGTGCTTTCATTGAAGCTTTTGATGCATGATGATGCATTAAATCTCTGCTTTAATGTGTTTAATCAGGGGAGGCATCTTTGGATCCAAGAGTTGTTGATCCGGAGGCTTGTTTTGGTGCTTCGGCAAGAGGCGAAGTGGAATCGGTGAGTGAAATTGGGTTTTCGGCTTTGAAACCAATGTCTTGGGAGCTTAGTTTAAGTCTAAACAACTTTGCTAAGCTCTAGTGTAAGTTTTCGGAAATTCTCTCTAGTGGTGGCCATGATTTTGTTGTGATGCAATGTGGTTATTTGCATGTTTTGATTACTGTTTTGAAAGCATGATTTAGCATGGTATTTGCTGTTTTGATAAGCCATATGTTAAAGGAAGCTCAAGGTAAGAGTTCCTTGTTTTTGAACATTGATTAAATGTGGTTTGATGCTTTTAAATGCATGATGAATATGGCTTGGTTTAATGCTTTAAAACAGTGGATTAATTGATGAAAATGATGTATATTGGCAAGTGATGTTTTGAAAAGGTTGAGGTCACTAAGGTGGTTAAAAGTCCTTGAGTGAGCCTTGTTACTTAAGAACATCAAGGTGGTTAAAAGTCCTTGGATGATTCTTGTTACGGACACAAAGGTGTTTAAAAGTCCTTGTGTGGTCCTTTCTATGGTGTTTAAAAGTCCATAGGCCAAGGTGTTTAAAAGTCCTTGGGGTTCAAGGTGTTTAAAAGTCCTTGAGGTGATCTAATTCTATGGTGTTTAAAAGTCCATAGGCCAAGGTGTTTAAAAGTCCTTGGGGCTCAAGGTGTTTAAAAGTCCTTGAGGTGATTCAATTCATGGTGTTTAAAAGTCCATGGCCAAGGTGTTTAAAAGTCCTTGGGGTCAAGGTGTTTAAAAGTCCTTGAGGTAACTTATATCATGGTGTTTAAAAGTCCATGGCCAAGGTGTTTAAAAGTCCTTGGGGTCCAAGGTGTTTAAAAGTCCTTGGGGTGAAAGTTGATGAACTTGTTTTCAAAGAAATGAATTGTATCACTTGTGGCCAATATGACATGTAATGAAATGAAGCATGAGATGCTTGTAAAAGTATGCTTTTGAGCATGTGTAAATGATGATTTGAAGCATGATTTATAAATGTTTTGTTAATGCATTATTGGATTGTTTTATTGAGCATTCCTCACTAAGCTTTTGCTTACGCTCTCTTCCGTTTTCTTAATTCAATAATGCAGAACATTAGAGTACTTGAGGGCAGCAAGGAGGGCAAGCATCCAAGTGGAAACAAAGCTCTAAGTATGGAAGGTTTTCTAAGTACATTTTAGCTTTTGGGTAATTTGGCAATGGGGGACCTATGTGTATGTTTTGGGAGATGTTTTGAACTCCCTAAGTATGTTGAATGTTGTGAGAATGCTGGTTTTTGTGGTTGGCCTCTATATGCTTGATTTGGAAGTTTATGCTTGAATGGCTTACTTGTGTAGGAAGCATGCCTATAGATTTGGGGCTTTTCATATATGTGGATGTTTTGATGAATTGTTGATGCAAGTATGTCTCATATATGTTGAATTGCATGTTGGCAAAGTTTGGTGGCATTTGGAGCATGATTGGTTGGTCAATTGCATGTTTAAGTATGCATTTTTAGGCAATCTGTGTAGAGTGTTTCGGAACAGCACCTACCGTTTCGGAACGGGTGCCTTAATTGTGCCCAGGCGTCCGAAACGGGAGGGGCCGTTCCGAAACGGAAAGGCCACTGCCAGACCCCCGTTTCGGTACGCGTTGCGGAACGGCCCCGAGTTTCGAAACGGGCCATGCCTGTTTCGGAACGGGTGACCGTTGGGGGCTGACATTGGCAGTTATATGTTTTGGAATGTTTGCGTTTTGGTCCTGAAACTTGTTTGTGCAATTGTATGAGTTTGGGAAGTCCTTTTGAGCTGAAATTTTACAGAGAAGCATGAAACATGATTAATTTCAAGATGGTAACTTCAATTTGGGTTAAGTCCTTATAATTATCAGAATTTACAATTTGGTCCCTAAAGTTGTATTTTGTTCAATTAAGTCCCTGTTTGATCTCTGATGTTTGTGATCTTTTGGTATGATGTTTGTGTGCTCACAATTAGGTCTAAAGTGCATCTAGACAAGGTTAAAAAGAAAAAAAAGGGTCGTTAATCAAGGTTGACTTTCAGGTTGACTTTGGTTTTCCCCGTGTGACTTTCTTAATTCGGGTCAACCGTCTAGGCCGGGTTAAGGGGGTTACACTTGAAATCCCAGAGAATCTGGTTGTGTAAGGCAAATAATGGTTCCGAGAGGTAACTTTGCTTGTCCATTTCCTAAAACCGATAAGCAGGCAAATAATGGACAAGTCAGGAATAATGGTGCCCCGGAGGCAGTCCCCTAACTTTGGACAAGTAAGGGATAAAGTCACCGGGGAGGCAGGTTTAACGAACATCGCGTTCTACACAACGCGATAAGTAGTACCTCGCGTTCTATACAACGCGAGGTCTTATAAATATCGCGTTCTGTAGAACGCGAGGTCGCTTTAATTGCTTTGTCTCAGATATGCCGTCAGAAGTTATAATAACCGTACTGTGTACTCATTGTTTGTTTGTGTAATTGAGAACATGTTCGAATAATTGAGACAATTGTAGTCTGGTAATGTAATTGAATACTACAAGTGCTGCATAACGTCGATTGTTTTTTTATATATATTGAGACAAAGATTACGTCAGAATTAATAAAACTCGTACTATGAACTCGATTTATGTTTGAATAACTTAGACAATTGTAGTTTAGCAATGTAATTGAATACTAGTAGTTTTACATAACGTGAGGTCCGTTGAACATTAATAAAGGATGAAATAAGACGTCATATAACATAATTGGAAGATAATTTCAGAAGTTTATGGTTAATCCGAATCATCGTAGTCAGTGGACACGCCTGAACTTAGGTTTAGTTCTTCGATCAGCTGTTGTTTTCTTTGTCTACGCCTGTACATAAAAAGCTACAGCTCTTCCGCAGCCACATCAACATCCGGTGAAGACGGTGCGTGTTCAGTGTTTGGAGCAGGTTGTACGGGTGCAAACGTACTACCTTCGTCGGCATTGACCTCATAAAACTTAACATTTAAATCGATGTCTATAGCTCCGACGAAATTGAGCTGGTCATACATGTTATGAACGTCTATTTCGTTCGTAAGCTTCATAACGTAGTGCGTTTCGTTTGCTGACGGTGTTGGGATTCGACATTCCAAGAAAGAAATTTGTTTGTCGGTGTGTTTACTAACCTCGATTGTTGTCAACTGTATTAAATCTTTCAGTGACATTTTACCGGTGATTGTTGACTCAAAATAAGTATCGAGAAAATAAAATGTTGCCTGAAATTTTGCCATAAGGTGAGCAAAGATTGGGTGTTTACAGAGAATTTGGAATGAGTAAATGATGGTGGAATTCGTGGGTATTTATAGTAAAGGAAAAACACCATATAAGTAAACTTAAGTCGAATCAAAACTTTATTTCACATTTCATCTAACAAAACTTTCAACTTTCAACAAGTATTCGTTAATAAGTAAATTGAGACAATTGGATACAATATTTACAAAACAGTATATGAAAAAAATCCAGGTGGAGAAATATAATCGGCACCGGCTTCTTTCACTCTGGTCGATCTGAATCCGCCCTTGCTTCTTTGACCCTGGACTTCAGAAAAGAATCACCAAGAGTCTCCTTGATGGTTAGGGGAAGCGGCGAATTTCACAAAATATTCCTCAAGAGGCTCTAGAAAAGTTTTACTAGAAACTCTCTAGGCACTTCTTGACGAACAACAACAGACGACCACACGCTCCCAAATATTGCGATATGTCGGTAAGTATTCTTCAATCAACGGACCATGCGGGGGTCTCAACCCAACTGAACACAAAATCATGATTGAACTGTATTAAATCATGAACGAAGAGCAAATACAAAAAAATCATGATTCACCTCCCTCTATAAATAGCAAACTCTTGGGGAGGCAAGGAGCACCCACAAAATTTTTTTTCCTGTATTCACGTAAACATATTGACGTAAGCAGTTTTCGCTTGCACCTACTAATGGCAACATAGCGCGTATTTGGGAAGTTTTTTTCAAACTAATTTCTCAAATATTGCGTTATGTCGTTATTTGTAGTTACTAATGAAAACATAGCGCATATTTAGGAAGTTTTTTTCGATTATTATTTTTCAAACTATGATTATTAATATTAATATTAATATTATTATAATTATAATTATTATTGTTGTTATTATTATTATTATTATAATTACTATGATTATTAGTATTGTTGTTATTATAATTATTATTGTGATTATTATTGTTATTATTATAAAATAATATTATTATAATTATTATTATTTCTATTATTATTATTATAATTATTATTATTTCTATTATTATTATTATTAATATTATTATATTAAATGACTTTCCCGCCTAGGAAGTCTTCCTTTAAAAAACTCCATGACCTCGCGTTCTATAGGACGCGAGGTCTTTAGAAACTCGCATTCTATAGGACGCGAGGTCACTTCTGACCGTTCAGTTCACGCGTCTGTTCTGTGACGCGCCTTTTCAATGAACCTCGCGTTCTATAGGACGCGAGGTATATGGATATCGCGTTCTGTAGAACGCGAGGTTCATTAACATCGCATCCCAACAGGCGCGAGGTCTTCTATAAATTGGAGGCTCTGCCCCCAATATCAACCACAGAACGCGAGTTCTTTAGCTTTTTTACAACAAATTATCGGCAAATTTTATATTTCGTTCGATATAATGGAGCCCTTATTACGCAACGAAGCGACTCACTGCAATCAATATTGGCGAAACAATCCAGCGGTATTACTTTTCCCTATTAATTTTTTAAAATTTTTATTTAATTAAATTTTTTATTTTACTAACTATTTTTTTTTATTTTTTGAAGGGATACGAACGTAATTTACAATGTTACCTTAACCGTATCACCACCCCACCCGTTGATGTTGTTATGGTGTGGATTGAGCGCGCCGGTTTTGGCCACATAGCACGGTATATAGGGGGTGAAGGTAAAACCATCGTTGATCAGCGCGCTGATAGAACGGTGGAGGCCCGAGACTACACGTTTCATCTTCCATTTGACGAGGCAACAATCACGCTAGAGGATGTTGCCTACATTATGGGGTTGCCTACAAACGACAGCGTTATTACGGGTGTAGCGTTGGCATATTGGCCAACTCTATTTGCTCAGCAAATGGGCGTGATACCCCCTGATGAAGTGTGGGACGGTGGAAAAATCGATCTATCATATTTGAAGGCTCACTTTGGAACCCCTCCCCCCGATGCGGATGAAGTTGCACTTCAGGTATTTTTTCTATTTAAAAAGTAGGATGCCAATATTAAATATTTAGTATGCTTTTATTAGATTTATGATGAAATTAAATATATTTATTTGAACATTACGATGGTTTATGAAATTTTTAGGATGACTTCATTAAATATTTAGGATCCTTTTAATAATTTTAGGATGCAATTACAAATAATTACTTGAAAATTAGGATGCCTTTATTTAATATTTAAGATGCCTTTATTAAATATTTAGGATGCCTACATTAAATATTTAGGATGAAGTTACAAATATTTATTTGCAAATTACAATGCCTTTACTAATTTTTTTGTATGCCTTTATTAAATTTAGGATGAACTTACAATTTTTTTTAATTAGGATGTCTTTATTAAATCTTATTTTCACAGCGGTGTGCGCGTGCCCACATCTTGCGCATTATTGGCGGGATATTAATGCCAAACAAATCCCGCACAAAGGTGCACGTGATGTAGCTTCGTCATCTTACAAATTTAAATGAGTCTGGAAGAAAATCTTGAGGATCAGCTGTCTTGGCGTTTCTTATCAGAGATCTCTGCAGAAACGTTGACGCCTCAAGAGCATCGATGGGAGGATGTTGTTTATTCCTACATGCTTGGGTTTGGTTTCGGATGCCTATTTTGAGACCACAGCTTAGACAGCCCACCGCTATGTTATTTCCGCTTCTACGGAGGTACTACATAATCTACTATATTTTTTTTTATTTTTAAATTATTTTATTTAACGATTTTTTTCATTATTTATATGTGGAGCAGCACACTGACCCACACCGGCCTGCCGAACTCTCAAAAAGAATTCAGGCATGCTTTCGATGGCTTGACGGAGGACCAGGTAATTCGAAAATTAATTTGAATTTTTTCATACTATTTTCCAATAATATTTCATATAACCGTTACAAACGTTTTCATTCTTGTTAGTGCGTGTGGAGGCCCTACGATTCAGAGGAGATTCGGCAGATTACTCCACCGGATATTTTGCATGACCGAGACCTCTGGATTTCCGTCGTGTCGCTGCTCAACTACGAAATTTGCGTGTGGCATTCTACGGATAGGGTTCTCTGACAGTTCGGGTACTTCCAAAATGTTCCAGCCCCTCCGCAAAATATGGACCGCTTCCACAATCTTACGCGCTAGGGGAAGACGGAGGTTGACTGGTCCGAGTACCACGCTCTCTGGATAGCGATTTGGGGTAATCGATTTGCCCAACACCCACTGCTTCTCCAACAAATTATGGAAGGGGCTGATTCAGTCACTTTCAATTATGACCAGTGGTATAGGCTCAATGGGATGGCGCATATCCTTACTCAGGCCGAGCGCGCTGCAGGGCTTCCCCAGCAACCCCAAAACTGCCCACGCGGCACCCGTTGAGCGACCAAGAGCCAGAGCCAGAGGCAGTCGACGCAGCGCGGTCCGAGACCACAATATGACACTGTAGGGGCATCATCTTCTGCCACAGCATTTCATGCTTATAACGGTCCATCGAGTTTCCAGCAGACGATGCCTCCACCCCAGTTCGGCTCCTCCGATGCCTATCGTCCCCATACGCCCACGACTGACCTTCAGCTTATCGATTATCCACAGCTGCAGTCTTAGTATGACTTTCCCATTGTGCAGAGTACGCCGATGGGTAGCTTGTTTTACTCCCCGCCTGGGCCCAGCACAGATCCACATATCGCACACGATGATCAGCATGATGGGGACCAGGGACCACCTGACGATGGACGGAGGTATCCGGCTCGTGAGCGTCATCCACCCGACTGCGGAACGGGTGGACATAGGCATTTTTAGTCTTTTTTTACTGATTTGTACTTATGTTTTTAATATTTATATTCCACACATTTGATTTTTATAATGCCGTATTATAATTTTGTTTATCTATTATAATTAAACTTTAAAATGTTTATTTAATTTCAGTTTTGAATAAATTTTATGGGATTACTAAACCGAAAATCGACATTTGTTAAAATGCAACTTCATTCAAAAAAAAGATGATAACATAGGGTTTTCGAAGCCATTTTAAACCATTGTAGAATGGACGGAAATTAACCATGTTGGTATCATACGATAGACAATTTCGAGTACTACGACCCCAAACTCGATGTTCGCTAAAAATATACGGTTTACACGCTCGAAATTGGGCTCGAACATGCCTACCCACACTTGTTTTCCCTTGTTCTTCAGCCCAGAATTGCACAGAACTCGCGTCCTGCAGAACGCGAGGTCTGTGCGATATATTCAGCCGCCCTTTCAAATTCTCGTGGACCTCGTGTTCTGCAGAACGCGAGGTACTGTAAAACCGTTAACACAAACAACAAGGCCACGTAGACTGAAATCGCGTTGTGTAGAACGCGATATCCTACCTCGCGTCCTACACAACGCGATGTCCACCGACGTGGCAAGTTTGGGAGTCATTTTGCCAAATAATATTTTTTGGAGCCATTTTTCCAAATAATAATTAAAAAAGAGTTTTTGTTCTAAAATTGCCCCATAGGTCATATCCCCCACCAACCACCACCATCTAACGCCTGTAAAACTCATGTGAAGGCATTTCATACAATTTATGCCCATTGGGTACCCTGCAACCTGCTTCAAGACTCGAGATATTCCAAAAAATTCGCCATTGGTTGCCCGTTATTTTAATATACAACAAACCTCTCTCAGACTTGATTTTATCTCGAAATTTGTACTCACTGTTTGTCGAGAGGGGCACATAAAAGTTTGGATGAGAACCGATGTTACGGAAAACCAACCAAGAAACACTTGATTTTACATGTTTATAGGGTTAGTCTGTTCTCCAATCTCTTCGATTAAGCTTTTTTTGTTTCCATCGATCTTGTGATTTTTTGTGTCTATTCATGTGATTTCTCCCTTTGGCTGGTTTGATTAAAAATTATAACGAAAACAGACACGATGGTAATTAAAGCAAGAGATGAATGGTCGCCTAAAGGTTGAGGAAGATAAGCCTGTAAATAGTTTTGAAGATAAACAATTTTGAAGAATTTTTAAAATAAAGGAAATATAGAAGATTGGAGACAAGTAATTTGAGATTTTTTAATTAATATTACCACGTTTCAATAATGGATTGATCTGAATATCGTTATAATTTGTTAAAATAAATAATTAGTTCTTTTTATAATTTTAAAGATTAAGGATGAAATTGGAAAATGAATAAAATAGAGATGACTAAACTTGCTATTGTAAATGGATAATTTCATTTTGAAATAAAAAATAATGTTGAAATTAAATTTATTTTTAATTAATATTATGCCACATGTTAATTATTGGTTGGTTTGAATACTATTAATAATTTTTTAAAATAAATATTTAATTTTTAAATTCTAAGGGTGAAATTAAAAAAACCAATAAAACATCAAGGAATAATCGTGTAATTATACCGTAAATAAATAGAGTTTTTATTTTTGAAAATAAATGCCATGTGTCAAATTTTAACTAGGTGAAGGAATCCACGTTAGATTTTGGAGCGGGGTAAACTCGTTCACGACAAAAAAAATTTCGTTGATAAAATTAAATTTTTTTGGTTAAAGGGTCAAATTTGCCCCTGTAGTAATCTGAAATCAGTAATGTTTCCCCTACTTTTTTTCTTCGTAATTTTGCCCTCAAAGTCAGTCAATTGTAGCAATGTTGCCCTTTGACCTATTTTGACCGTTAAATGCTGACGTGGCAGTTAACGGTGTTGACGGGGCAATTTTACCCTCGAAGTCATTCATGCAATTTTGCACTCGAAGTCATTAACTGCAGCACTTTTACCCTTGGTTTATTTAGTTTTTGAATAAAATTGGATAAATAATTTGGTTTTTTCGAGTTGAACTTTAACAAACAGAATATATGAAAAATCGATTAACAATTTGATGTAAATATCCTTTGAGTCCCTAGTAATTTTAAAAATAAGCAAAATGAGAACTCTCACAAAAAATCAAAATATTATTCAATTTTTTTAAAATCTATAAACTTAATAAAAATAAATATGATATTCAAAAAAAATTATTGAAAATAAACCAACGAGAAGCGTGTCAATCGAACGTCGAATCATGTGTTGTTAGGAAAAAAATATTGAAAATATAATTGAAAATAAACCAACGACGTTCGATTGACACACTTACCGACGATGGGTTGTTAGGAAAAAATGTACGGTGAACTCGAATCATGTGGCTCAGGTTGAATTCTGCTTTATCTTCCGGATATCCTTGTATTTATCTCCCATGCCGTTTTCGCCGAACACCACTAATGTCGTTTTCTGAGATCATCGTACATTTTTTCCTAACAACCCATCGTCGGTAAGTGTGTCAATCGAACGTCGTTCGAATAGAATAGTTCGCGTTCACCGTTCAATTAACACGCTTCTCGTTGGTTTATTTTCAATAATTTTTTTGAATATCGTATTTATTTTTTTGAACATCAATTTGTTAATCGATTTTTCATATATTCTGTTTGTTAAAGTTCAACTCGAAAAAACCAAATTATTTATCCAATTTTATTCAAAAACTAAATAAACCAAAGGTAAAAGTGAGGCAATTAATGACTTCGAGGGCAAAATTGCACGAATGACTTCGAGGGTAAAATTGCCCCGTCAGCACCGTTAACTGCCACGTCAACATTTAACGGTCAAAATCGGTCAAAGGGCAACATTGCTACAATTGACTCACTTTGAGGGCAAAATTACGGAGAAAAAAAAGTAGGGACAACATTGCTGATTTCGAATTACTACAGGGGCAAATTTGGCCCTTTAGCCAAAATTTTAAAACATTATATATGACATTGAAGAACAAGGTATAATTCATATATCAACACGGTAATTAAGCCTTTTAAAAATATATAGAAATAGTGTACCAACGAGGTTATAGTTCATGTATTATTATTAACGGGGTAATTAAGCCTTTTAAAAATATAATAGGGATACTGTCTACAAATTTTGGATATTGGTAAAATACATGCTTTTAATCATGATTGATATTAAATTTTAAGTTTGATATTAGGTAATTTTCGAATCATAAAATATATATTTTGTTGTGAATAAAATAAAGAAAAACAATAATAAGAACAAATAATAAGAATGGAAGAACAAAAAGATGAGAAGAAGAGGGAGATTTATATTATTCCCATACTTAAGTGTATACAATGCCTTCATTAGATCATCTATTTATAGGCATAAGAAGTACATAATACATTAAACTCTAATTAATGAAGATAATATTTCTAATGATAAAGTAAATCAAATCTCCTTGATAAAGTCCTTATCATTATAGACATCCACATAGATAAATATTCATAACACTCCCCCTTGGATGTCTATGAAGATAATGTGCCTCGTTAAAACCTTAATAAGATACCAGTGGGAAAAAATTTTCTTTAGTGAAGGAAAAAGAGTACACACATCTTTGATACGCATAACATGTTGCCTCATTAAAAACCTTACTAGGAAAACCCATTGGGACAAAATCTCGGTTAAGGGAAAAAGAGTGCAACGCATATTTACTCCCTCTCATGAAAACATCTCAGAAGATCTTTGAATCTTCATAATTCAAACTTGAATATTATTTTTCTAAAGATAGCGGGGATGAAACTTTGGAGTAATATTTTCTATGATGTATCCACTTTCCATTATCTCTACACAAGATAGCATTTGTATCATATCTTGTGAAAGTAAATCACATATCTTCTGGATATGTTGGGTCAATGGTCTTAGCCAAACACATTTTTGGCTTGCCTTGTGCATAACAATTATTTCTACAAGATTTGAGGAGGCATCGACGAATGTTTGAAGATCTAAATATAATGATCTTTGTATATTCATAGATATTTCTTGACCAACTAATATATAGTGCTTCAAGACCAAGAAAAGATATAATTATCTTTATTCACATCCAACAATCTTACAACTATTGGGATACTCAATAGATATGCTCTATTCATATTGAATCTTCTTTAAGATTCTTTCAGCTTATGTCTATTCATAGACAAAAAGAAATATATAAAAATGCTCAATCTTCAGGTCGAGATAAACTTGATGTCAAGATTCAAGTACTTGTATTGAAAGTACTTCATGAGTTTCCAATTTGAAGCTCTTTAGGAGTTCTAAAATTATCATAATGGATCTTGATCCAAACTCCTTTATAAAATACATAAGGAAATCTGATCATTCTTATAGTATTTTCTCAATTAGTATTCACTAAGGCGATTATACCAAATGCGCCAAAATATTCATGAGACATGTCTAAATAAATTTTCTAGAAAATTTCCAAATGCTTCTAGCATTTTAAATCCTTCAAGGATAAATATAGATCCACAAATAATTAGACGCATGTAAAATTTTTCATAACTGCCAAAGTAATTGCATCCACCATGAAGTAATTAAAACTTTTCATAAATCATAGTTCAAGTCGTGTTTACGAATACTTATTTGTGCCTCACTTGCATTATACATTTAGGTATTTGGACTGCTGGTCCAAATACTTCTATTTTAGAAGTTCAAAACGCCTATCAACATCGGCCAATTCAATATCTATACTTCTGGATAGATTTTATACAAGATCCTCGATTTCTTTCTTTACTTCTATAGAAATATTTTATGTAAAATTATTTGTAAAATCGTTGTCGACAACTTTCCAATTTTCTAGTTCTATTCTCGTAATGACATAACTCATCAAGATCTCTTCAAGATTTCAATATTTATTTCAGGTACCTGAAACTCTTCAAGAGTTTTATTATTAGTTATGTCTTGGGTCTCTTTAGGAGCACCCGCCTCTAATATATGACCATCTCATAATACTTTTTATTTACGAGAATTTTGATCATTGGAACCATTTCAACTATCATGCTTCAAGCATGATTTACATCCACTTGCTCTAACATGTAATTTAAACTTAGAGCATTTCAACTGGTATATGAGACTTAATTACTCTCATTGGGTCAGTAAATATGTCTGGCAGTTGACATGAAATAAGATGAATTATCTTATGAACTTTTAGTTCATATTCGAGGATCTAGATAAAGATAATTCATTTTCTTCTTTATCCAGCTGATTATTCTCTCCCCTGATGTTGAGAAAAATCATCTAATAAATGATTCTCTAATTAATGTTTAGAATTTAAACATAAAAGGAGACTCGTACTCAATATATATTCTCAACCCTTTTTACTTGCCCATTTTGTGCGTTATGGTGGAGCAATTCAACTATATATCGCACATTCAAAAATTCAAAAATGGGAAATATGACTTCTGACCAAATGTCAAATCATAATGGGGAGTTTATTATAACTCGTTGGCTTGATGCATATAAGTGTTGCTATATGAAAATACCATATAAATAATAAATGTTTTGTTCACACAGTTTAGCTATTAAATAGGAGGCATCCAATTAAAAATTTGCTAAACCATATTTTTTATAATCAATAGGCTTTGTAACAACCGGTATAGCCTAAAATATAAACCCACAAGCTTTTACAAAACGAATAGTCTAATTGCATAATCTGAATCCTTTTAGAATCAATCTCACAAACTTCTGGTTGTAAGTTGATAAAACAATGGAGATGCATCTACTAAAATCATATAAAATTTTTCACATTTGTGGATATATAGGCCCATATTTCGTTCATATATGCAAGACATACAATATCAACTTCAGTACAAGAACTTCAAATTATAATTCTTTTGGTAAGTGGGATCATCTATATCCTTTGAGAACAAACAACACAAGAACTTCAGGTTTTTTTAGTAAGTGGAATTTAATCAATTCCTTTAAGCAACACAAGAACTTCACGTTCTTTAATAAGTGGAATTTAATCAATTCCTTTGGGAATAAGCACCATAAGAACTCCAAATTCTTTTAATATATGTGCATGTAAATCTCAATAGCTTTCGCATATTGATCAGGATGGTCTAACCGATCATACCAACTACATACAAGTGTGTATATACATTTTTGAATTTCGTAAACTTCTGGTTTACCATAACATGTGATTCAATCTCACTCGTACATGTCTAGTACGATCACCAAAATTGTTCCTTTGAATAGGAATATATTTAGCTCTTTCGGAGCTTTCAATGGAAATTATCTTTTGGTAGCAATATATATAGCTTTTCTAGAGCTTTCAACTGACTTTTTTAGCTACCGGAACTTATATCCACAATGGCTTATTTCAAATGCTAATTGATAACATATGTTATCTATAATTCTCAAAGGGATATTTTGCGAGCTCATATTTGCTCTTTTAAAATTTTCAATTCTAGTGGTGACGATATTATTACCATTAGCGGTAATTATTGCAATATTCGCAATTCTGCACTTTTCATAGTGTGCTTTCTCTCAAGAATTTATTGCTCTTCCAGAGCATCAATATTTTCAGTACTTTGAGATATAGTACTCACATTATTCCCTTGCATTTAAATAGGAAAATATATCTTATGCTTATGTTGAGCATAAATCGTCACCATAGATTGTTGATTTTTCAACGTATGACAAGTACGAGACCAATGGTTTATAACATCACATTGGTAATAAAAATAATTTTACTTCATTAGAATGATCTTTATCACTCTTGTCATCCTTATAACCTCACTACCGCTGGGTAGAAGTATTCTTAAAATGACCATATTTTTCATGTCTATATTCATAGCCTTGACCACGGCCACAACTTCTAATGTGGTTTTTATTTCTTCCATAATATAATCTCACATTCACTTCAGGGAATGGAGTAGAGCCAGTGGGCCTTTGAAACCTTTTTCACATATCCTTATCACGGAGAACAAAGATTTAATCCTCGTACGCGGCATTGTTAAACCTGTCCACAAGGTCCTTTAAAAAACCTCCTTTGAGATCAGTAGCCTCGCAGAACGGGATGTCCAGCCAATATACTTGGATTATATCGAAATTATGTCTCTAATTGAATAATGATTTACCATGTTTGCATTCACTTCAAGGAATGAAACAGTTCCAATAATCGCATGGAATAAACATCATGCTTGCATTCACTTCAGGGAATGCTCCATCACTGATAATCGCATGGAATAAACATCATGCTTTGCATTCACTTCAGGGAATGCCTCCCATAAAACTTTTTGGATCAAGACGAATTTTCGTAACTTGAAATTGGGAGAAGTCCATGGTCGAGTTTTTCCGATGTAGAATAAATATTGCTTTCTGTAGAATTATGTTTTGATATAATAATTGAAAAATGTTTTGGACTAATTTGAAAAGAATTTAAAACTTGGTTTTAAGTCCAAACAACTTGGAATTATGTTTGAGGGATTTTAAAAGGCTTTTGGCAAAGATTTTTCATGTTTTTAATAGCCAAACTACGGTTTTCAAAGTACCCGTACCGATACGGTCTTACCCGTATCGATACCATTTTGCCCAAGTTTGGTCTCTGCCAAAACCCGTATCAATACAGGCACTTGACGTACCGATACGGATCGGGGTCGTTTCGATACGCCCAGTTAGCGTACCGATCCCATTTCAACTAACCCCAACGGCTATTTCCCAACGGTCTTTTAAATGTCATACCGTACCGATACACCCTCAAGCGTATCGATACGCCCAGGCTAGCAAGAGCCCAACGGCTAGTTTCTGTTGAAGACCGTATCGATACGGTTCCACGCGTATCGATACCGAAGGCTGCAGAACAGCATTTATGAAGGGAAATAAAGTCCTCAACGGCTCCAAATCATCCCCAACGGCTAGTAACGACCATAAACTCAATTGGGAGTATAAAAGGGACCTCCAAGCATCAAGAGAAGGCTAATGCTAATATTGTCAAACATCAAATGATCAAAGATTGTCTTTGTACTTAAATTGTCATTTATTGTATAGACAAACACTAGTGAGCCAAAATTGTCAAATTTGCTCAAGTGTTTTAGGTTTTGGGTGAGAGCTTAATTGTGCAAACAAACATCTATTAGAGGGTTTCAAGTTTGCTTTATCTATCTCTTTGTAAAGAGGGTTTCAATCAAGGCTTTGGGTAGAAAGCTTGATTGGTTGTAAGGGTTTCCTCTTAATCCTAGAAAAGGGGACGAATCAATTAGTGGATTGATTGAGAAATCCTTAGTGGGGAGCTAAGGTAGTGGATGTAGGTGCTTGTTAGAAGACCGAACCACTATAAATCTTTGTGTCACATTTCTTTTTAGCTTCCTTAACCCTTCCACCCAAATATCCACCTCTCCACCACTTGGTGAGCATAATTGGTTGAACGAATCGAGCCCCACACAACCCAACAATTGGTATCAGAGCTTGGCTCATATCGAAGAGGATTCACATCCTATTGAGAAGATCCGGCAAGCTCGATCACTTTTTCATCAACCGGGTCAAATGGTGCAATCCATCGACAAACCGCCTTTCTTCAACGGAGATCACTATGCCCATTGGAAGACAAAGATGAAATTCTTCTTGAAGTCAAGAGATTACAAGCTATGGGATATAGTTGAAGATGGTCCGTTCGTGCCACAAGGGAGCAAAGCGGAATGGAGTGCCAACGATTGCAAGAAGATGGAGCTAAATTGCAAAGCCTTGCACATTTTATTTTGTGCATTTGGCCCATCCATCTATGAGAATATGTCTTCTTGTGAGAGTCCCAAGGAGGTATGGGACAAGCTTGAAGTTACATACGAGGGAACCAATGAAGTCAAGGAGACCAAGATTGGGCTCCTAACCTTAGAGTATGAGAACTTCAAGATGGATCCGGAAGAGAACATCGAGAAGATGTTTGATAGGTTCTCCACCATCACCAACGGTCTTAAAGGTTATGGAGAAGCCATCCCGGAAGAGAAGCTTGTCCGAAAGATCATCTACTCACTTCCCGAGTCATGGGACTCAAAGAGAACCGCCATCATCGAAGCAAAAAGTTTAAAGACTTTGAAGCTTGATGAACTCATGGGGTCACTCCTTACTCATCAAACCATGAAGAAGAACAAAGAGGATGAGAAGAAGAGGGAAGAAATTAGAGCTATGGGAGAGAAGAAAATCAAAGGGCTTGGCATCAATGCAAGTGCCATGGCTCTCAAGTCCTCCACATGTCATCATGAAGATTCAAGTGAGGAGGATAGTGAAGATGAAGAGATGGCCTATCTCTTCAACAAATTCACCCGGTTCATGAAGAGCAAAATGGAAAAATCCAAGCATGAATCGATAAAGAAGATGAAGGACTCCCACAAATCCAAAAAGAATGGATCATCTTCTAAACAAGCATATGTGGCCACATGGAGTGATGAAGACTCCACCGATAATGAAGTAGCCCACCTATGCTTGATGGCCCTCAATGAGGGGGAGGTAACTTCTAACTCATCTATTTCAAATTCTTATACATTTGATGAGTTACAAGATGCCTATGATGATTTGCTTTTGGAATTCAAGGTATCATTTTCTAAAAACAAAAGGTTGATTTCAAAAATAAAAATTGAAAATGATTTGCTTTCCAAAACAAATCTTGAACTTGAAGCAAGATTAAAAGATTTTGAACAAAAATGTTTTGATTTACAAAATTTGCTTCTAAAAGTTCAAAAAGAAAGAAATTTGATTTCAAATGAACTTGAAAAGAAAAATAATTTTCAAAAATCAAATTTTTATGTAAGACAATCTAGTGCCCCTAGATTTATTAAAGGAAAATGTTTTAGAAGTGTTTGGGTCCCAAAAGGACTAACCACTTCAATTAAAAAGGATGACATTGAAAAATGGATTCCTAAGGGGACTAAAATATGTGCTACTAATGTTCATGGATCCAAAGCAATTTGAATACCAAAAATTACTTGATTGTCTTTTGCTAGGTGTGATGGAGATTGATCAACAAGTCAAATTAATGAAGGGGAGCTCCATGCACACAAGGAAGAACACTTGAAGAAGGAAGGCTTCACATCCTCCCTTGGGTTCAAGTGTTGGTAAAAATTCTAGTTGTTTTTGATTTCATTTGTTTATTTTTTATTTAAATTCAACTAGATGATCATATATGTTGGACTAACTTTTTTGATGATGCTTTGAGTAAGGGGGAGCCAATTTTAAACAAAAATTTTAAGTGTATCAATTTTCCTTACCTCTATTGTTATTTTGAAACTTAATGTTTTAAATTCTTTTTGATATAACAAAAAGGGGGAGAAATGATTTGAAAAATTGAATTTTCAAATGAATAAGGGGGAGCTTTATTTGATTTCACATCTTTAATCTCTTATTCACATTTTTAAAGATAAAGGGGGAGAATCCCGAACAATTTTTCAAGTGAGTTTTATTATATCAAAAAGGGGGAGAGTGTAGAACTATGTTTTGATATAATAATTGAAAAATGTTTTGGACTAATTTGAAAATAATTTAAAACTTGGTTTTAAGTCCAAACAACTTGGAATTATGTTTGAGGGATTTTAAAAGGCTTTTGGCAAAGATTTTTCATGTTTTTAATAGCCAAACTACGGTTTTCAAAGTACCCGTACCGATACGGTCTTACCCGTATCGATACCATTTTGCCCAAGTTTGGTCTCTGCCAAAACCCGTATCGATACAGGCACTTGACGTACCGATACGGATCGGGGTCGTTTCGATACGCCCAGTCAGCGTACCGATCCCATTTCAACTAACCCCAACGGCTATTTCCCAACGGTCTTTTAAATGTCATACCGTACCGATACGCCCTCAAGCGTATCGATACGCCCAGGCTAGCAAGAGCCCAACGGCTAGTTTCTGTTGAAGACCGTATCGATACGGTTCCACGCGTATCGATACCGAAGGCTGCAGAACAGCATTTATGAAGGGAAATAAAGTCCTCAACGGCTCCAAATCATCCCAAACGGCTAGTAACAGCCATAAACTCAATTGGGAGTATAAAAGGGACCTCCAAGCATCAAGAGAAGGCTAATGCTAATATTGTCAAACATCAAATGATCAAAGATTGTCTTTGTACTTAAATTGTCATTTATTGTATAGACAAACACTAGTGAGCCAAAATTGTCAAATTTGCTCAAGTGTTTTAGGTTTTGGGTGAGAGCTTAATTGTGCAAACAAACATCTATTAGAGGGTTTCAAGTTTGCTTTATCTATCTCTTTGTAAAGAGGGTTTCAATCAAGGCTTTGGGTAGAAAGCTTGATTGGTTGTAAGGGTTTCCTCCTAATCCTAGAAAAGGGGACGAATCAATTAGTGGATTGATTGAGAAATCCTTAGTGGGGAGCTAAGGTAGTGGATGTAGGTGCTTGTTAGAAGACCGAACCACTATAAATCTTTGTGTCACATTTCTTTTTAGCTTCTTTAACCCTTCCACCCAAATATCCACCTCTCCACCACTTGGTGAGCATAATTGGTTGAACGAATCGAGCCCCACACAACCCAACACTTTCGAGAACATATAGACTTTATAACAGTCTTCTTGTAGATTCAAAATCACCATGATTTATCGCATTTTAAAATCGTAGTTAAAAGAATAAGAATGAAAGTATAATTTACCGATAATGATTTTCCTCTCGAGAACGATGGAAGCATAGCAAATGACCGAGACAACTTCTCATAATCCCTTTATGTCATGTCTCTTTCCAAGCCATTTAAGCATATCATATAAAACTCAAAAATATGGTTAAAAACGTAAACTCTCATGAAAATAATAATATAAATATATATATATATATTGATTTTAATTATAATATAATATAAATATAACAATGACCATGGAGTGGTTAATCATACCCGACTTTAAACAATAGATCAAAATAATTAGATCAATGATAAAAATTTACGAGAAGAACAAGGATAAATAAAACAATGACCATGACAATGTTTCAACAGCTCGTGGAGTGGTTAATTAAAACAAGGATAAAAATAATTAGATTCAGTCCCTCCGAAAGCAAGAAGAACAAGCATTCTTACTTATTCGTAAAGTAGTTTTGTGGGCATCTACGAGTCGTATAGTGATTTTTTGTGTAAAGCACAATATTGCTCATTCGATCCAGTCCCTCGAAAAAACAAGGATAAAAATCACATGTCATTAATCAAAACATTAGAAACATAATTATATATATATACACACACAAACATAAATAAATAAAACAATACCAAGCAGTGGCCACAGGACCACTTTGCATGTGTTTTTCTAATGCCTTTAATGACATGTAGTTCGATTCAATTTTCGTTCTCCATCTTGATTCAAGCGCATAACTTTTCTATTTGATTGGAGTACTTGTGCTGATAACGTGTTGTGAATAAAATAAAGAAGAACAATAATAAGAACAAAGAACAAGAATGGAAGAACAAAGAGATGAGAGGAAGAGGGAGATTTATATTATTCTCAATACTCAAGTGTATACAATGCCTTCATTAGATCATTTATTTATAGGCATAAGAAGTACATAATACATTAAACTCTAATTAATGAAGATAATATTTCTAATGATAAAGTAAATCAATCTCCGTGATAAAGTTCTTATCATTATAGACATCCACTTAAATAAATATTTATAATATATTTATATTTTTATAAGGTGAAAGGGTCGTTGGAATTTGATAACAACTAGAACTAAAATGATTTTTTCTAGTGTATCATAACATTATTTATTAAAAATGAATATAAAAGGTAAAAACAAATACTAATATTAAATTTTTATTATATCCCTCCATCATCGTCTCTATTTTTAATATTAATTTATAGTTTTATAAGAAAATATTGGATTTCTATGGTCAAGTGAACTAAGAATTGACTTAAAAATCACTAATTAAAATGTCCTTTGATATATTAAAAAAATAAATATTGAATTTTTACAAGTGAACTTGAATATATATATATATATATATATATACTTATTACATTTCCCCCCTTTCATTCACTTTTACAAGCGTGGCATACGATACGGTAAATTATAAATGTGTTTGAACAAGAACCCATTCGGAAGATTTACTTTCGGATTTGATTTTTGATCAAATTTTACATATAATTTTTCACATAAATGAAGATTTTATACAATCTCGTGAATATGCGGACGAGAATCACGACGATATAAAATTTCACGTGTTTTTGAACATCACAATAACATTTTCCTATGATGTTCGGGTTCTAATAATATTAGTTTAAAGGTTTGAGTTTAATTTTTTATCAATATAATATACAATATCATTACACACAACACCCTTTAATAAAATTTCATGGTTTTTTTTTTAAATTACATTAACAGTCCGTAGTATTATTAATGCAGCTAATGTTGTATATTAATTAAAGATAATGTCGCGTGACATTTTAATTGGACAAAAGCATAGAGACATGGGAATACAAATTGGACAAAAGCATGGAGACATGATCCATAAACTCCATTGCTATGGAAAGTTCAAAGAAAATGCCCCCCAATCTAATGTCCTGGCCTTTACCAAAGGCTTTGCCCACTGGCTACATGTATCATAGTACTTCAGTTAATCTTCTCACTTTGCAACACTTTGTTTTAAACCTTCGACATTAATGCCACCTATTATAGTTTTTTTTTGAAAAATTTTGATACACAGACAATATAAACTTCAGTTTACACAATACTTTTAATTTTAAGGATTCAATTTATGGTTTTTAATTTAGAGTTTTAGGGTTTAGAGTTTAGAATTTAAGGTATAGGGTTTAGACATCTATTGTAATAAATTTTAGTGTTAAAGGGATTTGAGTTTTATAGGGTAAATATGTAGACTTGTGTAAAATAAATTTTACACGCAGTGTATCAAAATTTTACCTTTTTAAATAGACACCTATTGTAATTATATTCATTGAATTTGAAGCCTTTTTATTGCTTTATGGATTTTATAATAGTAAGGTTTATTTACTTTTAATAGTGTTAGAGTGTTTAGTTTTTTAGTGTTAGAGGGATTTGAGTTTTATAGGGTAAATATGCATGCTAGTGTAAAATAAATTTTATACGTTGTGTATTAAAATTTTACTTTTTTAAATACACCTATTGTACTTATATTCATTTAATTTGAAGCCTTTTTATTACTTTATGGATTTTATAATAGTAAGGTTTATTTACTTGAGATCACTTAACAAAAATAGTATTTTAAAACATTCGAATAAGTTTTAACCTAAAATACGAAAGTGTTGTAAATGTTAAACTCAGAGAGGTTAATTATACTAGACATTCTTAAACTATGGGGAAATTTTAATTTTGTTTTTGTTATGAATATTTATCTATGTGGATGTCTATCATGATTAGAACTTTACCTAAGGAGATTGATTTACTTTATCATTAGGAATATTATCTCATTTAATTAGAGTTCAATGTAATATGTACTTCTTATGCCTATAAATAGATGACTTGATGAAGGCATTGTACAAGTCTATATTTGAGAATAATACAAATCTCCCTTTTTCTCTCATCTCTTTGTTCTTCCATTCTTGTTCTTTGTTCTTATTATTGTTCTTTGTTATTTTATTCACAACACGCTATCAACACGACTCTAATCAACTGAGGTCTTCATTGTTTGAATCCAAAAGAAGTTATTGGAAAGAATTCGATTCTAGGATAAACCAAATATAAGTTTTTTTCTTTCTCTTCATTCTTTTAAATTACCGATTATCTTTTTCTTTATATTTTAACTTAAAATTTTTTATTTAATTTTTTTTGAAAAGTTTAGAAGTATGTTTGATTTTATTCGAACATTGGAAAGAGATAAATTTGTGGCTTCTCACAAACCAAAAGACGAATCGACAGAGACGAAGATGTTGCGTTTGGTGTAAATTACGTGTGTTTTCTCTTGTTCCTAAAAGGGTTAATTAGCGGTATGCTTATTCATACTTTTACTTATATGATTATATTTGATATTTTTCATATTATTATTTATGTCATTTTATTTGGTAAAAGTAGGTATTTTTAACCGTGTTTTGAGTTTTACATGATATGCTTAAATGGCTTGAAAAGAGATGTGATATAAAGGGACTATGAGAAGCTATCTGTAACCCTCTCGTCCCGGTCTGGACGGATGACCGGTCCGAGAAGGCTACACGGGGAAAACCGAAGCGAAACCCGTTAAGGTTCCCCCTTGGTTAGCAACCCTAGAAAATTTCTTTTATTTATCTTGTCTATATGCATCATTATGTCCTATGTGAAACAAGACAACGGAAGCTCAAGCAATATAAAAACGACCATCCAAAACAACACATTTAAAACAACCCATTTTTCCTTTTTAGCAGGCCGTATCGATACACCTGTCAAGGGTATCGATACGCCTTGACCAAGGTCAACACAAGAAGACCGTATCGATACAGCTCTTGAGCGTACCGATACGCTTGGAGCTCGTATCGATACGCCAAAGTCTCACAAAAATATCAGATTTCCAGTGAGCTTTGAGCGTATCGATACACCCCCGTGTATCGATACACCAAGCCAAAACTTGAGTCCTGGAGGGCAAACTGTATCGATACGGCCCTTGGGCGTATCGATACGCCCTACACAGAAAGTCTCCAAATTTCAGCCAAACAACTTAAGACTCGACTCTAGATGCGATTTACGACTCCCCTAGCCACAATAAACATACATACAACCTTTAACAACCAAACTCAAAGCATACGAGGCAACCAACACGAACAAACATCATTCATCCGAGAGATTCATGCATTTACCAAAAGATGACATACAAATCACTTAAAGATTCATGCCTTAGAACAAAACATATAGGCATTCAAGGTATGCAACAAAAACAGGGTTTACAAATCAAACAAAGCATCCAAGAGCCAAACCAACATCAACATACATCCAAACTCAAATCGACAACACCTATCCCATTGCTTGACTATTACAATCTACAATTTAAAGATCATACTTGAGCTAACCAAAAGCAACACTTGGAATCAAAATAGAATGCATGATCTTACCTCCGATCCCCAAGAGCCAAAATATAAATGATGCATGAACATATAATCAATACTATGCCATGATCCACGATTCATAAACCCAACCCACGAAAAATACATATATCAATGTATTAACAACAACATATATCAATCCATATTGGAATCACAATTCATAACATATTGGCATATATACATAATCTCATATTGGCACCTAGTTATGACTTGAAGACGCGGATAACAAGTTGAAACGCATTTCCAACACAACCATTACCTTCGGTGGGATTACACTCATCACCGGTTCTCGTGGAGGGGATTCCACTCATCCTCACGCCCCGTCGATGGGATTCTACTCATCACCGACTAATATAAAGATTTCCGGGCGAACCCGTACTCCTCCTTGGTGCCTCAACGCCACCAAGGCCACGCTCAAATTTGACTCTTGTGTGCACACTACATCCTAATGATCGATCATTGTACCCAAGCATACTAGTGCCAATATTAAACAAAATCCACAACCTCTCACAACATCAATTCAAGATAACTTTCGTGCTTAGCACGTACTCACCATGATCACTATCATGCACAATCCACATGCATATATCAATGCATCAATCCAAGCCTCAATATACATGTATAACACATTATACATAGCCAACACAATCACAATTAAACATGAGGCATAATAAGCAATTAGGAGTTCAACCAAAGGTTTCCTAAGCTAAGCTTGAGATTAGGCTACCACTCTAATCTCAACTCTAGGTGGGTTTACCAAGCCCATCCTAGGTTCACATGCTTGAACCAAACACTTAAAAACCACTTTGAAAACATTAACCAATCACCTTTACTTCCAAGCTCAACTACCAAGCAACCAAGGTCTTCAAGTTTCCGGATTCACTCCCGATGCTTCACCAACACAATTTCTTGCCTCTAATCATTTCAACACAAGCAAAAAACCTTCTAATCAGACCACACATCAATGTAGCAAACCCGAAATACTATTCAAGCATCTAACACAAGAATTCAAGCCATGAACAACCCCCAAAAACACCAAACCCGAGCAGCCCTCAAACCCCAACCAAATCTCATGATTTTAACATTTTTAGCACACTCAAATTCTTCCAAAACAGCCCCCAACTATTACCCTAACATCAACCCTCAAATTCCAACACAAACCATACCCAATACTCAACTAAAAACCCTCATAAAACCCCACCAAAACCCAAATCCGAGAATTAGCATAAAACCATGTAAAAATAAACTATGTTGGACCTTATGGGTAGTAAACAACATATATAACTTCAACAAATCGAAAGCTCAAGTTAAAGACAATAAAGTTTACATTTTTAATCTAAAAACTCAAAACCCCAAACTACAAAATCTATGAGCTTTATGAAAACTAATGGTACCATCTTGAAGAGGAAGATGAGGAAAAGTTAAAAACGAGATTACCTGGCAAAAGTCACCAACAACAATCAAAAGAGATGATGAAATGAAGATTTGGGGAGAAAAGGCCATTTGACGTGAAAAAGAGAAAGAGAGGAGATGAAGATAGGATTTAAAGTGGTCTTGTAAAACAAAGGGGGTTTTAAAAATAGAAGACCATTTAATTACAAAAATGCTATTAATGAATGGCTGAAGCTATCATCCCCTAAAGTCTATGGATTTTGGACTTAGGAGATAGGCCCAACATAACTTTAATTATTTTGAAATCACGAAGCCCATTAGAAATATATATTATTATTTTAATTATAAACTCGAAACAATATTTTAATATTATTTCCATTCGACCCCCAAACCCGGGTGTTACAACTCTCCCCCACTTAAGGAAATTTCATCCCCAAAATTTATCGGACAGGAAGAGCATTGAAAACTGCTCCTCCACACTTCCCTCTTCTTCTCACCACAACATTCTAACCAATCGATAGACTTATCACGCAACAACAGATGCCTGATGCTAAGATCTCAACGGTTCCTTCAAGGTGTGTCAACTTAAAACTCAACTCAATCTCTTCAACAACATAGCACAGGACAAATCTGATTCACATTCCCGGTTCCAAGATACACTAAACACATTACGAATCCCCTTTCTAACTCTGGTGGTAACCGCAACAGACAAACAACAGAACTAGCCCGATTCACAATCTCATACAACACTATTTGGATACTTGACTGATAACTTTCTCTAACTGACCATCTGACTTCAACAGGTAGCCAAGCACTATGCAGACGTCTTCAAAAATCTAGTTGAAATATCGAATCTCTTTTACCCACTTTCATTTAGAATCTTCCACGAATGTAACAAACTAGAAGAAATCTGATGCTCGGTCTTGACACGTTGGAAAATTATACACTTACACTCATACCGAACCACATCATCTATCAACTCAATCCAGAAGTACTCATCTTCAACCCACAATACATCTTCATACTACTCAGATGCAATACAAATGAATTGCCGTGTGCTTCGGTCAAAACAATGCGTCTCAGAACACTACGTCAATCGGTACAACTATTCTGTCTCTGAAATGCCAAACTCTATCATCTTCGAAACTGTACTATGAAGGTCTTCCTTCTGCTATGTCTTGCACGTGAGGTGCCAAGAACCTGTCTTGCAACTGTTTCTCTTTAAGCATCTGACTCAATGCAGGTTTAACATGAAACTCGGCCACAAACTACTATCATTCGGTAAACTGAATTCGACAAATACATCTCGCAACCCAACTACTAATCTATCAACAAATATAACTCAGAACATCGGTTACTACGTCCACTCTTTTCGGATAGTACTCAATCTTGAGATTACGGTCTTCAAGCAGTTCTAACAACTTATGCTGTTCAAGTTTCAACCCTTCCTAAGGCGTCAAATATTTCAAGCTCTGATGATATGTATATACTGCGCATTTCTTACTATACCTGCTTTGTCTCTAAGTCTTCTAAGCAAATACAACTGCAGTTAACTCTATGTCTAGTGTCAGATAATTCTTTTCAAGGTCTTTCAACTATCTCGATGAATAGGCCACAATCTTCTGTCTTGCATAAGCATACAACCTAGCCCTACATGTAACGCATCACTATGGTTCAAAAATTCTTTCTCTGATATAGGCTGGATCAAGGTCGAAGCTCTCTTCAAAGTTTCTTTCAGTTTCTTAAGGGCTCTTTGTCTCGCATCTAACCACACAAACTGAACTTTCTTCTGTGGCAATCTGTCAAGGAGCAGCTATCTTCGAAAGACTATTTACAAACTTCCAATAGTAACAGTGCTAGACCTAAGAACTATAGATACCTGTCACTGTCTTCGATTTCTTCCAACTCACATCTTCTTCTGCCTACTTAGGATTTACTCTAATACACTCGACTGATCTACATGTCCTAGGAGGACATCTTCCTTGACTCGGAGTTCACATTTGCTCAACTTGGTATACAACTAATTCTCTAATAGGGTCTACAACACTAACTCCAAAGCTTGTCATCGTCTTCTTTGGTACATGAATATACTCATGTATCATCTAAGATAGTTTCTACAAATTGATCAAGGAACTCAGGAAGTATTCTGCTCAACATCTCTATGAAAGTAACTAACACACTAGTCAAACAAAACGGCATAACCCAGAACTCAAGGTGATCACATCTTGCCCTGAAAGCTGTCTTCGGTACATCAATTTCTCTCACTTTCAACTGGTAGTAATCGGATCTCAAATTAATCTTGGAAAGACTGGAGCACACCCCAACTGATCAACAAATCACTGATATTCGGAAATGGATACTAACTATTCACTGTCAATGGTTTCAACTACCTGTAATCTAGCCACATTATCATATTGTCATCTATCTTCTTCACGATTTTCACTGTCGTACTCTAAGATGATGCACTAGGCCTAATGAATCTAAGGTCTAACAAATCTCGAAGTTGATTCTTCAACACTCTCAATTCTGTCGAGAACTATAAGATACAGAGCAAACAAAACAGGAGCAAACTCGGAGACGATATCAATAACATACTCTTCTTCTCTATCAAGAGACAAACCGAGTAATTCTTGCAAACACTTTTAGGAAAACACAAACTATTCTAACCTTCCGCAGTCTAATCTTCATTCAAAAATCAAATCCATCACATTTGCTAGGCAAGCCTGTCAACTAAACTCAACCAATCTTCGACCTCTAAAGCTGGATCAACATTCGGTAAGAAGTTCACATCCTCACATACCACTACGGTCTCACGGAAATCTGCAACTTCAAGGTAACTCTCTCTTTGTCTCAACGTATACCCTAGCTTTGTGTTCTACAAGCCAAACCATGCCAAAAGTTACTTTGAAACTGTAAAAGGACAATTACTTCACATCTACTAAAAACACGTAACCTTGAACCATCAACAAACATCTTCCGCACATCTTTCTGACCACCACTATCTCACCAAAGGGACTAGTCACATGCGTCCCTACGTCTAACATCTTAACAGATATATCTAGCTTCCTTACATGCTCACACAAAAGGATGTATCCACAGAAATTGCAACTTCACACGTACACAGCTGATAGTCTTCGGTTCTCATGTTTTCAGGTTGGTTCTTCAACATAACCTAACTCTTCAAGGCCGTTCTTAGAGTATCTCGAAACTTCAAAATTCAGTTATGATCACACACAAAAATCATGCTTGAACTTGTTCTATAACATTGGTCATGACGACTCGAAACATTCCACTACCAAACAATCTGGAGTTAGAGCTCAAGACTTCCTTCTCGGCTCAAGTATATCGGAAGCGACCTCATCTCACCCTCTTACTAGAAGACAACTCAGACGTACACTGACCCAATCACACAGATTGATTCCCACTCGCAGATACCGACCGACTGTCTTGCATTAAAACCATAGGCCAAACCCCAACAATCACCAACTAACATTTCTGAGTTTCAGATTACTCACACGAGACCCTTACTTTGATCTCGCCAAAAGAACTAAGGTACACATACCTACCTCTAACACTTCACCGGGCACAATCAAACTTTGCATGCTGGCTACCAATATACAGAAGTACAGATTCAGAATCAATCAGAAGGGACAACTCAAAATTGTACCAAGGGCTTATCTACTATAACATCGATACCACTCTGACTCCCACGCATAGGTCTTCACTTCTTTTTACCAACTAATACAAAAAACGATTACATCGT
Source organism: Hibiscus trionum (assembly GCA_030270665.1). NCBI lineage: Eukaryota > Viridiplantae > Streptophyta > Magnoliopsida > Malvales > Malvaceae > Hibiscus > Hibiscus trionum. The sequence goes on along the minus strand of BSYR01000057.1, from coordinate 20,277,748 downwards.
CCCTCGCAAACAAGAATCAACCCACATACCCACTGACTCAAACAAACCAATTGTACCTTAACTCCGGTACAACCATACTTCCCTAACTATAGCGATGAACTCCCTCAACATCATCCACATTTTCAGAAACCACAACTTCTACTTACCGATTCACGGCTCACCCTTGGCCTCAAACTTACCAAAAGCAATAAATCAACAACAACAATAAATTAACATACAAACTGGGTTAGCAAAGGAAAAGGTCCAAGTGGCTCAAGTATGATTCCCTCACTTAAAATCTCTTTTTCCGATGCAATAGAAGCAATGAGACTCTACTCAACATGCTTCAAGCAACATACATTCCCAATTAAACAATCACACATCACAACATACTCGAATAACAAGCAACATGCTTACATGGCAAGCAAACACCGTGCAATTCAACATAAGAACTTAACTTACCTCACTTACCTGCCCAAGGTCTCAGAAACCTTAGGCTCTGATACCAACAAATGTAACCCCCTCGTCTCGGTCTGGACGGATGACCGGTCCGAGTAGGCTACATAGGGAAAACCGAAGCGAAACCCGTTAAGGTTCCCCATCGGTTAGCAACCCTAGAAAATTTCTATTATTTATCTTGTCTATATGCATCATTATGTCCTATGTGAAACAAGACAACAGAAGCTAAAGCAATATAAAAACGACCATCCAAAACAACACATTTAAAACAGCCCATTTTTCCTTTTTAGCAGGCCGTATCGATACACCTGTCAAGGGTATCGATACGCCTTGACCAAGGTCAACTCCCTATAGTCAACACAAGAAGACCGTATCAATACAGCTCTTGAGCGTATCGATACTCCCTTCTCGGTCAACATCTCGTGGTCAATGAGATAAACCCGTACCGATACGCTTGGAGCCCGTATCGATACGCCAGTCTCACCAAAATATCAGATTTCCAGTGAGCTTTGAGCGTATCGATACACCCCCGTGTATCGATACACCAAGCCAAAACTTGAGTCCTGGAGGGCAAACCGTATCGATACGGCCCTTGGGCGTATCGATACGCCCTACACAGAAAGTCTCCAAATTTCAGCCAAACAACTTAAGACTCGACTCTAGATGCAATTTATGACTCTCCTAGCCACAATCAACATACATAGAACCTTTAACAACCAAACTCAAAGCATACGAGGCAACCAACACGAACAAACATCATTCATCCGAGAGATTCATGCATTTACCAAAAGATGACATACAAGGCCCTTAAAGATTCATGCCTTAGAACAAAACATATAGGCATTCAAGGCATGCAACAAAAACAGGGTTTACAAATCAAACAAAGCATCCAAGAGCCAAACCAACATCAACTTACATCCAAACTCAAATCGACAACACCTATCCCATTGCTTGACTATTACAATCTACAATTTAAAGATCATACTTGAGCTAATCAAAAGCAACACTTGGAGGCCTTTCCTTGCCCTTGCCACCCACAAGCTACTGATCTGCATTGTCGAACAAAAAGGAGCGTAAGCATAAAAGCTTAGTGAGGGTAAGCTCATAAAACAAACCTTCAACAATGCATGGTCCAAGCACGAGTAAGAATCAAAATAGAATGCATGATCTTACCTCCGATCCCCAAGAGCCAAAATATAAATGATGCATGAACATATAATCAATACTATGCCATGATCCACGATTCATAAACCCAACCCACGAAAAATATATATATCAATGTATTAACAACAACATATATCAATCCATATTGGAATCACAATTCATAACATATTGGCATATATACATAATCTCATATTGGCACCTAGTTATGACTTGAAGACGCGGATAACAAGTTGAAACGCATTTCCAACACAACCATTACCTTCGGTGGGATTACACTCATCACCGGTTCTCGTGGAGGGGATTCCACTCATCCTCACGCCCCGTCGATGGGATTCTACTCATCACCGACTAATATAAAGATTTCCAGGCGAACCCGTACTCCTCCTTGGTGCCTCAACGCCACCAAGGCCACGCTCAAATTTGACTCTTGTGTGCACACTACATCCTAATGATCGATCATTGTACCCAAGCATACTAGTGCCAATATTAAACAAAATCCACAACCTCTCACAACATCAATTCAAGATAACTTTCGTGCTTAACACGTACTCACCATGATCACTATCATGCACAATCCACATGCATATATCAATGCATCAATCCAAGCCTCAATATACATGTATAACACATTATACATAGCCAACACAATCACAATTAAACATGAGGCATAATAAGCAATTAAGAGTTCAACCAAAGGTTTCCTAAGCTAAGCTTGAGATTAGGCTACCACTCTAATCTCAACTCTAGGTGGGTTTACCAAGCCCATCCTAGGTTCACATGCTTGAACCAAACACTTAAAAACCACTTTGAAAACATTAACCAATCACCTTTACTTCCAAGCTCAACTACCAAGCAACCAAGGTCTTCAAGTTTCCGGATTCACTCCCGATGCTTCACCAACACAATTTCTTGCCTCTAATCATTTCAACACAAGCAAAAAACCTTCTAATCAGACCACACATCAATGTAGCAAACCCGGAATACTATTCAAGCATCTAACACAAGAATTCAAGCCATGAACAACCCCCAAAAACACCAAACCCGAGCAGCCCTCAAACCCCAACCAAATCTCATGATTTTAACATTTTTAGCACACTCAAATTCTTCCAAAACAGCCCCCAACTATTACCCTAACATCAACCCTCAAATTCCAACACAAACCATACCCAATACTCAACTAAAAACCCTCATAAAACCCCACCAAAACCCAAATCCGAGAATTAGCATAAAACCATGTAAAAATAAACTATGTTGGACCTTATGGGTAGTAAACAACATATATAACTTCAACAAATCGAAAGCTCAAGTTAAAGACAATAAAGTTTACATTTTTAATCTAAAAACTCAAAACCCCAAACTACAAAATCTATGAGCTTTATGAAAACTAATGGTACCATCTTGAAGAGGAAGAGGAGGACAAGTTAAAAACGAGATTACCTTGCAAAAATCACCAACAAAAATCAAAAGAGATGATGAAATGGAGATTTGGGGAGAAAAGGCCATTTGACGTGAAAAAGAGAAAGGGAGGAGATGAAGATAGGATTTAAATCGGTCTTGTAAAACAAAGGGGGTTTTAAAAATAGAAGACCATTTAATTACAAAAATGCCATTAATGAATGGCTAAAGCTATCATCCCCTAAAGTCTATGGATTTTGGACTTAGGAGATAGGCCCAACATAACTTTAATTATTTTGAAATCACGAAGCCCATTAGAAATATATATTATTATTTTAATTATAAACTCGAAACAATATTTTAATATTATTTCCATCTGACCCCCGAACCCCGGTGTTACACTATCTCGGTCAAATGCTATGCCTCCATTGTCCACGAGAGAAAAATCAATATCGATAAATTTTGGTTTTATTTTTATTCTTTATATTATTATTTTAAAGTGTGATAAATCATGATGATTTTGAATTTACAAGAAGATTATTATAAAGTCTATATTTGCTCGAAAGCAATATTTCTTCTTCGTCGAAAAACTCGACCATAGACTTCCCGCAATTTCAAGTTACGAAAAATCGTCTTGATCCAAAAAGTTTTATGGGAGGCATTCCCTGAAGTGAATGCAAAGCATGATGTTTATTCCATGCGATTATCAATGATGGGGCATTCCCTGAAGTGAATGCAAGCATGATGTTTATTCCATGCGATTATTGGAACTGTTTCATTCCCTGAAGTGAATGCAAACATGGTAAATCATTATTCAATTAGAGACATAATTTCGATATAATCCAAGTATATTAGCTGGACATCCCGTTCTGCGAGGCTACTGGTCTCAAAGGAGGTTTTTAAAGGACCTTGTGGACATGTTTAACAATGCCGCGTACGAGGATTAAATATTTGTTCTCTGTGATAAGGATATGTGAAAAAGTTTCAAATGCCCACTGGCTTTACTCCATTCCCTGAAATGAATGTGAGATTATATTATGGAAGGAATAAAAACCACATTAGAAGTTGTGGTCGTGGTCGAGGCTATGAATATAGACATGAAAAATATGGTCTTTTTAAGAATACTTCGACCCATTGGTAGTGAGGTTATAAGGATGACAAGAGTGATAAAGATCATTCTATTGAAGTAAACCTCTTCTTATTACCAATGCGATGTTATAAACCATTGGTCTTGTACGTGTTGTACGTTGAAAAATCAAGAATCATTGAATGATAAAGGAAAGAAAATAGAAGCAAATTTTGTTTGCGAAACATGACGAAGATGATACTAGTCCAACTTTATTTGGACATTGTTTGTCCAACTCTTTTGGACGCTGTTGATTTTCTTATAACCCTCGAAAGGAATAAATCATCTTCTAATTATTTTCATAACTTTGAAGAGAATTATTTATTTATTTATATTTATTTTACTTTACGTTTATTTATTTTACACACATTAATTATTTACGTTTTATATTTATATATTATGATATTTATTTATTTTGTTTAACATGATTACTTGTCAAATACAATCTATGGTGACGATTTATGCTCCACATAAGCGTAAGATATATTTTCTCATTTAAATGCAAGGGAATAATGTAAGTACTATATCTCAAAGTACTAAAAATATTGATGCTCTAGAAGAGCAATAAATTCTTGAGAGAAAGCACATTATGAAAGGTGCAGAATTGTGAATATTGCAATAATTACCGCTAATGGTAATAATATCGTCACCACTATAAGTGGAAATTTTAAGAGAGCAATATGAGTTCGCAAAATATCCCTTTGAGAATTATAGATAACATATGTTATCAATTGGAATTTGAAATAAGCCAATATGGATATAAGTTCTGGTAGCCAAAAAGTCAGTTGAAAGCTCTAGAAGAGCTATATATTGCTACCAAAAGATAATTTCAATTGAAAGCTCCGACAGAGCTAAATATATTCCTATTTAAAGGAACAATTTTGATGGCCGTACTAGACATGTACGAGTGAGATTGAATTACATGTTATGGTAAACAAGAAGTTTACAAATTTAGAGATATATACACACATATATATAGTTGGCATGATCGGTTAGACCATCCTGATCAATAATGATGTAGAAATTATTTACATACACATGTATTAAAAGAACCTGTAGTTCTTGTGGTGCTTATTCTCAAAGGAATGGATTAAATTCCACTTATTAAAGAACGTGAAGTTCTTGTGTTGCTTAAAGGAATTGATTAAATTCCACTTACTAAAAGAACCTGAAGTTCTTGTGTTGTTTGTTCTCAAAGGATATAGATGATCCCACTTACCAAAAGAATTAGAACTTAAAGTTCTTGTACTGAAGTTGAGACTGTATGTCTTGCATATCTGAAGGAAATATGGGCCCATATATCCACAAATGTGGAGAGTTTTATATGATTTTAGTAGATGCATCTACATTGTTTTATCGACTTACAACCAGAAGTTTGTGAGATTGATTCTAAAAAGATTCAGATTATGCGGTTAGACTATTCACCTTGAAAAGCTAGTGAGTTTATATTTTAGGCTATATCGATTGTTACAAAGCCTATTGATTATGAAAAATACGGTTTAGCAAATTTTAATTGGATGCCTCCTATTTAATAGCTAAACTGTGAGAACAAAACATTTATTATTTATATGGTGTTTCCATATAACAACACTTATACGCATCAAGCCAACGAGTTATAATAAACTCCCCATTATGATTTGACTTTTGGTCAGAAGTCATATTTCCCATTTTTTTTGTGCGATATATAGTTGAATTGTTCCACCATAACGCACAAAATAGACAGGTAAAAAGGGTTGAGAATATATATTGAGTACGAGTCTCCTTTTATGTTTAAATTCTTAAACATTAATTGGAGAATCATTTATGACATGATTTTTCTCAACATCAGGGGGAGATAATAATCAGCTGGATAGAGGAAAATGAATTATCATTATCTAGATCCTCGTATATGCACTAGAAGTTCATAAAATAATTCATGTTAGTACATGTCAACTGTCAGACATATTTACTAACCTAATGAGAGTAATTAAGTCTCATATACCAGCTAAAATGCTCTAAGTTTAAATTACATGTTAGAGCGAGAGAATGTAAATCATGCCTGAAGCATGATAGTTGAAATGGTTCCAATGACCAAAATTCTCGTAAATAGAAAGTAATATGAGATGATCATATATTGGAGGCGGATGCTCCTGAAGAGACCCAAGACATAACTAATAATAAAACTCTTGAAGAGTTTCAGGTACCTGAAATAAAGATTGAAATCTTGAAGAGATCTCGATGAGTTATGTCATTACGAGAATGAAACCAGAAAATTGGAAAGTTTTCAACAACGATTTTACAAACAATTTTACATAAAATACTTCTATAGAAGTAAAGAAAAAAATCGAGGATCTTGTATAAAATCTATCCAGAAGTATAAATATTGAATTGGCCGATGTTGAAAGACGCTTTGAACTTCTAAAATAGAAGTATTTGAACCAGCAGTCCAAACACTAAAGGTGTAATGCAAGTGAGGCACAAATAAGTAGTTGTAAATACGACTTGAACTATGATTTATGAAAAGTTTTAATTACTTCATGGTGGATGCAATTACTTTGGCAGTTATGAAAATTTTTGCATGCGTCTAATTATTTGTGGATCCATATTTATCCTTGAAGGATTTAAAATGCTAGAAGCATTTGGAAATTTTCGAGGAAATTTATTTAGACATGTCTCATGAATATTTTGGCGCATTTGGTATAATCGCCTTAGTGAATACTAATTGAGAAAATACTATAAGAATGATCAGATTTCCTTATGTATTTTATAAAGGAGTTTGGATCAAGATCCATTATGATAATTTTAGAACTCCTAAAGAGCTTCAAATTGGAAACTCATGAAGTACTTTCAATACAAGTACTTGAATCTTGACATCAAGTTTATCTCGACCTGAAGATCGAGCATTTTTATATATTTTTTTGTCTATGAATATACATAAGCTGAAAGAATCTTAAAGAAGATTCAATATGAATAGAGCATATCTATTGAGTATCCCAATAGTTGTAAGATTGTTGGATGTGAATAAAGATAATTATATCTTTTCTTGGTCTTGAAACACTATATATTAGTTGGTCAAGAAATATCTATGAATATACAAAGATCATTACATTTAGATCTTCAAACATTCGTCGATGCCTCCTCAAATCTTGTAGAAATAATTGTTATGCACAAGGCAAGCCAAAAATGTGTTTGGCTAAGACCATTGGCCCAACATATCTAGAAGATATGTGATTTACTTTCACAAGATATGATACAAATGCTATCTTGTGTAGAGATAACGGAAGATGGATACATCATGGAAAATATTACTCCAAAGTTTCATCCCCCGCTATCTTTAGAAAATAGTATTCAAGGTTGAATTATGATGATTCAAAGATCTTTAGTAGTGTTTTCATGAGGGGGAGTAAATACGCGTTGCCCTCGTTTTCCCTTGACCGAGGTTTTGTCCCAATGGGTTTTCCTGGTTAGGTTTTTAATGAGGCAACATGTTATGCATATCAAAGATGCGTGTACTCTTTTTCCTTCACTAAAGAATTTTTTTCCCACTGAGTTTTTATCTTAGTAAGATTTTTAACGAGGCACATTATCTACATAGACATCCAATGGGGAGTGCTACGAATATTTATCTATGTGGATGTCTATCATGATTAGAACTTTATCTAAGGAGATTGATTTACTTTATCATTAGGAATATTATCTCATTTAATTAGAGTTCAATGTAATACGTACTTCTTATGTCTATAAATAGATGACTTGATGAAGACATTGTACACAAGTCTATATTTGAGAATAATACAAATCTCCCTCTTTCTCTCATCTCTTTGTTCTTCCATTCTTGTTCTTTGTTCTTTGTTCTTATTATTGTTCTTTGTTATTTTATTCACAACAGCTCTTTATAATTATTGATATTTGATTCATTAGTTGATTAATTCAAACTAAGCATTACAGAGTCTAGTATGGGACAATATTCCAACAATTCCCTTTTTAGTATTCTAATGGTCAACTTTGGTGTTAAATGTTAGACTTAGATTTGACCTTATTCTCTTTCTTAACATGTATGGATCGATAGTTATTTTTTTAAATGTTAGATTCAAGTTGACATTTAATGTAAAAAAATGATGATTAGATTAACAAAATGACGTAATTGAAATAATACTTTAATTTGAAGATTCAATTAAAATGTTTGTAATTGTTAATATCAAGATTCAAACCGATATTTTGAAATTATGTCCTCTTCTGAAATCACGGAAACCTTTCAGTTAACTAAGAAACCTCACCGGTCTGATGAGGTCTTGCCGGGCGCCTCCTCCAGCCGCTTGGATCGACGGTAACCGTGAATTGTGACTCGTCCATCCCAACCCAAGTCTCGTACAAGGACAAAGTTACCGACTCCCCTCTACGTCTAGTGATGAAGATTTATACTCGATGGATGATGATGATATTGAACTCCTTGAGGAGGACGTTTGTGTAAGTGTGATAGATGGTATCCAGGTGATTGATTTCTCAGATCGAGTGCAGAATCTTGCACTCAAAATCTTGGATCTCACATTGGTTGTTGTTGTCACTGATTTTTCACCCAAATTCATCATTTTCATTTTTTAAATTGTTGCATTTTATATTATTTATTTATTCTTTTGTATATATTATTATTATTATTATTATTAAAACCCAAAAATAATTCATTTTAGTTTAAATAGGAGTCCATTTAATCTAATAAATAGTTCATTAAATAAGAATGAACCCACATACAATAATAGCCCAAATTGGCCCAAAATAAAATTCAAATTAATCCTTTTCTTCTCTTATATAGAGCATTCAACCTCAACCGTCAGATCTAAGGTTGAAGAATAAAGGGTTTAGATCGAATCATTAGAAAAAGGGGGAGAGAATAGCCACCCGCGCCTGGCACGTGTGGTCCACGCGCGCGGGTTGGCTTTCCCCCACCCCGATCGACGCCTCTATTCACGTCAGCAGCCACGACGATCAGCCGTTCTGAGGCTAGGGAGGAGCGCCAGAGATCGCCCAGCCCACGTCGAGTCCGTCTTGTGCTGCCGCCGGTCACCTGTAAAACAAGGAGAAAAAGGGGTCAAACCCTAGCTTGAATTTGGGGAGAAATTCATCCTCAAATCAGAGCCATTTCAATATGTAATTTTGAAAAACAAGCAAGATTCAAGTTGTTTGTCTGATTTTTGCTATTGTTTAGGGATTAAAAAATGGATTTGAGGGTGTAAATCCAGGTTTTTTAGAAACTATTTAAACCCCCATCCCTCATTATTCAGGATCCAAGAATCACCCGAATGCCATTCGAATTTGATTCAAAGAAAAAAATACTTGTAAAAGCTTGTAATTCCTCATTAGAAGTTTGAAGAAAGTCAATACAAATTCCAATGAGCTTTGTTGAAGAATCGAATCAAGTCTTTGTGTTGGATTAAAATCCTCAACTGTGGGCACATATGTAAAATGTATGTTGCTATTATAAAGTATGACACATAATCAAGTGACCAATTATGTTAGGCGTGTCATAGGTATTAAAGTGTCATGGAAATAAAAGTGTAGATACTGTAAGATATATTTATAATTCAATGAGGGGCAGAGTTATAAATATTTAATAGTTGATTTAATAATCAACTATATAAAGAGGTAGTGGTCCCCAAGAAATAGGTTAACTTGGATTACTCTTGTCCCCGTCAGAGAGTTTTTACGACAAGGGCTAACCTATCTTCTTGGAAGATCAATACCAAAGATTTGGAATTTCAACATGAAGATTCAAGTTTTTCAATCTATCGATTAATTCAGGTACGCTTCTGCATTTAGTTTATTTCAGTTTATTGTTCTTGATGATTTGACATGATAGATCATGTGTATTAAGTTTCGTATTCAATTATGATTTGGTTCTAACAAGTGGCATCAGAGACTCGTCATGTTGGATCATTGAGAATCAATTAATTTTATAATAATCTTTAATGATTCGGTATCAAGTTTTCAAGATTATATATCTTGATTTAATGTTTCGATTACAAAACAATGGTGAAGCTTTAGGTTTTGGTTTTATTATGGATTAAGCTTCTAAAGAATTATATGCAATCAATTTTTTTTCTCTAATCGATGAAATAATTGATTTGCTTGTATTGGTTCAATTTTTTAATCTATAGATTAAGTTTCTTTGGAATTATTTTACTGCTGCAATTCTTGTTTGATGTTTTTGAATCTTGTTGTCGTCGTATGAATTTCATGATTAATTAAATTTTTTAGGGTTTTTTAAGTCTTTCATGAATTCAAATTTAGCTAAAGTTAAAATTTTGCTCTAATAATAAAGACAAATGCAGCAAAGGATTATTTAACTGAATTAAAAAAAAGGGGGCCATGTGAAGTCTGCTAATGCAAATTTTGGTTGGTTTTTTTTAATAAGAAAAAATTCTAACGTTAAAGATTTTTTTTAGTATGTTCAGTTTGGTCCATATGCACTTTGATTAATTATTATTTAAGAAATAATATTTTGTTAATTCTGCTATTTGGTAGTAATGGCCAAATTTTTCGATTCAATTTTCCTGCCAATTCCATCTTTCTTTATGCGATAAAGTATTATGCTTCTGTTATTGTTTATTGGATTAGGAAAATTATTAATAACAATCCTCTTGTTTCTTATATATTGTTGTGGGATATACGTTTTGCTATCATCTATATTAAAGTATGGTCATAACATGATTTATAAAATAATCATATGTGAATAAATTTTGGATTATACGGTTTCAGTCTTGGTTTTGGAAAGCATGTAATTATTCTTATAGAATTCATATTCAATCTAGTTTGATTAAGAATTTTAATTTTGAACAAATTAGGTCATTATGGATACATTTAAGTTTTTCTTCTTGTGATCATTATATGAATTACTAATTTGTATGATACTTTTAATTTTGACTTTTAGTTAAAGATTGAATGTTTTGAATTCGACTTTGATTTTGGTAAATGCATGTTTAAGATATTTTTAAGGAACAGTCAAAGATTTAGGTTTTTCGAGTTCTGATAGCCCCATTCAGATAACCATATTTTGGGTTATTTCGGAAACTTAAGTGTTATCAGAAATTTCAGTTTTGACTGTTACAAAATTCTAAATTTGAATATCGGTATATTTATGTTATATATTTTGAGATAAATTAATTGAAGCATTAAGTCACCAAAGTGACCTCTACTGTGAAAGTTATTTTATTTTAAAATATAGAATGTTTTGTACATGTAAGTCAGATTATGTTAGTATTAATCGGCCCAAAGGAAGGTTAATAATTAACATTATTACATGTGCAACTGTGGTAATAAACATGTGATAATTATTATATGTGAGCAATAAATCGGCCCAAAGGAAGGTTTCTGTTTGTCATGTTCTTATTATCAATGTTTGATTACTGTACCAAGATATCACTTGCAAGTTAATGTTTTGTCCAAAGATGAAATATTAATGGAGTGTCTGGTATATTGATATGAGGTTTATCTTTATTCAAATTTATTATTATTTTGGTTATCTTTTAATTTGATTGAAAGATAAAATTAAGACAAATATTTTGAAACAAATAAATTCATATTTTGGCTTCGGATGTCTAATATTTTAATAGATTAATTAAAACATAATGTCACCAAAGTGACCGCTTTTGTGTAGATTAGTTTATTTAAAATATTATGATAATTATGTGTTTTTTTTTGTAATTCATGCATTTATTAATTGACCAAAAGGAAAGTTAATATTTGACAGAATTACAACGACAACTGTGACGATAAATGTATGACAATTATAAGGTATTTTATTTGTGCAATACGTTAGTCCAAGGATTAGCCTATTGTTTGACATAGTTTATTGTCATTGTTTGATTGCTACAACAAGTGTACCGCTTACAGTTAATATTACTGTCCAAAGACTTGATATTAATGTTGTGCTTGGTATCTTGAGGGGAAATATCCATTATTTTGAATTTATTTGTTTACTTATGAATATTTATGTGAGCTTGTTTCTATTTTATTTACTTTTTTTGTTCTATATTTAGGTAATTTATTTTTGTTGTCACAATATTTGTTAAATACATTCTACACTCATGTTTAGTGAAACTAATTTCAAGGAATAAGAAAAGACACTTACATATAGTATTTGGTTGTATGAACTTAGACTTTGCACTAAGGAAAGAACATTTTGCACCTCTCACAACGGTAAACACCCATAGAAGGTATTTTGAGAGGTGAGATCGTTCGAATTACATGAGTCTAATGATCATAAACCACAACACTCTAGATGTCTTATGGAGCACAAATCTAAAGAGATTACTCATATTAAGGGTTTCCTTGATGAAATTAAGGAATGTTTATCCAAAACATTAAGGTTAAGATGACATCACTTATGCTTTCTTTGATGTCTATGAAGTATAAGGGTCAAGGAAATGTGAGAGAGTAGATTATAAAAATTCTTTATATTGCTTCAAAATTTAAGGCACATAAGATCGAACTTTCTAACAATTGTTTGTTCTTATGGTTTTGGCACCGCTTCCTATATAATTTAACCAATTCAAGTTACAATTGTCAAAAGGAGAAATAGACTCTATTTGAGCTCATTTCTCATTGTGTTCAAGAGGAAGAAAAGTTGAAGCATTATAAGTATACAAGTACTCATTTGGTTGGTGCTCATTTAGTTAGCGTCTCTAAGAATAAGGACAATAAAAGAAAATATTAGAATAAAGTTGCTAAGGGTTCTACCCAAAAGAAACGACAATAAGTTTTGAAGTGTTGATTCTTTTGTATAAGTTAGGACACATGTAAAGAAATTAAAATTCAAAAAGAGAGCAACTACTTCGGTTATTTTGAGTGATCCATAGACTGTAAGTTTTATGATCCCACAATTAAGATTATTTTAAGGAGAGATTTATAACTTTTTTAGGATATTGAGTTTGGAGGGAGAAATAAGGTTAGATACATTGCTATTGAGGAGGAATTGAATTATAATTTAATTCATACTATCACTTTTGACGATGTTTAGGTTTTCATACCTATCATTAATCAAGAAGTGAATCAAGTACCTCAGTAAAACAATGTTGAACAACTCTCATTTGACATAAGGTAATTGTTTTAGAAAAACAAACTCAACAACCTTAAAAAAACAAGTGTCATTAAAGAGGTCCACGAGAGGAAGATGAAATACTATTCTGGATTATTATATTGTATTTCTTCAAGAAAATAATGTAACAATTGAATGATAGAAAATGATCAATAATTTTTTTTATCAGACCATAAAAGTTTTAACTCTCAAAAGTGGATTAATGTAATTCAAGAAAAGTATAATTTTATGCAAGACAATAAAGTTTATGAACTTGTCTTATTACCTGAAGATGCAAACCAATTGGTTGTAAATGGATATTTAAAACCAAGAGGGATGCAAATGGTAATGTGGATAAGTATAAAGCATGTCTTGTATCTAAAGGATATACTCTAAAAGAAGACATTGATTTTGCAGAGACTTTCTCTCAAGTTTTATTGAAAGACTCTTTCAAGATAATTATTACACTTGTTGCTTGTTTTAGTCTTAAACTACATTAGATAGATGTTAAGCTTATTTTTTCAATGACGACATTGAAGAAGCTATTTATATGGTACAATCATAAAGTTGTGTCTTATGATACAATATCAATGATATATAAATTAAAGAAATCTATCTATGAGCTTAAGTAGGACTATCATTAATGAAATTATAAATTTCATGTTGATTATCTCATTCAGTTTTGAGATAAATTTGGTTGACAATTGTATGTACTACTAGTTCAGTGGGAATAAAACCAAGTGATACTCATATTGCTAAAGAAGAAAAATTTAGTCATACTCAATGCCCTAAAAGTAACCTTGAAATTTAAAAATCCAAAAGATTCTCTATGTATAAGCTATTGAGAATCTAATTTATGCTTAAGTATGTATGCGTTTGGAAATTGTATACATTGTTAGAATGTTAGACAAATATTTGAGGAATCATATTATGGACCATTGGATAGCAGCCAATGGGGTTATGATATATCTTCAGAGAACAAAAAATTACATGCTCACATGTCAGAGTTCTGGTAAGTTAGAGATCATCAGGTTTACAGACTTCGATTTTAATAGAATATTGATGCAAAAGAATTTTGTCACATGAGCTGCTAATTATAGATTGAATAAAAAGATCACTTAAGTTATTTTGTGACAATAAATATGCATTCATTTATTCTATAAACAATAGGAACACTTCAAATTTGAAGCATATAAATATTAAGTTCCTAGTTGTTAAAAAAAATTCAGAGTGGTTGTGTGTCTATAGAGCATGTTGGTACAAACTCCAAAATTGCGCACATATTAAGAAACTATCACCCTAGGTCTTTCATGAGCACACTACTCATGTGGGTGTATGTTATTTCAGGATATTCAGTTCTAGTGGTAGTTTGTAATTTTGAAAAATGCTCATTCGTTTTAGACACAATTTCGGTTACTTCAGTTTAAAGATATATTAAGATTATTTTCTGCAGAAATAAAATTCTTTTGGTTTATGCATACTCCGAATTCAGTAAAATTGATCTACTAAGGTTTAGGAGGACCAATTGGAAATAGATATGTTCGGTTCACATTTCATGTAATTTTCCATGCTACGCATCCATGATTGATCTATGTCATTTAATTATGTTTGTATACGTGACCATTGATGGGTCCACTCATGATTGATATGACGAAGACCGCTTTGATCCTATATGGATATAGTTGATGGACGAGATTGTTATAGAATACCTATTATATAATAGCAAATTTTTGAGCTCATAAGGTTGTACATTTATCAAGAAACATATGTTGCCTAAATGAGAGATTGTTGGATTAAAATCCTCAATTGTAACACCCGGGTTTGGGGGCCGGGAGAAAATAATATTTAAATAATATTTTGGGTTTCGGTTTTATAATTAAAAATAATAATATATTATTTTAGGCTTCATGATTTCAAAGCAAACAACTTATGTTGGACCAAATTGATTGAAACTCATTTTCTCATGGATTTTAGAATAAATGGAGTTGCCATCTCATTAATGGCAAAAGGGTAAATAAATGGACTTTCAATAAAAAATCCCCCTTTTAATGAATTAAACATGTGCTCATCTTCTTCCCCACTCCAATTTCAAAACTCACGGCAAGGAGAAGCTCCCTCCCCCTTCCACTATTCCATTTCCTTGCTCCTTCATTTTGGCTCGATTTTGAAAGGTAATTACTTTTTCACTTTGCTCTCAACTCCCTCTCTTCAAAAGTACCATTTGTTTTTATTTTCATCCATGTTTTAAGAATTTGGGTTTTCATGGACAAAGATTAAAGGTAGTGACTTTATGATTCTTTATCAAAGCTTTTGATTTATTATGGTTAGATATGTTGTCTATGAACCATAAGGTCCAACATATATGCTTTTTAAAGTGTTTTATTGAGATTCCTGAATTTGGGTTTTGGCGGGGCTTTAGGAGGGTTTTTAGTTGAGTTTTGGGTATGGTTTGTGTTGGAAATTGAAGGTTGATGTTAGGGTAATAGTTGGGGGTTGTTTTGGAAGCATTTGAATGTGTTAAATGTGTTGAAATCACAAGTTTTGGGCTGGGTATAAGGGCTGCTCGGGTTTGATGGTTTTGGGGTTGTTCATGGCTTGAATTCATGTGTTTATTGCTTGAATGGTGTTTCGGGTTTGCCACATTAATTGGTGAATTGATTTGAGGTTGTTTTGATTGTGTTGAGGTGATTAGAAGTGAGATTATGTGATGGGGAAGCTTCGAGTTCAAATCTGGAAACTCGAAGACCTTGGTTGCTTGGTAGTTGATCTTGGAAGTGAAGGTGAGTGGTTAATGTTTTCAAATTGGTTTTTAAGTGGTTGGTTCAAGCATGTGGACTAGGTTGGGCTTGGTAGACCCGCCTAGAGTTAGGATTAGGGTGGTAGCCTAATCCTAAGCTTTAGTTAGAGACATTGGATGAACTCTTTAATTGATGTTATGCCTCATGATGATTTGTGTTATGATGATTATGTATAATGTGAGATACATGTATGTTGGGGCATGGCTTAATGCATTGTTATATGCATGTTGATGACAAATGTAATGTGGATATACGTATGTGTGAGATATGATGTGATAATTGTTTGGATGATATGCATGTAGTGTTGGCTTGTGAAATGAGGTGGTTGCATGATTTTGAGGATCATGGTGAGTATGTGCTAAGCACGGAAATTATATTGAAATTGATGTTGTGAAAGGTTATGGATTTTGATTAATATTGGCACTAGTATGCTTGGGTACAATGATCGATCATTAGGATGAGTGTGCACATGAGAGTCAAAGTCGCGCGTGGTCTTGGTGGCATTAAGGCACCAAGGAGGAGTACGGGTACGCCCGAAAATCTTTATATTAGTCGGTAATGAGTGGAATCCCATCGACGGGGCGTGACGATGAGTGGAATCCCCTCCACGAGAACCGATGATGAGTGTAATCCCACCGAAGGTAATGGTTATGTTGGAAATGCGTTCCAACATGTTATCCGCATATTCGAGTCATAGCTAGGTGTCAATATGAGATTATATGTGCCCTTATGATTTGGGATATGTTGCCAATATGATATGAATTGTGTTTCCAATACACATTGAGATATGTTGTTAAATATGCATTGATATATGTATCATTGTAAGTTGAGCTTATGAGTTGTTGAGCATGGCATAATGTTGACTATATGTTCATGCATCATCTTTTATTTTGGCTCCTGAGGATTGAAGGTAAGATCATGCATTCTATTTTGATTCTTGCTCGTGCTTGGACCCTACATTGTTGAAGGTTTATTTTATGAGCTTACCCTCACTAAGCTTTTATGCTTACGCTCCTTTTTGTTCGACAATGCAGATCAGTAGCTTGTGGGTGGCAAGGGCAAGGAAAGGTCTCCAAGTGATGCTTTTGGTTAGCTCAATGTATGAACTTTAAATTGTAGATTATAATAGTCAAGCAATGGGATAGGTGTTGTTGATTTGTGCTATTGTTGGTTGTTTAGGAGCATGCTTAGACTCCCTAATTATGTTGTTTTTGATTGGCTTGTTGATGCCATGTTTGGATTGTAAATCATGTCTAAATTGCTTACCACGTGTGTTGGTCATGTGCCTTGTGAGTAATGCCTAAGCGTATGGGTGTTGAAGCATGAGACCTTAAGTGCTTGTTTGCCATCTTTTGAATGAATGCATGAATTCCTTGGTTGATTGAGGTATGCTCATGTTGGGTGTCATGTATGACTAGTTTATGGTTAATAGATGTTGTATGAATGCTTGATTGGGTCTAGGGAGGTCTTAAATCGCATCTAGGTTCGAGTCTTGTATGTTCTTGCTAAAATTGGGAGACTTGCAGTGCAGGGCGTATCGATACGGTCTTGCCATTAGGACTCCATTTTGGCTGGGCGTATCGATACACGAGGGTGTATCGATACGGTAAATGCTCACTGGAATTTTGAGATTTTGGTGAATTATTACTGTATCGGTACGATGTCTTAGCGTATCGGTACGGGTTTATCTCGTTGACCATGAGATGTTGACCGGGGAGGGCGTATCGATACGCTCAAGGGCTGTATTGATACGGTCTTCCTGTGTTGACTGTTGACTTTGGCCAAGGCGTATCGATACCCTTGACAGGTGTATCGATAAGCCTGCTTAATTACAGAAAATGAGCTGTTTTAAAGGTGACGTCTTGAATGATCGTTTTTGTATTTCTCTTGTTTCTGCTGACGTGTTTCACATAGGATATGGTAATGCATTTAGACAAGATAAATAAAAGAAATTTTCTAGGGTTGCTAACCGAGGTGGGACCTTAATGGGTTTCGCGTCGGTTTTCCCCGTGTAGCCTACTCGAACCGGTCAGCCGACCAGACCGGGGCGAGGGGGTTACATCAATTGTGGGGACATATGTAAAATGTATGTTGCTATTATAAAGTATGGCACATAATCAAGTGACCAATTATGTTAGGCGTGTCATAGGTATTAAAGTGTCATGGAAATAAAAGTGTAGATACCGTAAGATATATTTATAATTCAATGAGGGGCAAAATTATAAATATTTAATAGTTGATTTAATAATCAACTATATAAAGAGGTAGTGGTCCCCAAGAAATAGGTTAACTTGGATTACTCTTGACCCCGTTAGAGAGTTTTTACAGCAAGGACTAACCTATCTTCTTGGAAGATCAATACCAAAGATTTGGAATTTCAATATGAAGATTCAAGTTTTTCAATCTATCGATTAATTCAGGTACACTTTTGCATTTAGTTATTTTCAGTTTATTGTTCTTGATGATTTGACATGATAGATCATGGGTATTAAGTTTCGTATTCAATTATGATTTGGTTCTAACACTTTGTTCATACTATGGTATGGTGTTTTTTTTCCTTTTAATCTTTTGTCTTAAATATGTTGTTTAATTTGATGTTTAAATTGCATTTGATAGTTGAAAATAGATATTTATAATTTTAATTTGTTTTTATTTGAATTATAATTAATTTTTGGACCCTTTTTGAAATGATTTAAAAAAATAAAATAAAAATAAAATAAAAGCCCTTCATCCTTTTTGCCCTTGAAGAACACAAACAACAAATAAAAGATAATTTATTTTTGGGTGTTTGATCCATTTTTAAAACTAAAGAGGAAAGAAAAAGTGTTTATAAGAAATGAATGGGTTTTATACCCAATTTTTTTGGGCTTATTACCTTAAGTAAAACCTTCCCTTTTCACACCTCTTTCACTCAGAAAATTAAACATTGAATTTTTGTAAATTAGTCACTCCCTTTTATGAAATAAAACCTTCACTTTTGTTTTCTTTAAACTTTGGCCATCAAATTTTATCAAAAAATTTCCCTTATTTTAAAATAATTTTTTTTTTGCAAAAAGTGAATAATAAAGAACTTATAAATATTTTTTTTAAAAAAATAATAAAAAATGAATCCAACTTTTTTAAAACATGACTTTTTTAAAAAAAATTAATAACCTTCAATTTTTTTAAAATAATATATAATAATGTGGGTGAAATAAATTTAAAAATTAATTCGTCTTGTTTATTTCTTGCTTTTCTTTTGTTTAGTTTAGGTGGCCTTAAGGTTAGGATCTAGAAACCTTAGTTAGAGCTTTTTCTTTGAATAAAATGTCTTTAAACAAAAAAAAAATACACTTAAATAAACTTTAACCCAAAAAATAAGTAAAATACTTAGACTATTTAGGCTAATAAACATTGAACTTAGAATAAATAAAAGTTTTCAACACATTTAATCTTCTTTGATGGCTTGTTTAAAAAAGTGAAATTAACAAATATGGTGTCTTATCAAACGGAAATGCCGGGTTAGTGCCAGGAGTGTTGGCGGTGATCAGAGTTCATTTTTTCGGCGGTAAGACCGTTAAAATAGACTTATATTCATAAAACAGATGAATAAATCGAACCTTTGTGAACTTGAAAATTCCAACTTTTTTGAAATTATTTTTGAAGTCAACAAGGTACCAATTTTTGGGCGTTATGGGAGTGCTAACCCTTCCTCATACGTAATCGACCCCGTAACTTGTTTTTTAGTTTTCGTAGACCAAAAATATTATTTTAATAAATAAAACGTTTTATTAAAATAACCTCTTTTTATAGTGATTCAATCACACTTTCTAAAAAGATTGGCGGCGACTTCGTGTTTTAAAGTTTTCAAAAAGTCAGGTTCGAAAGGGTTACGACAGCTTTGCGACTCCGCTGGGGATGTTTTTTTTAAACAAAAGAGGGCCATGCCACGATTTGATTTCAAAAAAATGTTTTTAAAAAATGGAATTTGCAAGTTCACAATATATTCAATTTATTCGTTCATTTAATGAATATAATTCTATTTTACACATGTTAAGTGTGCAAAAGTCCTATATTTATGCCATAGTTTAGCTCAATTATTGTTGTTCTTAAGTATAATTTAGTTGCATTTATTAGGAAAACATACACAAAACTGCATACATTAGATATTCTGCCTCCCCTAGGGCTAAGGGTTGGTTGTGTAGTAGTTGTGAGAGTTTTGCTTGTATTTGTTTAGGTTTTCAATTTTTGAAATAAAATTAAAGGTTTGTTTACTCTTGGTTCTTCAGTGTTGCAATCTTTATCGGGAGAGAAGAGAGCATCAATCTATTTGTTCAATATCGGGAGAGTTGGACTCACGAAACGAGTAAACACGGTTTTATCCAACCATAGGGTAAAGCTACTTCGGCTTAGGGATAATTACAAGTTCAACGGCTAAGAGAGACTTCATAATCGGTTGGTGTTCATCCTTAGATTCACGCCGGGAGGTATTATCCGAGACGTGTTCGCTAATAGTACTTCAAGCTTAGGGATAAGAAGAAGTCATTGAAGGGAGCCTTGCTGAATCTTGAATCATCGCTTAACTGCCCAGGCAGTCACATTGGTCTCTGTCGAGGTGGGCATCTACCGAGGCATACTCGTGGGCGGCTACCGAAAGTTGTTAAGTTGATTTGAAAAACTGTGCCGAGACAGTGCATCCAATCTCCACACTATGAAGCATTCCAATACCGACCATTCTCTCACTCTGATTTCTCAATTTATTTTATTTGCTTTAATCTTAGTTTTAATCAAAAAACTCTCAATATTTGTGTTTTTACTTTTTACATGTGCAGAAAGGTGAACTCCGAAAGGTTGTCACAATCCCTGTGGAGATGATATCTTAAATACTATAACTAGGCACCGTGTATACTTGCATACAATTTGTGCATCACTTTTGCACGCAACAAGTTTTTGGCGCCGTTGTCGGGGATTGGCGTACAACTTTTTGTTTTTATTTTTCTGCACTTTTTATATTTCTGTTTAACCCCATGATTTTCTTTGGTTTATGACCAGAGCGAACCAGAAATCACCCTTGCGAGACTACGATCCAGAGCCTGAACGTACTGCACGCAGATTAAGACAAGCAACCAGAGAAGCCATGGGTGACCAAGCAAACATCCAAGACCAGAATCCACCACTGCCCCCAATCGACAATGCCGTGGCAGGCAATGGCAGACAACCTCCTGCCGCTCGGCGGCTAGTTCGTGACTACTTAGAGGAGGATCTCAGAAGGCTGAACTTTTGCGTGATTGATCCAGAAATAGAAGCAGAACACTTCGAACTCAAACCAGTCATGTTTAACATGCTGAATACACTTGGACACTTTGGAGGATCTGCCACTGAAGATGCTCGCCAGCATATGCAATCCTTCCTGGATATCTACAAATCCTTCAAAATTCATGGAGTCCACCCTGACGTGCTTCGACTCAGATTATTTCCTTATTCACTGAGGGATAGGGCAAAAACTTGGTTCAATAGCCTACCATCAGAGTCTATTGAATCATGGACAAAACTATGTCGAGATTTCTTAGCTCGATTTAATCCTGTCAATTTAACCAATAAATTGTGGACTGACATTACTACTTTTCGACAGACAGATGATGAACCGATGTATGAGGCATGAGAGAGATATTGCGAGTTGCTGAATAAATGCCCCTCTCACAGATTTCCAGAGTGGAAACAAGTATCCATATTCTACAATGGTGTAAACACACCAACAAGGATGATGCTGGATTCCTCTGCTAATGGTACATTACTCGACAAGAAGCCAGTCGAAGCAATTTAGATCTTGAACAGGATGGCCAAAAACGACTACCAGTTCCCTAATGCCCGCCGCAGTGGCATACGGAGGTAGGCCACAATAAACGAGCTAGGAACATCAGATGCAGTTGTAATCACTCATTTTTATCCGAATTGTATATTAGTAGTATATTATTAAACAAAAAAATATGTATAAAAAGAGAAAAAAGGAAAAAATATATATTAAAAAATCAAAAAAATATATTAAAAAAGAAAACAAAAACAAAAATGAAAAAATTAAAAAGCAAAAAAAAAAAGAGAGTGCTTGGCTCTCATTGAGCCACGTCACCCCACCCCTTTCACTTTGCCTATAAAAGGCGGGGTGGAGAGGCAGCAAAGGACACCAAATTGAACACCCATTTTTTGGGTGAAATCATGCAATTCCCCTTATTTTAGGGGAGGCGGCCCGAGTGGCTTCCAAGGGTCGGGAGTCCCGAACCTAGTTGGTTTGATTTAGTATTCGATCGGAGTTTTTTGTGGCCTGATTTAGTTATTTTTAGGTCATGTTTAGTGGGCATAAAAATCTTAGAAAGGATCGGTCGAAGTTTTCCATCCAAGATTTCAGTGGGGTAAAATTCGATCATTATATTTGTATTTTGTTATTTTGAGCTATATTAATGTATGTTATTTTTATTTGTGCCCTTTTTATTACAATTTTATGCCCCTTTTATTATATATGTTAGTATATGTTTTATTCATGCATAATTAATTGTCATATTTATTGTATTAGTCTAGTTTAGTTCTCGATATTTTAGTGGGAGTGTCGTCCCGAGTCTTCGGGCGTCATCTCCTTTGATATCGCAGGTTACGAATTAGGTTGTTGACTTGTATGATCATGAATCCATGTATTTTAGGAATTATTAATTAAGTTAGTTTCGAATTTAAATTTGCCTTAATAAATACGATACGAACCTTTAGGTACCAATTTTTGGGCGTGGTGGGGGTGCTAATCCTTCCCCACTCGTAACCGACTCCCGGACCCTTTTTTAAATCTCTGGTTTTATTTTCCTAGTGTCCGGTCTACCTTTTAAAAAAAACGATCGGTGGCGACTGCAGTATTTTATTCAAAATACTAGCATTTAAAAAATAATCCCCTAAGATTATTTTTTATATAAAAAGTGGAAAAACACATTTTCGAATTTTTTAGTCGCTACAGGATGGCGACTCCGCTAGGAATGAAATTTTTGTTTTCAAAAACAAAAAAAAGAGTCAAGCCTTAGTTGGGTTCATATCATAATTATTGAGTATAATTTAAATTTGACTTAATTTAATTTTTAATTCTTAAGTCTTGTTTGATTTTCAAATAAATTGTTATCATATATTAGTTGTAGTACCTATTAAGTGGGAGTGATTACTTCGCTTCGTGGGGTGTCCACCTACGTAAAGTGTTGTAATTCACTTACGGGATTCGATCCTTATACTTCGTGGGGTTCACACCCCCGTATGGTATATGGGTCGTATCCCCCCGAATCGATGTCCTAGCAACAGTTTGGGTACACTTTACTTTAGATCTAAATCGTATATAGTGAACCGTAGAGCTCGCCTTTTAGAGCCATGCCGGTATTATGTCTTTTAGCGCTAACCCTGTTAGGTTGTATTTGTGCCTTTGTTTGCTATATATATATATATATATATATATATATATATATATATTATTTATGTGTTTTTACTTATTTTAATTTATTGATTTATTTACCGTTCAACATTTAATTTATTTATTCGACTATGTCACCGTACTAACTTGGTTTTTCGGTGTTTGTTCTTTTTTTTCATTTCTTTTTCCACATTTATTTTTGTATCACATCATAATATATTGTGATACCAAGAGCGGTAATGATATTGTATCGGTAGGGCCGAATTAAGACCCAATCGAGAAAAGAGACAAATTGACAATATGACATGTGACAGAAGCGGGGATGACGTAGCGTGAATGCAGAGGCGAATTATTGTGAAAGCTAATAGAGACTATATCCCCTTAAAGTTTGAAAATTTCACATTTAGCCCATTAAAATTTTTATAAATTTTAATTTGACCCCTTCAAATTTTTAAAATTATTATTATATTTTAAAATTTAAATAATTTCATTCAAATCACTTTCTATTTTTTAAAAGAGGGGCATTAATAAGTTTCGATTTTTTCCTTTTTTTTAAAAAATTTTTTTAGTTAAACTTTTGCATTTTATAAAAAGTTTGAATTGAACACTTTAAAATCATTGGAAATTTTAATTTGAGCCCCCAAAATTTTCAAAAGTTTTAAATATGCCCCTTTAAACTGGATTGTCAAGATATGCCCCTAAAAAAGAGACTCTCGTCCGCACTCTGCTTGCACGGGTTAATGATCTTCCCAAAAGCTCCCGAGTATGTAGAATACATTGTCGCGAGCCTTTTGAGGAGTAGAAGAAGAGAATGCTAAGATCACCCCTTAGTCCGGAAGCAATGTTAAGACATGAAATACGAGCCTTGCTTCGCAAAGTCGAGACAACAAGACGAAAAGCTAATCATTATCTGTAATTCATTATTATAGCTTCTTGTGGTCAAACAACTTCTTCGTTAAATGAATGTCTTTCTAAGGACTGCTTGAGAATCAACATCTTCATCTACATTCATCATCGCAATTATGACATTTACAATACTAACACAATTTCCCTTTTTTTCACATTTGTTTTGCATTACATTCTCATGTCATAAAATGAGGTATTAATTTTTGCAAGTGACCATCATTGTAGAAGACATCATAATGGATAAGAGGTCTCGTAATTAGATAGAGTGAGCAAATACGGAGCGGGTGAATCATTCGAAGAATTACAAACCAGGCGAGATAGTCGATACTCATGTTGGGAACAAGTGAATTGAAGTACAAGAATTGAAGAAGTCGATGTAGCATACACAACAATATTATTGTGTCAAAATATGGATCCAGCATTAGACCGTGGAGGAAAATTGACTCGCTTGTTGGACAAAGTTAAAAAGTTAGGGGTTAGGGCTCATCCATATTTGTAAAAACCCACAAGAATGATGTCTGGTGTGACGAGCCTTTTTGTCTAATGAAAGTCTTTCTATGATGAACACTTTGCGATTAATATCTCATTGCATCATATTTACATAGGTGTTGATTCGAAAATTATTAAGGGATCTTTATAACGTGAGTGATGTTCTGTAGTACGTGGAGTTTGATAATGCTACATCCTGGGATAATCTGAGCAGAAGCAAATATAAAGGAGACAAAATTGGAGTATACAGTACGCACTTCACTCTAAAAAGTCAACATATTAAGAAAAATGGTTGATAGATGTCTGTAGAATATTATCAAACTTTTGTAAATAAACATTTTTCTCTTGATAAAATATCCTTAAAAAATTACTTGAGAATCAACACCTCATTTGCATTCATTCTTGCATTTTTAACTATTGTTATGCTTTATAGTTTTTTGTACATTGCTTCACTTGACATGTTCAGGACATCCCGTTTTTATAAAGCATTCATAGCAATTGCATCTTTTCATCACACTATAGAATCACGTGCATTCATCACATTTGCATAAATATACTTAATAGAAAGTAGTTTTGCACTATTACTGGGAGATATTTTATAAAATTCATATTTTCATGAGGACATATCTTTTAATAAACATGAATTTTCTTCAATTCAATATTTTTATAAAGAAAAATTTTTAAGTTAAAAAAATCAAACCAAAAAAAGATTTTTTCCTCGATTCTTTCACAAAGACCCCTATATTAATTTTTCTTCTTCTTAATTTTATCATTTTTGCAAAGATTTTAAAGAATCTCATGATTTTATATTTTTTAAGATTTTTTTAAATTCTTTCTTTCTTTTAAAGATGAAAAAAAGAAGAAGATTTTTTGTAATTATTCTTTTATGTATATAAAATGTTGCATACATAGAACAATTAAGTTGATTGCAGGATTCTAAGAAAAAATCAAGAATAAGTTAACTTGTTACACGCTCAAACACAAGAATGAAAATGATAAAACTCTGCTTAGTCCCTCACTCGGTCTTTCTGCTTACGGTGATGAAGATGATGTCAACCATTGGGTCAAGATTGTGACCCGAGTGATACTCGCAATTTTCCCATAAAGGCACATGAGCATGCCACCAAAAAGGTATAGGTTATTGGAAGAAATTAGGAGGTTGGTTGGCAATAGAGTCTTGACAAAAGTTAATCCAGTAATGGTGTAACCCCCGTAGCCCGGCCTAGACGGTTGATCCGAACTACGAAGATTACACTGGGAAAACCAAAGTCAACCCGAAAGTCAACCTTGATTAACGACCCTTTTTCTTCTTCTTTAAATCTTGTCTAGATGCATATTAACCCTAAGCGTAGCCTCGAGGAAAACATACATGAAAAGCACAACGATCAGACAACGATAAGGGACTCGATTGCACAAACTACAACTTTAGGGACCAAAATGTAAATTCTGGAAAGATGAAGGACTTAACTGATTTTTAGATTACCAATATAAAATTAATCATGTTACATGCTTTTCTGTCAAATTTCACCTCAAAAGGACATCTCAAACTCAAGCAATTGCATATTCAAAATTCAGGACTAAAACGTAAAGCTTGCAAACCTTAAACCATTCAAATCAGTGCCCAACGGTCAAGTGTTTCGGAACAGGGGTTGACCGTTCCGAAATGCGGGTTCGTTTCGAGACCTGTTTTGAAACAGGGCTTGACAGTGGCAAATCCGTTCCGAAATGCCCTCTACCCGTTTCGAAACACGAAGGCCATTACAGGCCCCCGTTTCGAAACGGTAGCACCCGTTCCGATACGGACTGCCCAGAAAGTGCAGATTTTTCTGGTTTATCATACAATTAACCACTCAAACACATCCCTATGATCTCCTAATCATGCCAACAAGTCATCATACATATAAGGAACATATTTGCAACATCAAAACACATTCATGGCATCAATTAAGACAATTCACAAGACTATAGGCATGCAACCTAATGTTGAAAACCATCCAAGCATCAAATCACCAAAACAAGCAACATAATGGCCATTTACAATCCCAAAACATCATAGGCATCAAGCCAACTCAGGGAGTCCAAAACATCTCCCAAAAACACAACCTAGGTTCCCATTGCCAAATACCAAAAACTAATAATGTTGTAAAAATAGTCACCATACATGAGCTTTGCCTTCCCTTGGATTCTTAGCCTCCTTGCTGCCCTTTAAGCACCTCAATTCTATGCATTATTGGTTCAAGAAAGAGAGCGTAAGCACAAATGCTTAGTGAGGCATGCTCTAATGAAACAACACAATAATGCACTTTTGCTAAACACCTTTCATAAGGCCTTTTCATTTATAAAAATCATTTTCATGCAACAATGCATTAACAACAAGCATCTTATGCTTCATAATCATCAACATGTCTTACACAACAAGCATCTCATGCTTCATAAACATTAACATGTCATATTGGCTTCCAAGTGATACCATAACCATTTTCAACATAAAACACAATCGGATACACGGATTACAAGCGTTGTCCCATACGCTTCATACACACTACCAAACACACAAGGTGGAGTTTACCGGTACAATCAAAACCCCTCAACACCCGTGATGGAGTTTAACGGTACAATCACAACCCCTCTACATCACTTATTGGTAGTGGTATAACATCACTAACGAGAACACAGGACACACACAATACAAGATCCACACATGGACTTTTAACCACCATTGTGATCTTAAACATCTCGTTAGTGTACTTGGATAGAGTTTTCGTTACCATTACAACCCCTCAACATCCAAGGCGACTTTATTCACGGTGCACCCAATCCTATAGCCGGCTAACTATATCCGATTCAAGTACTTTAAAACCAAACATCACTTGCCAATATACATCATTTATCATCAACATTCCACTGTTTTAAGGCATTAATCAAAGCCATTAAACCATCATGCATCACTATGCATCAAAACCACATTTATCAACATCAAGCCAAGGATCTCTTACCTCGAGCATCCTTCAACACATGGCTTTCAAAACCAGCATTAACCATGCTAAAAACATGCTTTCAAAACAGAATTTAAACATGCAAATTAAACACATTGCATCCAGCCATCTCATGGTTCATCAAGGAGAGAGTTTCTCCGAAAACTTACTCTTAAGCTTAGTTAAGTTGCTTAGACTTAAACTAAGCTCCCAAAACCTTCAAACATTGGTTCCAAAGCTGAAAACCAAACTTCACTCACCGATTCCGTTTCGCAAGCTTGCCGAAACGCCAATCAAGCCTCCGGATCAACACCACAAGGATCCGAATGTGCCTTCCCTGTTTAAACACATCAAAGGAGAGGATTAATGCATCATCATGCATTAAAATCTTCAGCCACAACACCTAAACTCGCTGCTCTCTCCAAATCTAACATTTCGGCTACCAAACACAACCGAAATCACATCTAAACACATCCACATCATTACCCAGCCATGATCCACCACTTCTAAACATTCTTAAACATCAATTAACATCCAAAAAGGATCTAAACTCGTCCTTATACCTCCAGAAACAACAAATCACCAAGATCACCCCCCAAACCACCATTTTCACATGTAAAAACTTAGGAAAATCAACCTATTCGGGATTGCATTGATTAGATCTCAATTACACATCATTAAACATCCAAAATACTTTAAAAAGACATCTCAAATCAGAGCCCAAACATTCATTACGAATTTCTTCAAAATTTAATCCAAATCTTGAGTTTTAAGCCAAAATCAAGATCACAACATCAAAACCTTTTATAAAACATAATTTAAGGATTGAGAACTTGAGAATTTCAGTAAAGAACTGAGTATTTAGAGGAGAAGAACGTTCATACCTCTAAATGTGGATTTCTCCTTGTTTAGAGCCAAAATCCTTGAAAATTCAATATGCAAATGATGAGGATTTGATGAAGAAATGATTAGGAATCATTTGAGGATTGAAATCTCAACATTTGGTGTGAAAATCAAAAGAAAAGATGTTGTGGGAATGTGTTTGGCTGAGGGAATTTTGAGAGAAAATGAAATGGGAAAATTTTAGCAAAAGTTAGTTATGAAACTAAAATATGATTTTCCCTCTTTTCTTTTTATTAATTAAACATTAAATGAGTCATTAAAATCAAGAAAAATCTGGAGAAATCCTTCCTTGGGTAAATTAGCTCCTTAAAGATTCAAAGTTTCAATCCTTTCAAAACAGTCACGAACTTTTCAAAAATTACATTTTAGTCACTAATTCGAAATGTCATATTTCCAAGCCTTATTTTGTAAAATTGATTTCACCACTCTCTTATATATATTAAAAGAGGATTTTTAAATATTTTTCCATATTTTTAATGCATCCCGAACTAGGCTTTCCCTAAAACCACCTTTTATATTCGAACCGAAAATTAGACCGGTCCGGCTCAGACCCTAAACTTCCAAGCCCAAAATTGGGGTGTTACAACTCTCCCCCCTTAAGAAATTTCGTCCTCGAAATTTACCTGAAGGAAAAAGGTATGGAAACTACTTCAACATGTCATCCTTCCTTTCCCACGTGGCTTCCTCAACACCACGATGCTTCCACAACACCTTTACCAACTCAATGGTCTTGCCTCGAAGAACTTTACTGTCCGAATCTAGAATTTTCACCGGCTCCTCATCATAGGTCAAGTCTGGATTCAACTCCACTTCCTCCACATGCATAACATGCGAAGGATCAGATCTATACCTCCGAAGCATAGATACATGAAACACATCATGAATCTTTTCCAACTCTTGCGGTAACCTCAGCTTGTACGCAACAGGACCCACACGTTCAATCACCTCGTATGGTCCAATGTACCTAGGTCTCAGCTTACCCTTTCGACCAAACCTCATCACCTTCTTCCAAGGCGAAACTTTCAAGAACACACGGTCACCCACCGCATACTCAATCTCCTTACGCTTCAAATCCGCGTAAGACTTCTGTCGATCAGAAGCTGCCTTCAAGCGCTCACAAATGAGCTTCACCTTCTCGGTGGTTCCTTTCAACAAAGCTGGCATTGAAACCAACTTCTGACCTGTTTCAACCCAACAAAGAGGAGTCTTACTGTTGCGTGTAAAATAGTCTATCGCAATTGAGTGCAAGTGTACACGTCGCAAGTAATAAAGTGATACTAGAGTATCGGATATCGTCTCCACAGGGACTGGGCTAACCCTTTCCTTCGCTATCTGCACAAGGGAAAAGAATAGATTAAGATATTGTCACGAAAATAATAAAGAGTACTGGAAAATAGAAGTAAAGTAATCCAGATAGAGAGAATGGGCTAGTATTGAATTGCTCAGTAGTGTAGGTATTGCTGAGTCGAGGAAATCCAGTTCTGTGTCGTCCCCGTCGCGGCAGCACCTGTCGCGGCAGTAGTCCGTTGGTTATCGCGGCAACGATTACCCAACTCAGTATTTCAAGTTTGGCAAGAATCCCTGCTGTGCCTTGGCCTATCCCTAGGTCCAAGTCTGTCGATGATCACGTCTTTGATGATACCTCCCGGCGTGAATCGAAGGATGAACACCGATGTTGATGAATTCTTCTTTAGCCACTTAACCTCGTCCTATCCCTAGGTCCGAGATAGTTCAACTATAAACTAGAGAACTCGCTCTTATTTCTTTCGTATACTTAACTCTCCCGATGCTAAGTAAATTGATAACCTCACAATGCTCTCCCGATGCTCTTGCAAGATATTAATAACCAAAATAAGAGAACTTGAAGTTTATTTTAATGAACTGAAAATTCCTAAAACACAACAACCCTTGCAACTACTTTACAAATCAACCCGTGGCCCTAGGGGGAATTTAGAACATGGTGAGAGGATGAAAACGGCTAGAGTTTTGGGAAGGAAACTAGGGTAATCGGTTATTTCCCCCTAGGTCGAAATATATGCCCTTATATAGGCTTTGGGTCCAAGTTATCTAAAATAGCAAGAATACAACTTTAAATGAAAGTATAATTCTAATAAAGACTAAATCTTCAAGGAATCTACTTTCCAGCCGTCATCTTTCTTGCTTGGGATTTTCTCTCCTTGAACTTTGGGCTTGACATTCCTTTTGATCTGGGGCTTGGAAAAATATGGGGATTTCACACGACAGACGAGCTGAATTTTCTCTATCTGTCGAGGTCCATTTTGCTTCTTCTCCTCAAAACTGCTGTTGTCCTCTGCTGTCACGGCGACAACCATGGCAGCATCGTCCTCCTTGACTGCTAGTTCCAGCTTTTCTGCATCGCTGCTTAGCGCCTGCCACGACTGCTGCCCTGGGTGCATTCACGGCTGCTGCTCTGGGTGCTGTCACGACTGCTGCCCTGGGTGCTGTCACGACTGCTGCCCTGGGTGCTGTCACGGTAGATACCTACAAAAGTAACCAAATTTAGCAGTATATGCGCAGTTTTATCTAAATGTGATGTTGATGCAAAACTTAACCTAAAATGCAGTTAAACATGCTTGAGTGCAGCAAAAATAAGGATAAATGATGGGTAAAATATAGAACTTTTATACACTGATCACCTACACTTCCTCCCGTACAAGGCTTCATATGGTGCCATTTGAATACTTGCCTGGTAGCTATTGTTATAAGCAAACTCCACCAACGGCAAATGCTTCTCCCAAGAGCCCTGAAACTCAATCACACAGCACCTCAACATATCCTCCAGCACTTGGATAACTCGCTCAGACTGCCCATCCGACTGTGGATGGTAAGAAGTACTGAAATTCAACCGTGTACCCAGAGCCTGATGCAAACACTTCCAAAAACGCGATGTTAACCTCGGATCTCTATCCAACACAATCGAATTTGGCACACCATGCAGCCGCACAATCTCAACAATGTACAACTCTGCAAGCTTGTCCAAAGTGTACGTAGTATGCACAGGCAAGAAATGCGCACACTTCGTCAGGCGATCCACAATCACCCACACCGAATTCTTCTTCGATGACGACAAAGGCAACCCAGACACAAAATCCATGGTAATCCTTTCCCACTTCCACTCAGGAATCCTCAACAGTTGCAACAACCCAGAAGGAAACTGATGCTCAGCTTTAACTCGCTGACAAACCATGCACTTGCTCACATACTCAGCAACATCTTTCTTTAAACCCACCCAATAGTACTCATCACGAAGATCACGATACATCTTAGTACTACCAGGGTGCATAGCAAAAGGACTACTATGAGCTTCAGTCAGAATAGCACGCCTCAACTCAGCATCATTGGGCACCACTATCCGACTCCCAAAACATAAAACTCCATCATTATTAAAACTGAAATCCGATAGCCTATCCTCAGCAATATCCTGAACATGTGGCACCAAGGAATCATCCAACAGCTGCTTATCCTTTATCAACTGAACCAAGGATGGTTTCACTTGCAACTCAGCCACAAGTCCACCATCACGCGAAATGCTCAAACTGGTAAACATAGCCCTCAACTCCACTGCTACCTTCCTACTCAAGGTATCCGCCACAACATTGGCTTTTCCCAGATGATATTCGATCGTCAGATCGTAATCTTTAAGCAACTCCACCCAACGTCGTTGCCTAAGATTCAACTCCTTATGAGACATCAGATACTTCAAACTCTTGTGATCCGTGTACACAGTACACTTCTCACCATACAGATAATGTCTCCAAATTTTCAAGGCAAAAACCACCGCAGCTAACTCAATATCATGCGTAGGATAATTGCACTCACGCACCTTCAACTGACGCGATGCATAAGCCACCACCTTACCCTCTTGCATCAACACACATCCCAAACCAACATAGGACGCGTCACTATACACCATAAACTCTTTCCCTGATTTAGGTTGAACCAAGATAGGAGCTTGCGTCAAAGCTGCCTTCAGCTTCTCAAAAGCCTGCTGTCTCGCCTCCGTCCATTCATACTTAACATCCTTCTGCAACAACTTCGTCAAAGGTGCAGCAATCTTTGAAAATCCATCCACGAACCTCCGGTAATATCCTGCCAAACCAAGGAAACTACGGACTTCATGAACAGACTTAGGAGGCTTCCAATTCATCACTGCCTCAATCTTCTGAGGATCAACGCGAATCCCCTCCGCATAAACCACATGACCAAGAAACACCACTTCCCTGAGCCAGAACTCACACTTGCTTAACTTAGCATAAAGCTGGTTCTCCAACAAAGCCTGCAACACAATCCTCAGATGCCCTTCATGCTCCTCCTCAGTACGAGAGTACACGAGGATATCATCAATGAACACCACAACAAACTTGTCCAAATATTCATGGAACACTCTATTCATCATGTCCATGAAAGCTGCTGGAGCATTCGTCAAACCAAACGGCATCACAAGAAACTCATAATGCCCATACCTTGTTCTGAAGGCTGTCTTTGGCACATCCACATCCTTCACCTTCAACTGGTAGTACCCTGACCTTAAGTCAATCTTAGAGAACACTGCCGCTCCCCGAAATTGATCAAAAAGATCATCAATCCTCGGCAATGGATACCGATTCTTGATAGTCAACTTGTTCAGCTGACGGTAATCGATGCACATTCTCATAGTGCCATCCTTTTTCTTCACAAACAAGACCGGTGCACCCCAAGGTGACACACTCGGCCGAATGAAACCACGATCAAGCAACTCCTGAAGTTGCGTCTTCAGCTCTTTCAATTCCTTAGGAGCCATTCGATAAGGAGTAATGGAAACTGGAGTTGTATTCTCATACAACTCAATTCCAAACTCCACCTCACGGTTAGGAGGCAATCCAGGCAACTCCTCCGGAAACACACCATGAAACTCTCGCACAGTCCTGATAGCTTGCACTCGCAACTCTTTCGAGCTAGGATTCATCACAAAGGCTAGGTAGGCTTCACATCCTTGCCTCAGCATCCGGCTTGCCTCCAATGTAGACACCACATTGGCAAGAAACTTCAATTTCTCACCAACCACCACTACCTCATAATCATCCGCAAGCTTCAACGAAACTCGCTTGTTCTTAAAATCCACCACAGTTCGATGTTCAACAAGCCAATCCATACCCAGGATTACATCAAAACCATAGAAAGGTAATTCCATAAGATCAACATGAAAAACATGATCTTGAACAACCAGGGGGCATCTTCTATATAACTTTCGCGTCACAACAGTCTCACCAAAAGAACTAGTTACACGCATACCAACATCCAAAGACTCAACAGGCAAACCAAGCAATTGAGCATGCTCACGCAATATATATGAGTGTGTAGATCCAGAATCAATCAAGGAAAGTAATGACAAGGATTGCAAAGTGAAGGTACCTGCGATCACATCCGTGTCATTCTTCCCCTCTCGCTGTGCATACACTCGAGCCTGGCCACCACCCTCAGGTTGGACAGCCACCACATGCGCCACATTCCTTCCACCATCCTCTCTACGCTAGAAGTTACCACGGCCGCGTCCACGACCTCTTTGTGGTGCAACAACTCCAGGAGCACGTCCCTGACCACCACTGGCCAACAAAGGACACTCCCTCCTCATGTGGTCTGCCGAACCACAATTCCAGCACGAATTACCAGCTACAACAACAGGAGCCTGAACCTCCCTCGCTGCTCGAGGACAATCACGCCTCAAATGGCCACGCGATCCACACGCCCAGCATGTGTTCTGATCAGCTCTCGCCCTGTCTCCCTGAACAGGCGCACCATGACCTCCACCACCACGTCTAGCAGAAGACTGATACCTCTTATCTCATCCTCTCTTGTTCCGTCCTCCACCGGAACTATACTCAGCAGCTCTCTTGCCTGAGCCAGAACCAGCACTCCTGGAAGACAAACCCAGGTTCTGTTCAATATCCTTCGCTCTTCCCACCAGTACATCAAAATCAGTGTACTCAGCTGCAAGCATGTAGGTCTTTACATCCGTCGCTAAACCATATCGGAAACGTTCACACCTTTCCCTTTCATCAGGGACAAGCTCATGTGAGTACTGACTGAGACGAACAAACTGAATCTCGTACTCAGCTACTGTCATGCTCCCTTGCGTAAGAGACATGAACTCCCTTTTCTTTTCATCCAGGTATCTCACACCTAGATACCTCCGCTTGAACGCGTTCAGAAAGAACGTCCAAGTCACATCAACTTCCTCCATTCCGGAGATAGCGGTCGTCCACCAGGTATACACATCATCATGTAACAACAATACCACACATCCCAGCTTTTGCACATCATTGCAGTTTATTTGTCCCAATATCCTCTTGGTACTCTCCAACCAAGACTCAGAACCTTCAGCAGACAAACCTCTGAACTCAGTCCCACCCAGACTGCGCAGACGTTCCAAAGGTAGTCTAACATTAGCATCTCCCTGATGCCCAGCTCCATGAGCTCCAGCTACCGCCGCCTGAAAGGCTCCTGCAATTGCTTGTATCAAAACCGTCATATCAGGAGCAGCTTGCCCCTGTCCAGCTTCAGGTCCAGCGACCCCAGCACCAGCTCCTACACCAGCTCCCTCACCCCCAGCACCACCACCACCGGGCGGTCCACCACCAGGAGGAGGAGGTAAATCCACTACATTATCAGCATTCTCTTCATTCTCGTTCCGAGCCATAGCTCACGTATTAATCCTCGTCTCTCTACGAGGTCCCATTCACTAAACAATGCACTAACACAAATGCAACAAACATAATCAGGCCCAACAAGGTAAGTAATCCAAGCACTCAAGCTCATTTTTTTCAAAAACAAAACATTTCATTAGTTTTGATATGGCAATGGGTCCCTCTAACATGCTTCAACATAGCATAGCAACACAATTGCTACATACTTTACAATTCACACATCACATTTTCATTCAACAAGACACATCATGCAATCATGCATACATCACCCACATAACAATACCCAATTACTCGAGAACCTGGCTCTGATACCACCAAATGTAACCCCCTTAGCCCGGCCTAGACGGTTGATCCGAACTACGAAGATTACACGGGGAAAACCAAAGTCAACCCGAAAGTCAACCTTGATTAACGACCCTTTTTTTCTTCTTTAAATCTTTTCTAGATGCATATTAACCCTAAGCATAGCCTCGAGGAAAACATACATGAAAAGCACATCGATCAGACAACGATAAGGGACTCGATTGCACAAACTACAACTTTAGGGACTAAAATGTAAATTCTAGAAAGATGAAGGGCTTAACTTATTTTTAGATTACCAATATGAAATTAATCATATTACATGCTTCTCTGTCAAATTTCACCTCAAACGGACATCTCAAACTCAAGCAATTGCATATTCAAAATTCAAGACTAAAACGTAAAGCTTGCAAACCTTAAACCATTCAAATCAGTGCCCAGCGGTCAAGTGTTTCGGAACAGGGGTTGACCGTTCCGAAACGCGGGTTCGTTTCGAGACCTGTTTCGAAACAAGGCTTGACAGTGGCAAATCCGTTCCGAAACGCCCTCTACCCGTTTCGAAACACGAAGGCCATTACAGGCCCCCGTTTCGAAACGGTAGCACCCGTTCCGATACGGACTGCCCAGAAAGTGCAGATTTTTCTGGTTTATCATACAATTAACCACTCAAACACATCCCTATGATCTCCTAATCATGCCAACATGTCATCATACATATAAGAAACATATTTGCAACATCAAAACACATTCATGGCATCAATTAAGACAATTCACAACACTATAGGCATGCAACCTAATGTTGAAAACCATCCAAGCATCAAATCACCAAAACAAGCAACATAATGGCCATTTACAATCCCAAAACATCATAGGCATCAAGCCAACTCAGGGAGTCCAAAACATCTCCCAAAAACACAACCTAGGTTCCCATTGCCAAATACAAAAAACTAATAATGTTGTAAAAATAGTCACCATACATGAGCTTTGCCTTCCCTTGGATTCTTAGCCTCCTTGCTGCCCTTTAAGCACCTCAATTCTATGCATTATTGGTTCAAGAAAGAGAGCGTAAGCACAAATGATTAGTGAGGCATGCTCTAATGAAACAACACAATAATGCACTTTTGCTAAACACCTTTCATAAGGCCTTTTCATTTATAAAAATCATTTTCATGCAACAATGCATTAACAACAAGCATCTCATACTTCATAATCATCAACATGTCTTATACAACAAGCATCTCATGCTTCATAAACATTAACATGTCATATTGGCTTCCAAGTGATACCATAACCATTTTCAACATAAAACACAACCGGATACGCGGATTACAAGCGTTGTCCCATACGCTTCATACACACTACCAAACACACAAGGTGGAGTTTACCGGTACAATCACAACCCCTCAACACCCGTGATGGAGTTTAACGGTACAATCACAACCCCTCTACATCACTCATTGGTAGTGGTATAACATCACTAACGAGAACACGGGACACACACAATACAAGATCCACACATGGACTTTTAACCACCATTGTGATCTTAACCATCTCGTTAGTGTACTTGGATGGAGTTTTCGGGACCATTACAACCCCTCAACATCCAAGGCGACTTTATTCACGGTGCACCCAATCCTATAGCCGGCTAACTATATCCGATTCAAGTACTTTAAAACCAAATATCACTTGCCAATATACATCATTTATCATCAACATTCCACTGTTTTAAGGCATTAATCAAAGCCATTAAACCATCATGCATCACTATGCATCAAAACCACATTTATCAATATCAAACCAAGGATCTCTTACCTCGAGCATCCTTTAACACATGGCTTTCAAAACCAGCATTAATCATGCTAAAAACATGCTTTCAAAACAGAATTTAAACTTGCAAATTAAACACATTGCATCCAACCATCTCATGGTTCATCAAGGAGAGAGTTTCTCCGAAAACTTACCTTTGAGCTTAGTTAAGTTGCTTAGACTTAAACTAAGCTCCCAAAAACCTTCAAACATTGGTTCCAAAGATGAAAACCAAACTTCACTCATCGATTCCGTTTCGTAAGCTTGCCGAAACGCCAATCAAGCCTCCGGATCAACACCAAAAGGATCCGAATGTGCCTCCCCTGTTTTAAACACATCAAAGGAGAGGATTAATGCATCATCATGCATTAAAATCTTCAGCCACAACACCTAAACTCGCTGCTCTCTCCAAATCTAACATTTCGGCTACCAAACACAACCGAAATCACATCTAAACACATCCACATCATTACCCAGCCATGATCCACCACTTCTAAACATTCTTAAACATCAATTAACATCCAAAAAGGATCTAAACTCGTCCTTATACCTCCAGCAACAACAGATCACCAAGATCACCCAAAAAACCACCATTTTCACATGTAAAAACTTAGGAAAATCAACCTATTCGGGATTGCATTGATTAGATCTCAATTACACATCATTAAACATCCAAAATACTTTAAAAAGACATCTCAAATCAGAGCCCAAACATTCATTACGAATTTCTTCAAAATTTAATCCAAATCTTGAGTTTTAAGCCAAAATCAAGATCACAACATCAAAACCTTTTATAAAACTTAATTTAAGGAATGAGAACTTGAGAATTTCAGTAAAGAACTGAGTATTTAGAGGAGAAGAACGTTCATACCTCTAAATTTGGATTTCTCGTTGTTTAGAGCCAAAATCCTTAAAAATTCAATATGCAAATGATGAGGATTTGATGAAGAAATGATTAGGAATCATTTGAGGATTGAAATCTCAACATTTGGTGTGAAAATCAAAAGAAAAGCTGCTGTGGGAATGTGTTTGGCTGAGGGAATTTTGAGAGAAAATGAAATGGGAGAATTTTAGCAAAATTTAGTTATGAAACTAAAATATGGTTTTTCCCTCTTTTCTTTTTATTAATTAAACATTAAATGAGTCATTAAAATCAAGAAAAATCTGGAGAAATCCTTCCTTGGGTAAATTAGCTCCTTAAAGATTCAAAGTTTCAATCCTTTCAAAACAGTCACGAACTTTTCAAAAATTACATTTTAGTCACTAATTCGAAATGTCATATTTCCAAGCCTTATTTTGTAAAATTGATTTCACCACTCTCTTATATATATTAAAAGAAGATTTTTAAATATTTTCCATATTTTTAATGCATCACGAACTAGGCTTTCCCTAAAACCACCTTTTATATTCGAACCGAAAATTAGACCGGTCCGGCTCAGACCCTAAACTTCCAAGCCCAAAATTGGGGTGTTAAAAATGGACAGTAAAAAAATGGGGCAGGCTTACACTGAACTGAAAATACTTGAATAACTTGAAAGTTCATATGCTTGGGTTTCTTACCTTTTCTTTTTACAAAGAAGACCAACAGAAATGTTGGCGTAACATGCTTAAACATGGTAAAGTTTAAGATAATGGATAATTCAAATGTCCATCGGAAAACCATTTTTACGAATGGTCAAAGGAAATAAATTCTTTGGAAAAATCCAATGTCATAATTGGTATAAACTGATTGTACCCAGGGGAATGGTACAACTAGCCAGGAGCAAACGGCTACCGGTAAAGGTAATTCAAAACCGTTGATCCCTGTGCATTTGGGAAAAATGTGAAAGAAATCTATAAGCTAAGCTGTAGATTTTTTTAAAATCAAATGTTAGAGTATAATTATTTTTGTCATAATGAGAAAATTTTCATTTTGTTATTTAGAAAATATTTTTGCATTCTTTGATTCTTTAAATGAGATAGTTTTTGTTCTCCCATGCACATATACATTTTTGTTTTTCCATACACACATATATGTACATATCTTTTTACGTTGATTCGAATGTGAGCATCTGCTATCTATTTGGGCCAATAGAGGAACGAAACAAGTGTTTAGATCATGGGCACACCCATTTAGGAATACCTTCTCAGGCATTTGTTGTTTAAGATCCTTGAGTCGAGTGCTGACTCTAAACCTCTACCACCTGAAGACTTTCTCCGGATGTCCATGGATGAGATGACTAATGGCATTCTTTCACTTCCCCTTCACAAAAGTAAGAAAATATACTCATTCTTGTCCCCTTTTAGCTTGATCGTTTCTTTTTGGTAGAACCCAAACCAAAGATTACCTCCGCATTGGGGGCAAAGAGGATCCAGGTTTTGTTTACAAATAAAAGTCGCCCGATTTTTAATGGGCAAGATTTGAGAACATATACATCAGATACAGAGGTTAGAGAAACATCAGAAGCATTAATGAAGAATTCTTCCAACAAAAGAGAAAATCAATTGAGAATAAAAACATTGAATTGAAAGGTGCAATCAAAGAATAGAAGAGTTGTACACAATCATCCATTCTAATGAGCACCAATTTGATGAACCAGGGGTGACCGATTATCTTTGAGTAGAAAACAAGCATCCATATCCATCCAAGATACGAGCCAGTCCGAGCTTACAATAGAAGGAAATGAACTCTAAGGTGAAAACCCAAAAGTGGGCAGTCTAGAGCGATCCAAGAAAACAAAAATGCCTCATCAGAGCACATTCCTGAATTACAAAGGTGATATTTTGCTCGAAAATGATCCTCAGTTTTCCATAACCCTTTAAACACTTATTTGAGCCTATATATCCCTTCTTTCATAAACATGAACCAAGGCTTACATTTCAAGCCTATAAAAACCATTCTGATCATACATAGATATCCAAGTTAGATGAGTCTGTCTTCAGATTACATTTCGCCTATAAGGGTTAACCTTTCTTCAAGGAACATCAAACTTTAAATGTTTGATCGACACCAAAACGAGGGAAGGATGGGGCATGGTGAGTGAGTGAGACTAAGAGAGCCACCGTAAATGGGTTAGAAATTAGGTATGGGAATCGTTCCTCTGAAAAGCCTAATGGATTAAAAGAAACCACACATGTGCGCATTTAGTTTGATATTTTTCAATTTAAAATAAATGTGTTATTGCATTTAACATTTTAAGGTCGGACAATGTTTTTCAAGTGTTTGTGGCATTCTCTATAAATTTTGAAATATTTACCTTTTCCCTAAAACATTAATTTTCTAAAAAAATGTTTGAAATTGTGAGATACTATTCTTTTTTCTTGAATATAGTTTTAAAATGTTCGGCAATCTTCCAAAAATTGTTTTTTTTGAAATAAACAAATTGATCCTTTTCACATTGCTTTAAAGAAAAAGAGAATCTAAAGCAGAGAGATATAGAATTTCTTCCCCCTAAGAGGCTTCAACTGAGTTCCGCAAGGAAAATTGAGTGTCAAGATGAGTTCAGAGTATTGAACATTCGACCCCCCTTTTGAAAGAGATAACATAAAGACTCTGGATGACAGATTAATAAAACAGTTAGACCCAAGATCGAATAGGGTAACAATACCACATGAGGCAGCAAGAATGCACGATAGAAAATATACAGGTCTAAAGGTTGAAGAACTGACACATGAAGAAGTCAAAGTGCTTTTTGAATAAAGAGATCAACCAATGTCCCTTGGCCTAAAGGTTCGGTCCAAGATGGAAAGAGTTTGAGAGCTAATTTTACTTAGGGCAAATGATTGAAGAATAGCCGTAGTCCCATAATGAAGTCCAATTACCCAACAGAAGAAGAATAGAAAAAGAAAAAAGACGAAATCAACCAAGGTTCCTTGTCCTAAAGGTTCAATTAAAAAATTGACTGGTAGAAATTCGAAAGCCCCTTGCTTCGACAATAGAGTCATCAAAAAAGAGTTGAGAAAAATGGGCTGCACTCTATAAGAAATACAGGAAAGACATGTGCGGTGTTCTGAACTGCCCAAATGAAGAACAAAACAATGCAGCTACTGGTGCAGTTTATGACAAGTACAAAAAGGAACTATATGGGGCATTAGAGCTGGTGAAGGAAAACTGCAACAATGTCATTTCCATTTATAACACTTGCTATGATTATTCCATGAAAATGAATGATGTAGGCAAATAGAACTCTGAAAGAAAGTGGTTCAAGTGATCGAACTTGAAGATAACGCCTCTACCGAGTATAAAGAAGAAGAATTGGAGCAAAGAATCAAGATAGATTAGCCCTAAAGAGTGGGGGAAATACCGTCGAGTTGATGAAAGCATATTGATGACCATCGAGTTTGAAGCACAAAAACACAAAGATAGAGGTTTTTCACTCGCCCTAATCTTGAGATATTTGAAGACTCTGTGTGATTGGGTCAAATACGAAAATAGTCAAGACCAAGACTGAATGGGGGCAATGAGTTGATGAAAGTCCCTATGTAAGAGATGTATAAAAATGAGTGGAGACCATGAAGATGAAGAAGAAAAAAGTTACTCGCACAAGAAAGAAGCGCGAGATGAAGACTGAGGAGCATACTATAGAGATATAGAGAAGAAATCTAAGAATGATATTTTAGAGAATATGATTTTAAAAGTAGAATTTGAAAGAAAGGAAAGAGAAAGAAAAGAAAAAAAAAAGAAGAAGAAAAGAGAGAAAAAAGAAAAAGAAGAAAAAAGAAGAGGAAAAAGAGATAAGAAAAAAGGAAGAAGAAAAAGAAAGAAAAAAGAAAAGAAAAGAAGAAAAAGAAATGAGAAGAAAATATTACATTGCATGCATCATACATAGATTCTTATTACTTGCTTTAAACATATATTACCAAAGATTTTGATCTTCAACTTCATGTTGAAGAAGTAGATCATTTTAAAAGATTTTCGGCAGCCTTCGAGCGTGAGTCTTACAATTTTCAAAAGATTTTCGGCAGCTTTCGAGCGTGAGTCCTCCAATTTTAAAAAGATTTTTGACAGCCTTCGAGCGTGAGTCCTCCAATTTTAAAAAGATTTCCGACAGCCTTCGAGCGCGAGTCCTCCAATTTTCAAAAGATTTTCGGTAGCCTTCGAGCATGAGTCCTCCAATTTTTAAAGGATTTCCAGCAGCCTTCGAGCGTGAGTCCTCCAATTTAAAAAAAATTCCCGGCATCCTTCGAGTGTGAGTCCAGATGTTAAGTCTTTCGGGACACCGATAAGTCCTTTGGGCATGGTGATAAGTCCTTTGGACCATCGATAAGTCCTTTGGACCATCGATAAGTCCTTTGGGCACGATGCAACCTTAAAGTGATGTCAAGACCGATAGAAACCGGGGCATCATTTTAAGGGATTGGTAGCTTGTTGGTGTGAATCCTTATCTTAAGACCTTCAGGCCATCGGTAAAACCTTCAGGTATGGTGTCAAGCTTTCTTTTTGATGTCGAAGACGAGTACAAATCGGGGCATTAAAGAGTTCGAAGCTTGAAAGAACTGGTCCAAAGCTGAAGGCTCAATATAGAAAGAACCCGAAGTCCAAGACTTCAAAGCAAAGAGTTTTATATAGGAAAAACTCGTAGCTTCAGGATTTCAAGGTGAAAAGTTCTATATAGGAAGAACTTGTAGCTTGAAGAATCCAATCAAAGAAAGTGAAAGGTTCTATATAGGAGGAACCTATAGCTCCAAGACTTGAAGGTGAAAAAGTTCTATATAGGAAGAACTTGCAGCCTAAAAAGATGTCGCCAAGGATAAGCCAAAGGTTCTATACAGGAAGAACTCACAGCTCCAAGGCTTCAGACTAAGGAAGAGTGCAACAATTCCATATAGGAGAGACTCGTGGCTTCAAATCTCCGAGCGAGGAAGTAGGACAAAAACGAGTGCTTTTGATCTTTGCTTTGTTCTCATTTCACAAGAACAAGCAAAGAGAGGCAGCTGTAATCACTCATTTTTGTCCGGATTATATAGTATAGTAATATATTATTAAACAAAAAAATATGTAAAAAAGAAGAAAAGAATATATATATATTTATATTAAAAAAGCAAAAAAAAATAAAAATAAAAAAAAAGCAAAAAAGAAGAAGCAAAAAGCAAAAGAAAAATGAAAGGAGCATATGGCTCCACGTCACTTCCCCACCCCCACTTTGGCTATAAATAGCCGGGTGGGGGAACAACATTTTCACGCCAATTCACACCCAAAAATTGGGTGAAATCAAGCCCATGCCCCTTATTTTAGGGGAGGCGCCCCAAGTGGCTGCCAAGGGTCGGGAGTCCCGGCCTTAGTTGGTTTGATTTAGTGTTCTATCAGAGTTCCTTTTGTGGCCCTATTTAGTTATTTTTTAGGTCATGGTTAGAGGGCGTGAAGATCTTGGAAAGGATCGGTCGTAGTTCTTTATCCGAGATTTTAGTGGGGTAAATTTCGATCATTATCTTTGTATTTTATTATTTTGTTGTAATAAAAAACTTTATATGAGTTATATCAATGTATGTTATTTTTATTTGTGTCATTTTTATTACAATTTTATGCCTCTTTTATCATTTATGTTAGTATATGTTTTGTGCATGTATAATTAATTGCTATATTTATTTATTTTATTATTCTAGTTTAGTTCTTGATATTCTAGTGGGAGTGTTGTCCCGAGTCTTCGGGCGTCATCTCCTTTGATATCACAAGTTTTAAATTAGGTTGTTGATTTGCATGACCATGCATCCATTTATTTTAGGGATTATTAATTAAATTAGATTCGAATTTAAATTTGCCTTAATAAATATGATACAAACCCTTAGGTACCAATTTTTAGGCGCGGTGGGGGTGCTAATCCTTCCCCACTTGTAACCGATTCCCGAACCTTTTTTAAATCTCTGGTTTTGTTTTCCCGGTGTCTGATCTGCCCTTTTTAAAAAATGATCGATGACGACTCCAATATTTTATTCAAAACACTAGCAAAAAAAATTCCCCTAAGATTAATTTTTTTTATAAAAGGTGGGGAAAAGCATATATACGAATTTTTTTAGTCGCTACAGCAGTAGTAGCGCAAGTGGCTCAGTTGACAATGATGGTAGAAGCTATGCAAAGGCAGAACAATACCCAACATGTTAAAGCCGTTGATGCCTTTTGCGACCAATGTGGGGGAGACCATGCTCGTCTGAGTGCCAACAAGGAACCGAAACCAGTTACTTTGTGGGGAACTTCAACAGAAACAACAACCCTATATCGAACACCTACAATCCATGATGGAAGAGGCACCCTAATTTTTCATGGAGTAACCCCAACAACGCTCTGAATCTGACTAACCAGAAGAACCAATCGCAAGGATTCCAA
This sequence comes from Hibiscus trionum, assembly GCA_030270665.1. Classification (NCBI taxonomy): domain Eukaryota; kingdom Viridiplantae; phylum Streptophyta; class Magnoliopsida; order Malvales; family Malvaceae; genus Hibiscus; species Hibiscus trionum. Next base: position 20,232,984 of record BSYR01000057.1, on the reverse strand, counting down.
CAAACTATGCCGCGACAGTAGCCGCGGCAGCAACAGGCAGCACCCAGTGCTTTAGAGCAGACCTTAAATACCTTCATGACTCAGACAAGTACCTATATGTCCAACATGGATTTATTTGTTAAGAAAACTTAAGCTTTCATGGACAGGACCGAGATGAGAATGAAAAATCACGAGGAAACTCTAAAATCATTGGAAACTCAAGTGGGACAATTTGCACAAGTCTTGAACACCCGATCTATGCGAGGATTGCCCATCGACACCGAAGTCACGAGGAAACCCACTTACGAAAAGTGTAAGGCCATCAATACCACAAGCGGTAAGCAGCCAATCCAATCAGTTGCCCAGACAGAAGCAGGCAAGCCCGCCTCGGCAGATCTAAGACCTTCTGCCGCGGCATACCCTATTGATGCTTCCGAAAAATGTGAGGTACGTGCACACCCACTTGTTCCACAACAACTAAAACACCAGAAGTAGGACCAGCAGTTCAAGAAGTTTCTGGATATTCTTAAGCAAGTGCATATCAACATACCCATGGTGGAAGCCATACAACAAATGCCGAACTATGCAAAATTTCTGAAAGACATGGTTTCCAAACGAAGAAGAATCGAGGAATTTGAAACTATCGCCATGACAGAAGAATGCATGGCCATGTTGCACAATAAAACGCCACCCAAACTTAGAGATCCAGACAGCTTCCTCATACCTTGTGCCATTCGGAACCACTATGAAGGGAAAGCCTTATGTGACCTTGGGGCAAGCATCAATGTAATGCCCAAGTCGGTGTTTGAAAAGCTGGGAATTGGAAAATCTAGACCCACCACCGTCATGCTCCAGTTAGCCGACCACTCTTACGTGCATCCGAAAGGAAAAATTGAAGATATCCTAGTAAGAGTAGATAATTTTATTTTTCCTGCTAATTTCCTAATTTTGGACTGTGAGGCAGACGACAAAGCACCCATCATCCTTGGGAGACCGTTCCTAGCCACGGGCATAACTCTGATAGACATGGAGAATGGAGAGCTCACTATGAGGGTGGATGATCAGAAAATTAAGCTGAATGTCTTGCAACCCTTGAAAAAAGCTGACGACCGAGAAAAATATCAGGATATTCATGCCTCAGCAGACACCAAATCCAGCACAGTACTAGAGCACTCCAGCCACAGCCGCCAGGGTGAGCAACCTGGCAATTACACTGATCAAGAGAAACACAAGGACCCGCCCTGGCAGAGGGTAAAGCAGATGCTGCAGCAACCCAAGAAGTGGTTATGTTGGGAAATGCATGCGAATGCATTCCCAACATAACTTAAACTATTTTCTTTTATTTTCATATTTTAGGATTTAGATTTTAATTTCTTGCATTTTTATTCAGTTCTTAGGAAGTAGATTTAATTTTAGCATTTATTTATTCACTAATAATTTTTTTATTTCAGTTATTTTCGGAGAAACAATAAGCCCAAGAGAAAAGAGAAGAAGCAAGCCCAAATCTATCACCTATTCAAGCCTGCCCGCCATATCTGCCGTGGTAGATAAATGTTGCGTCCCGCCAAAACTAGCCGTTGTAGACTAGCCGTTCCCAGATGCCCGTTCTGTTCCAACAGCTCTCTGCCCGGGCAACTGCTGCCTCAGCAGATGAAATGACAACCCTCTTCACTCCTATTTAAACCCCCTTATTTTTTACTATTCACTCTTCTTACTCTCTCTTTTGCATATTGTTTCGCATATCCTCTTTTGCTTTCAGATTTTTTTTCTTCTTTTCCACAGATTTTCAAACTCTCACAACCCTCTTCGTACAAAAACACTAAAGCCCAAAATCAAGAATGGCAAGAACCCCACACCGCCACGCCGCTCGGGCAGAGTCTGAGGAATCTGTCCAATGCTTTGCTACACCGGAGGTTAAAGTCTGCCATAACGAGAAATTCAAAGAGATATTGGTGTGGGAAGAGCAAGGTTTTTTCTATGATACGGGGAAGGGGAACTTCGGGCTCGAGCACTTCATCTACTCAAAGACCGCACACCAAAAAGGGCAGATCTTTGCCCAGCAACCAAAGCCAACAAATTAGACAATGGTGCGCAAATACTATGCCCATGGGCCGACAGAGGAAGTGTCGACGGTGAATGTCTGTGGGCGACCAGTGTTTATCGACGAACACAAGATAAATCTGTTCTATGGCCTTCACATTCAAGAGGATTGACATACGAAGTTCCTTGCCTCCCTCACGACAGATAATTATGAGGCAATGAAGGAAAAGCTTTGCATTCCAGGGATAGTCTGGAATGAGGGAAAAAATAGAGGCGCCATCAATCGGCGGAACTTGCTGCTTGGGGCAAAATTGTAGAACACGTTCGTGAAGAGACGGCTGCTGCCCACATCCCACAACTCTACCATCGACACGCTTGGAACTCATCCACTCCATCATCAACAAAAGGTATATCAATGTGGGTGCGATTATAGCTAATGAGATTTATGAATGTGGGCAGAAAACAAAAGGGCGACTCTACTTCCCCAGCCTCATCATAGCGTTGTGCGAGAAGGCACACGTTGCGGCTGCCCCAACCGACACCATGATGCCGGACACAACCGGGTGGACGAAGGACATCATCCTTCAAAAAATAAAGATCACAACGACTACTCCGATGAACTTTGCCGCAGCATCAGAAATAGGCAACCAGCAACCATACCAACAGCCTGCCCCGACAACCACCATATGCGGCTTGGCAGCACAATTGTACAGAATGGAACGACGCCAGTTGACCTTCATGGCCTATATCCTGGACTTCAACAACGCCACCATCACTACCATCAAGGAGAAGTTCCCAACGGCCCAATTTTCGGAGTTCCCTGTCGAGATCTTTGCCCCGGCAGCACCAGAAACGCCTGCCGCATCCTCTGCCTAGGCAACCCAACCAGCTGCCTCCGCAACTCCAACCGCCCCAATCTCAACAGAGCCTCAAGTTCTCTAGAAGCCACGGCCATTGAAGTCCTCTCCATCTCCGATGACCGTGGTGATATAGCGGTCGCCCCAATCAGAGAAAAAAGGGTAGTCATCACGGGCGCTAGCCGACGCACCAGCACCATCCGATTAAGCCTACCTCAACTCCTTATCATCAGACTCGGTATGGAAAGACTCAATCCGGTCCGTCACTAGGAAACTTGAGCCCTCATTCTCCCTAGGCACAAAAAAAGCACTCTACCACCGAAGAAGTTTGCCCAAACAACAAAGACGGCGGCAAACGATAAGTCATGTAGAGAGCAGAACCAAGTCCACTTTCCCGCCAGCAGCCGCCGAGGGCGGCAAAGCGCTTCAAAGCCGTAGCTCAAAAGAGGATGATCGTAGATGATGAAACCTCATCCGAGACACCATCAATCTAAGCTTCTCTCTCCTTCTTCTATTTTATTTTTATCTAATCTATGCTAAATTTTGTGTATGTATGCATACATTGAGGAAAATGATCCTCTCGAGTTTGGGGGGTGGGGAATTAGCCCTCTAATTTTTTCTTTTGTTTTTCTTTTTCTTTTATTTTCTATTTTTGTATGTTTCTATTTTTCTGTTTTGTTTTTAGTTGCATTTAGGTTTTAATGTAACATGCCTTTATTTAAAATCTAATGAATTCTTGGTTTGAGGAAAAATTCTTGAGTAGCTTTTACCCGCCGCGGTTGATGGCCCGCTTAGGCGGCAACCTTAGCATGACTTTGGATTTGCTTAGAATCTTACTATGATCTGATCTTAAAGAAACACTCTTTGTGACTAGTTTGATTTTAGGACTTCTAGGAAACTTAGGTATTTCACCTAGTAAACTTGGGTAGAACTTGAAAAAAAAAGATATGTCCTAGAGGTGCCCGAAACTAGCTCTAGGATAAGCTAGAGGTGCCCGAAACCGGCTCTAGCAAAAAAAAAATGAAATCATTAGAAGTGCCTATCACCGGCTCTAGTGGTTTAATTGCAAAAGAAACTAGAGGGAAACCCAAATGAATTAAAGTGCTTATTAGAGTTTACTTAGAAGCCGAAGAATCATTATTATCACAAGGACCGCACATACTCACGAGATACATAGTTCGGTTCCGGGTAAGTCCATTGTCATTTGAAAGGTTGCTATTAGGCGTAAATAAATCTACACGGTATGTAAAGGTTGCTCAAGATGCTTTCTCGACTAAGTTTACATATGATTTTAAGTTTTGGCATGTTATTGTTAGATTGCATTGCTTGAGGACAAGTAATAGTTTGAGTTTGGGAGTGTGTTAAGTGTGCAAAAGTCATATATTTATGCATTAGTTTAGCTCAATTATTGTTGTTCTTAAGTATAGTTTAGTTGCATTTATTAGGAAAACATACACAAATCTGCATAGATTAGATATTCTGCCTTATTTGATGAACTTAATTGTTTTTACACAAAAGATACTGCTCAGGTGTGTTTTCTCTCTGTGCGCAGGTACTCGCCCAAGAAGATGCCGTCGAGGCAGCAGAGAGGGCAGAAGAGGAGAAGCTGGAAATTGATGGAGGAAGCCATTGGACCATCTGGAGAGCTGATCGAGAACTGACAAAGAGGAGAGGCCTAGAATGAAGAGCTGTGCTAACCCCTGCACACCATTCCAGACCTCTGCCGAGGTAAACACTAGTGTGCCGCCGAGGCAACAACTCGAGAAAGGGTGGAAAAATGCAAAGTGGTATGCGACTGAAAGAGCTCTTCAAGCCCGATTTTTGGAGACCGCTTGCACGTGCATTGGAGCCCAACAGACAAAAAAAGCCATGGTCAAAGTCAAGGTGGAAAAAGTCAAACGGGAATGTAGGAAGATTTAATGTTAGATTTGTTCTTTTAATGAGTTGTAATTAGATTCTAACTAGGATTCCCGCCCTAAACCGACTTAGACCTAGGCTCCTCCCCTATAAATGTAATCTCCTTGAAGGAGAAAACGAACAAGAGAGATTAGAGAGAAAACTCCTTGTCAAAAGACCCTTGTGTCGCCATCTGCATCATGTTCTAAACCTTCCCTAGGGCTAAGGGTTGGTTGTGTAGTAGTTGTGAGAGTTTTGCTTGTATTTGTTTAGGTTTTCAGTTTTTGCATTAAAATTCAAGGTTTGTTTACTCTTGGTTCTTCATTGTTGCAATCTTTATTGGGAGAGAAGAGAGCATCAATCTATTTGTTCTATATCGGGAGAGTTGGACTCACGAAACGAGTAAACACAGTTTTATCCAACTATAGGGTAAAGCTACTTCAGCTTAGAGATAAGTTAGAAGTTCAAAGGCTAAGAGAGGCTTCATAATCGGTTGGTGTTCATCCTTAGATTCACACCGGGAGGTATTATCTAAGACGTGTTCGCCAATAGTACTTCAAGCTTAGGGATAAGAGGAAATCATTGAAGGGAGCCTTGCCGAACCCTGAATCATCGCTTAACTGCCCAGACAATCACATTGGTCTCTGCCGAGGTGGGCATCTACCGAGGCATACTTGTGGGTGGCTACCGAAAGTTGTTAAGTTGATCTGCAAAACTGTGCCGAGACAGTGCATCCAATCTCCACACTATGAAGCATTCCAATACCGGCCCATTCTCTTACTCTGATTTCTCAATTTATTTTATTTGCTTTAATCTTAGTTTTAATCAACCAACTATTAATATTTGTGTTTTTACTTTTTACCTGTGCAGAAAGGTGAACTCCGAAAGGTTGTCACAATCCCTGTGGAGACGCTATCTTAAATACTATAACTTGGCACCATGTATACTTGTACGCAATTTGCGTATCACTTTTGCACGCAACAACGCATTCTAAAATTGTTGTAAAAAGCTCTATGCCCGAGCTTCGTCTTGTTTGTTTAAGTGGGGGAAACGCTTTGCTCATGTCAGAATATTGATTCTCCATATGAGCCTAGCAAGTACCTTCGAGACTCATGCCTTTTGTCTTCGTAAGAATATTGATTCTTTGAGGAGGCATAAGTTGTGAGTCCTCCTGAGTTGAACTTGATTCGTTTGTAGCCTATAATGAGGGAGAATCAGGGGTCTTGCTACCCTTAGTAGGGGAGAATAAGGACAGCTCGGGTACCCTTTTTAGATCCAAACCTTTGTGTGTGAATCTAGAATCCCACCCTAATAGAGCCATGTGGAAAACCTTAGACTTTTAGTTTGGTCAAAATTATTTCGTAAGGATAATCCGTGGAGACATGTCATGGAATGTTGGAATGTGCTGCCCAGAATTATTTGTACAATGAAATTATTTTAGACCTTTTAAGTTTTATTTCTGCTTTTTCATTTAAAAAGAGTACTAACCTTTTTGTGTGTTTTCTTTTGGGCGTATTTGTTTGTTGCATACATCTCATATTTAGAGGGGATCGATTCTAAAGCATGTTGCTCAATTATAAAAAGCTTCTGCCATGGATGGAAGGTACCTAAAAGAGGAAGACAAAATGGATGTACGCTACCAGACTGCGGTCAACCAGCAAACAATGAGAATTTGTCGAGTGATCACGTGGAGGAAACATCAAAGTATACTTACATCAGCGCTAAGCAGAATACCATAAGTCGCAAGTGCTATAGGACCACTTCGACGGTCCAACCAAGCAGAATTTGAAGATGATCATTGGTCTACTCGGCTTAGAGGCAATATTAAAAGGACCCAGGAGTGAGACGAGTTTGATAGAAGCATTACATCCTAAATTGAAGACGTAGCTAAGCATGTGACGTCAAGAAGCTACATTTCTTCTCCCCCACGTCAAACCGGTAGGGAAGGTAGACGAAGGCTTTAAAGGCTAATCAAAGAAAAACTGGGTGCTCAGACTGAGACGTATTTGTAGGACCTTTGATATTCAATGGAAGCTACTTCTAGAGCAATATCTTAATGGAATTGATGACCCCTCGTCTGCATTCATACATTTGTATTTTTGCTTGATTGTAGCTTGGATTAATTTATGTTGTGATCGCGACATATGAAACCAATCACATGACATAATTTTAAAAATAGAAAAAACATCTCACAAATACAATACTCGTTCTTAGTCCAGAGCCATAGTCATGGAAGACAAATTTACAACTTTAGAGAATGGTCACAAGGATACCCAAGACAATTGATAAAATGGAGAAAGAATTGAAGGAATAAATTGCACGAGCCCAAAGAAACATCGTCAGCCAGATAGTGGCTATGTTGGGTTTCAAGGACCTGGAAGAAGGAAAGGCGGTTGAAGCCGTTAATGTTTCGTCGCCACAGCCTGTGATGACAAGTCGGACATTTCCACCGAGTAATAGGTTCCAGATCCGTACAACAGAAACCTCAGCTCATACTCTGGCATGGTCTAGGATAAATCACGTGGAAAATCAAGGCTTTGAGGTGCAGGATGTCCATAAAGCAACTGATAGGTCCAGAATGAACCATAAGCTAGAAGATCAATGTGAGAGGCTCGAAGAGATCATCAGAGCCCTACAAGGAGGAAACATTTATGGTGGCGTAGATGCAAGGGATCTAAGTTTGGTATCTGATTTGGTGGTTCCTCCAAAATTCAGAACTCCCAACTTCGAGAAGTATGACAATGGCGGGACCAGTTGCCCTTCAATGCACTTGACCATGTATTGCCGAAAAATGTCGCCGCACTTGGAAAATGAGAAACTGCTGATTCATTGCTTCCAAGATAGTCTATCTGTGTCTGCTATCTGAAGGTATACCCAATTAAGTCGGGTCAACATACAAACTTAGAGAGATCTTTCGAAAGCTTTCCTCAAACAATATGAGTATGTGACAAATATGGTCCCAAGCAGGGTCGTACTGCAAGATATGGAACAAGGGCCCGAAGAAAGCTTTCGCCAGTATGTCCAGAGGTGGCTAGATGTGGCAGCCCAATTCCAACCTCCACTATTGGAAAATGAGGTTACTCCAATATTTGTGGAGACTCTAAATGGTCCCTTCTATGACTATTTGTTAAACCATGTCACCGAAGATTTTACAGACATGGTCATGAATGGAGAGTTGATATTGGCGACCATCAGAAGTGGAGACTGAGAGAGAAGAATATGATGGGCCCCCATAACTAGGGATGGCAAAAATACCCGGCCCCGACCCGACCCGGGATGCCCCGACCCGACCCGACCGAGTATTTTTTCTAAAATTTCGGGGATCGGGGCGGGGCGGGGCGGGGCGAGAAAAGCATGAAGTCGGGGCGGGGCGGGTTCAGGTATTTGCTAGAAATTCCCCGCCCCGCTCCGGTACATTTTTATTATATTTATAAAAAATATCACTATATATAAACACTTTTATGAGTTTTAAGCTATTTTTTGTTTTTGTTTTGGTTCGTGTTTATCATAAAAATTTGTTAGATGTTGTTCAAGTTTTAATATATTCGATTCTAATGGTCAATGATTCAAGTTTTTTCTTTTAAATATGTAATTTAACATGTGGATAATTTAAAATTAGTTTTATTTATTTTTTTATATAAGTTTGAAGTCCCTTGAAACCATAATTTGTGATTATGGCAGAAAATTAGTCGAATCTACCATTTATCGTCGACGAAAATTAAAAAATTTTAAATTTTTTTGGGCAGGGTCGGGTTTAAGAATTATTGTATTGGGGCGGGTCGGGTAAATTAATATTTTAATTCGGGGCGGGGCGGGGTCGGGTAAATTAATATTTTAATTCGGGGCGGGGCGGGGTCGGGTTTAATATCTTATAGATCAGGGCAGGTTCGGGGCGGCCAAAAACCCGCCCCGCCGCGCACCTTTGCCATCCCTACCCATAACTTAAACAACTCGAGCATGACTAGACTTCATGCCTTCCTGGAATAATGCTTTACAGTTTAATAATAGAGGATTTTCCCAAACATTGTTGGGGCATACCTAGAACCAACCTTTTGATTTTGCTCGTGAGCATTAGGGATCTTGTGTAAAGGCTTCCATGTTAAATCTACTTGTTTAAAGATGCATTCTCTTTTTTCTCTCAAGTGGAAAACATTTCTCATTTTTTTTTCATTCTTCATCCATTTCTCTTCAAACATACGTCTTCTTTGCAGAGTCTCTATAATTGATTGTATGCATGATTCTTGAATCTAATCCCTTGATTGAGGGGCAATAAAGTGTGTTCAGTTTAACGGGGAGATCCCATATATATTATGAGTGAATTTTCCTCTCAGACATTGTTGTTAGGGTCCTTGAATAAAGTGATAACTCTAAAACATCTACCAACTGAAGACTACTTCTCTTCGACGATGTTTGTGTATGAACTGACATTTGGCATTCCTTAATTTCCCTTCACGAAAAGAAAATAAAAATCCATTGTTGTCCCCCTTTGAGCCTGATATTTTTTAGATCAAAACCCTAACCAAGGACCACTCCTCACACTGAGGGCAAAGAGGATGAAAAGATGTTCCAGAATAAAGGAACATAAAAAGAAAAAAGAAAAAGAAAAAGAAAGAAAAAGGAAAAAGGAAAAAGAAAGAAAAAAGAAAAAGAAAGAGAAAAAGAAAGGGAAAAAGAAAAAAAGAAAAAGAAAAAGAGAAAGAAAAAAGAGAAAGAAAAGAAAAAAAGGAAGAGAAGAGAAAAAAGAAATGAAAGCTGAAGTACGAAGGAAAACTAGAAACGAATCCTTCAAATGAGACATGTGTCAAAAAAGGAAATGAACTTTATGGTGAAAACCCAAAATGGGCAGTCTAGGGTGATCCAGAGAAGAAAGGAATGAAGATTTCAAGAAATATTGATCCTTGGTTTAATTACCCTTAAAACATGTATTTGACCCTATATATCCATTCTTGGCAACCCGATCCTAGCCTACATTACAAGCCTTAAAGGACCATATGGATCATGCATGAATAATAGAGAAAAGGAGTTTGTCTTTAGAACACATTCTGCCTTATTGAGTTAACCTTTCTTCTTGGACCTCCAAACTTCTAATGTCTGGTCGAGATTAGAAAAGTGGGAAATTTAAAATTCAAGGAGTGGGTGAGTTAAAGAGAGCCACCTAAAAGTGGGGCACTATCCGGTTGATAGATTCATGAATCATTAATACTACGAATTTTGGGGCATCTTACTTCCATCTTTTCTATGTTTTCCATGATATTTTCTTAAAATCCCCATTTTAGCCTTTTCTTACATCTGTCATGACTCCTTCCTTTAAACTATCATTTCTAGCCTTTTCTTGCATCTTACAAGTAGGCGGACATAAATTCATGAAAAAACAAAAGATTTTTGGTATTGATCCCAACTGTAGGGAACCAGGAATGAGGGTTTTACATCGCTTCAGGAAATAATGAAGTAGCCGACAATTGAACCTCAGTTTGAACATGGGCATTGCCTTGCATGCGAAGGTAAAAAAGAAAAGAAGAAGAAGAAGAAGAAGCATATGTGTTGAAGAGTTTTAAGTGGACTGTGTTGTCAAGCAAAATCCACAATTAAGATGTAAGATCCCTAAAGCATAAAAAGGGATAGAGCCATGCCCAGTAGGCAAATTGTGCCATCAGATTGGGGCAAGTTATGTTGACCAAATATTCAAGATCCCTGACTTTGATAAGCCTGAGAAGAAGAGATTAAAGCGTCAACATCATGCAAAGACGTTCAAGGTGAAGGTTTAGCTTGTAAACACTTCAAGATGTCATGTAGGGGAAAGAATTTGAGAACTCACAAGAAGTATTGAAAGTGTTTAATGTTATTTTAAGGGGCATATGAAGACTTAGAGCTTTTAAGACTATTTAAGGAGGCCTTTCATTCGATATTGATGTATCAACTACAATGATAGTAGATATTGAGACAATTTCCTATGAAGATCAGATGTTTTCAATGAAACAAAGAGGTACAAAGACTGAGAATGGTGAAGTAGTGACAGTTGAAGAAATCCGTCCTTCCATCTAGGAGTACAAGATCACTGGATTAAGTGAGCAAATTTGCAAAGATAAGATATTTTCCATGAATTGAAAAGATACAATGAAATAGCACAACCATCTATCTGGACTGAGCGAGCAAACATGTGAATTCCAAAAAAAAGAAGGAAAAATTAATTCTGAGGGAAAAAAGAAAAAGGAATGAAACATGCATACATTTGATAGGCATCCTTAGGGGCATGCACATCATAATCATAGCAATCTGTCTATTTTTGACAGGTTTGGAACATTGCTTATCCATCCGAGCACAAAAAGGATGGAACCATTTTTTAGAATAAGCTTATTCATCCGAGCATGAGGAGGATGAGACCTTTATTTTTCAGCATCTGCTTATCTATCCGAGCATGAGGAGGATGAAGCCTTTTTCAGTTTGCTTATCTATTAGAGCATGAGGAGGATAGAACCTTCTTATTCATCCGAGCAAGAGGAGGATGGAACCCCTTTAGAACCTGCTTGTTTATTCAAGCATAAGGAGAATAGAACTTGCCTATCTGTTCGGGCATTCGGAGAATGGAACCTGCTTGTCTATTCAGACATAAGGAGAATAGAACTTGCCTATCCGTTCGGGCATTCGGAGAATGGAACTTTCTTATCTATTCAAGCATAAAGAGAATAGAACCCGCCTATCCATTCGGGCATATGGAGAATGGAATCTGCTTATCTATTCGAGCAAAAGGAGAATATAACCTGCTTATTCATCCAAGTGTAAGAAGGATGGAACCTTTTTTAGAACCTGCTTATCTATTCAAGAATAAGGAGAATAGAACCCGCTTATTCATCCAAGAATAAGGAGGATGAAACCCTTTTTTCAGAACCTGTTTATCCATTCGAGCATGACGAGAGTTGAACTTTTTTTCCAGAATCTGCTTTTGGGCATCAGGAGAATGGAACTTGCCTATTCGTCTAGGCATAAGGAGGATGGAACCTTTATCTTTCAGAACTTGCCAGTCTGTTTGGCAAAAGAGTCTTGACGGTTTGGTAATTGGTGAAATTTAGTGTCCTTTTGTTCTTTGCTCTATTCCTGTTTCACTAGAGTGACCAAAGAGGGGCAACTGTTGTCACTGAATTCACCTAAATTCATCATTTTCATTTTTTAAATTATTGTATTTTATTTTATTTATTTTTTAGTAGTAGTAGCAGCAGCAGCAGCAGCAGCAGTAGTAGTAGTAACCCCCTCGTCCCGGACCGGGCGGCTGACCGGTCCGAGCGAGTCACACGGGGATAATCGAGGCGAAACTCGTTAAGGCTCCACTTCGGTTACCGACCCTAGAAAACTTTTTCATTTATTATCTTGTATAGATGGGTTTAATTAAACCTATGTGTGACGCGACATCGGAAAACAAGGCTCACAATAAGTGTAACAGAAAACATGGCCTAAGCCCAACCCTTGAGACCCTTTAGAGATGTCAAAAGCCCATTTTCAGGCTTGTGTTTCGAAACAGGTTTTGCCCGTTTCGAAACACGGGCTCGAGTTCAAAAAGCCAAACACCCATACCGAAACGGATCCACCTCATTTCGGAACAAGTATCTATTTCGCCTAGCCGTTCCGAAACACGTTCCGGAACAGGCTCTCACAGTAGCCAAAGCGTTTCGATACCCCTATCGGAACAGGGGTTCACAGTAGCCAAACCGTACCGAAACGCGTTCCGATACGGGTGACCCTAGAACCACACCCGTTCCGAAACAGCCTTAGCCGTTCCGAAACGCCTGCAACCTGTGAGTTTCCAAAACCATCTTTAATCATCTCTAAACGATCCCAAATGCCCCCAACTACTTCATGAAGCAAAACACGACATGCAAACACAACTCTAGAGGCATACACCCTATTACAAACATGCTTGAACACACAAAGATACATGATAAGGGCATACATTCATAAAAATCAAGCATTCACCAAAAGAAGACGTATATTGCATTTTAAGGTTTCAAGCTTTAGACAAGAGCATACATAAGAGCATTCATGAAAGGGCACAAGGCCAACATACTAGGCATAAGCAAGCCTTAAACAAAACATCCACAAAACATAGGAGTCTAAACATGCTCCGAACACATAACAACAACATAAATCAAATGCTCAAATCCCATTGTTTGTCTATTACATCCATAACTTAGAAAATTCATACTTGATGATATCAAAAGCTCAACTAGCTCACTTGGAGGCCCTCTCCTTGCACAAGCAACCCACGGACTACGGATCTGCATTGTCGAACAAAAGAGAGCGTAAGCATAAAGCTTAGTGAGGGTAAGCTCATAAAACAAACCTCGACAATGCAGGGTCCAAGCACGAGCAACATAACCAAGGAAGAATGCATGTTTTCTTACCTTCGAAGCCACATGAGTCAAATATAGAAATGATGCATGAACATAATCTCAATATCAAGCCATACTCAACAAGCCCATAAACAAAACCATATGGAAACACATATATGAAACGTATTGGCACCTAGCTGTGACCCGAATACGCGGATAACAACTGTTGGAACTCACATCCAACACACAACTATTACCTTACGGTGGGATTACACTCATCACCATTTCACGCGGAGGGGATTCCACTCATCCTCACGCCCCATCGATGGGATTACACTCATCACCGACTAACATATAAAAGAAGATTTCCGGGCGAACCCGTACTCCATCTTGATGACTACCATCACCAAGACCACACGCGCATTTCGACTCTCGTGTGCACACTAAACATCCTAATGATCGATCATTTGTACCCAATCATACTAGTGCCAATACTTAACTCATTTCATTAATCAACCTCACAACTTTCTTACCAATTTCCGTGCTTAGCACGTACTCACCATGATTTACCATAATGCAGAACCATATCCTACACCCACATGCATATCACAATGCATCAAACATCATGCTTCAACACACATGTGTAGAACTAATGTTTTGATATAAAAATTGAAAAATGTTTTGGACTGATTTAAAAAGTATTTAAAACAAACTTCCAAAGTCCAAATATCTTGAAATAATTTTTAGGGATGTTTTTAAAAGGTTTTACATGTTTTTCAAAGCCAAACTTCACAAAACTGTCCAGGTGTTTCGAAACACCTTAGGGCGTTTTGAAACGAGGGATTCCAGTATCAAAATCGTTTCGAAACTTGTTTCGAAACGGGCTTACCCTGGATAAGGATTTTGCCCAGCGTTTCGAAACGGGCTATGCTGTTTCGATACGCCTACGTGGCTTCGACCACAACGGCTATAAACCCCAACGACTATTTTCCCAACTAACACTTAAACGTAGGGCGTTTCGATATGGGTCTAGGCGTTTTGATACGCGTTCCGAAACGGCCAGTGGCGTTCCGATACGAGTACCATGTCAGACTGCAACGACTCTTTCTACTTAAAGGGTGTTTCGAAACGGGTTCGAGCGTTTCGAAACGGGAAGCTGCAAAACTGCATTTATGGTGGGAATTAAAGTCCTCAACGGCTCTAATTCAATCCCAACGGCTAGCAATGGCTATAAACTCATCAAGGAGTATAAAAGGGACCTCCAAGCATCAAGTAAAGTCTAATGCTCATATTGTCAAACAACAAAGGATCAAGAATTGTCTTAGAGCTTAAATTGTCATTTATTGTATAGACAAACACTAGTGAGCCAAAATTTTCAAATTTGCTCAAGTGTTTTAGGTTTTGGGTGAGTGCTTAATTGTGCAAACAAACACCTTTTAGAGGGTTTTAAGTTTGCTTCTTGCTTCTCTTTGTAAGAGAGGGTTTCAATCAAGGCTTTGGGTAGAAAGCTTGATTGTGTATAAGGGTTACCTCCTAAGCCTAGAAAAGGGGACGAATCAATAGTGGATTGATTGGAAATCCTTAGTGGGGAGCTAAGGTAGTGGATGTAGACCTTGGTTAGAAGGTTGAACCACTATAAATCATTGTGTCAATTATCTTTTTAGCTTCCACAACCCTTCCACCCAAAAATCCACCTCTCCACCACTTAGTGAGCAACATCGGTTGAACGAATCGAGCTCCTCACAACTCAACAACATGTATATCACAATATACATAACAACATTAAATACAATTAATAATGAATCAAGAGGCCTATCAACATTTAGAAGTTCAACCAAAGGTCTCCTAAACTAAGCTTGAGATTAGACTACCAATCTAATCCCAACTCTAGGTGAGTTTACCAAGCCCGACCTAGGTCCACATGCTTTAACCAACGTTTGAAAACCAATTTAAAAACATAGAACCACTCACCGACTATTCCAAGCTCAACAAACTCAAGTCGATCAACCAACCAAAGCCAAATCAAACTTTCGAACTTCCCAGATTGGTTCCCGATGATTCTCCAACACGAAGCCTTGGTTCTAGTCATTCAAACACAAACAAAAGCAACCATAAACAACATCAAACACTGGAACAAACCCGGATTACCATTCAAGCAATTAAACTAGCCAAGAAAACTCCCAAAACATTGATTTCCGAGCAGCCACATTAACTCACTGAAATTTCCTATTTCCTCCATCCAAAAGGTCTACAAACACATCCAAAACAACCCCTAAACATTGTACAAACATCAGCCAACAAGTTCTCACCCAAAACAGCCCCAAAACCAACCTTAAACCCTTCCAAAACCCCCAACAAAACCCAAATTCATGAATCACCATAAAACCTTGTAAAAATCAAGTATATTGGACCTTTTAGATAGCAAACAACTTATCTAACATCAACAAATCAAAAACTTGAGTTAAAGCTAACAAAGTTCACATTTTTAATCCAAAACTTCAAAACTTCAAAATGAAAAATCATGGGTTTTAATGAAAACTAAAGGTATAGATATGTAGAGAATAACGAAGACAACTCAAAAATACGTTTACCTTTCAAAAACCTTCAAGGATGAGGAAGAAGGGTGATGGAATAGTGAACAACAATGGTGAAGAGAAGTTGTCGTTGAAATGCTTTTGGGAGGGGGAAGAAGATGAGTGAATAAAATGGGTGTTTTATTTTTAAAAGCCAAAAGACCATTTCACCCTTAATGAAATGAGGTATTTATAATAGAAGGAAACCCATGACTATTTGTTTCAAATTAAAATATGTCCAACACAATTTATTTTGAAAACAAAAACCCGAAACATTATTTTAATTATTTAAATTCACCCGACCCCCAAACTTGGGTGTTACAACTCTCCCCCACTTAAGGAATTTCATCCCCGAAATTACCTGAGTGAAACGGACACGGAAACTGCTCAAGCATATCAGCTTTCCTCTCCCACGTGGCCTCTTCCACACCTCTATGTCTCCACAACACCTTGACCAACTCTATGGTCTTACCATGCAACACCTTGCTATCCAAAGCAAGTATCTCAACTGGTTCTTCATTGTAAGACAAATCCGGATTCAGTTCTATCTCATCAACGGGCATAACATGAGACGGATCTGATCTATATCTCCTAAGCATCGACACATGGAAGACATCGTGGATCTTCTCTAAATCTTAAGGCAATCTCAAACGGTAAGCTACTGGCCCAATCCGCTCAACTATCTCATACAGACCGATAAACCTTGGACTCAACTTGCCTTTCCGGCCAAATCGCATTACCTTCTTCCACGAAGATACTTTCAGAAACACTTTCTCACCCACTGAAAACTCAATCTCTTTTCTCTTCAAATCTGAGTAGGATTTCTGACGATCGAAAACTGCTTTCAAACGGTAACAAATCTACTTCACTTTTTCAATAGTCCCCTTAAGCAAATCCGGCATAGGTAACAACTTCTGACCCGTTTCAGCCTAACAGATCGGAGTCCTACATCGTCTACCATACAATGCCTCATAAGGAGCCATCTGGATACTAGCCTGGTAACTATTGTTGTAAGAAAACTCAACTAAGGGTAAATGGTTCTCCCAAGAACCCTGGAAGTCAATCACACAACAACGGGGCATATCCTCTAATACCTGTATCACTCGCTCTGACTGACCATCTGACTGCGGATGATATGAAGTACTGAAATGCAAACGACTACCTAGGGCACTATGCAAACAACCCCAGAACCTCGATGTGAATCTCAGATCTTTGTCTGATACAATCGACTTCGGAACTCCATGCAACCTCACAATCTCGCGGATGTAAAAATCTGCCAACATATCTAAAGAATCTGTGGTGTTCACTGCTAAGAAATGGGCACACTTAGTGAATCTATCAACTATCACCCAAACAGAATTCTTCTTCGAAGGAGACAACGGTAACCCTGACACAAAATCCATGGTGATTCTCTCCCATTTCCATTCTGGAATTTTCAAAGGCTGTAACAAACCTGAAGGAACCTGATGTTCTGCCTTTACTCTTTGAAAAACCATGCAACGACTCACATACTCGGCTACATCCTTCTTCAAACCAACCCAATAATAATCATTCTTCAAATCTCGGTACATCTTAGTATTGCCCGGATGCATAGAAAAAGGACTCGAATGTGCTTCGCTCAGAATCATACGTCTCAACTCAACATCTTTAGGTACTACAACTTTGTCTCTGAAACACAACACATTCTCATCACTGAAACTATACTCTGTCGGTCTACCTTCTGCAATGTCCTGAACATGTGAAACTAGAGATACATCTTGCGACTGTTTCTCTCTGATCATCTGAATCAATGAAGGCTTCACTTGCAACTCTGTAATCAAACCACCATCCCCTGATACACTCAGTCTAGCAAACGTAGCTCGCAACTCAACTGCAACTTTTCTGCTCAACCCATCGGCCACTACATTTGCCTTACCCGGATGGTACTCAATAGTCAAATCATAGTCTTTCAACAGTTCAAGCCATCTTCTTTGTCTCAAGTTCAGCTCTCTCTGAGTCATCAAATACTTCAAGCTTTTATGATTAGTGTAAATCGTGCACTTCTCACCATACAAGTAGTGTCGCCAAATCTTCAACGTGAACACAACTGCTGCTAACTCAAAGTTGTGCGTAGGGTAGTTCTTCTCGTGCACCTTCAACTGTCTCGAAGCATAAGCAACAACTCTCTTTTCTTGCATCAGAACACAACCTTAACCTACGTAGGAAGCATCGCTATAGATCACAAACTCTTTCCCTGAAACTGGCTGTACTAACACTAGAGCATTCGCCAAAGCTTCTTTCAACTTCTCAAAAGCACTCTGTCTTGCATATGACCACTCAAACTTCACTCCATTTTGCAACAATTTAGTCAACGGAGCAGCTACTCTAAAGAAACCATCAACGAACCTCCTATAGTAACCAGCTAATCCTAGGAAACTCCTAATCTCTGTCACCGACTTAGGTTGTTTCCACTCAACAATAGCTTCAATCTTCACCGGATCAACACGGATACCTTCAGCTGATACCACATGGCCAAGAAACACAACCTCTCTAATCCAGAACTCGCATTTACTCAATTTAGCATACAACCGGTTTCTCATCAATCTCTGCAAAACAAGTCTCAAGTGCTCATCATGCTCTTCTTCTGATCTCGAGTACACAAGGATGTCGTCTATGAAAACAACTAAAAATCGGTCTAGATAGTCTCGGAAAACTCTGTTCATCATGTCCATGAAAGCTGCTGGTGCATTCGTGAGCCCAAACGACATCACAAGGAACTCATAATGACCATATCTAGTCCTAAAAGCTGTCTTCGGGACATCACATTCCTTTACCTTCAACTGATAGTACCCTGATCTCAAATCTATCTTCGAAAACACTGAGGCACCTCTCAACTGATCAAACAAGTCATCTATACGAGGCAACATATACTTGTTCTTTACTGTCAACTGGTTCAACTGCTTGTAGTCGATACACATCCTCATACTGCCATCCTTCTTCTTCACAAACAACACAGGAGCACCCCAAGGCGAACTACTAGGCCTAATAAAACCTCGGTCTAACAACTCCTGAAGCTGACTTTTCAACTCTTTCAATTCTTTCAGAGCCATACGATACGGAGCAATAGAAACTGGAGTAGACCCTGAAACAGTCTCAATCACAAACTCTACATCTCTGTCAAGAGGCAAACCTTGTAAATTTTCTAGAAACACATCCGGAAAATCACAAACTGTCTTGATATCTTTCGGTCTAACCTCGCTCATATTCAGATTCATCACATACGCTAAATAAGCCCCACAACCGGAGTCCATCAACCTATGAGCCTCTAAAGCTGACACAACATTCGACAAGAACTTAACGTTCTCGCCTACAACCACTACCTCGTAGCTATCAGAAAGCTTCAACGAAATTCTCTTTGTAACCCCCGTAGCCCGGTCTAGACGGTTGACCCGAACTACGAAGATTACACGGGGAAAACCAAAGTCAACCTGAAAGTCAACCTTGATTAACGACCCTTTTTTTTCTTTTTAGACTTGTCTAGATGCACACCAAACCTAGGCATACTCTTGAGATAAGCATACTCAAAAAATCACAGCAATCGGAAAACGATAAGGGACCCAATTGCACAAAATACGAATTTAGGGACCAAAACGTAAACTCTGAATATTATAAGGACTTAATCCACTTTTAAGTTATCATTATGAAATTAGTCATATTTCATGCTTCTCTGCCAAATTTCAACTCAAACGGACATCTCAAACTCATTCAATTGCATATACAAAGTTCAGGACCAAAACGTAAAGATTTCAAAACATATAACCGTCAATTTCAGTGCCCAACGGTCGGGTGTTTCGGAACAGGGATGACCCGTTCTGAAACGCGGGACCGTTCCGAAACCCGTTGCGCAACATGGTCTGGCAGTGGCAAAACTGTTCCGGAACGGCTCTGCCCGTTTCGAAACGCCTAGGCCATTTCAGGCCCTCTGTTCCGAAACGGCAGCACCTGTTCCGAAACAGGCTGCCCAGATTGCAGAAATTTCGCTGATTTATTACACAATTGATCCATCAAACATGCTCCAAAAGTAACCAAAATATACCAGCAAGTCATTCGACACTCAAGGAACATAATGGCATCAACAATTCATAAACATGGCATCAAACAAGGAAAGCCCTAATTCTATAGGCATGCATCCTATATTGAAAACCATTCAAACACCAAATCACCAAACAATCCTCATAAAGACCATTTACATGTTCCATCATCAACAACAACATAAAATCAACTTAGGGAGTCCAACATACACAATCTCATTAAACGTCAACATAAGAGATTCTCCCCCATTGCCTTTATTATATATAGCTATTAACCGAGACATACATCTCAAGTGGAGTTCTCCTTGAATCCCTTGCTTCTCGCTATTCCAACTTCAAATATCTGCATCGATGGACAAAAAGGAGCGTAAGCACATAATGCTTAGTGAGGAATGCTCAAAACCAAAACACCATCAATGCAGCGAGTCATAAAACCTCTTTTAAAAGCATTACAATTCGATAAACCAAAGCAATGTTTGAAAACCCTTTTAACAACATGCTTAAATCATGCATTGCTCAAACGGGAGAACCAACCCTTAGCTTAGAAAAGCTAAGTAATTCACTTCAAAGCACAACCTTGCAAAACCATCAATTTAACCATTCCATGCATGAACATCGTATGCAAAGTTAAATACAAAATCCTTGGAAAACACTTCCACTTCACAACATACATTTCTCATACATTGAAAATCATTTCAAAGCAAGAAACCTTTAAAAACCACCTCCTCATTCAATCTATCTCATGCATTAAACAAATGCAACATATGAACCACAAAATCAATATTTGCATTTCATGCCTTTAAAAACAAGTCTTCACAAGACTTCAATGCACTAAAGAGATTTCATGCACACATGCACCATTCTCATTAGAAAATAAACTCTTGTTCAAGCTAACAAGTAAACATGCATTTATAGAACATTACACACACTTCTCATGCAATCATGAATCATTTCAAGCATCTCAAGCTTCATCATATTCAAGAACATTATATTGGCTTCCAAGTGATAATTCACAAACCATCATAACGCAAGACACAATCGGATACGCGGATTACAAGCGTTGTCCCCACGCTTCATACACACTACCAATCACAAGGTCCTCATATGGACTTTTAAACACCATATGACCTTAACATTCACAAGGTCCTCAAATGGAATTTTAACCACCATTATGACCTTACCATACACAAGGTCCTCATATGGACATTTAAACACCATATGACCTTAACATTCACAAGGTCCTCAAATGGAATTTTAACCACCATTATGACCTTACTATCACTCATTGGTAGTTGTATAACATCACTAATGAGATCACGGGACATACAAGATCCACACATGGACTTTACACCACCATTGTGATCTTACCATACACAAGGTCTTCAAATGGAATTTTAACCACCATTATGACCTTAATGTACACAAGGTCCTCAAATGGAATTTTAACCACCATATGACCTTAACACAAGACCCACCCATGGACTTTTAAACACCATGGTGTTCTTAACCATCTCGTTAATGTACTTGGATGGAGTTACCGGTTCAATCACAACCACTCCACATCCAAGGCGACTTTATTCACGGTGCACCCAATCCTATAGCCGGCTAACTATATCCGATTCAAGTAACCAAGAACCACTTACATCACTTACCAATATAACCAATTTACCATATTAATCCATTGTTTTACAAGCATAACCAAAATGCCAAAACCACCAATTACCATCATCAATCCACTGTTTTTGAAGCATTACACAAAGCCATTAAACAACATGCAACACTATGCATCAATTCCATAATTCCAATGTACAAAACCAAGGATCTCTTACCTTGAGCATCCTACACACATGGCTTTCAAAACCAGCATTAAACCATGCTAAAATATGCTTTCAAAACAGAATTTAAACATGCAAATCACATGCGTTGCATCCAACAATCACAAGTGCTTTAAAAACCAATTCATAACACAACCAAGAGAGAAATTCCATTTACTTACTCTTGAGCTTAGCTAAGTTGTTTAGACTTAAACTAAGCTCCCAAAACCTCCAAACCTTGGTTTTAAAGCTGAAAACCCAACTTCACTCACCGATTTCCGTTTCGCCACTTGCCGAAACACCAATCAAGCTTCCGGATCAACACCACAAGGATCCGAAGATGTCTCCCCTTTTTTAAACACAACAAAACAGTAGATTAATGCACCATCATGCATTAATATCCTCAACCAAGACACCTAAACTCGCTGCTCACATCAACACTCACATTTCGGCTACCAAACACAACCGAAATCACATCCAAACACTTCCAAAACTTAACCCAGCCAAGATCCATCACTTCTAACCATTTTTAAACATCAATTAACATCCAAAATGATCCCAAACTCGTCCTTATACCTCCAGCTATAGCAGAACATCAAGATCACCCCAAAAACCACCATAAACTCAAACAAAACTTAGGAAAATCAACCTATCCGGGATTGCATTGATCAAACCTCAATTTCTCATCAATTATACATCCAATTTACATTAAAAACACACCTCAAAACAGTGCCCAACCATTTCATACGAATTCCATCACAAATTAACCAAATCTTGTATTTTAAAGCCAAGATCAAGAACACAATTGAAAAACCTTTAATAAAACACAAATCAAGGATTGAGAACTTGGGAATTTCAGTAAAGAACTGAGAATTTAGAGGCGAAGGACGTTCATACCTCTAAACTTGAGTTTCTCCCTTTTTGGAACCACAATTCTTGAAAATCCAATAAGCAAATGCTAAGGTTTTGTTGTAGAATTGATTAGAGATCAAATGAGGATTGAAATCTAATCTTTAGTTGTCAAAATCAGAGAGAATTTTGCTGGAGAAATGTGTTTGGGTTGAGAGAAAAGTTGAGAGAAAAGAAAATGGAAATTTAGAGAAAAGTTAGTTAAAATGCCAAAATATCTTTTCCCTCCTTTTGCACTTAATTAAAAACCATTAATTAAATTGATTAATATTCAGAAAAATCTGGAGAAACTCTTTTGGGTAAATAGCTCCTTAAAGATTCAAAGTTTCAATCCTTTTTAAAACAGTCACCCAGTTTTCAAAAATTACATTTTGGTCACTAACCCAAAATGTCACTCTTCCAAACCTCATTTTGTAAAATTGATTTCACCTTTCTCTTATATATAATAAAAGAGGATTTTAAGACATTTTTCCATATTTTTAATGCAACCCGAACTAGGCTTTCCTAAATTCACCCTTTTATATTCGAACCGCAACCCGACCGGTCCGGGCCAAACCCAAAACTTCTAAGCCCAAAATTGGGGTGTTACACTCTTTGTCTCAAAATCTACACTAGCTCCGTGCTCAACCAACCAACCCATACCCAAGAAGATATCAAAACTGTAGAACGTAAGCTCCATGATATCAACAGGAAACACATAACCCTGAATCTTCAGCGGACACCTCCTATACATCCATCTAACTACAACTATCTCACCAAAGGAACTAGTCACATGCATCCCTACATCTAAGATCTCAACAGGTATATCTAACTTCTTTGCATGCTCACTCAAAATGTAAGAATTCGTGGAACCCGAATCAACTAAGGAAAGCAAAGACATAGACTGTAACTTAAAATTACCTGCTATCACATCTGTGTCATTCCCTGCCTCTCTCTGTGCGTAGACTCTAGTTGGTCCACCGGCCTCTGTCTGAACTGCAACTACACGAGCAAGATTCCTCGGTGCCTCTATCCTAGGTGCATCAGCCCTCGGCTGGAAGTAACCACGACCGCTCCCACGGCCTCTCTGATAGTCAATCGCTCTCGCAGAAGCCTATGCCAGATTCGGTGCCTGTGCCGCCTGATGCGGACACTCTCTCCTGAAGTGGTCTCTCGATCCACATTTCTAGCAAGCATGAAAATTCCCCCAACACTCTCTTGAATGTTGTCTCCCATATAGGGCACACTCCGTCAAACACCCTCCAGCTATCTGGCCCTGATGGCCTCTACCATGGTGGCCACCGCCACGCCTATGATCAAACTGATGTCCACCTCCTCGATGCCTCTTGGCATCACCACGGTCGAAGTTGTTGTGCCTCTTACCTGAACTGGATCCTCCCGAACGCTTGGTCAGCCCCAAGCTATGCTCGATGTCCTTGGCCCTAGCGACCAAGACATCAAAATCAGAATAATCTATGGCTAAGGTGTACCTCTTGACTTCCTCATGAAGCCCATACCTGAACCGATCACAACTGTCCCTCTTAGTAGGAACCAACTTCGGAGCATACTGCCTCAACGGGACAAAACGAATCTCATAATCTGTCACTGAGGTGTCTCCCTGAACAAGAGCCATGAACTCCCGCTTCTTGTCATCTAGATATATCGGGCCCAAATACCTCTTTCTGAAAGCGGTCTCAAAGAAATTCCAACTGATCTCGGCCTTAGGCACGCCGGTAGTAATGGTGACACACCAGGTGTAGGCGTCACCCTGAAGATACGAAACTACACAGCCCAACTTACAAGCCCCAACACATCCCATCTGAGCTAAAATACGGACTGTCTTCTCTAGCCACAACTCTGATCGCTCAAGTGTAGATCCCCTGAACACATCTGCTCCTAGGCTATGGAGCCTCTCTAACGGTAAGGTAGCATTATCACCTCTCGGCTGAGCTGCAGCCTGAGCTCCGGCAACTGCAGCCTGAAACGCTCCCGCTATAGCTTGAACTAGCGGAGCCATGTCTATCCCTGCAGGACCTTGGCCACCCCGGCCAACCTGTGGTCCCGTTCCCTCAACTCCAGCCTCGCCTCCCTCACCAGGAGGAGGAAGTGGTGGTGGTGGAGGAGCTCCAACTCCAACAACAGGCTCTTCCACATGAGCCTCTACTCCAACCTCCGGCTCATTAATAGGAGCCGCAGCACGGGGTTCATGACGAACCAACCTGGGTCTACCTCTAGGCCTCGACATAACCGCTCACAGATAACAACTACAATAACAACAACAACATACAAGAATCGGGTTAGCAAGGCCAAGGGTCCAAGTGGCTCAAGTATGTTTCCCTCACTTAAAAATCCTTTTTCCGATGTAATAGAAGCAATGTGACTCTACTCAACATGCTTCAAACAACACACAGCAACGATCAACTTAAACAAACAAACTTACATGGCAAGCAAACACTTTGCAATTGCAATACAAGAACTTAACTTACCTCACTTACCTGCCCAAGGTCTCGGAAACTTCAGGCTCTGATACCAACAAGTGTAACCCCCTCGTCTCGGTCCGGGCGGCTGACCGGTCCGAGCGGGTCACACGGGGATAACAGAGGTGAAACCCGTTAAGGCTCCACTTCGGTTACCGAACCTAGAAAACTTTTTCATTTATTATCTTGTCTAGATGGGTTTAATTAAACCTATGTGTGACGCGACAGCGGAAAACAAGGCTCACAATAAGCGTAACAGCAAACAGGGCCTAAGCCCAACCCTTGAGACCCTTTAGAGATGTCAAAAGCCCATTTTCAGGCCAGTGTTTTGAAACAGGTTTTGCCCGTTTCGAAACACGGGCTCCAGTTCAAAAAGCCAAACACCCGTACTGAAACACATCCACCCCGTTTCGGAACATGTATCCATTTCGCCTAGCCGTTCCGAAACACGTTCCGGAACAGGCTCTCACAGTAGCCAAAGCGTTTCGATACCCCTATCGGAACATGGGTTCACAGTAGCCAAACCGTATCGAAACGCGTTCCAATATGGGTGACACTGGAACCACACCCGTTCCGAAACAGCCTTAGCCGTTCCTAAACACCTGCAACCTATGAGTTTCCAAAACCAGCTTTAATCATCTCTAAATGATCCCAAACGCCCCCAACTACTTCACAAAGCAAAACACGACATGGAAGCACAACTCTAGAGGCATACACCCTATTACAAACATGCTTGAACACACAAAGATACATGATAAGGGCATACATTCATAAAGGCCAAGCATTCACCGAAAGAAGACGTATATTGCATTTTAAGGTTTCAAGCTTTAGACAAGAGCATACATAAGAGCATTCATGAAAGGGCACAAGGCCAACATACTAGGCATATGCAAGCCTTAAACAAAACATCCACAAAACATAGGAGTCTAAACATGCTCCTAACACATAACAACAACATAAATCAAATGCTCAAATCCCATTGCTTGTCTATTACATCCATCTTAGAAAATTCATACTTGATGATATCAAAAGCTCAACTAGCTCACTTGGAGGCCCTCTCCTTGCACAAGCAACCCACGGACTACGGATCTGGATTGTCGAACAAAAGAGAGCATAAGCATAAAGCTTAGTGAGGGTAAGCTCATAAAACAAACCTCGACAATGCAGGGTCCAAGCATGAGCAACATAACCAAGGAAGAATGCATGTTTTCTTACCTTCGAAGCCACATGAGTTAAATATAGAAATGATGCATGAACATAATCTCAATATCATGCCATGCTCAACAAGTCCGTAAACACAACCATATAGAAACACATATATCAAACGTATTGGCACCTAGCTATGACCCGAATACGCGGATAACAACCGTTGGAACTCACATCCAACACACAACCATTACCTTACGGTGGGTTACACTCATCACCGTTTCACGCGGAGGGGATTCCACTCGTCCTCACACCCCGTCGATGGGATTACACTCATCACCGACTAACATATAAAAGAAGATTTCCGGGCGAACCCGTACTCCATCTTGATGACTACCATCACCAAGACCACGCGCGCATTTCGACTCTCGTGTGCACACTAAACATCCTAATGATCGATCATTTGTACCCAAGCATACTAGTGCCAATACTTAACTCATTTCATTAATCAACCTCACAACTTTCTTACCAATTTTTGTGCTTAGCACGTACTCACCATGATTTACCATCATGCACAACCATATCCCACAACCACATGCATATCACAATGCATCAAACATAATGCCTCAACACACATGTATATCACAATATACATAACAATATTAAATACAATTAATAATGAATCAAGAGGCTTATCAACATTTAGAAGTTCAACCAAAGGTCTCCTAAACTAAGCTTGAGATTAGACTACCAATCTAATCCCAAATCTAGGTGGGTTTACCAAGCCCGACCTAGGTCCACATGCTTGAACCAACGTTTGAAAACCAATTATAAAACATAGAACCACTCACCGACTATTCCAAGCTCAACAAACTCAAGCCGATCAACCAACCAAAGCCAAATCAAACGTCCGAACTTCCCGGATTGGTTCCCGATGATTCTCCAACACGAAGCCTTGGTTCAAGTCATTCGAACACAAACAAAAGCAACCACAAACAACATCAAACACTAGAACAAACCCGTATTACCATTCAAGCAATTAAACTAGCCAAGAAAACTCCCTAAACATTGATTTCCGAGCAGCCACATTAACTCACTGAAATTTCCTATTTCCTCCATCCAAAAGGTCAACAAACACATCCAAAACAACCCCTAAACATTGTACAACCATCAACCAACAAGTTCTCACCCAAAACAGCCCCAAAACCAACCATAAACCCTTCCAAAACTCCAACAAAACCCAAATTCGTGAATCATCATAAAACCTTGTAAAAATCAAGTATGTTGGACCTTTTAGATAGTAAAAAACTTATCTAACATCAACAAATCAAAAGCTTGAGTTAAAGCTAACAAAGTTCACATTTTTAATCCAATACTTCAAAACTTCAAAATGAAAAATCATGGGTTTTAATGAAAACTAAAGGTATAGATAAGTAGAAAATAACGAGGACAATTCAAAAATACGTTTACCTTTCAAAAACCTTCAAGGATGAGGAAGAAGGGTGATGGAATAGTGAACAACAATGGTGAAGAGAAGTTGTCGTTGAAATTCTTTTGGGAGGGGGAAGAAGATGAGTGAATAAAATGGGTGTTTTATTTTTAAAAGCCAAAAGACCATTTCACCATTAATGAAATGAGGTATTTACAATAGAAGGAAACCCATGGCTATTTGTTTCAAATTAAAATATGTCCAACACAATTTATTTTGAAAACAAAAACCCGGAACATTATTTTAATTATTTAAATTCACTCGACCCCCAAATTGGCCCAAAATAAAATCAAAATTAATCATTTTCTTCTCTTATATGCATCATTCAACCTCAATCTTCTGATCTAGGGTTGAAGAATGAAGGTTTAGATCGAATCAGAAGAAAAAGGGGGAGAGGGTAGCCACCTGCGCAGTCACGCGTCTGGCGCGTGCGGTCCATGTGCGGGGGTTGGCTTTCCACCGCCCGATCGACGCCTCTATTCACGCTGGCAGCCACGACGATCAACCATTTTGAGGCTAGAGAGGAGCGCCAGAGATCGCCCAGCCCAAGTCGAGTCCATCCCATGCCGCCGCCGGTTACCTGGAAAACAAGGAGAAAAAGAGGTCAAACCCTAGCTTGAATTTGGGGAGAAATTCATCCCCAAATCTGAGCCATTTCAATATGTAATTTTGAAAAACAAGCAAGATTCAAGTTGTTTGTCTGATTTTTGCTATTGTTTAGGGATTAAAAACGGATTTGAGGGTGTAAATCTGGGTTTCTAGAAACTATTTAAACCCCCATCCCTCATTATTCAGGATCCAAGAATCATCCGAATGCCATTCGAATTTGATTCAAAAAAAAGTTGTAAATGCTTGTAATTCCTCAGTAGAAGTTTGAAGAAAGTCAATACAAATTTCCAGTGAGCTTTGTTGAAGAATCGAATCAAGTATTTGTTCATAATTTGGTATGGTGTTTTTTTCTTTTAATCTTTTGTCTTAAATATGTTGTTTAATTTGATGTTTAAATTGCATTTGATTGTTGAAAGTAGAAGTTTATAGTTTTAATTTGTTTTTTATTCGAATTATAATTAATTTTTGGACTCTTTTTGAAATGATTTTCAAAAAAATAAAATAAAAGCCCTTCATCCTTTTAGCCCTTGAAGAACACCAAGAACATATAAAAGATTATTTATTTTTGGGTGTTTGATCCATTTTTAAAACTAAAGAGGAAAGAAAAAAGTGTTTATAAGAAATGAATGGGTTTTATACCTAAATCTTTTGGGCTTATTACCTCCAGTAAAACCTCCCCTTTTCACACCTCATTCACTCAAAAAAATTAAACTTTAAATTTTTGCAAATTTGTCATTCCCTTTTATAAAATAAAACCTTGACTTTTGTTTTCTTTAAACTTTGGCCATCAAATTTTTTCTTTATTTCAATTTTTTTTGGTAAAAAGAGAATAATAAAGAACTTATAAATATATATATTTTAAAAATAATAAAAATTGAATCCAAAATTTTTAAAACATGACTTTTTTTAAAATAACCTTCATTTAAAAAAATAATATATAATAATGTGGTTGAAATAAATTTAAAAATTAATTCATCTTGTTAATTTCTTGCTTTCCTCTTGTTTAGTTTAGGTGGCCTTAAGGTTAGGATCTAAAAAGTTAGAGCTTTTTCTTTAAATAAAATGTCTTTAAACAAAAATAATAATAAAATAACTTAAATAAACTTTAACCCAAAAAATAGGTAAAATACTTAGACTATTTAGGCTAATAAACATTGAACTTAGAATAAATAAATTTTTTCAACACATTTAATCTTTTTTGATGGCTTGTTTAAAAAAGTGAATTTAACAAATGTGGTGTCTTACCAAACCAAAATGACGGGTTAGCGCCATGAGTGTTGGTAGTGATTGAAGTTCATTTTCTCGGCGGTAAGACCGTTAAAATAGACTTATATTCATAAAACGGACGAATAAATCGAACCTTTGTGAACTTTCAAATTCCAACTTTTTTAAAATTATTTTTGAAATCAATAAGGTACCATTTTTTGTGCGTTATAGGGTGCTAACCTTTCCCCATACGTAACCGATGTAACCCCCTTAACCCGGCCCAGACGGTTGAACCGAATTAAGAAGTTTACACGGGGAAAACCAAAGTCAACCCGAAAGTCAACCTTGATTAACGACCCTTTTTTTTCTTTTTAATCTTGTCTAGATGCTCATTAACCCTAGATGTGTTCACAACAACGTCATACCCAAAGATCATAACCATCAGAGAACATTCAGGGACCCAATTGCACAAATTACAACTTTAGGGACCAAACTAGAAATTCTGGGAATTACAGGGACTTAACCCAATTAAAAATTACCAATATGAAATTAGTCATGTTTCATGCTTCACTGCCAAATTTCAGCTCAAACGGACATCCAGAACTCATACAATTGCAAAAACATGTTTTAGGACCAAAACGCAAACATTTCGAAACACATAACCGCCAATGTCAGCCCCCAACGGTCAGGTGTTCCGAAACAGGGAGAACCTGTTTCGAAACGCGGGGCCGTTCCGAAACGTGTTCCGAAACGGGGACTGGCAGTAGCATATCCGTTCCGAAACGGTTCCTCCCGTTTCGAAACGCCCTGGCCATAACAGGCCCATGTTCCGAAACGGTAGCGATCGTTCCGAAACGACCTGCCCAGATTGCAGCAACTTTGCTGGTTAAACACAACATTGACCCACCAAACATGCTCCAAAAGCAACCAAATCACACCAGCAAGCCATTCAACATATAAGGAACATAAATGCATCAAAACTAGATACATAACCACCCCTAGGCACAACAACACATTAAACTCATTCGATACACACTCATGCTTTTAAGACAAGAAGCATAGCAAAACAAGTTAAGCACGAGAAGATTCAAACGTTCCAACATTAGTTCACATGATACAAAATTGTAAACCAAACTTGTCCAACATATACAACCTCATAAACATCAACATAAGAGATTCTTTCCCCCATTGCCTTTATTAACTATAGCTATTAACCGAGACATACATCTCAAGTGGAGTTCTCCTTGAATCCCTTGCTTCTCGCTGTCCAAACTTCAAATATCTGCATTGATGGACAAAAAGGAGCGTAAGCACATAATGCTTAGTGAGGAATGCTCAAAACCAAAACACCATCAATGCAGCGAAACATAAAACCACTTTTAAAAGCAACTCGATTTCATAAACCAAAGCATTGTTTGAAAACCCCTTTTCAACAACGTGCTTAAAACCATGCATTGCTCAATCATGAAAACCAATCCTTAGCTTAGAAAGCTAAGCAAGCCTTTTCAAAACATAAACTTGCAAAACCATCAATTTAACCACACCATGCATAAACACCATATGCAAGGTTAAATTCAAACCCTTGGAAGTCACTTCTAATTCACAACATACCTTTCTCATCCTTGATTATCACTTTAAGCAATAAACCTTTTAAACCATTTTCTCATTCATTAAAACACATGCATTACAAATGCAACATATGAACCACAACATCAATATTTGCAACTCATGCTTTTGAAAACAAGTCTTCACAAGACTTCAATGCACTAAAGAGATCTCATGCACACATGCACCATCCTCAATAGATAATCAACACTTGTTCAAACTAACAAGTACACATGCATTCATAATACATTAAGCAAATCTCATGCAACCATGCATCAATTCAAGCATCTCATGCTTCATTATATTCAAGAACATTATATTGGCTTCCAAGTGATCAACCAAATCCACTTTTCAACTCAACATCCAATCGGATACGCGGATCACAAGCGTTGTCCCCACGCTTCATACACACTACCAATCCAAGGTCCCCAAATGGACTTTTAAACACCATTTGACCTTACCATTCACAAGGTTCCCATGTATGGACTTTTAAACACCATACAACCTTAACTTTCACAAGGTTCCCATGTATGGACTTTTAACCACCATACAACCTTAACTTTCACAAGGTTCCCATGTATGGACTTTTAAACACCATACAACCTTAACATGCACAAGGTTCCCATATATGGACTTTTAAACACCATATAACCTTAACTTTCACAAGGTTCCCATGTATGGACTTTTAACCACCATACAACCTTAACTTTCACAAGGTTCCCATGTATGGACTTTTAAACACCATACAACCTTAACATGCACAAGGTTCCCATATATGGACTTTTAAACACCATATAACCTTAGCATCACCAATTGGTAGTTGTATAACATCACTAACGAGATCCGGGACACCCTACACAAGATCCACACATGGAATTTACACCACCATTGTGATCTTAACAAGCACAAGGTCCACCAATGGAATTTTAACCACCATTATTACCTTTGCTTACCCAAGGTCCTCGAATGGAATCTCAACTTCCATTATAACCTTAACCAACTCGTTAGGATACTTGGATGGAGTTTACCGGTTCACACTTAACCACTCCACATCCAAGGCGACTTTATTCACGGTGCACCCAATCCTATAGCCGGCTAACTATATCCGATCAAAGAACCAAGAACCACTTACATCACTTGCCAACATAACCACCTTACCACATTAATCCTTTAATTCACATGCATAACCATAATGCAAAATTCATCATTTACCATCATCAATTCACTGTTTTTAAAGCATTACACAAAGCCATTAAACAACATGCAACACCATGCATCAAAACCACAATTTCCATGTACAAAACCAAGGATCTCTTACCTTGAGCATCCTTCACATATGGCTTTCAAAACCATCATTAAACCATGCTAAAACATGCTTCCAAACAGAATTTAAAACATGCAAATCATATGCATTGCAACCATCAATCACAATTGCTTAAAAAGCCAATTCACAACACAAACCAAGAGCGAAAATCCATTTACTTACTCTTGAGCTTAGCAAAGTTGTTTAGACTTAAACTAAGCTCCCAAACCTTCAAACCTTGGTTTAAAAGCTGAAAACCCAACTTCACTCACCGATACACAAAACAAGGCTAGCCAACAAGCCTTCCAAGCATCCGAAACCTTCCACACCACCTCAAATGCTCACGGATCGATCTCCCCTGTTTCAAACACACAACAACAGAAGATTAATGCATCATTATGCATTAAAAACACCAGCAACACAACTAAACTCGCTGCTCATTGCAAATCCATCATTTCGGCTACCAAACACAACCGAAATCACCTCCAAACACTTCCAAAACTTAACCCAGCCAAGATCCATCACTTCTAACCATTTTTAAACATCAAATAACATCCAAAGTGATCACAAACACGTCCTTATACCCCAGCTATTACAGATCATCAAGATCACTCCAAAAACAACCAAAAACTCAAGCAAAACTTAGGAAATTCAACCTATTCGGGATTGAATTGATTAAACCTCAATTTCTCATCAATTTAACATTCATTTAACATCAATTTGACACCTTAAAACACAGCCCAATCAGATCATACGAAAATCCATCAAAAATCACCAAATCTTGCATTTTAAAGCCAAAATCAAGATTACCATTGTAAAACCTTTAATAAATCATAATTCAAGGATTGAGAACTTGGGAATTTCAGTAAAGAACTGAGAGTTTAGAGGAGAAGGACGTCTTACCTCCAAACTTGAGTTTCTCCCTTTTTGGAACCAAAATCTTGAAAATCCAATAAGCTAATGCTAAGGTTTTGTTGAAGGATTGATTAGAAATCAAATGAGAGTTGAAATCTAGTCTTTAGAAGTCAAAATCAGAGAGAATTTTGCTGGAGAAATGTGTTTGGGTTGAGAGAAAAGTTGAGAGAAAAGAAAATAGAAAATTTGAGAAAGTTAGTTAAAATGACAAAATATCTTCTTCCCTCCTTTTTACTTTATTTAAAATACATTTATTAAACCTTTAATATTTTAGAAAAATCTGGAGAAACTCCCATTGGGTAAATAGCTCCTTAAAGATTCAAAGTTTCAATCCTTTTTAAAACAGTCACGCAGTTTTCAAAAATTACATTTTGGTCACTAGCCAAAATGTCACCCTTCCAAACCTCATTTTGCAAAATTGATTTCACAGTTCACTTATATATATTAAAAGAGGATTTTAGGACATTTTTCCATATTTTTAATGCAACCCGAACTAGGCTTTCCTAATTTCACCTTTATATATTCGAACCGCAACCCGACCGGTCCGGTCCAAACCCAAAACTTCCAAGCCCAAAACCGGGGCGTTACAACCGACCCCTCTTAGGAAATTTCGTCCCCGAAATTTCAACTGGCGAAAAGAGCACTACCAAACTTCTCAAGCAACACGCAAAACAACACAAGAGACTTAACCACCACTGAACACTCTCTCCACAAACTCCACCCAAACTCAACACCACCACATACTGTTCCCAAATTCCAGAACACCCAAAGTTAAGCACAACTTAACCTTTCACACTTCCGGGCTGCACATAGCCCCAACAACTACCTGAAGAACCTCAAATTTTTTTACAACATATTCCACCTTAACACACAACTCCCAAAACTTGTTCACACAGTGACACCAACCAATTCAATCAGCCACTATGTAACACACAACCTTCACTGCTTCTAATACTCTTTGCAACCTCCCCGACCTCTTTCAAAGATTTCTCAACAAGCAAAAATTTCTTAAGCATCAACCGCCTACCCAAACTCCTCAACATAAAGCTGACATTCCTTCACATCTGCTGCTGTCATTGTCATAACAACTCACCAGGGCTACTCACACAAAATCCAAAATTTACATCACAAACCCCAACCTTGACTCCGCCAGCCATTCCACACACCACCAACTGATTTCAAAAGAAAATTCACTTACTCACAACCAACCAACCACTTCCCACAAGAACTCATTCAACCAACAATGGCCTTCGATCTCACAATGCCTTTCCACCTCAAGCTTTGACCACCACACTTGCCTTACTAGAACACCGCCCAACCTGAACATACATACCATCTTCTCAACTCCTCGAAGATTGCTACGAACTCTCACCCACATAAACAACCCTTCTATTACAACATCCATGCCAAGCTACCTCAGCACTTTAAAAACTTAACCACTAACCTGCAACATCACTTAACACCAAGGAACTACCTCTTCTACTAGCCATTCAAAACCATATGACCGATTCTAACTTCAACCGGTACTCCTCTCCACCAAACCACCAAACTCATTAAGCACCAAACACCTTCCTTCTACCACATACTATACCGCACTCACTATTACTAACAACATGCTTAATACCCTCCTTTACTTCTATCCTTCACTCAGCACCAAAACAACCTCTAAAACCCATCATCCAACCTAACCCAACCACAACACTAACAGACTCGATTAGTTACTAGCGAGTGTGAACGTTCGTATGCATGGTCACCAATATGCCCTATTAATGCCTAATGTACATGTATGCAAAACCTCTAATGTCATGCCACATATATGCATGGACCAGCACATATAAAATATAGCATATAACAATGATTTTAACTGTGCATGAATGCCAGTTCACACCCTCCAATAACATCCTCAGAATCCGTCTAAGAACAACCCCTCTACCTCACTTCTAACTTGACCCATTCTACCATTCTAACAACTCATTATCCACAAGATACTCACTAAAGCCCTCTTCACACTAAAGATGTTCCCAAACAGCAACAACAACTATCTCAACATGCTAACAACAAAACCATACTCACTACGCAAGAAAAACCAACAGATACCAAACTAGGATACTAGAGCAAAGGCTACTTAACAAGGTTACCTGAAAACACCTCACTGCACTAAAGCTTCAACAGACGAGCTCTCTTCCACGCAGAACCACCATCCTCCAGCTGCACCGCCGCAGCATCAGCTAGCACACTAAGATCACCACCATCTCCCTGCGGTAAAGAACCCTGGCGGTTCCTAGCCAACATCAAACAATCACGTCTCATGTGTCCAACAGACCCATATTTCCAACAGATCTCCTCTTCCAAACTCTTCACAACTTTCTGCTCTTTCTGCCACCTCCGAACCTTGCCTCGGCCGTGCCCACGACCCTTCAGAGACCCTTTGGCTACCAATGAAGCTGACTTCACCCCAAGAGAACAATTTCGCTTCACATGCTCTTTAGAACCACAGTTCCAACAAGCACCCGCGCCCCAACAACCTCCAACATGGCGCCTTCCACAACGGTCACACACTGGTAGCTGAGCCTCCACTCCTTGATCAAGCAGCACTTGCCCCAGATCTGCTCTACCTTCAACTTGCTTAACCCTTGGGAATTTTTCCCCAAGATACCTTTCATAAAAGGCAGACACAAAGAAATCCCAATCAATATCGTGGATGTGCGATGCCACCGCCACAGATGTCCACCAGGCACATGCATCCTCCAACATCAAAGAGACAACACTTCCCAGCTTACAGGCATAATCACAGCCTTCCTGATCCAAAATCAGAATCACACTGACCAACCAGGCCTCAAACGTCTCAGGTGACGAACCATGATACTCCACAGCACCCAAATCATGCAACCGCTGTTTCGGCAAACCCACACATCCCACAGCTAGCATATCCACTGACCTTACCTTCGCCACAACCTGAGATGTTCCCAACACCTCCTGCACAACAGATGATGAACTCTTCATCACAGAACCAACTTCTTCCTTCTGCCTTACCATCCCAACCCCAGGCACAGAAGACTGAGACGAAACATCTCCACTAAAGGGTGAATTCCATGCCTTAACAACCTGCCCTAAGGCAGCAACCATCTCACCCAACTGCCATTCTTTCATCGACTTCGCCATACTATTAACAACAAGCAATCACAACAAAACAAACAAAACCATTAGACCAGCTTAAAGCAAGGATTCAAACTCCAACTCCAAAATAACACAATAGCTATAATAATAAGGGAATGGGTATCCCGAATCCTCCCCTTTTTCATGACATAACAGTCAACACAAACATGGATATCTCAACATCAAGCATATCAAACAACATTTCGATCATGCTTACATCAAACAGCGTCCACTTGCAACAGCATAACATCATCAACATATCATACCCATTACACTTTCATCATGCATAAAATCAGCTCGCAACATCAACTTGACATCAGCACACAAACCACATGAGCTCAATGAAGATTCATAACCACAAAGCATGCTTGAAAACATCATCAATTTGCTCAGAAACACGTGTTTCAACCAACTTTCAACCACACATCAGGGTAACATCAAACACACATTAAAACAACTTACCGCTTTCCCCAAGCATTCGCAACTCAGCTCTGATACCACCAAATGTAACCCCCTTAACCCGGCCCAGACGGTTGAACCAAATTAAGAAGTTTACACGGGGAAAACCAAAGTCAACCCGAAAGTCAACCTTGATTAACGACCCTTTTTTTTTCTTTTTAATCTTGTCTAGATGCTCATTAACCCTAGATGTGTTCACAACAACGTCATACCCAAAGATCATAACCATCAGAGAACATTCAGGGACCCAATTGCACAAATTACAACTTTAGGGACCAAACTGTAAATTCTGGGAATTACAGGGACTTAACCCAATTAAAAATTACCAATATGAAATTAGTCATGTTTCATGCTTCACTACCAAATTTCAGCTCAAACGGACATCCAGAACTCATACAATTGCAAAAACATGTTTTAGGACCAAAACGCAAACATTTCGAAACACATAACCGCCAATGTCAGCCCCCAACGGTCAGGTGTTCCGAAACAGGGAGAACCTGTTTCGAAACGCGGGGCCGTTTCGAAACGTGTTCCGAAACGGGGACTGGCAGTAGCATATCCGTTCCGAAACGGTTCCTCCCGTTTCGTAACGCCCTGGCCATAACAGGCCCCTGTTCCGAAACGGTAGCGATCGTTCCGAAACGACCTGCCCAGATTGCAGCAACTTTGCTGGTTAAACACAACATTGACCCACCAAACATGCTCCAAAAGCAACCAAATCACACCAGCAAGCCATTCAACATATAAGGAACATAAATGCATCAAAACTAGATACATAACCACCCCTAGGCACAACAACACATTAAACTCATTCGATACACACTCATGCTTTTAAGACAAGAAGCATAGCAAAACAACTTAAGCACGAGAAGATTCAAACGTTCCAACATTAGTTCACATGATACAAAATTGTAAACCAAACTTGTCCAACATATACAACCTCATAAACATCAACATAAGAGATTCTTTCCCCCATTGCCTTTATTAACTATAGCTATTAACCGAGACATACATCTCAAGTGGAGTTCTCCTTGAATCCCTTGCTTCTCGCTGTCCAAACTTCAAATATCTGCATTGATGGACAAAAAGGAGCGTAAGCACATAATGCTTAGTGAGGAATGCTCAAAACCAAAACACCATCAATGCAGCGAAACATAAAACCACTTTTAAAAGCAACTCGATTTCATAAACCAAAGCATTGTTTGAAAACCCCTTTTCAACAACGTGCTTAAAACCATGCATTGCTCAATCATGAAAACCAATCCTTAGCTTAGAAAGCTAAGCAAGCCTTTTCAAAACATAAACTTGCAAAACCATCAATTTAACCACACCATGCATAAACACCATATGCAAGGTTAAATTCAAACCCTTGGAAGTCACTTCCAATTCACAACATACCTTTCTCATCCTTGATTATCACTTTAAGCAATAAACCTTTTAAACCATTTTCTCATTCATTAAAACACATGCATTACAAATGCAACATATGAACCACAACATCAATATTTGCAACTCATGCTTTTGAAAACAAGTCTTCACAAGACTTCAATGCACTAAAGAGATCTCATGCACACATGCACCATCCTCAATAGATAATCAACACTTGTTCAAACTAACAAGTACACATGCATTCATAATACATTAAGCAAATCTCATGCAACCATGCATCAATTCAAGCATCTCATGCTTCATTATATTCAAGAACATTATATTGGCTTCCAAGTGATCAACCAAATCCACTTTTCAACTCAACATCCAATCGGATACGCGGATCACAAGCGTTGTCCCCACGCTTCATACACACTACCAATCCAAGGTCCCCAAATGGACTTTTAAACACCATTTGACCTTACCATTCACAAGGTTCCCATGCATGGACTTTTAAACACCATACAACCTTAACTTTCACAAGGTTCCCATGTATGGACTTTTAACCACCATACAACCTTAACTTTCACAAGGTTCCCATATATGGACTTTTAAACACCATACAACCTTAACATGCACAAGGTTCCCATATATGGACTTTTAAACACCATATAACCTTAACTTTCACAAGGTTCCCATGTATGGACTTTTAACCACCATACAACCTTAACTTTCACAAGGTTCCCATGTATGGACTTTTAAACACCATACAACCTTAACATGCACAAGGTTCCCATATATGGACTTTTAAACACCATATAACCTTAGCATCACCGATTGGTAGTTGTATAACATCACTAACGATATCCGGGACACCCTACACAAGATCCACACATGGAATTTACACCACCATTGTGATCTTAACAAGCACAAGGTCCACCAATGGAATTTTAACCACCATTATTACCTTTGCTTACCCAAGGTCCTCGAATGGAATCTCAACTTCCATTATAACCTTAACCAACTCGTTAGGATACTTGGATGGAGTTTACCGGTTCACACTTAACCACTCCACATCCAAGGCGACTTTATTCACGGTGCACCCAATCCTATAGCCGGCTAACTATATCCGATCAAAGATCCAAGAACCACTTACATCACTTGCCAACATAACCACCTTACCACATTAATCCTTTAATTCACATGCATAACCATAATGCAAAATTCATCATTTACCATCATCAATTCACTGTTTTTAAAGCATTACACAAAGCCATTAAACAACATGCAACACCATGCATCAAAACCACAATTTCCATGTACAAAACCAAGGATCTCTTACCTTGAGCATCCTTCACATATGGCTTTCAAAACCAGCATTAAACCATGCTAAAACATGCTTCCAAACAGAATTTAAAACATGCAAATCATATGCATTGCAACCATCAATCACAATTGCTTAAAAAGCCAATTCACAACACAAACCAAGAGCGAAAATCCATTTACTTACTCTTGAGCTTAGCAAAGTTGTTTAGACTTAAACTAAGCTCCCAAACCTTCAAACCTTGGTTTAAAAGCTGAAAACCCAACTTCACTCACCGATACACAAAACAAGGCTAGCCAACAAGCCTTCCAAGCATCCGAAACCTTCCACACCACCTCAAATGCTCACGGATCGATCTCCCCTGTTTCAAACACACAACAACAGAAGATTAATGCATCATTATGCATTAAAAACACCAGCAACACAACTAAACTCGCTGCTCATTGCAAATCCATCATTTCGGCTACCAAACACAACCGAAATCACCTCCAAACACTTCCAAAACTTAACCCAGCCAAGATCCATCACTTCTAACCATTTTTAAACATCAAATAACATCCAAAGTGATCACAAACACGTCCTTATACCCCAGCTATTACAGATCATCAAGATCACTCCAAAAACAACCAAAAACTCAAGCAAAACTTAGGAAATTCAACCTATTCGGGATTGTATTGATTAAACCTCAATTTCTCATCAATTTAACATTCATTTAACATCAATTTGACACCTTAAAACACAGCCCAATCAGATCATACGAAAATCCATCAAAAATCACCAAATCTTGCATTTTAAAGCCAAAATCAAGATTACCATTGTAAAACCTTTAATAAATCATAATTCAAGGATTGAGAACTTGGGAATTTCAGTAAAGAACTGAGAGTTTAGAGGAGAAGGACGTTCTTACCTCCAAACTTGAGTTTCTCCCTTTTTGGAACCAAAATCTTGAAAATCCAATAAGCTAATGCTAA
Organism: Hibiscus trionum; assembly: GCA_030270665.1. Lineage (NCBI taxonomy): Eukaryota > Viridiplantae > Streptophyta > Magnoliopsida > Malvales > Malvaceae > Hibiscus > Hibiscus trionum. Next base: position 20,192,518 of record BSYR01000057.1, on the reverse strand, counting down.
GGTTTTGTTGAAGGATTGATTAGAAATCAAATGAGAGTTGAAATCTAGTCTTTAGAAGTCAAAATCAGAGAGAATTTTGCTGGAGAAATGTGTTTGGGTTGAGAGAAAAGTTGAGAGAAAAGAAAATAGAAAATTTGAGAAAGTTAGTTAAAATGACAAAATATCTTCTTCCCTCCTTTTTACTTTATTTAAAATACATTTATTAAACCTTTAATATTTTAGAAAAATCTGTAGAAACTCCCATTGGGTAAATAGCTCCTTAAAGATTCAAAGTTTCAATCCTTTTTAAAACAGTCACGCAGTTTTCAAAAATTACATTTTGGTCACTAGCCAAAATGTCACCCTTCCAAACCTCATTTTGCAAAATTGATTTCACAGTTCACTTATATATATTAAAAGAGGATTTTAGGACATTTTTCCATATTTTTAATGCAACCCAAACTAGGCTTTCCTAATTTCACCTTTATATATTCGAACCGCAACCCGACCGGTCCGGTCCAAACCCAAAACTTCCAAGCCCAAAACCGGGGCGTTACAACCGACCCCAAACATGTTTTCTGATTTTCGTAGCCCAAAAATGTTATTTTAATAAATAAAATATTTTTTTAAAATAACCTCGTTTTAAAGTGATCCAATCACACTTTCTAAAAAAATTGGTGGCGACTCCATGTTTTAAAGTTTTCAAAAAGTCGGGCTCGAAAGGGTTGCGACAGTTGTCAAAGTTCTTGGTCGCAGGATAGGATTCAACACTTTGTACAATCAGATCTTCAATATCTGGAAACCAACTCATCCATTAAAACTTATTGATATAGAAAATGATTATTTTGTAGTTAAGTTCGCTGCACGAAGTGATTATTTGAAAGTCCTCATTGATGGACCATGGATAATTTTCTGCCATTATCTCACTGTTGAGCCATGGTCTACAGATTTCATTACTAGCCAATCTCACCCTAGTCGTATCATGGCATGGATCCATTTTCCTAGTTTGCTGATCACTTGTTACAAGCAGAGTTTCCTTGAAGCCATAGGGTCCCAGATTGGGTCAGTGGTTAAAATTGATCTTTAAACTGATTTTGGTAATCGTGGGCATTTTTCTAGATTGGCTGTGAAGATCAACCTTCATCTCTCCATGGTCTCAAAAATTCTGATCAATGGAAGAGTTCAACTCATTGAGTATGAGTCCTTGCCCGTAGTTTGTTACGGATGTGGAACATACGATCATGTTCAAGATCTTTGCCCCAAATTGCAATCCCCAACCAATGGGATCCTCGCAGATTCTACTGCATCTGCACAGGCGGCTCCATCCCCGCCACCGGAACCTTACGGTCCCTAGAACGGTAGTAGAGAGGCGATCTCGCCGTCCCCTATAGCTACTCCTCCATCCACTAAAACCAATTCATGTGTATGAGGCACCTCTTCCAAATTTAATCCCATCTTTAATGTGGATGATGATGATACCCCTACACCTCCTCAAACAGATTCTCCTATGGCTACTCCCGACCAACCTAATGTTAAAGACACCGTTGCTGCAAGCCCTAACTCTAATATTGCACTCCAGGTTGTTGGTAAGGAGAATGTCACTGCTTCATCAGGTAAAGGGAAGTACAAATCTAGGAACCCATTGGCTGTTAAAAAATTACCTGCAATAGTACTCAGTCCCCGTAACCTAAACATTCTTCCTCTACGTCCCAAAGGTAGTGATGTGGCCAATAGTAGCCGTTTGACCAATTCCAAGTCACAGGTTGCATCAGGCATTTCGAATAAGCATATTGCAGTAACCATGCCAGTAGACTCCAACCCGGCTCTCACTTCTATTTCTAGCTCTCGAGCCTAGTAAAAAGTGATGAAGGAAAGATTTCCTCCAAGGCTATAGTCTCTGGTTCTAAACCAACCATTAAGAGAAGCTCTTCTATGGCTCTTGAGATGATGAATACTAGTAATTCAAGTATCCCACTTGCTCCTCCTCGACCTTTCGATGATCGGTCTAACATGATTGAATGATATGTTACTCGATCACATGCCTTTCTTTATGATGAATACAAAAATTATAGTGTGGAATGCGCAAGGATGCGCCAGTTCTAAGTTTATTCACTTTTCTAAACAATACTTGCATGATTACAGGCCTGACGTCTTCGCTTTTGTTGAAACTCGAGTTAGTGGCGAGTCTGCTTCAAATGCGATTAAAGCTCTTGGATTCTCTAATTCTTTTCGTGTTGAGGCAACCGGGTTTTCTAGAGGTATCTGGTTGTGTTGGTTCGATAGCATTTCTATTGATATCATATTCTGTCACTTTCAATTTATCCTTTGCATGATCTTTAATCCGCATACGTCATCTTCGTTCTTAGCTACCATAGTTTATGCTAGCCCGAACTATCAAAATTGACGTGCACTCTGGATATACCTGCGAGACATTCATGCCCAAGTCTCCGAGCTATGGGTCATATATGGTGATTTTAATACCACTCTAGCTCTCAGTGATCGGAAAGGTTGTGCTAATTCTTCTAAACCTGACCCTGATTTTCAGGATTTGGTTTTTGATTACAGACTCAATGACCTTGGCTTAATAATTACCCGACTCTACTGTGTAACATCTTCTTCGAATGAAATTGGACCATCCCCCCCTTTTGCTAACTCCTAACCCACCTGCCTACTCTACTAGGATCACTCTATTCCGGTATTTCTCAGGTTGGGCTCTACATTCAGATTTCACCCGCTTTGTTCGAGATAATTGACATTTTTCAATGCCTCTCAAAGAGACGATACATTCCTTCTCCTAAAGGGCTGTACAGTGGAATAATTCTATTTTTGGGAACATTGGCTAAAATAAAAAGTCTTTTATGGCTTGCCTACGCGTCGTCCAATGTTATCTAGACCAACAACGCTCTTCGAACATGGTCAAATTAGAAGCTAAGTTGCTTGAAGAGCTCAAGACTGTCCTTGAACAAGAAGAACTTTTATGGAAGCAAAAATCATGTGCTGAATGGATCAAATTTGGCGATAAAAATACCAAATATTTCCATGCCTTAGCCATGGGTAGAAGGAGAAGAGTCGTGATCTCTATGCTAAAACTTGATGGAGATAATTGGTGTTCAGATCATGATCATTTACGAGAGGAGGGTGCCTCTTACTTCTCTAAACTCTTTGATATTGGAAACATTCTAGCTGATTCCTATCCATTTAGTCACTGCGTTCCTCCTATATTGCCGGTGTGCTTATCCGTTCTTGATTGTGTGCCCTCTTCAGATGAAATTAAAGACGACCTCTTCTCAATGACACCTTTTAAATCTCTGGGTATCGATGGACTTCATGCACACTTTTTCCAACAAAATTGGGACATTGTTGGACCTTTAATTTGTGTCATGATCCAGGATTTATTAATGGGGCTAAATTGGATCCGGAGTTTAACAAGACCTCTATTGTTCTCATCCTAAAGATCAAATCTCCGGAAACATTTGCTAACTTTCGGCCAATAAGTCTTTGCTTGGTGATATATAAGCTTCTTATTAAAATCATAGTGTGCCTACTTCAGCCTCTTATGCCTTTTTTAATTGGTCCGACTCAAACTAGTTTCATCAAGGGGCACAACATCGCTGAAAATATCATCATTAACCAATAGATCATCCATTATATGGAATCTGAAAAAGGTCTCACTGGTTGGATGGTAATAAAAGTAGGCCTCCAAAAGGCGTTTGATCGTTTATATTAGTCTTTTATCATGTACACTTTGGCCGACATTGGTTTCCCACCTATATTGTCTAAGATTATCAAAATATACATCACTTCCCCTACAATGCGTGTTCAATGGAATGGTGGTCTGAGTCGCAGCTTTCATCCTCAAAGGGGTATCTGTGAGGGTGACCCCCTTTCACCCTATCTTTTCAACTTAACAATGGAAAGAATTGGGCATTAGTATTTCTTGCTCAGTTGCTTCTGGTGTTTGGTCGCCTTTCTAGTTGGCTCGTAATGGTTTGCCTATTTCTCACATGTTCTTTGCGGACGACTTAATATTATATGTGAAGGCAAATCTTGCTAATTCCAAGAATATTGAGAACATCCTTGAGCTCTTTGGCGCCTATTCTGTTCATTGTGTTGATAAACAAAAGTCGATCATCTTTTTCTCCCCTAATACCAATGCTAGTCTCTAGCATTTGATTAGTGAGAGCCTCGATTTCAGGACTGTCACAAACATTGGTAAATACCTTGGAACTCATGTCTGACATATTGGTGCGTTCAACGACAAATTTGATTTTCTTATTGATAAGATACAAGCTCGTCTTGATGGCTGGTCAACCAAGCAATTATCCATCACAGATAGAGTAACCTTGGAAAAATCTGTCCTCCTTAGCATTCCCTCATATTTGATGCAAACGACCGCTCTACCCTCGTCTATATGCCTAGAAATTGAGAAAATTGTACAACTTTTTGTTTAGGGAGCGTCCGCTAATACTAAACCACTGTCTCTTATTAATTGGGATACTATTTGTCAGCCTATCAATCATGGAGGTCTTGGTTTCCGACGTACCAAGGATTTCAATTCCGCATTCTTGATGAAGACTTGCGATGCTCTAGTCCAATCCCCGGCTCCATTTTGGATTAAAGTTCTGCGTGAAAAATACCACGTGGATGGTTATTGCCCTTCGACCATCTCTCGGCCTAATTGTTCAACCTTATGGCGACCCCTAGCAAAAATCTAGCCCTCCTAATACGACAACATTGGTTGGTCCGTGTATGATGGTGCAACCACTCACTTATGGACTAATTTATGGATTCCATACCTTGGGGTGTTATCGGATTATTGTACTCCAATGGTGCAGGTTGATTCCGCAACCATGGTACGTGAGTTCTCTTTGCCTAATAGAGCTTAAGATTGGAACCGGCTTGCCCTACAACTCCAACCACTTGTGTTAGCCTATATCCAGAATATCCCTCGTCCAAGCCCCAATCTCGGCCCCGATGTATGTTACCGGCAAGGACATTTAATTTGCTTTTTTTTTGGTTAAGAGTGCATATGTTCGAAACTCTATCTCTGGTTGGAACGAAACCAAATCATGTTTGAAGATGATATGGTCTTTGAACGTCTCAGAAAGGGTTTGCGGATTTCTTTGGTTAGCTACTCAAGATAAGCTACCAACTAATTTTATTCGCTACTTAAGACACCTCACCCCCTCGGCTGCGTGTGATGCTTGTGGTTTGAGTGAAGAAACACTCCTGTATATCCTTCGGGACCGCTCAGACATGTGTTCCCTTTGGTTATCTCTTGTTCTTGACAACCTTGGCCAATCCTTCTTCACCCTTCCTCTTCGTGAATGGTTGTTGTGTGGTCTTGCCAACTCGTCACTTTGCTCACAGATTGCAGGTCCCTGGAGTGTGTTGTTCATTGCTCTAATATGGCAAGCCTGTAAACGTCGAAATTGAGCAATCTTTCGTGGTGAGTTTATTGATCCATCATCGTTGCTAAGTATTAGTTTGCACTAGGCAAGGATGTATGTCTCCACTATAACGCGATCGCCCGCAAGTCACGCTGCTGTTGAGATGATCCAGTGGGAAGCTCCTCCTCACGACTGGGTTTGCATTAATTTTGTCGGCTCTATTTCCACCACGACCAGCCTTGGTATGATAGGAGGAGTGCTTTGAGATCACAATGGTAACTTTCTCGCTTCTTATAATAAACGTATCATCATCTCCACTGTTCTACAATCTGAACTATGAGGTGTGTTTGAGGGTCTCCGTTTCGCCTATGGCCAAGGTTACGGTAGAATCACTGTCCAGCTTGATAGCGCGGATGCTTATCGACTTCTCTCCGATCCCTCGGCTTTGAGTCCGCACGACCTGGTTCGGGCATAATCTTATCTTCTTGACCATCTATGGACTGTCAAATTTGTTCTTATCCGCCGTGAAACAAACATTTAGCTGATTTTATGGCTAAATTTGTTGCTCCTCCTGATGGTTCTCTTATGCTTTATTCTTCCCCCTATCTTGGTCTCCTTAGTTTACTACATAGGGATATTTCTGGCACTCCCTACGCCCGACTAGCAGAGGTATAATGTAATGGCTACGACATCTCTATCATTCAAAAAAATTAAAATGTTTGTATGATACAACTAACCTTATTTTGAATATTTAATTTATTAAACGTCATGTTTTAAAAGTAAATAATACAAATCAAATCATTTTAAAGTTATTAGCGCATTTGTCACAATGCAAAATAAAATTACCCTGATCCTTAAATCTTATAATATTTTAGATAAATGGTGTGATTTTATTTATCCAATAAGCATAAATTGTTATAGGAAACATATACAGTCGAAAGACAAAAGAAAATCCTAGGGTTCAGTACTACTGAATACCCCATGCTGTAAACAAATGGTTGTTGGTTCTATCAGACCTATTGGTGTGAAATTTGTACAGTTTTATACAAATAATTTCCTGTATTCTATCAAAAATAGCATCACTCGAACTGCTAGTATTCGTATACTGCTTGTGGTTTCTTTCTTGCCAAATGAAGTAAATATAGCTTGTCCATGCTAGCCTCAAAATATGTACCAATAGAGACTTGCCACGGAAAGTATTTACTACCCACTGTAGCTGGTCATTCTACTGTTGGAATACCTGCTATTGCAAACCACAGGTTTGAACGACTCTGGCCCAAACACGATGAGAGAAAAGGCCATTATGGAACAAGTGGTCTCTGCTTTCCTGTCCATCCCCACACAATAGACAATGATCTTCTATGACCATCCCCACCTCTTTAGTTTCTCCTTCATTGGCAACTTATTCAAGAGAACCATCCACCCAATGATAGAATACTTGGGAACATGCTTAGGGAACCAAATTACCTTTTGCCATGCCACTTTTTTCTCCTCTTTCCCTCACTGTCCCATGTCCACTTTTTTGTCACTAGTGACCAACTAATCGAGCAAAAAAGTGGCCAAGATTCATTTTGTAGCTTTAGTAGTTTCTTCAAAATCCAGCTGAAATAGGGCTTAATAGTAACCTGCCAGAAATCTTCCCCTTTTAACACGTACTCTCGTATCTATGCTACTTAAGAGAATTGTTGTCTGGCAGAATGTGCTTCACTAGTAAGATGCAACACATTTTATTCCAACAATGTAAACTTTTGAGTCCCAGACCCCCTCGGACTTTAGTAGGCAAACTTGCCGCCAACCAACACGAGCCCCTGGTACATGGATATCTCCGCCTTTCTAAAAGAATCTTATATAGATCTGTTCAATTTTGGTGATTACTACTTTAAGAAGAACAAGCTGCTAGCTCTAGTAGTTAAAAATGCTCGCTAGAATAGCTTTAATCAGTTGCAGTCTACCATCGTTGCTGAGTTTCTTGTGAGACCCGGAAGCCAACTTATCTTTTATTTTCTCTACAAGTAAAAGGAAATATTTCTCGGTGAGCTTTCTAATAACTAGAGGAATTCCCAAATATCTCACAGGGAGATGGCTAAGTCTGAACCCTATGATATTAGCGATGGAGTCAATTACATCAGCACTCATTCCTCCAGCAAATATTTCCATTTTGGCAGCATGTAGTTTCAACCCAGACATGCCATAAAATTTCTCAAGAGTACATAGAATTCCCACAACTGAATCCAGAGATCCATGGCAAAAAATTAGGAGGTCATCTGTAAAACACAGATGAGTGAGCTTCATCTTATTGCATTTGGGGTGGAATTTAAAAACACCATTCTGAATAGCCTTGTCAAACTGAAAGGATAACACATTCATCCCTATAATGAAAAGATATGGTGATAGGGGGTCACCCTGCCTCACACCCCTCCCAACCTCAAAATATCCCACCAAGCTTCCATTGAATGATATAAAAAACTTGGAGCATGTGATGCAACTCTGAATCCAGTTCCTAAATGTAGCATGCAATCTCAAAGCATCCAAGACTCCAATAAGAATTTTGAATTCTCAACTAATGGAATCAAAGGATTTTTGCAAGTCAATCATGATGGCACACCTAAGGGAGATCGATTTCCTAGAGTAGCCCTTTACAAGTTCTTGGGCGAGCAAGGTGTTATCAGTGATACTCCAGCCTTTAAAAACTACAATATTGCTTGGAGAAATCATACCAGGAAAAAAGTAAGTCTTTCAACCAGGATCATAGTGATTGTCTTGTAGACCACTGAACATCAAGAGATGGGTCGAAACTCTTTGGCTAAACTGGCATTAGGGACTCTAGGTATTAGCACAATTCTTGTTGCATTGATGGCATGTGGCAGAAAGATGTCTGGAAAAACTATTTAATTGCAGCTATAAAGTTAGCTCCCATAATGCTCCAAGAAGCTTTGAAGAAACAAGCTGTGTATCCATCCAGTTCCGAACTTTTGTCATTCCTTTGATTGAAAAGGGTATTTTTGACTTGCTGATCCGTAATTTCACTACAAAGTGTATTTGTAGCACCATCTGGAAAAGAATAGTTCAAGAGCTCTCTAAGCAGCTTGATAGTGTTCTACTTCCTGTGTTCCATAACCTTAGAGTTGAAAAATTTAGTGCCAAGATCCCCCTTTTGCACCTATTATACTTTGGCCCTTTGTCTGTAGAAATATAGCTCAGCTGCTTCTAGATCAAATAGTTCATTTTGTACAAATTTTCGAGCCAAATCTTTCCGTTCAATATGCAAAAGATTGTGAAGTTGCAAATCCTCAAGTTGTTGATGTTTCTCCTTTACCTTGCTAGAAATATCACCAAGACACATTTTGTTCAACTTCTTAAGTCTCGGCTTCGACCGTTTTATCTTAATAAATTTTTTTTGCATTGTATTCCCAGAGGTTTCTTCCTGCCAAGATAGATTAAAAATATCCATGAAATCAGAAAGTAATGTCCAACAATTAAAAAACTTGAACGGTTTAGGTTTGTTAGCATGAACATGTTTATGAAACCATACCACTGCAGGGCAGTGATTAGAGATTCCTTGGGCCTAAAATTCGGTGAAAGAAACAAGAAAATCAAGAATCCATTTGGGGTTAATGATAATTCTATCAAGTTTCCTTGCCAAGAAACTTTCATCTTGCTTATTAGTCCAGGTATAGAGAGGGCCTGTGAAAGGATAATCAATGAGCTGCAGGTCCTCCATATAGTTTTGCAAATCAACCATGTCACTACTAACATTACCACTTGTGCTCTCAAAATCAGAATTCTCTTCAGCTTTAGTGATAACATTGAAGTCTCCACCTACCAGCCAGGAAGAAGAATCTAACGAATGTTCAATCCCTCTCAACTGTTGTCATAAAACTTTTCTGGTCTTACCACTAGTACTTCTGTATACAGTGGTAACAAAAACTTTTTTCCAAGAGCCTTGCTCGAAAAGGTAACTGATTGGCCAGCTTCTTGTAAAACAATGTAGTTCAAATGCTTCCTCAAGAAAATCCACAATCTACCATTTTTTATGTAGACATGATTATAATAATAAATCTAACTAGAATTGTACTTAGCAACAATGGCAGCTAGATTATTTTGTCTAATTCTACTTTCCATCATACAAAAATATCAACCTTCAGATTATCCATTCGTTTCATAATTTTGGTTTGTTTATTGGGGTTATTAAATCCCCATACATTCTAAAATCCTACTATCATGATGAGTTAGAATGAGAATTATCTCCAGTTGCTGCAACAACTACTCCAAACCCCTTTTTGGCCAAATGTCCATGCTTCTTGCTTTTTATTTCCTGAAGAAGATTGGTATGCTTTGAAGCTGAGAAAACTTTCTTCTCTTCCTTTGGAAGGCAACCTCTCACCATTTTCTTCTAGATAGAGGCTTGCAAGATGGGAAATTCTTCATTATTTGACTCTTCAACATTGTTCCCTACAACATCAGCTAGTTCTATCACTTTCAAGTCAGATTCTTCAACGTTATTCCCAACAGCAACTATCGATTTCATCAAATCTTATAATTTTTTATAACAATAATTCTAAAAAAATGGAAAAATTAAATCAACAAATTAGTATAGATGAAATGGTAAAATATTTGTATATAAAGCCATTTTAAACTAAAAATAGGAAAATTAAATCATTTTTTTACTTTTAAAAAACATGACCGTTTTTTAGCTAGAACAGACTAAGAACTACTAATTCACAACAATAGATTGTCACAAATCCTTTGTCTATAACTCATTCACTAGATACAAATGGGGTATTGCAATCACTAATTTTGTCCGGGCTGATTAGCCCCTAAATATGCTTAAATAAGAGTAGGCTTTGTTTATTCACATTGGGCTTTGTTTGATATATACATAGATATATACATATTATTTACTAGAGGTTTGGGTCACTATTATCAATTTTCTACTACCCATCACTATTATCTATCCCATTTATTATCATTTTATACCATAGACTATTATTATTATTACCATCTATTATTATAACCTATTATTATTACTATAATTACCGTATTATTAGTGTTATGTTATTAATATTATTTAATATTGTCGTGTGTTGTTATTATATTAATTATTAATTATTATTATTAACTTTGAAAATCAGAAAACAAAATACTAATATATATATAAATAAAGCCCAACATAGGTGTATAATATAAAGCCCGATGTTTAATTACTTAAAGTCCATTATACATAATAAAAAGCCCAGAAATATTTATACATATATTACAGCCCAATTCGGGCCCAAATAATTAAAAACCCTAATCTGCTAAACCTAATACCCTTTATGTTTGTGCAGCCGCCACCCCATCTCCACCGTTGGATCTGGGATCCAGATCCAACGGTCCAGATCGCTTCAGGAGGATGAAGCCCTAGCAGCCCCCAAGATACCTCAGCGCCGCGCAACCTCCACCGCTGGATCAAAGACTCATCGAACGGCCGAGATCGGGCCTCTCCCAAGCGCGTGCGATCCCCGTGCGCCGCTTCAGTTTCCCACGCGCCTCGCGTGGAATCCACGCACGCCCAGATCGAGCCCCTCCAGCTCCCGACGATCCGGATCACTCCACGTCCGACCACGTCCCAGCCTACTGGTCCCCGCTCCTCACGGCCTCACATGCAAAGAAACAAAGGAATGTTAGAAATCCTAACAAACATATATCAGAATTCCAGAAGTGAATGAAGACAAAAGAATAGGCAGCCAATAGCAATTTTGCTCCAATTCCATGTAATTAAAAAAACGTAATTTCGGTGCTATATAAAGCCCGAACCAAACAATGTAATCGGGGGGGATTTTCGGGGAAAAACAATTCGAAAATTACAGGGAGTTTTTTGAAAGAGGTTTTTCAGAGAGAATTGTAATCGGGAAAGTTTTCAGAGCAATAAAAGGCATCAGATTCGCAGAGGTATACCATTTTCATTTCTATTTACGAATCGAAATAAAAAACACAGATTAGAGTTTTTTTTACCTTCACGATAGTCGTCTCTCCTCCCGGTTGTCTCCGTTCGCCCGTCGGTGATAATCCCCTGGTCTTCTAGACCGCATGGGTGAACCGACGGCGATCATAGATGTGCAAATGAAAGGTTTTCAAAGTTAGGGTTTATATCTGTTTTTGGGTTTGTTTTTAAAGAAAGGTTTTTTTTGGAATCGGAGGTAGGATCGGGGCTTAGGTTAGGACGGGTCTCGGTTTTTGGGTGTTTAGGGCTCGCCGGCCGTCGATTAGCGATGACCGGCGTTTAGAGAGTCGAGAGTCGAGAGAGAGAGAGAGTTGTAGAGTCTGGCGGCTAGGGTTTTCCGAGGGAGAAAAGGGGTCTCCGTTGAGTTAGGGTGGGCTTTTATAGAATTTTTAGGATTAGTTTATGGGTTAATAGGAGGTCTAGTCCCTCTGCGTCTAGCAAATAGCGTCTTAGGGGTTTTTGTAAGGGTAAATCACGTTTTAGGTCCCCGAGGTTTTGAGTCGGTTCGTGTCCCAGTCTTAGATCGAGTTTTAGGGGTTATTTACGTGTCCAGTCCCCTCCCTTTTACCCCGTGTTCGATTGAGTCCCCACAGTGTAGTTTTTTTCTGTTTTCAGCCTATGTTTTTACCTTTCTTTCAATTTAGTCCCCTTTCGAATGTCTTTAAATTTAATGTTTTAATGTCTTAATGTTTTCCCTATATGCATGAAATTGTGTTTTTATCTATGTGTTTATCTTGTCTTTATGAATCGGATATATATATGCTTAGTTGTCTTTCTATGGTGGGTCCCACATGGTTTGTTTTTATATCGAATATGCCCTGCTTGTATGTGATTAAAATGTTCATGTTGTTAGATCTTGTTAATTTTACATGCTAAAACAAATTAATTTAATTAACTAATGGATAGGTTTGACATGTTAGTTTAGGCCTTGTATTTTAATGTGTTTTATTAGGTTGGGCCTTTGGGCCTTAAGGTTTTTTTTGGTTCATGTGTGTTTGGGCTTGCTCTTTATCAATTTTGGGCCTTTCCCTTATGTGCTTATTTTGAATATTTTTATGGCATGCATGTGTATATATTTGTCATTCATATGGCCCAATATGTAAGCATGATAATCAGATCTAAAAATCAACCCCGAGAGGGGTATTAATTAACCTCGGTATCCGAAAACGACAGTCCTAGCTTAATGGATGTCTATCGGATACTTAGGTTAATTTTCACCGCCTCTAGGTAAGCGAAAGCATAAAAATTGAAATAACACGCATCATCTCTTATATGCTCGCATCATGCATAAAGGTGACGTACGAGATCCGAACCCTACACTAACACGGCAGTCAGCCTTATTTGATGTCGGTTTAGTCTATGGTCCGGTGTACCGTCATCCTTTTTAATTAAATGATTAATTAATTCCAATGCCACTATTCGATAAAGCCCATGTTATTCAAGTTACATTTTCATTTAAGAACAATTATTAAATTCACTTCGATTTTTAAATAATTCCTATCGATCAAAAGGCAACAAGTTATTTGGTACCGATTTCCGGGCGTGATGGGGGTGCTAATCCTTCCCCACACGTAACCAACTCCCAAACCCGTTTTTAAATGAATCTCTGGTTTTGTGGTGTCCGGTGGCGACTCCAAATTTTCACTATTTTCCAAAACATGAATTTCCCCCTTTTCTCTAAATCAACCCCTTTTTAAAAAGAAAATAGTGATAAGGCCCCCACTTGACAGTTTTCAGAAAAAAACCTTATCACAGTTTGGCGACTCCGCTGGGGAGAAATTTTTGTTTTTACAAAACAAAAAAAGAGAGTTAAGCCAATAAAACGTTTGTTGCCTTTGAATGATAGAAAATATTTAAACTTTGAAGTGAAACTAATAAGTTTGTTCTTTTATGATAATACGACTTAAGTTGAACGGGCTTTGAAAATTTGTGGCATTCGAATTAATTCCTCATTTAATTTCAAAGGAGTCACCGACATGTGTTGCACTATGATCATTAAGCTCTATACCCGAGCTACCCTTTTTAAGTGAAAGTGAAACGCCCATACCCACGTGAGCATCCCTCCACGGGTCGGTAATTCACTTTCGGAATCCACGCCTTTTGACACGTGAGTAGCCCTCCACGTCATTAGGTCGTGCTTTCCCTCGAACCGAAACCAATTCGCAAGCCTGTAATGGGCCAGAATTGGGGTTCTTGTTGCCTTAGTAGGTGATGAGATAGGTTCGGGTACCCTTTGCTAGAACCGAACTCATGAGTGAGAATATAAGAAGCCCACCCCATTAGAGCCGTGCAGATAGCCCTAGAGTTTAGAGTGTCTAGGTTTTTGCTTGCTAATTGCTTGTTTCTACGCTTCTTTTTTGTTAATGCTTGAATTTCATTTCTTACCTTGATTTATGTTTATCATGTGACTAACGCCTTTGCTTTTCTTCCCCTTTTCTCTTATTTTGCATTTTTCATCGTTGCATAAAGAGCACATTGAGTTGGAAATAGTATGAAATTAAAGACTTGATTAGTGGGAAATATAGTCTGTAACAATAGTGAGGAGGACCTTCACGAAAATATAGCCACAAGGATAGCAATTACATTGTTAGGGTTCCAAGACAAGAAAGACTTTCAAAAAAGACAAAATGGCCACCTCACCTATTTGTTAGATGTCCCAGGCAAGTGACCATTACTTCGAATCTTGGAGTTCAACCTACATTTGTTCTATGATTGCCAGCTTTGATTTGACTACAACAGTTGGGAAATACCGAGTCTTACAAGGAAATTAGCGAGAACTACACCAAATGAGAACTAAGCTTTCCGAGGCAAGATCGAAAGTTTCTCGGGCACTTTGCCATCTTGGGCCGACAATCAAGTCTCAAGCTAGAACAAGAAAAATACTTCAAGTCAGAGGGAATTCCGACCTCACCCCCGATGCGCTTTGAAGGTTAGGCTCAGTGGGACCCTTTCAAAGAGCAAGTCAAGAGTATCAATATCGACAGTGGATTAATCATAATTCGTCGCCTATACCACTTGGGGGCAGAACCGAGAGTTGGCCTACTTGTTAACGAGGATATGAGAGAACTCCCGATTCCTAGCAAAAGATCATTTCAAGAAAGAAGAAGGGATTGAGTGAATCTTGAAGAAAATGGTCGGCCTAGACGCCAGCTTAAGAACTGCATGTAGTGGATTTCATCCGATCATTGTAACGGACCAAGGTTCCCATTGATGAGTTGTTTAACGAGGATATTTGCCGAACTCAGTGTTGCTCTTTGTATTTCAATTGTGCATTTTGTTGGATTACCTTTAGTCATGCATTTCTGTTGTACATATAACACATTGCATTCATGCAATTAATGTTCAATGCATCTTTGCATTTCAATTATGCATTTTGTTTGATTACCTTTAGTCATGCATTTCTGTTGTACATATGACACATTACATTCATGCGATTAATGTTCAATGCATCTTTGCATTTCAATTATGCATTTTGTTTGATTACCTTTAGTCATGCATTTCTGTTGTACATATGACACATTGCATTCATGAAATTAATGGTCAATGCACCTTTGCATCCAATTACACATTTTGGTTGATTACTCTTGACATTAATGAAATTAATGATCAATGCACCTTTGCATTCAATTACACCTTTTGATCGATTACCTTTAACCATATGTTTCTGTTGTACATACGACATGTTCACACATTCATTCATTCTTTAAACAAATAAAATTAATCTCCACCAAATTAATGCACCTTTGCATTCAATCATACATTTTGATTCCGTTGTACATATGACACATTCATTCATTCATTAAACAAACAAAATTAATGACCATCAAATTAATGCATCTTTGCATTCAACTGTACATGTATGTTTGATTACCTCTAATCATGTATCCTTGTTGTGCATACGACACACTACATGCATGCATTCTTAAAATGAATAAATAGAGGAAAGCTTTGCCAAGCCAGATGCCGATTTGAGAGGTCAGATGGAACGAACTCAGCAAGAATTAAGGGGCACAATCATCAAGCCCCAACAAGAGATGATGAAAGGAACACCCTAACTGTTACAGTCCGGTTTGAAAGGAAGGAGTGTTGCTCAAGTACCGGGAAACCACTCGGTCACCTCGATCTTTAAGAATCATCTTGTTATCAGCCCCTCGTCCAGCCCACCCCAAGGGGCATCTTCTGCTCATCAAGACGACGCCTTTGCCCAAGCTCAACACCTTCGGAGACACTACCTTTAGGGCTTTGGTACTCAGTTTTCGTCGTTGGGAATTAAGCCGTGCATGTTGCATTTTCTCTTGAAGTGATGCATGGAATAAAACATTGATATCATTTGCCCAAAGATAGCAATGATCTTCTTGCGAGGGCACTTGTTATATTTGCAGATTTTCTTCCTAATGAAGAGGCATTTTTCTTAACATACAATGACCTTGAAATCATATATATGTATATCTCTCCTTACCTTCATAGGTCCTCGGATATCACATGCTTGATGTGGCATTGATTCTAATGAAAGAGATCGACTGACTGTTGTGATAACGATGAAGTGAGATTTCCCGCTCTGCCCGCTTTGGTCGGAAAAGCGAGAGAAGCAAGATTACTATTCCTTTAATGATATTCGATGATAAGGAAATCTCCTAAGAGAACCCAAATAAAGTTACTTAAATGTACCAAAGAAAAAAAAAGAAAAGTGAAAAATAGACTGTTTCAAAACAAAATAAATGGTTTTAATTTCAGAGCCTGGTAATAGGCATTAACAAAAAGCACTCCAATTTCTGAAACCTGGTAATAGGAATTTTCGGATACGAGTGTGGAATTTTAGGGGCACTCCGCTGAAGCCTGAATCTCTTTGCTTCATGAGTGATGGTAATATTTTCAAAATCGTGACCATACCGAGTAACTCGGGGTATCATTGTATGCTCCATCTTTATTCTCGAGCCAAAGGATTGTGACGAGTTGAATTCCCCTAAGAAAAAGAAATAAATGAACAAACCAAATAAGTCCTGAAAAGGAATCCTTGAGGACACCGACCTGAAATCAATGGTAATCATAAACATGATGAGAACTAGAAGGAATGGTAATCGAGCTGATCCAACAAGTACCATAATCATGAGGATGAACCGAGCGATTAGGGAGGAATTTCATCGCCACAACATTCAAAGACGCAAGCTATGCTTGAAGAGATCACCAGAAAGTTGAATCTGAGATGCTCTTGCATTTGACATCCGGGGCATCCTATTCTATTTTTCTTTTAATTAGACTTTTGGTTTCAAGGTTCTGTATGTCAATTTGAAAATCCACACTTCATTAGAATGACGACCAGCGAATTGACATATTTTTAAACAAAGAAATTTCCTTGTATTACTTCAGAGATAAATGCATCGTCAGTAGTGAGACCCAAAGTTGAGGGGCACTACATGATGTGTGATGGTGAAAGAACCATTGAAGTTAAGTTATCGTGAAGAGGCATCTTTGTCCGTGGGGCAACTAGGGCTTTACACACAGGATTTCAAATCAGTGAGAGATGGCCTACAGCTGGGAGGTACTGGGCTAATGATTCTGATTGCGATTCAGGCCATTGGACTCAGGGAATAAGCAACACAAGTGGGGGGCAAGTTTTGTCAAGACACGAGATTGATGAGTGGTTGTAGTCCCAAGATGGTGACCACCGACATTAAAGAATAAAAACAAACTAAATTCATGCAGCTTTGCATTCTTATGACCATACGCATCTTTGCGTCACGAAATATGTTCATGCATCATTGATAGTTAGACATCCCTATGTTAGGAGCATGCTAACTCATACCATCATATCACTTGTTTATTTTTGAACAGGTATTTGAAGATTAATAAAGGTGTGGATTTACGGCTCTACGAGAAGAGAAATAGATCTCAAGAATCCTTTGACTGGTATCAAGGTTCTTAATCCCTGTTTTTTTTATCCTTTCTAAAGGATTTTTACTCAGAATTCAAATTTCTCGATTTTATCCTTTTTGAATGACGTTTTTCTTAAATTTCAATTTCTCAACTTTATCTTTCCTAAAGGATATTTTTCTTGAAATTTTAATTTTATCTTTTCAAAAAGGGGTTTTTCTTAAAACTGGATTTCTTAATTCTATCCTTTCTAAAGGATGATTTTCTTAAAACTGGATTTCTCAATCCAATCCTTACTAAAGGATGTTTTTCTTAAAACTGAATTTCTCAATTCTATCCTTTCTAAAGGATGTTTTCCTTAAAACTCATATTTCTCAATCCTATCCTTCCTAAAACTGGATTTCTCAATCCTATCCTTCCTAAAGGACGTTTTTCTTAAAACCTGGATTTCTCAATCCTATCCTTCCTAAAGGACGTTTTTCTTAAAACTGGATTTCTCAATCCTATCCTTCTTAAAGGATGTTTTTCTTAAAACTCGAATTTCTCAATTCTATCCTTTCTAAAGGATGTTTTCCTTAAAACTTGAATTTCTCAATCCTATCCTTTCTAAAGTATATTTTTCTTAAAACTCGGATTTCTCAATCGTATCCTTCCTAAAGGATAGTTTTTCTTAAAACTCGATTTCTCAATCATATCCTTTCTAAATGATGTTTTTTCTTAAAACTCAGATTTCTCAATCATATCCCTTCTAAATGATGTTTTTCTTAAAACTGGATTTCTCAATCTTATCCTTCCTAAAGGATGTTTTTCTTAAAACTGAATTTCTCAATTCTATCCTTTCTAAAGGATGTTTTCCTTAAAACTCGGATTTCTCAATCCTATCCTTTCTAAAGGATATTTTTTTAAAACTCGAATTTCTCAATTCTATCCTTTCTAAAGGATGTTTTCCTTAAAACTCGGATTTCTAAATCCTATCCTTTCTAAAGGTTAATTTTTCTTAAAATTCCAATTTCTCAATTTTATCCTCCCAAGGATGTTTTTCAAAAATTCCAATTTTCTCGATGTTACCCTTCTAAAGGATGTTTTTCTCAAAACTCCGATTTCTCAATCGTATCCTTCCTAAAGGATGTGTTCTCCTCAAAATTTAAATTTCTCAATTTTATCCCTCTTGGAATGTTAAAAATTCAAGTTTCCTGGTTTTTAAATTAAAAGAAAAGAAGAAAGAAAAAAGAAAAGGAGAAAAAAAGAAAAGATGAGAAAAAAGAAGAAAGAAAAGAGAGAGAGAAGAAAATAAAGAAAAAAAGAAAAAAAAAAGAAAAGGAAAAAGAAAGAGAGAGAAAAAAAGAGAAAAGAGAAAAAGAAGAAAGAAGAAAAAGAAAGGACGAAAAGACGAAAGGAAATAAGAAGAGGGAAAGAGAAAAGAGAAGAGAGAAAGAAAAAGGAAAAAAAAAAGAGAAAAGAAAAAAAGAAGATGAGAGAAAGGAGAAGTTGGGAAAGAAGAAGAAGAACGAGATAAGATAGAACGAGAAAAAGAAGATAAGAAAGAAGAAGAAAATGAAAAAGAAAAAGGAAGAAGAAGAAAAGAAGAAAAAGAAGAAAAGAAGGAAAGAAGAAGAGAAAAGAGACCCACAACAAGGATTTCCGGGCAGAAGAGCCAGAAGGCCTGCTCAGTTTGCTTTCGCTGCTCCGGGAAAGTACGCTATTGGAAGATTATTCTTTACCGCTTAGGGAGAATGAATCAGTTATATCCTTTGCCGCTCAGGGAGGACATGCCAACGTTGTCCAGTTTGCTTTCGCCGCTCCGGGAAAGTACACTATTGGAAGTTTATTCTTTGCCGCTTAGGGAGAATGAATCAGCTATGTCCTTTGCCACTCAGGGAGGACATGCTAACGTTGTCCAGTTTGCTTTCGCCGCTCCGGGAAAGCACGCTATTGGAAGTTTATTCTTTGCCACTTCAGGGAGAATGAATCAGTTATGTCCTTTGCCGCTCAGGGAGGACATGCCAACGTTGTCCAGTTTGCTTTCGCCGCTCCGGGAAAGTACGCTATTGGAAGATTATTCTTTGCCGCTTAGGGAGAATGAATCAGCTATGTCCTTTGCCGCTCAGGGAGGACATGCCAACGTTGTCCAGTTTGCTTTCTCCGCTACGGGAAAGTACGCTATTAGAAGTTTATTCTTTGCCACTTAGGGAGAATGAATCAGCTATGTCCTTTGCCGCTCAGGGAGGACATGCCAACGTTGTCCAGTTTGCTTTCGCCGCTCCGGGAAAGCACGCTATTGGAAGTTTATTCTTTGCCACTTCAGAGGAATGAATCCATCAGGTCCTCAGCCGCTCCGGGAGGACATGCCACCGATATCCACTTTGTTTCTGCCGCTTCGGAGGAGCAAACCACCCAAACAGGAAAGTTGGACAAAATTAGTGCTTATAGTCTTTGCTTTGCTCTTGTTTCACAAGTACTAGCAAAGAGGGGCAACTGTAATCACTAATTTTGTCCGGGCTGATTAGCCCCTAAATATGCTTAAATAAGAGTGGGCTTTGTTTATTCACATTGGGCTTTGTTTGATATATACATAGATATATACATATTATTTACTAGAGGTTTGGGTCACTATTATCAATTTTCTACTACCCATCACTATTATATATCCCATTTATTATCATTTTATACCATAGACTATTATTATTATTACCATCTATTATTATAACCTATTATTATTACTATAATTATCGTATTATTAGTGTTATGTTATTAATATTATTTAATATTTTCGTGTGTTGTTATTATATTAATTATTAATTAATATTATTAACTTTGAAAATTAGAAAACAAAATACTAATATATATATAAATAAAGCCCAACATAGGTGTATAATATAAAGCCCGATGTTTAATTACTTAAAGTCCATTATACATAATAAAAAGCCCAGAAATATTTATACATATATTACAGCCCAATTCGGGCCCAAATAATTAAAAACCCTAATCTGCTAAACCTAATACCCTTTATGTTTGTGCAGCCACCACCCCATCTCCACCGTTGGATCTGGGATCCAGATCCAACGGTCCAGATCGCTTCAGGAGGATGAAGCCCTAGCAGCCCCCAAGATACCTCAGCGCCGCGCAACCTCCACCGCTGGATCAAAGACTCATCGAACGGCCGAGATCGGGCCTCTCCCAAGCGCGTGCGATCCACGTGCGCCGCTTCAGTTTCCCACGCGCCTCGAGTGGAATCCACGCACGCCCAGATCGAGCCCCTCCAGCTTCCGACGATCCGGATCACTCCATGTCTGACCACGTCCCAGCCTACTGGTCCCCGCTCCTCACGGCCTCACATGCAAAGAAACAAAGGAATGTCAGAAATCCTAACAAACATATATCAGAATTCCAGAAATGAATGAAGACAAAAGAATAGGCATCCAATAGCAATTTTGCTCCAATTCCATGTAATTAAAAAACGTAATTTCGGTGCTATATAAAGCCCGAACCAAACAATGTAATCGGGGGGGGGAATATTCGGGGAAAAACAATTCGGAAATTACAGAGAGTTTTTTGAAAGAGGTTTTCCAGAGAGAATTGTAATCGGGAAAGTTTTCAGAGCAATAAAAGGCATCAGATTCGCAGAGGTATACCGTTTTCATTTCTATTTACGATTCGAAATAAAAAACACAGATTAGAGTTTTTTTTACCTTCACGATAGTCGTCTCTCCTCCCGGTTGTCTCCGTTCGCCCGCCGGTGATAATCCACTGGTCTTCTAGACCGCATGGGTGAACCGACGGCGATCAGAGATGTGCAAATGAAGGGTTTTCAAAGTTAGGGTTTATATATGTTTTTGGGTTTGTTTTTAAAGAAAGTTTTTTTTGGAATCGGAGGTAGGATCGGGGCTTAGGTTAGGACGGGTCTCGGTTTTTGGGTGTTTAGGGCTCACCGGCCGTCGATTAGCGACGACTGGCGTTTAGAGAGTCGAGAGTCGAGAGAGAGAGAGTTGTAGAGTCTGGCGGCTAGGGTTTTCCGAGGGAGAAAAGGGGTCTCCGTTGAGTTAGGGTGGGCTTTTATAGAATTTTTAGGATTAGTTTATGGGTTAATAGCAGGTCTAGTCCCTCCGCGTCTAGCAAATAGCGTTTTAGGGGTTTCCGTAAGGGTAAATCACATTTTAGGTCCCCGAGGTTTTGAGTCGGTTCGTGTCCCAGTCTTAGATCGAGTTTTAGGGGTTATTTACGTGTCCAGTCCCCTCCCTTTTACCCTGTGTTTGATTGAGTCACCACAGTGTAGTTTTTTTTATGTTTTCAGCCTCTGTTTTTACCTTTCTTTCAATTTAGTCCCCTTTCGAATGTCTTTAAATTTAATGTTTTAATGTCTTAATGTTTTCCCTATATGCATGAAATTGTGTTTTTATCTATGTGTTTATCTTGTCTTTATGAATCGGATATATATATGCTTAGTTGTCTTTCTATGGTGGGTCCCACATGGTTTGTTTTTATATCGATTATGCCCTGCTTGTATGTGATTAAAATGTTCATGTTGTTAGATCTTGTTAATTTTACATGCTAAAACAAATTAATTTAATTAACTAATTGATAGCTTTGACATGTTAGTTTAGGCCTTGTATTTTAATGTGTTTTATTAGGTTGGGCCTTTGGGCCTTAAGGTTTTTTTTGGTTCATGTGTGTTTGGGCTTGCTCTTTATCAATTTTGGGTCTTTCCCTTATGTGCTTATTTTGAATATTTTTATGGCATGCATGTGTATATATTTGTCATTCATATGGCCCAATATGTAAGCATGATAATCGGATCTAAAAATCAACCCCGAGAGGGGTATTAATTAACCTCGGTATCCGAAAACGACAGTCCTAGCTTAATGGATGTCTATCGGATACTTAGGTTAATTTTCACCGCCTCTAGATAAGCGAAAGCATAAAAATTGAAATAACACGCATCATCTCTTATATGCTCGCATCATGCATAAAGGTGACGTACGAGATCTGAACCTTACACTAACACGGCAGTCAGCCTTATTTGATGTCAGTTTAGTCTATGGTCCGGTGTACCGTCATCCTTTTTAATTAAATGATTAATTAATTCCAATGCCACTATTCGATAAAGCCCGTGTTATTCAAGTTACATTTTCATTTAAGAACAATTATTAAATTCACTTCGATTTTTAAATAATTCCTATCGATCAAAAGGCAACAAGGTATTTGGTACCGATTTCCGGGCGTGATGGGGGTGCTAATCCTTCCCCACACGTAACCAACTCCCGAACCCGTTTTTAAATGAATCTCTGGTTTTGTGGTGTCCGGCCTACCTTAGTGGCCGGTGGCGACTCCAAATTTTCACTATTTTCCAAAACATGAATTTCCCCCTTTTCTCTAAATCAACCCCTTTTCAAAAAGAAAATAGTGATAAGGCCCCCACTTGACAGTTTTCAGAAAAAACCTTATCACAGGTATCATAACGAATCTCTCCCAATGTTTGTCCCTTCATCATCAATGCAAGCTTGTCCGCAACAGAGTTAGCTGACCTCCCTATAAGGCGTAAGGTGGCTGTAAAGTGTCCACAATTCCTATATTTCATGCACATTCCATCACATATTATTGCTGTTTTTAGTGCATTTTAGGCATAAATAAGACCATGCATTGCATTTTACAGTATTTCTTTACTTCGCCATGTTTTTCTAGATTATCTTTTATTTGGTGAAGAAAAGATACTGTTTTAGCTTAGTTTAGTTTCAGGTACTAGAGGCTGACAGAGGGAAAGAGGAGCTGAGGATGTGATGCTGAGGCAGCAGACTAAGGAGCTGTACTGATGCAGTTCCAAACAGAGACATCAGTTGCCGAGTAGCTGCCGCCACCCAACCTGCCGCCCAAGACAGCAGACTATGGAGTTGGAGAACCGAAGTGCGATCTGTAGAGCAGAAAATCCTGATTCTATCGATGCTGTCCACTCAATTTTCAGGCGTCTGTAGAAGCGGGAAGTCCACATTCAACTCAAAGAAGTCAGAGTTTAAAGCCACATTTAATGTAAAATGATACTTTGAAGACTTCCACTTCAAGAAGGACTAGACCTAGCTAATGCCTATATATACCCATTGTAATTCTAATTCAAAATAGCTTAGGTTTTTCTTAGGCATAGTTTAGGTTTTCTTGCCACCGACATGTTCTAAATTTCTCCTTGGGTTTGGGTTATGTTGTAATTAGTTGTGAGAACAGTTGTTTAGGATTTCAAGTTTGTTTTTGCAAATACAATTACAAGGTTTACTTATTCTACGTTCTTCATAGTTTTCAATTAAGGCAAAAGATTAGTTGAATTCTATCCATTTGTTCGGTATCGAGAGAGTCGAACTCACGAAAGGAGTAAGTACGATTTCATCTATAGATGGTGCGATCAATCCAGCCTAGACATAGGTTAAGGATTTAAGACGGCTAAAAGAGGACGAAGCAACATTGTTGTCTTTGCACGATTCACGCCGCGATTGGTATTATCTGCAGTGGGCATCAACAACACTCTGACTTAGACATAAGCGGAGTCACCTTCGAAGCGTCCTGCCAAGCCTTGTAGTTCTGCCGAGTTTGCCGCCGAGACACAGTTCCATTCCCCTGCCGAGGCAGCGAGAGGGTCTCAGCAGTCTACCTGCCTTCCACCGCCGAGGTAGCAGAGTCTGGCAGCGCAAAACGACTTGTCCTATTCAACACAGTTTCACACTAAGCAGTAACATAACCCTGCCCTCTTTATCAATCTGATCACTTCCTCTTCAATTACTTGTGTTTTTATTTTACTTTTTCTTTCGACCATCGAATTTAATTGTGTATTTACTTTTCTTGTGCAAGACTTACAATTCGAATTAAGCTGTCCAATCCCCGTGGGAGACGATATCTTTTATACTATAACATGACAGGAGTGTGCACTTGCGCTCATAAATAGAGAACACCCGAACGCTCTACAAGTTTTTGGCGCCGTTTCCGGGGATTGGTAACATCGAAATTCGTCTTTAATTTCTGCACTTTTATTTCTTTGCATTTTATTTTATTTTATTTTTAGTTTTTATTTTTAATCGAATTTTTTTACGGTTTCCTTTGCTAGTGTATGACCAGTGCAAATCCAAAAGGAGAAATCCTTTATTACGACGATATCGAACGGAGAGCAAGATAGCTCAAGAAGGAAATCAGAGTAGCCCTAGGGAAAATTAAAGAAGAAAAAGAAAAAGCAAAGGAAAACATGGAAAACGACAACCCTGCCAACAATGCTGTGAACGACAGGGATGGGCAGCAAGACCCGCCGCCCAGAGAACAACAAGATCCACTAAGGCAGCAGCCCCATCTTTCGCCTAGGCAGCCACAGTATGTTCGAACCACAAGGGATTATCTGGAACATGACTTTAAAGGGTTCGATCTAACAGTGACAGAACCTGAGATTGAGGCGGATCACTTCAAGCTGAATCCCGTTATGTTTAACATGATCAACACGTTAGGGAAATTTTGAGGGACTTCCACAGAAGATGCTCGACTGTACTTAAAAGGATTCCTGGACATTTGCAGAGCATTCAAAATACACGGAGTCTATCAAGACGTACTGAGGCTGAGATTATTTCCCTATTCACTGAGGGATAGGGCAAAACAATGGTTAAACAACCAACCAGCAGGGCCGTTCAACACATGGACAGAGCTGTGTAAGGATTTTCTGGACCATTTCAGCCCATCCAATGTCACAGACAGACTGAGAAATGAAATAACAGCCTTCCGACAAGGGGTTGACGAGCCGATGTATGAAGCATGGGAGCGATACCAATAGATGCTGAATAACTGCCCGCTACATGGATTTTCGGCTTGGACATAGGTGTCAATGTTCTATAACGGGGTGAACTACCGAACACGGATGATGATTGATGCCTCAGCCAATGGAATCATCCTCGACAGACTACCAGAGGAGGCACTACGGATTCTGAACCAAGCCGCTAAGAACGACTACAAGTACCCAACAGCCCACCGAGGTGGTGTTAGGCGGCCAACCACTGTGAACGAGGTAGAAGCCTCATAATCTTTCAATGCACGTCTTGATAAGCTGACAGAGCTGGTCATGAGCATAATGAAACCCGTTGGGAAAGTCTATGAGGTAAAGGCTGTGGAGCCGTTTTGTGATGAGTGTGGGGGAAACCACGATTCGTCTGAGTGCACTGCATCTTCCAACTTTATTGGAGGATATGAGAGGAACAACAGACCTGCCCAGAACACCTACAACCCTGGATGGAAGAACCATCACAACTTCTCCTAGAGCAACCCAAAGACTGCTGTAAACCTACAACAGCAACAAGGAGGCTACCAGCAGTACCCGTCAAGACAACTACCTCAACAACAACAAAATATGAACACTTCTTCCTTAGAATCTACCCTGCACACTTTCATATCCCGTACTAATGATTTTATTTCTAATACGAATAAATTTATTGACAAAACTGAATCTTTCATGGACATGACTAAAAGCAGGACGAACAACCAAGAGGCAGTGATAAAAAATCTGGAGACCCAGTTCGAGAGGTTTGCTCAGGTTATCAATACCAGGCCAATGGGTGGATTACCTAGTGACACTGAAATCACGAAAGGGAAATCCCATGAACAGTGCAAAGCTATAACAACCAGTAGTGGGATAACAATACAAGAGCCATCCATGCCTGCCGCAAGAGAAACAGCACCTGCCGAACCAGTTCGAGCCATCGGGTAACCTGCCGCGGTAGCACCATAAGAAAGTAATGAGGAACCAGAACAAGAACCGATTGATGACACTAAGAATGAACAGCAAGATTATGGACCATTTACCTCCCCCCAGGATAGGATACCCCTCAAAGCAAATACTGTTGCCCCAGCACCTCCACCACCATTCCCACAAAGACTGAAAAAACAGAAACAAGATATGCAATATAAAAAATTCCTGGATGTTCTGAAGCAAGTCAAAATCAATCTTCCACTGGTAGAGTTGATCGAACAGATGCCCAACTATGCCAAGTTCTTAAAAGATATGGTATCTAAAAGAACAAGGATCAAGGAATTTGAAACAGTGGCAGTGACAGAAGGATGCATGGCCCTGCTACACAATAAGGCACCACCCAAACAGAAAGATCCGGGCATCTTCATAATTCCTTGCAAAATAGGTAGCAACCACCCCGTACGAGCCCTTTGTGACTTAGAGGCGAGCATCAACTTAATACCCAAATTCGTCTTCCAGAAACTAGGAATAGGAGATGCCCGCCCAACAACAGTAATGCTCCAGCTAGCCGACAGAACATACGTACAACCAGAAGGAAAAAATGTGGACATCTTGGTGAAGGTGGAAAAATTTATTTTCCCTGCTGATTTCCTGGTACTAGACTGTGAAGTAGATGAAAAGGCACCAATAATCCTGGGACAACCATTCCTTGCTACGGGCAGGACACTGATTGATGTGGAAAAAGGTGAACTTACGATGCGGGTAAACGATCAGCGAGTAAAATTGAATGTCTTCCAAACCATGAGACAGGCTGATGATCCGGAAGAATGCCATCTAATGGAAGCCATCTCAAAGTTCAACTTTGTAGCCAACAAACCTTGCCTACAGCAAGACTGCCTGGGCATAGACCTCGACAGCTGTTTTGGCAGCCATTTAGAAGCCTGCCCAGAAGATGAGCAACGCAGTAAGTGGATAGAACAAGAATTGGAGGAACAAGAAGAAGCATACTGGATAGCAAACAGGCCAGGTAAGTACTTACCTATACAACTTAAGTATGTTTACTTGGGGCCTAATGATACACTGCCAATATTAATTTCATCCAAGTCGCAGCCTAGACAGGAACAACGACTGACAACACTGCTGCGACAACATAAGAAGGCAATAGGCTGGACCATTGCAGATATAAGAGGAATAAGCCTGGCCATTTGCATGCACAAAATCCAGCTCGAGCAGGACCAAAAGCCAACTGTAGATGCCCAGAGGAGATTAAACGATGCCATGAGAGATGTTTTCAAAAAGGAGATCATCAAATGGTTAGATGCTGGTATCATATATCCTATCTCAGACAGTGAATGGGTAAGCCCGGTACAATGTGTACCGAAGAAAGGTGGCATAACTTTGGTAAGCAATGACAATAACGAGTTAATACCAACTAGAACAGTAACTAGTTGGAGAATATGCATGGATTACAGCAAGTTAAATAAAGCAACAAAAAAGATCATTTTCCATTACCTTTTATTGATCAAATGCTTGACTGCCTTGCTGGCAAACCTTTCTAATGTTTTTTGGATGGATATTCAGGTTATAACCAGATCGCCATCGCACCGGAGGACCAGGCCAAAACAACATTCACTTGCCCATATGGCATTTATGCTTTTCGAAAAATGCCATTCGGATTATGCAACGACCCTGCCACATTCTAACGATGCATGATGGCTATTTTCTCCGACATGATAGAAAACTTCATGGAAATATTCATGGATGACTTCTCTGTCTTCGGTAGTAGCTTTGACAGCTGCCTCAGAAACCTTGAAAAAGTACTCACCATATGCGAGGAAACAGACCTGATACTTAATTGGGAAAAATGCCACTTTATGGTCGATGAAGGCATAGTCCGGGGGCATAAAATTTCCACACAGGAAATAGAGGTAGACAAAGACAAGATCGAAGTTATTGCCAACTTGCCGCCGCTGACCGCTGTCAAGGGCATTTAGAGTTTCCTAGGACACACAGGTTTTTATCGCAGATTCATTGAGAACTTTTCTAAAATCTCTAAACCGCTATGTACTTTGCTGGAACAGGACAAACCATTCAACTTCGATGAGGCATGCCAAGAGGCATTCAAAATCTTAAAGGAGAAGCTAGTGAAAGCACCTGTGGTAGTTCCCCCTGATTGGAGTCAACCCTTTGAGCTAATTTGTGATGCTAGTGATACTGCCGTCGGCGCCGCCCTAAGATAGCGCATAGAAAAAATCTTCCATGTAATCTACTATGCCAGCAAAACACTTAATCCTGCCCAAACCAACTACACCACTATAGAGAAAGAGTTACTGGAAGTAGTGTTCGCCTTCGATAAGTTCCGGCCCTACCTTATTGGAACAAAGGTGATAGTCCACATAGATCATTTTGCCTTGAGGTACCTGTTTGCAAAGAAGGATGCAAAGCCTCGCCTGATCCGTTGGATCCTACTGCTGCAAGAGTTTGACCTGGAAATTCAAGACAAGAAGGGCACAGAAAATCAAGTGGCGAACCATCTCTCTCGGCTTAAGAATGGACAAGAAAAGACTTCCAACAACGAAATTCAGGATGCATTCCTTGACGAACAGTTGCTACTAGCCTCTGCTCTGGTAGATGCCCTGGAAGCTGAAGGCATCTCACTCGCCACCCACGAAGAGGCTGCGACAACAGCATCAATAGCCACACCCTGGTACGTAGACATTGTGAATTATTTAGTATCTGGTGTTTTACCCTATGAACTTAAATTCCAAGGAAAGAAACGATTCCAACATGATGATAAGCATTATTTTTGGGACGAGCCTTTCTTGTTTAAAAACTGTGCAGATCAGGTTATCAGACGGTGTGTCCCAGAGGATGGATAACAAGCCATACTATCGCAGTGCCACGTAGCACCATATGGAGGCTATTTTAGAGGGCAACGCACAGTAGCAAAAGTGCTCCAATTAGGTTTCTTTTGGCCGACTTTGTATAAAGACGCCCAAGCATTCTACAAACAGTCTAACACCTGCCAAAGAACATGAAACATATCGAGAAGGAACGAAATGCCCCTACAAACTATCTTGGAGGTTGAGTTATTTGATGTTTGGGGAATAGATTTTATGGGACCATTCCCATCTTCGTGTGGTAATATGTACATCCTTCTAGCAGTGAACTATGTTTCCAAGTGGGTAGAAGCCATTGTCACCCCTCACAATGATGCAAAGACAGTCCATAGATTCTTACGAAAGAACATATTCACAAGCCATTAGTGACGAGGGCACCCATTTTGATAATAAGCTCATTGCCAAGGCACTCCAAAAAGTTGGTGTCAAGCACAAGATTGCCGCGACATAGCATCTACAGACAAATGGGCAGGCAGATATTTCGAACAGGGAAGTTAAGACCATCTTGGAGAAAGTTGTAAACCCAAGTAGGAAAGATTGGTCGTTGAAATTAGACGATGCTCTTTGGGCATACCGGACAACATACAAAACACCACTCAGAATATCCCCATATCGTCTAGTATACGGAAAGGCCTGCCACCTCCTTGTTGAAATAGAACACAAGGCGTATTAGACAGTCAAGGCTGTGAACATGGACTGGAAACAGGCATGCGAAAAGAGACTACTAAATCTGATAGAAATGGAGGAATTCTGGCGGGAGGCATATGAGAACGCCAAGCATTACAAGGAAAAAGTCAAAAAATGGCACGACAGCAAGATCCAACAGGGCAGTTCCTGCCCGGGCAGCAACTATTGCTGTTCAATTCCCGCCTCAAGCTGTTTCCTGGGAAATTAAAATTCAGATTGTCAGGACCATTCGAAGTAGTCCATGCCTTCCCACATGGTGTCGTGACATTAAAACCGGTTAATAGGGGGACAAAATTCAAAGTTAACGGGCGGCGATTAAAGCACTATACAAGAGATTCTGTCCCGAAAGAACATGAAGTATTCACGTTGGGGAACGCTCACCCCAATATGACATAATTTTATCTTTCCACATCTTTACCGCTTTAGTAGGAGTAGATTTTTAGGACTAGATTTTATCTTTTACATTTTCTTTACCATTTATTCTCGTCTCACAATTAATTATGCATGTCCAAAACCTTAAAAATCAAGACCGCTAAGCACATCAAAAGGCAGTATTTTTAAGCCCGCCACCGTAACCCGCATATGACAACAGAGAACTCCTCCAAATCATCTACACCATCTGACAAAGCCTAAGTCTTCTTCCCTTTTTCTTGTATTTATTTTGCTTTTTTTATCTTATTTGTCTATTTTTATTTTGTGCATTGAGGGCAATGCCCATCTCGAGTTTGGGGGGGATACCTCTCACATCTTTTTTTCTAGGCATACTTAGTAGCATATAGGTTGCATTGTAATTGCCTTAATGTTGATCGGAATAAAAAAAATTGTTATAACTTGTGCCTATGATAGTTAGACGATTACTTATTTTCGCACCAATAAATAAATTGAACTTAATTTGGGAAAAAGCATGCAAAATGACTTAGAATTTTTTTAATTGCCAAAACTGTCAAACACTACTGTTACTTGCTGAATTTGCAAGAATATCTAATGAACACTGCATGCTTTGTTTTTAGAATTCTTTGCAAAGTTCTAATAGTGGTTGTAGGTAGCCGCCGAGGCAGAAAACAGGAACAGAAAAATATAGCACTGCCACGGAAGTCGAAAGAAAAACAAAGAAATATTGATGTTTTACCCTAGAGGTGCCCGCAACAGGCTCTAGGAAGAATCATGTGCGAGGACACTCCACTGCTATCAAAGTCCATGATTAAATATTATGCTTAACTATGCTGTCTCGGCAACAACCTTATACATCATAACAACATCTTTGTTTATCTAGTTAATCTGCATATTCAGCTTGTACACAGTTCTGCACACACTGCACCTGCATTAGAAATTAATTCTGAGTTATTTTCTTGCTATTCTCCCCTCACTAATCTAATATAGGTACCACGGCCTTGAGGTGCAAAATCAAGTTGAAAACAGGTTTTTCCTTCGGTTAATATAATGGCAAGTATATTTAGGTTGCTTTGCTTGAGGACAAGCAATAGTTCAAGTTTGGGGGTGTGTAAAGTGTCCACAAGTCCTATATTTTATGCACACTCCATCTCATATTATTGCTATTTTTGAGTGCATTTTAGGCATAAATAGGACCATGCATTGCATTTTACAGTATTCCTTTACTTCGCCATGTTTTTCTAGATTATCTTTTATTTGGTGAAGAAAAGATACTGTTTTAGCTTAGTTTAGTTTCAGGTACTAGAGGCTGACATAGGGAAAGAGGAGCTGAGGATGTGATGCTGAGGCAGCACACTAAGGAGCTGTACTGATGCAGTTCCAGACAGATACATCAGCTACAGAGCAGCTACCGCCGCCCAACCTACCGCCCAAGACAGTAGACTATGGAGTTGGAGAACCGGAGTGCGATCTGTAAAGCAGAAAATCCTGATTCTATCAATGCTGTCCACTCAATTTTCCGACGTCTGTAGCAGCGAGCATAGCCGCCAAAGGAGAATCTTGAGAATACTTGCGGAGTAAGGCAACGTGATAAAGTCTACATTCAACTCAAAGAAGTTAGAGTTTAAAGCCACATTTAATGTAAAAAGCTACTTTGAAGACTTCTACTTCAAGAAGGACTAGACCTAGCTAATGCCTATATATACCCATTGTAATTCTAATTCAAAATAGCTTAGGTTTTTCTTAGGCATAGTTTAGGTTTTCTTGTCGCCGACATGTTCTAAATTTCTCCTTGGGTTTGGGTTATGTTGTAATTAGTTGTGAGAACGGTTGTTTAGGATTTCAAGTTTCTTTTTGCAAATAAAATTACAAGGTTTACTTATTCCATGTTCTTCATAGTTTTCAATTAAGGCGAAAGATTAGTTGAATTCTATCCATTTGTTCGGTATCAAGAGAGTCGAACACACGAATGGAGTAAGTACAATTTCATCTATAGACGGTGCGATCAATCCGGCCTAGACATAGGTTAAGGGTTTAAGGTGGCTAAAAGAGGATGAATCAACATTGCTGTCTTTGCACGATTCACGCCGCGACTGGTATTATCTGCAGTGGGCATCAACAACACTCTAACTTAGACATAAGTGGAGTCACCTTCGAAGTGTCCTGCTCAGCCTTGTAGTTTTGCCGAGTTTGCTGCCGAGACACAGTTCCATTCCCCTGCTGAGGCAGCAAGAGGGTCTCAGCAGTCTACCTGCCATCCACCACCGAGGCAGCAGAGTCTGGCAGCGCAAAACAAATTGTCATATTCAACGCAGTTTCACACTAAGTAGCAGCATAATCATGCCCTCTTTATCAATCTGATCACTTCCTCTTCAATTAATTGTGTTTTTATTTTACTTTTTCCTTCGACCATCCAATTTAATTGTGTATTTAATTTTCTTGTGCAAGACTTACAATTCGAATCAAGCTGTCCAATCCCTATGGGAGACAATATCTTTTATACTATAACTTGACAGGAGTGTGCACTTGCGCTCATAAATAGAGAACACCCAGACGCTCTACAATGACCTCCCAATCTCGACACGAGATCCTTAATCACACTTACCAGTGCATTCTCCATAAATTTCACACTGGATTTATTCAGCGCATTGCAATCTGAATCAACTTCAACTCTACGATAACCAAGATCCCAAGCATGTTGCAGAACATCATGAATAACCTATATCTCAGCACTCACCACCGAACATTTCCTTGTGCTGCGAGAGAAGCCAAAAAGCCATTCACCTTGATCCAAACAAAACACACCTCCCACTATTGCAGAATTATCAATGATATTGATAGCCCCATCCACGTTCACTTTCACCCCAGCTTGAACTCAGCCGTTGCCATGAATGAACGGATGAAACCCAATTACTAGTTTGGACGCCACGCAATAAGACACTCTCATTAACTTGAATTACAGTTCCCGTAAATCGCTTACTTTAGTCAATAACATTCTTACTTTCCACAAACTCATAATTAAAAAGAGCTTTATTTCGCCTTGTCCATAACATCCAGCAAAGGATAGAAAATAACATACCCCAATTATCACCATGAATTCCAAACTGACATGTTTGTCTAATGTTAGGGGTGTTCAAAATTAGTCGACTCGACTACCGGACTACCCGAACATAAATAACCGGGTATTTACCCATAATTTTTTTTACCAGGGTTGGGTACCCAGCCCGCCATTTTTCGGGTTGGGCCCGGGTCATAAAATATGAAATTTTCGGGTATTCGGTTTCTCCTGAGTACCCAGTTCCTATTTTTTTTATTAAATTTCTTAATATTTTTTACCTTAGAACTATATTTAAATCCCTAAATTCATTATATATTTGTATTATATACTTTTATGTTTTAAAATTTTCAAAAAAATATATTAATTTAAGAATATGTAAGGTTCAAAAAAATATGAACTTTTAATGTTTTTATTTAAAAAAAATATGAGATTCGGAAAAAAAATCATGATCAAGATTAATATTTTTAATGTCTTTCTTATGGTTATAAACTTCAAATCATTAATTTTTTGGTTTGGATCATATGTTAGGAACTTTAAATTTTTTTTAATTTATAAATAAAAAAATAACAAAAAATGTGATACGGGTAAACAAGTTAGTGGGTACTCGATTTTAGGGTACCCGGTACTCACAATCGGGACACTGGCCGAAAGATATGAACACCCCTATCTAATAAGCCATAAACCACTCCTTAAGAGGCATTAAATTAAAATCTTGCAATTTTCGGCGCTGAATCAATGCTCTCCATATTCTTTTTGCTTTTGGACAATTTCCCAACACATGAAGAATGTCTTCAACTCCTTGCTTACAAATCCCACAAAGATTGTCAGATGTCATATGTCGTCGTTCTCTCTTGGCATTCCTTAACAAACTATCCCTCATTGCAAGTCACAAGAAAACTCTAATACGTTGAGGTATAAGTCGTTTCCATAGTACCTTCCAGCAAGCATCTCGTGGAGCATCCAAATCATACACAATTGCCGAATAGGTAGATTTCACTAAAAATTGCATTTTGCATCCCACGTCCATCCTAATTGACCTGATCCAATATGTGCCATTGGCAGAACCACTATTACAATACACTCAACATACTCCTCAGGTAATGATTGTCACAGATGAGTGACATCCCATTATCCTGAATCAGAAATGAAGGATACTACATGGTTAGGCAATGGTGGGGTGTCAAAATGTGCTTGAAGCACTAGTGGACCAACACTATCAAGCCACTCTTCCTAAAAAAATCAACCAAGCAACCATCTCTCACACTCCAATTTATCCCTTGGCGTATTAGATCCCACACACGACTTATCTTAGCCCAAAGTCTTAAACAATTTTAGTGTCGTATATTCTCGAAAAGCACTCCCTCCCACTTGTATTTTGCTTGCAAAATTCGCACCCATAGTTTATGTTCATCCTGAATTAATTGAGAATCAATCTTCATGAGAAAAGCCTGGTTGTATTTCTCCAAGTCTCTAAATCTGAGGCCCCTTTGGTCAACTCGGAGTTGAATATCCTTCCACTGAACAAGATTCACACCTCTATGTTCTACAGAATTACCCCAAACAAACCCACATATTAGCTTCTCAATGTCGAAGCACACATTTTTTGGAAGCTACGTCGCTTGCATAGTGTATGTCAAAAAGGCTTGGAGGGCTGAGCGCGCCAAAGTAATGCGACTTGCGAGGGACAAGGAATTTACATTCCAACTTGAAAGACTAGATCACACCTTGTCCACTAAATAACTATAAGTCACTTTAGTCACATGATGGTGCAGAAATGGGATCTCAAGATACTTGTAACCCCCTCGACCCTTCCTAGACGTGAGACCGAACCGAACGAGTCACACAGGGAATATTAGAGTAAACCGGGAAGGTTTACCTCAATAAACGACCCTATTTCCCCCCTTTTATCTTGTCTAGAGGCACATTATCATCCTATTTGATTCATACTTGCAGTAGAAGAAACTTCAATTTAAACAAACAATGATTTGGCATTCAATTGACAACATACATGTTCTAGGGACTAAATTGTAATTCTATTGAATATCAGGGACTTCAGCCAATTTATGATTATCAACCTTTAATTAGTCATATTACATGCCACTGTATCAAATCTCAACTCAATTTGATCATCTAAACTCATTTAATTACATCCACAACATTCAGGGACTAAAACTTAAGAAATCAGAACTTAGAAAGATTCCCAATCAACTACTTTACCCGTCACCGTATCGATACACCAAGTACCGTATCTGTACGGTTTTGAGGTAATTTAAATTCCTGATTCCAGTAGCTTAAAACCGTATCGATACAGTCCAACGTACCGATTCGCCCAACCATTTTGCTCTAAGACCGTATCGATACGGGTCTCCCCGTACCGATACGCTAAGAAAAATTTGGCCTACCCGTACCGATACGTCTGGGCCTAAAATGCCCATTTTTGCTGGTTTAACAAACAATTAAGCTAAGCAATCTACTTAATCATGCTTTTAAGACTTATACCACATATCTAAGGATCGATCTTCAACCAAACATAACATATTCAACATCATTTCATTGCATCATGCTTCAAAAATAAATCTATAGGCATGCTTCCTAAAACCCCATTTAGTAAGATACCAAAAACCATAGAAAAGCATAATCCAAACATCAAAGGCCATTTACAAGTCCAAAACAACAATATAAACTTGCTCAAACATGGAGTTTACACATATCTCCCAAAAACACAACGGATTCCCCATTGCCCTTATTACTCATAGTCTAAACCGAAAACATACTTTCAAATAACGAAGTCTCTTTTGATCCCTTGCTTCTCGCTGCATTCCAAGCTCTAATTCACTACAATGATGGATAAATAGAGCGTAAGCACACAAGGCTTAATGAGGAATGCTCAAAACAAAGCACCATCAATGCCATTTAAAAACATTTTATCAAAACTATTGAAATCATCATTTCAATCCATTTATAAAACATCATGCCTTGAAAACCATGCATTTAAACCTTTCCAAAACCAACCTATTAAACCATATGCATCATGTAACATATTTAAACAACAAGTCTCATTGCTAAACCTAAATTTAAGCCTTTCCATGCATAACAAACCATATGCAAAGCTTAAACCGTAACATGTATAAGTCTCATTATAAAACATAAACCTTTTCATGATACATCAACAATTAAATTGGCTTACAAGTGATCATTAACCAAGTTCCATTTCCAAATCACAACATCAGAAACACGAATTCACAAGTGTTGTCCCAACATTTCATAGATTCTCACCGGCATTTCAAGGTTCACACACGGGAGCTTCGCCGCAACTGTTGTGATACCCGTGGTGGAGTATTCGGTACACCGTATAAACCCTTCAATACCACTCATCGAGAGATGTATAACTCCACTAACGAGAGACATGATATTACTCTTCCTCGATCGTTAGGGTACTTGGATGGAGTATTTGGTACACCATATAAACCCCTCAACATCCAAGGCAACTTGTTTATAGTGCTCTTAATCCTATAGCCGGCTAACTATATCCGACAACATTTTTAAAACCACATCACTTGCCAATATAATTCATTATAACCACATACTTCACTGTTTTCATATGCATCAACATAAAACCACTTTGCAAAGAAACAAACCAAGCTTTAAACACAAGTATAAAACATATACTTACAAGGATCACTTACCATGTGCACCCTTCATCATTTCATGATTAAAAACAATATACAACATACTTCAAATCATGCATAAACAATAGGCGTCATGTAATCAAAATCAAGTGCATAAAAAGCATTTCATAATAGCACGACCGAGAGAAAAAATCCACTTATACTTACTTCTGAACTTAGACAAGCATTTCAAGCTCAATCTAAGTTCCCAAAACCACCTTTAAAACATTTCAAAGCTGAAATTCACGTTCTCACCCACTGACACATGAAACCACGATTCTCTGATGCGAGACTAAGAGTCCGAAGCCTCCAAAGCTTCACTGGTTGCTTCCGAAATGTTCTCCCCTGTTTTAACCACATAATAACAGAGGATTAATGCATCTTCATGCGTTCAAAATCCCAGCAAGCAATTCCACAACATTGCCTTGCCAAAAGCTATTAATCGTTTATCCAAAACATCCGAAAACAACATCGATTAACCTCCAAACTTAACCTAGCTAAAACCTAACACTTTCAACCATCAATCATCATTGATTAACATACAAAATCATCATATTATAAACCTTATACCTCCAACATTCAAAAAACCACCACAACTCCACAAAACCCAAATCTAGCAACCTAAACAACTAGAGATTCACATAGTTTCGAGATTACAATGTCAAAACCTTTATCTTAGAATTATTAAACTTTAAAATCATGATTAATATCAATCATAAACCTAGCAAAAGAGATCCAAAGCGAATCTCAATCAATTTCACCAATTAAACCTAAATTAAATAAAATTTCTAGAATTCAAACATCAAAACCCATTAGAAAACATGTACAAAGGATCAAGAACTTGGGAATTTCAGTAAAGAACCTTACATTAGAGGAGAAAAATGTAGCTCACCTCTAATGGATTCTTTTCCCCTTAATCGGATAGATTTACATGTAAAAACAAGATTAAAACAATAAGGTTTTGATAGGAAACCAACAAGAAATCATTTGATAACAAAAGATTAGAGAAATCAAGAGTTTACCTTAATATTTTGAAGAAGAAATGAGTGTTTGGCTAGATAGAATTTGAGAGAAAGTTTTTGAGAGAAAAGAAGATATGTCAAATTTGTTTTAATGAAATAATCACCAATTATTTCCCCCAACACATTATATTAATTAAAAACTATTTAAAATAAGCCAATTAAGGGATAAAAGTATGATATTAGACTTTGGGCAAATAGCTCCTTAAAGATTCAAGGTTCCGGCCCCTTTTACAAAACAGTCACTAAAAACAGTTTTCAAAGTTTACATTTTGGTCACTAAATCCAAAATGTCATATTCCCAAAACTTGTTTTCCGAAATTGATTTTACCAAAGCATTTTATATATTTAAAAAGAATTTTAGATAATTTTTCCACATTTTTATGATCTTCCAAAATAGGTTTTTTCTAAACTATCCCAAAATTTACCCGAATCTCTAATTCTCGGTCCAACGGACCCTAAAACCATCATAAAACCTCTAGGCCCAAAACCGGGGCATTACAATTCTCCCACACTTAGGAAATTTCATCCTCAAAATTTACCTAAAGGAAAAAGGCGCGGAAACTGTTTCAACGTGTCCACCTTGCTTTCCCACGTGGTTTCCTCAACTCCTCGATGACGCCACACCACCTTTACAAGTTCAATCGTCTTACCACGAAGAAATTTGCTACTAGAATCAAGAATCTCAGTAGGTTCCTCATCATAAGACAAATCCGGTCGCAACTCAATATCCTCTACTGGCATAACATGCAACGGATCCGACCTATACCTCCACAACATTGACACATGAAACACATCATGAATTTTCTCCAACTCGGGAGGTAATTTCAAATGATACGCAACAGGACCAACACGCTTCACAACTTCATATGGTCTAATAAACCTTGGACTAAGCTTAACCTTACATCCAAACCTCATCACCTTCTTCCAAGGCGACACTTTCAAGAACACGCGATCACCAACCGCATACTCAATCTCCCTACGCTTCAAATCCGCGTAGGATTTCTGACGATTTGAGGCAGCTTTTAGACGATCACAAATAAGCTTCACTTTCTCATTTGTGCTTTTCAACACATCAAGCAAGGAAACATACTTTTCCCCAACCTCAGCCCAACACAAAGGCATACGACACCTCCTACCATACAAAGCCTCAAACAGTGCAATCTGAATACTATCCTGATAACTATTATTATACGCAAACTCCACTAAAGGCAACTATTTCTCCCAGGTTCTTTGAAACTCAATGATACAACATCTCAACATATCTTCCAAGACCCGAATCACACGTTCAGATTGACCATCCGACTGAGGATGATACGAAGTATTGAAATTCAACCCTGAACCCAAAGCTTGATGTAGACACTTATAAAACCTTGTTGTAAACCACATATCTCTATCCGAAACTATAGACTTGGGCATTCCGTGCAAACGCACAATCTTAGTGATGTATAAATCCGCCAACTTATCTAAAGTATATGTCGTATGCACAGGCACAAAATGTGTACACTTCGTAAAGCGATCAACAATCACCCAAATGGAATCCTTTTTAGTTGACGTTAACGGCAACCCTGACACAAAATCCAAGATTATTCTCTCTCATTTCCACTCCGGTATCCTCAACGGGTGCAACAACCCGGAAGGAAGCTGATGTTCTGTAACGCCCCGGTTTTGGGCTCAGAAGTTTTGGGCGTTGACCGGTTCGGTCAAAGTGCTGATCGAATATATAAGAGTGAATTTAGGAAAGCCTAGTTCGGGTTGCATTAAAAATATGGAAAAATGTTCTAAAATCATCTTTTAATATATAAAAGTGAACTGTGAAATCAATTTTGGAAAATGAGGTTCGGAAGGTTGACATTTTGGCTAGTGACCAAAATGTAATTTTTGAAAGTTCGGTGACTGTTTTAAAAAGGATTGAAACTTTGAATCTTTAAGGAGCTATTATTCCAATAAGAATTTCTCCAGATTTTTCTAAGATATTTTAAGGCTTTATTCTGATTTTAAAGATTATGAAAAAGGAGGGAAATCATTTTTACCATTTCTTAACTAACTTTTCATTTTCTCTCCATTTTCCTTTTCTCTCATTTTCTTTCAACCCAAACACAATTCTCCAGATTTTTCTTCTCTGATTTTGGCATCTAAATCTCTCATTTCAACTCTCATTTGATTCCTAATCATCTCATCAACAAAACCTCTCAATTTGCAAGTTGTTTCATCAAGCTTTTTGGCTCTAAAAAGGAGAAATTCAAGTTTGGAGGTAAGAACGTCTCTCTCCTCTAAACTATCAGTTCTTTACTGAAATTCCCAAGTTCTCAATCCTTGGTTTGTGTTTTGTTAAAGGCTTTTCAATAGAAATCTTGATTTTGGCTTAAAATGCAAGATTTGGCGATTTTGGTGAAATTTTCGTGTGATCTGTTTGGGCAGTGTTTTGAAGTGTCAAAATGATGTTAAATGAATGTTAAATTGATTAGAAGTTGAGGTTTAATTAATGCAATCCCGGATAGGTTGAATTTCCTAAGTTTTGCTTGAGTTTTGGTTGTTTTTGGAGTGTTTTTGGTGATCTGTTATACCTGGGAGTATAAGGACGTGTTTGTGATCATTTTGGATGTTAAATGATGTTTAAAAATGGTTAGAAGTGATGGATCTTGGCTGGGTTAAGTTTTGGAAATGTTTGGAGGTGATTTCGGTGGTGTTTGGTAGCCGAATTGTTGGATTTGTGTCGAGCAGCGAGTTTGGTTGTGTGGCTGCTGTTCTTAATGCATAATGATGCATTAATGTGCTGTTTTTGTGTGTTTGAAACAGGGGAGTTTGATCCGTGAGCTTTAGAGGTGTTGCGGAAGGTTTCGGATGCTTGGAAGGCTTGGTGGCTAGCTTTGTTTTGGTTATCGGTGAGTGAAGTTGGGTTTTCGGCTTTTAAACAAAGGTTTGAAGGTTTGGGAGCTTAGTTTAAGTCTAAACAACTTTGCTAAGCTCAAGAGTAAGTAAATGGATTTCTTACTTGATTTGTGATATGAAGTGGCTTTTAAGCAATTGTGGTTGATGATTGAAATGCATGTGTTTTGCATGGTTTAATTCTATTTTGAAAGCATAATTTAGCATGGTTTAGTGCTGGTTTTGAAAGCCATATGTGAAGGATGCTCAAGGTAAGAGATCCTTGGTTTTATACTTTGAAAATGTGGTTTTGATGCATGGTGTTGCATGTTGTTCAATGGCTTTGTCTAATGCTTTAAAACAGTGAATTAATGTTGGTAAATGGTGGTTTTTGCATATTGGTTATGCATGTGAATCATTTGATTAATGTGGTAATGGTTTTGCATATTGGTTATGCATGTGAATCATTTGATTAATGTGGTAATGGTTTTGCATAATGGTTATGCATGTGGAACATTGGACTAATGTGGTAAGATGGTTATATTGGCAAGTGATGTAAGTGGTTCTTGGTTCTTTGATCGGATATAGTTAGCCGGCTATAGGATTGGGTGCACCGTGAATTAAGTCGCCTTGGAGGTGGAGTGGTCAAGAGTGGACCGGGAAACTCCCTTCAAGTATCCTAACAAGATGGTTAAGGTCATAATGGAGGTGTTGCCCATTCGAGGACCTTGGTTGAGCAAAGGTTATATGGTGTTTGAAAGTCCATATGTGAGAACCTTGTGCTTGTTGAGATCACAATGGCAGTGTTAAGTCCATGTGTGGATCTTGTATAGGGTGTCCCAGATCTCGTTAGTGATTTCTACAACTACCAATCGGTGAATGCAAGGGTTATATGGAGGTGTTGCCCATATGTGAGAACCTTGTGCATGTTGAGGTTGTATGGTTGTCCATACATGGGAACCTCGGGAAAAGCTAAGGTTGTATGGTGTTTAAAAGTCCATACATGGGAACCTTAGGATGTTGAGGTCATAATGGAGGTGTTGCCCATTCGAGGACCTTGGATTGGTAGGGTGTAGGGAGCATAGGGACAACGCTCGGAATCCGCGTATCCGATTGGATGTTGAGTTGAAAAGTGGATGTGATTGATCACTTGAAGGCCAATATGATATTCTTGATTGTGATGAAGCATGAGGTGCTTGAAATGATGCATATTTGCATGTGAAGCATGAGATGCTTGAATTGATACATAATTGCATGTGAAGCATGAGATGCTTGAAAAGATGCATGGTTGCATGGAAATTGTATAATGCTTGTAAATGCATGTTTACTTGTTAAGTTGAACAAGTGTTGATTATCATTTGATAAATGATGCATGTGAGCATGATGTATCTTTAATGCATTGGAGTCTTGGAAGACTTGTTTTAAAAGGCATGTGATGATGATAGAATGGTTTATATTTTTGCCTTGGTTAAATGCATGTAATGGATTGCTTGAGTAATGGTTTTAAAAGGATTCTTGCTTAAAAAGGCTTTCAAGGTTAAGAAAGGGATGTTGTGAAATGGAAGTGCTTTCCATGGCTTTGTTTTAGCTTTGCATATGGTGTTTATGCATGGTTTGGCTAAATGGATGATTTGTAGTTGTGCTTTAAAAAGGTTTTCTTAGCTTGCTAAGCTAAGGGTTGGTTTTCATGTATGTGCAATGCATGGTTTTGATGCTTGTTGTTGAAAAGGGTTTCAAACATGGCTTTGGTAAATAAATCGGGTTTGTTTTACAAGTGTTTTGTGACCCGCTGCATTGATGGTGTTTTGGTTTTGAGCATTCCTCACTAAGCATTATGTGCTTACGCTCCTTTTTGTCCATCAATGCAGATTCATGAAGTTTGGACAGCAAGGAGCAAGGGATTCAAGGTGGACTCCAAGTGAGATGTATGTCTCGGTGAATAACTATAGTTAATAAAGGCAATGGGGGTAGAATCTCTCGGGGTTAACGTGTATGTGTTCGTTTATGTTTGAACAAGGATGTTTTTATGTTAATGTTGTTGTTGGATCATGTTTTGGCATAAATGAGTTTGGTTTGGAAAGTTTGTGCTTAAGTGGTTGCTTGTGTAGGAAGCATGCCTTTAGATTTGGGGCTTTTTGTATATGTTGTTATTTTGTTGAATTGTTGATGCAAGTATGCCTTTTTTATGTTAAATTGCATGTTGGCAAAGTTTGGTAGCGGTTGGAGCATGTTTTGTTGGCCTATTGCATGCTTAGGTAGGTAGATTTCTGCATTTTGTGCAGGGTGTTTCGGAACAGGGTGAACCGTTTCGGAACGGGTGCCTCGAAGCAGCCCAGGCGTCCGAAACGGGTGACACCGTTCCGAAACGGAGAGGCTTCTGCCAGACCCCCGTTTCGAAACGGGCTATGCCTGTTTCGGAACGGCCCCGCGTTTCGAAACGGGCTGTCTCCCGTTTCGGAACGGTTGACCGTTGGGGGCTGACAGTGGCAGTTATGTGTTTCAAAATGTTTGCATTTTGGTCCTGAATCTTGTATGAGCAATTGTATGAGTTTGAGATGTCCGTTTGAGCTGAAATTTGGCCGAGATGCATGAAACATGATTAATTTTAAGTTGGTAACTTAAAATCTTGTTAAGGCCTCAAAGTTTTCTGAATTTACAATTTGGTCCCTAAAGTTGTGTTTTGT
Organism: Hibiscus trionum; assembly: GCA_030270665.1. NCBI lineage: Eukaryota > Viridiplantae > Streptophyta > Magnoliopsida > Malvales > Malvaceae > Hibiscus > Hibiscus trionum. The sequence goes on along the minus strand of BSYR01000057.1, from coordinate 20,149,323 downwards.
GCAATTGGGTCCCAGAATGATCTCTGATGGTTGTGATCTTTGAGTATGTTGTTTGTGGGATCACATCTAGGGTTAATGAGCATCTAGACAAGATTAAAAAGAAAAAAAAAGGGTCGTTAATCAAGGTTGACTTTCGGGTTGACTTTGGTTTTCCCCGTGTAATCTTCGTGGTTCGGGTCAACCGTCTAGGCCGGGCTACGGGGGTTACATGTTTAGCCTTAACACACTGACACGCCATGCACCTAGTAACAAAATCAGCCACATCTTTCTTTAAACCAACCTAATAATACTCTTCTTTCAAGCCTCGATACATCTTAGTACTTCCAGGATGCATAGCAAAAGGACTACTATGCACTTCGGTCAAAATGGTTCGCCTTAACTCGTCATCATTATGCAGCACTATCCGATCCTTGAAATACAATACTCCATCATCATTAAAATGAAAATCTGTCGGATTCCCATCCATAATATCCTTAACATGCGGTACCAACTCTTTATCATAATGTTTCTTTTCCTTAATCAACTGTGACAAAGATGGTTTCACTTGCAATTCGGCCATTAGACCACCATCTTGTGTCACACTCAACCGTGCAAACATTGCTCTTAACTCCACCTCAACCTTCCTACTCAAGGCATCTGCCACCACATTAGCCTTACCCGGGTGATACTTGATTGTTAAATCATAATCCTTAAGCAACTCCAACCATCTATGTTTCCTAAGATTCAAATCCTTTTGAATCATCAAATACTTTAAACACTTGTGATCCATGTACACAATACACTTCTCACCATAAAGATAATGCCTCAAAATCTTTAAAGCAAACACAACTGCGGAAATATCAAGATCATGGGTAGGGTAATTGCGCTCGTGCACATTAAATATCCTAGATGCATAAGCCACAAATTTTCCACATTGCATCAACACACAACCCAAACCAACGTATGATGCATCACTATACACAACAAACTCCTTACCTAACTCAAGTTGAATCAAAATAGGAGCTTGTGTCAAAGCATCCTTTAACTTCTCGAAAGCTCGTTGTCTATCATCCTTCCATTCAAAGCGAACATTCTTTTACAACAACTTAGTTAATGGAGCAGCAATCTTCGAAAATCCATCCACAAATCTACGGTAATAACCACCCAACCCAAGAAAACTACGGACTTCCGATACGAATTTAGGTGATTTCCAACCCATCATTGCCTCGATCTTATATGGATCAACCTGAATTCCTTTGGCTGACACAACATGTCCAAGAAAAACAACTTCTTTATGCCAAAACTCACATTTGCTCAACTTAGCATACAACTGGTTATCCAACAAAGCCTGAAGCACAATTCGCAAGTGTTCATCATGATCCTCCTCGGTACAAGAGTACGCAAGGATATCATCAATAAACACAACCACAAATTGATCCAAGAATTCATGGAATATTCGATTCATCATATCCATGAATGCAGCAGGTGCATTTGCCAAACCAAACGACATCACCAAGAACTCATAATGCTCGTACCTTGTACGAAACACAATCTTAGGTACATCCACATCCTTCACCTGATGATATCCAGACCTTAGATCAATCTTAGAAAACAACGAAGCACCTCGAAACTGGTCAAATAGATCATTAATCCTTGGCAAAGGGTACTTGTTCTTAATCGTCAACTTGTTCAATTGCCGATAATCAATGCACATTTGTATGATATCATCATTCTTTTTCACAAACAACACTGACACACCCCAAGGTGAAACACTAGGCCTAATGAAACCTCGATCAAGCAACTCCTAAAGTTATGTCTTCAACTCTTTCAGAGCCATACGACAGGGAGCAATAGACACTAGAGATGTATTTTCATACAACTCAATGCCAAACTCAACCTCTCTATTCAGAGGCAGACCAGAAAATTCTTCCAGAAATACGCCCGGAAACTCACATACCATACGTATGTCCTGTACTCGCACTTCTTTCGATGCCAGATTCATAACATAAGCTAAGAAGACCTTACAACTCGATTCCATCAAACGACTCGCTTCTAGATCTGAAACAACATTGGACATGAATTTAACATTCTCTCCCACGATTACCACTTCGTAATCATTAGCAAGTTTTAGGGTAACTCGCTTGGTTCCAAAATCAACCACAACCCTATGCTACGACAACCAATCTATACCTAAGATTACATCAAAACCATGGAAAGGCAACTCCATTAAATCAACCACAAACAGATGACCTTGAACAATTAAAGGACATCTCGTAAACAACCTCCGTGTAACAACCGTTTCACCAAAAGAACTAGTTACATGCATTCCCACATCTAACATCTCAATAGGGATATCAAGCAAATGTACATGCTCACTCAATATGTATGAATATGTAGAACCGGAATCGACCAAAGATAACAATGACAAAGATTGCAAAGTGAATTTACCTGCAATCACATTGGTGTCATTGCATCCTTCACGATGTGCGTACACCCTCACAAGTCCACCACCCTCAAGTTGAACCGCCACTACATGTGCCACAATCCTCTGACCATCCTTCATACGTTGGAAGTTACCACGACCACGTCCACGACCTCTCTGCGGCGCTACAACAAGTGCTCTAGTCTGGCCACCACCAGCCAACAACGGACAATCACGTCTAATGTGATCATTGGATCCGCAGCTCCAACAAGAGTTAGTCGCAACAACAGTAGAAGCATGTTTTTCACGAGCCAAACGTAGGCAATCTCGCCTCATGTGTTCACGTGATCCACAAACCCAACAAGCATTTTGCTATGATCTTACCCAGTTACCCTAAACTGGCAGACCACGCCCAACAACTCCTCGTCTCTCCTTAGGAAGATACCTATGATCACAGTGTCTCTTAAACTGTCCACCACCAGAGCTAAAATCCACAGCTCTCTTACCCGAGCTAGAACTACCCATACGAGAAGAAAAGCCCATATTTTTTTCAATATCCTTTGCTCGTGTCACCAACACATCGAAATCTGTATAAGCAAAGGCCAACATATAAGTCTTCACTTCTTGCACCAGAACATAAAAAAATGGTCACAATGATGCCTATCACTCGACACCAACTCAGGAGCATACTGGCTCAAACGAACAAACTGAACCTCATACTTAGCTACAATCATGCTACCCTGAACCAAAAAGATGAACTCACATTACTTACCATCCAAGTATCTAACTCCTAGATACTTCTTCTTAAAGGCAGCTTGGAAAAACTCCCAATCCACATCATTAGGCTCCATAGCCCCAGTTATAGTCATCCACCAACTGTAAGCATCACCTTGTAATAGGGAAATAACACATCCCAGCTTACAAGCATCATTACACCTCATATGTTCCAAAATCCAAATCATACTCGCCATCCAAGCCTCGAACACCTCGGGCGAGAACCCACGATACTCAACACCGCCCAAACTACGCAAACACTCTAACAACAATCCCATTTGCCCAGCAGCTGGTTCTTGCACATGCACTCCAGCAACAACAACTTAGAAAGCTCTAGTCATTGCCTGAACCAAAGGCATTAAATTACCCAACACTGGCCCAACCGGCTCAGGTGGTACTTGCTCCACATTCTCAGGTGGATTAGGCGGAAGAGGTGGAATTACTCTATGAGGTATTTCATTCTCCTGATTTCCCTGCCTTATGGTAGCAACAATCGTACCATATCGCAACTCTCTCCTCGGTCCTATCCTGATATTATGTCTAAGGCATGATAATAAACCAAACAAACAATCAGGCTAGCTTCAAGCAAGGATCCAAGACTTCCTTTTCAAATCAAACATTTCAAATTTTTTTCAAACTATTGTAATAAGGCAATGGGCATCCCAACTCCCCCAACATGGCATAAAGCAACCAACGTACATATTGCAACCACTGAGCATAGCAAAAAAAATAATGCAATTAACAACATCATCACAACAACTTCCCAACATCCCAATCTTTCGTAACCTAGCTCTGACACCAACAAATGTAACCCCTTCGACCTTGCCTAGATGCAAGACCTAACTAAACGAGTCACACAGGGGATATTGGAGTAAACCGAGAAGGTTTCCTCAGAAAATGACCCTATTTTATTTCCTTTTATTTTGTCTAGAGGCACATTATCATCCTATGTGATTCATACTTGCAGCAGAAGAAACTTCAATTCAAACAAACAACGATTTGACATTCAACTAACAACATACATGTTACGGGGACCAAATTTTAATTCAATTGAATATGAGGGACTTCAACCAATTTATGGTTACCAACCTTTAATTAGTAATATTCCATGCCAATGTGTTAAATCTCAACTCAATTTGATCATCTAAACTCTTTTAATTGCATCCATCACATTTAGGGACTAAAATGTAAGAAATCAAAACTTTGAAAGATTCCCAATCAACTACTTTACCCGTCACCGTATCGATACACCAAGCACCGTATCGATACGATTTTGAGGTAATTTAAATTCTATATTCCAATACCTCAAAACTGTATCGATACAGTCCCACGTACTGATTCGCCCAACCATTTTGCTCTAAGACCGTATTGATATGAGTCTCCTCGTACCGATACGCTAAGCCAAATTTAGCCTACCCGTACCGATTCAATACCCCGCGTACTGATACGCCTGGGCCTGAAATGCCTATTTTTGTTGGTTTAACAAACAATAAGCTAAGCAATCTACTTAATCATGCTTCTAAGACATATACCACATATCTAAGGATCGATCCTCTACCAAACATAGGATATTCAACATCATTTCATTGCATCATGCTTCAAAAAGGAATCTATATGCATGCTTCCTAAAACCACATCAAGTAAGATACCAAAAACCACAGCAAAGCATAATCCAAACATCAAAGGCCATTTACAAGTACAAATCAGCAATATAAACTTGCTCAAACAAAGAGTTTATATATATATCTCTTTTGATCCCTTGCTTCTCGTTGCCTTCCAAGCTCTAATTCTATGCAATTATGGATAAAGAGAGCGGAGGCACACAAGACTTAGTGGGGAGTGCTAAAAAAATACCATCAATGCCATTGAAAAACATTTTCTCAAAACCATTGAAATCATCATTTCAATCCATTTATAAAACATCATGCCTTTATACCTTTCCAAAACCAGCCTATTAAACCATATGCATCATGTAACAAAGTTAAACAACAAGTCCCATTGCTAAACCTCAATTTAAGCCTTCCCAATGCATAACAAACCATGTGCAAAGCTTAAAGAGTAACATGTATAAGTCTCATTATACAACATAAACCTTTTCATGATACATCAACAATTATATTGGCTCCCAAGTAATCATTAACCAAGTTCTATTTCAAAATCACATCGAATACACGGATTCACAAGTGTTGTCCCAACACTTCATACATTCTCACCAGCATCTCAAGGTTCACACACGGGAGCTTCCCCTCAACCGTTGTGACACCTGTGGTGGAGTATTCGGTACACTGTGTAAACCCATTAACACCACTAATGGGTAGATGTATAACCCCACCAATGAGAGACGAGACATTACTCTTCATCGATCGTTAGGGTACTTGGATGAAGTATTCGGTACACCATATAAACCCCTCAACATCCAAGGTGAATTATTTATAGTGCATTCAATCCTATACCCAGCTAACTATATCCGATAGCATTTTTGAAACAACTTCACTTGCCAATATAATTCATTATAATCACATACCTCACTGTTTTCATATGCATCAACATAAAACCACTTTTCAAAGCAACAAATCATGCTTTAAACACAAGTATAAAATATTTCAATGCTAAAATCCACGTTCTCACTCACCGGCACGCAATACCATTTCATAATAGCATGACCGAGAGAGAAAATCCACTTATACTTACTTACGAACTTAGACAAGCTTTTCAAGCTCAATCTAAGTTCCCAAAACCACCTTTAAAATATTTCAAAACTAAAATCGACGTTCTCACTCACCGACACGCAAAACCTCGATTTGTCGATGCGAGACTAAGTGTCCGAAGCCTCTAAAGCTTCACCGGTTGCTTACCAAACGTTCTCCCCTATTTTAACCATATAATAACAGAGGATTAATGCATCTCAATGCATTCAAAATCCCAGCAAGCAATTCCACAACATTGTCTTGCCAAAAACTACTAACCGCCTATACGAAACAATCGAAAACAACGTCGATTAACTCTAAAACTTAACCCAGCCAAAACCTAACACTTTCAACCATCAATTATCATTGATTAACATCCAAAATCATCATATTATCAACCTTATACCTGCAACATTCACAAAACCACCACAACTCCACAAAAACCCAAATCTAGCAACCTAAACAATTAGAGATTCACATAGTTTTGGGATTACAATATCAAAACCTTTATCTTAACATTATTAAACTTCAAAATCATGATTAAAATCAATCATAAACCCATAAAAAATCCCGGTTGCTTACCAAACGTTCTCCCCTATTTTAACCATATAATAATAGAGGATTAATGCATCTCAATGCATTCAAAATCCCAGCAAGCAATTCCACAACATTGTCTTGCCAAAAACTACTAACCGCCTATACGAAACAATCGAACACAACGTCGATTAACTCTGAAACTTAACCCAGCCAAAACCTAACACTTTCAACCATCAATTATCATTGATTAACATCCAAAATCATCATATTATCAACCTTATACCTGAAACATTCACAAAACACCACAACTCCACAAAAACACAAATCTAGCAACCTAAACAATTAGAGATTCACATAGTTTTGGGATTACAATGTCAAAATCTTTATCTTAACATTATTAAACTTCAAAATCATGATTAAAATCAATCATAAACCCAGAAAAAATCCCGGTTGCTTACCAAATGTTCTCCCCTATTTTAACCATATAATAATAGAGGATTAATGCATCTCAATGCATTCAAAATCCCAGCAAGCAATTCCACAACATTGTCTTGCCAAAAACTACTAACCGCCTATACGAAACAATCGAAAATAACGTCGATTAACTCTGAAACTTAACCCAGCCAAAACCTAACACTTTCAACCATCAATTATCATTGATTAACATCCAAAATCATCATATTATCAACCTTATACCTAGAACATTCACAAAACCACCACAACTCCACAAAACCCAAATCTAGCAACCTAAACAATTAGAGATTCACATAGTTTTGGGATTACAATGTCAAAACCTTTATCTTAACATTATTAAACTTCAAAATCATGATTAAAATCAATCATAAACCCAAAAAAAAGATCCAAAGCGAATCTCAATCAATTTCACCAATTAAACCTCAATTAAACTAAATTTTCAAAATTAAAACATCAAAATCCATTAGAAAACAAATATGAAGGATCAAGAACTTGAGAATTTCAGTAAAGAACCTTACATTAGAGTAGAAAAACATAGCTCACCTCAAATTGAAGCTTTTCCCCTTAATCGGATGGATTTACATGTAAAAACAAGATTAAAACAATAAGGTTTTGATAGGAAACCAACAAGAAATCATTTGATAATAAAATATTAGAGAAATCAAGAGTTTACCTTAAGATTTTGAATAAGAAATTAGTGTTTAGCTGGAAAGAATTTGAGTGAAAAGAAGTTACCTCAAATTTGTTTTAATGAAATAACCACCAATTTATTCCTCTAATCCATTATATTAATTTAAAATCATTTAAAATAATCCAATTAAGTGATAAAAGTCTGATATTAGACTTTGGGAAAATAGATCCTTAAAGATTCAAAGTTCCGATCCTTTTTACAAAACAATCACTAAATACAATTTTCAAAGTTTACATTTTGGTCACTAAATCCAAAATGTCATATTCCCAAAACTCATATATATATATATATATATATATATATATATATATATATATATATATATATATATATATTTAAAAATGATTTTAGATAATTTTCCATATTTTTATCACCTTCCAAAATAGGTTTTCCCTGAACTTATATTGAAACTTACCTGAATCTCTAATTCTCGGTCCAACGGACCCTAAAACCATCCCAAAACCAGGGCGTTACAATACTCGCCTAAGTCCATAACTTCAACAAAACTAAAACTCCGAACAATATCTTGCTGAATATGTAGGCAAGTATTTTAGGAGAAGAAAATCTGAGTCTTAGAAGAACTCACCCTATTTCTCAAAGTAACACAATACATGTCCAAAATTGATCGGGTAACTCCCATTTGATCCATTGTAGCCTTGTCAAAAAGCACTAGATCATCCGCAAAGAAAAGGTGGGATATGCTTTATCCATTTTGGCTGAGGTGAATCTCCTTCCACATTCATTGTTCGATCTGAGTATCAATCAAAGCACACACATATACAATGATAAAGGATCAACTTTCCAAATACCACACGAATGGAAGAATTGCTCGATTAACTCGCCATTCTATAAAATTTATGCCGAAAATGTGCAAATGCAATCCATTATCAACCTTCTAAACTTGTTGAGTGTGTAAAAGTTCTATATTTTACTCCCTATTTAACCCATATTTCTGTTGCATTCAAGCATAATTCATTGCATTTAGGATAGATTTTATTTATACATCACAATTATATAAAATGGCACAGTTGCTACTGATTTTGGTTACTTTTGCAGGTAGTTGTTGTAGCAGACGTAGGGCAGTGGAGAAGCAGAGCTAGAACACAGGACTGAAGCCGAGAAGGACGACGCTGTCGTGGCCACTGCCGTGGCAGCCAATGACGACAACTATGTTGAAGGGAAAAAGTGAAGTGGAGTTCGACAAAAAGAGGAAATTACGCCGGTCTGTCGTGGCCCACTCCTATATTTTTCTGAGCCCTAGATCAGAATGAAGGCCAAGCCCAAAGTTCAAGGAAGAAACCCAAATCAAGAAAAGAGGACGAGTTAAAGGCATCTGCTCAAAAGATTTAGTCTTTAATTGAGTTGTACTTTAATTTAAACTTGTACTCTTACCTTATTAGAAAACTTGAACCCAAGGCCTATATAAAGGCATGTAATTCGACCTAGGGAAGGATATCTTATTCTCTAGCCGTCTTCCCCTAAACCCTAGTCGTTTTCCCCTTCTCATCATGTTCTAAACTTCCCCCAGGGCTAAGGGTTGATTCTGTAAAGTAGTTGCAAGGATTGTATTGTTTTAGGATTTTTCTGTTCAATAAAATAGACTTCAAGTTTGCTTATTATGGTTTTCAACATCTTACAAGAGTATCGGGAGAGCATTGTGAGATTATACATTTACTTAATATCGGGAGAGTTAAGTATACGAAAGGAATAAGTACGGGTTCTCCATTTTATGGTTGAACTATCTCGGACCTAGGGATAGGACGAGGTTAAGTGGCTAAGGAAGAATTCAATAACATCAGTGTTCATGCTTCGATTCACGCCGGGAGGTATCATCAAAGACGTGTTCATCGACAGACTTGGACCATGGGATAGGACGAGTCACAACAGGGATTCTTGCCAAGCTTGAAGCACAGAGTTGTGTGACCACTGTCGCGACAACAACAGACTGCTGCCGCGACAGACGCGACGACAGAACAGAAAGTCCTAGACAGTGCAACACCTGCACTACTGAGCAATCAATACCAGCCTATTTCTCTACCATGAATCTTTTAATCTTTATCTTCAGCATTCTTTATTATTCTCATATAAACAATTAAAATTATCTTCTTTCTTGTGCAGTAATCCAAGGTTAAGGCTATTTCTAGTCCTTGTGGATACGACATCCGATACTTCGTGTATCACTTTACTACTTGCGTCGTGTACACTTGCACTCTATTACGATAGACTCTTTTACACGCAACAAGTTTTTGGCGCCGTTGCCGGGAACTCGCAACATATCTTTACCCTACTTTTATCGGATATTCTTTTTAATTTTTCTGTTTTTATTTGGATTGTTCACCTTGTGCTTTTCACAAGGTTTTTTGTTTGCTTATGCGCAGATCTAGACGAGGCAAAGAACCTGAGTATCAACTAGACCCTGAAATCGAACGCTCATGCAATCTTAGGAGCCGAATCTGTCTTTTAATAGCCATAAACGATTACCTTGTGGAACAGTTTGAAGCCATGCATAACGGGGGGGGGGGGGGGGGGACAACCAAAGGAATCCTGAAGATCCTACCGTGGATGGAGGAAACGGACAGCCTGCCGCTCCTGCTGCTGCCAGGGCCGCACGCCGGTCCTGCCGAGAGTACATGATCAACGATCATGTGGAACTAGAGACCACCCTGCCAGACGTGGAAGCTGAAAACTTCGAGCTGAATCCTGTGATGTTCAGCATGATTAATTCCGCTGACCAATTTAGTGGTGCTGCTATTGAGGATGCTAGAGAACATCTGAAAACGTTCCAAGAAATTTGTGGTTCGTTTAGACTACCAGCAGTAAATCTGGAGATACTGAGGCTTCAGTTATTTCCTCATTCATTGAGGGATAGAGCAAAAACTTGGTGGAACAAACTAACGCCAGGTTCAATACGAACTTGGGCAGATTTAACTCGTGAATTTTTATCTCGTTTTAATCCTTCCCATTTATCTGAGTGATTACGTAACAAAATTGCTACTTTTCAGCAGGAGGATGACGAGCCAATGCACGAGGCATGAGACAGGTTTACTACTCTTCTGAGAAATTGCCCGATGCACGGATTTCTTGTTTGGAATCAAGTCATAAAATTCTCAACAGACTCGCATGAGAATCGATTCAGCAGCCAATGGATTGCTGTTGGATAAAGATCCAGATAAAGCCATGGTAGTATTGAAGAATTTGACGAAGAATGAAGAGCAATTTCCCACATTGAGGAGACGTAAATGAGTGCTAGCTGTGAAGGATTATGAAGCCGACAATTCCCTAAAGACATAGGTTGCGTACCTCACAAAGGCAGTAGAGAATTTGCTAAAGAAAGATTCAAAGCCCGTCTACTCTGCAGAAGAGGTATGTGAAACTTGCAGTAGAAATCACAGTTTGGAAGACTGCCCGCTACAGCTAGAAGAAGGGATGTATGTTGGAAACTTTAACAAGCAAAAGAAACTATGACTCCAACAATTACAATCCCAACTGGAGGAAGGACCCCAAGTTCTCCTGGAGTAATCCCAACAACGCCCTGAATCCTCAAGTACAGAACAACCAAAACCATAGGGCACCTAGAATCCTGACACGGGAACAACCGCAACAGCAGCCGCAACAACCGCCGACAGCCACACCTAGTATAGTGGAACAAACCTTGGCCACATTTATGTCACAGACAGGAACTTACATAGCAAACATGGATCACTTCGTCAAGATGACTCAGTCATTCATGGATAAAACAGAGATGCGGATGACTAATCATGAAGCTACTCTAAAGTCACTGGAGACACAGATGGGTCAGGTTTCCCAACATATTATGCCAAGGCAGAACGGAGGATTCTCTAGCGATACTGAGGTCGCTAGACAACCCACACATGAGCAGTGCAAAGCTATCACAACTAGGAGTGGGAAGCAATTACCAGGGCCGGAGAAGAAAGCTGAACCAGTTAAAGAACCAGCCCTAAAATCGACTGTCGTGAATACTACCCTGGCAGACGATAAACAGCCTGCTGCCACCACACCTGTCACAGCAGTAGAAGGGATAAGGGAGAAGGATGAAGAACCTAAGCCTCCTCAGATCCGAATACCATGGGAAGGACGCATTGAAGATAACCGTCCTCTACATCCTTTTCCACAGCGATTACAGAAGCAGAAACATGAGTACCAACTTAAAAAGATCTATGATATTTTCAAGCAGGTTCACATTAACATACCGCTGTTAGATGATGTCAAGCAGATGCCCAGTTATGCCAAATTTCTCAAGGATGCTATGTCGAAGAAATCCAGACTTGGGGAATTTGAGATGGTTAAAATGACAGAAGGATGCATGACTATTCTGCACAGGCATCCACCCCAGAAAAAGAAGGATCCTGGGAGCTTCGTCATACTATGCATAATTGGTGATAAATTCGTGGGTAAGGCACTTTGTGATCTAGGTGCTAGTATTAATTTAATGCCCAAATCTGTATTTTAGAAATTAGGTATTGGACGAGCACGACCCACAATAGTTATGCTGCAGCTGGCAGATCGCTCTTACGTGCAACCAGAAGGGAAGACTGAAGATATTCTGGTAAGAGTGGATAAGTTTATGTTTCTTGCTGACTTTCTTGTTCTAGATTGTGAAGTAGATGAGAATGCACCAATCATCCTGGGGCGACCCTTCTTAGCCACAGACAGATCACTGATTGATGTAGAAAAGGGAGAACTTACAATGAGAGTGAATGATCAAGAGATCAAGCTAAATGTTCTCCAGGTAATTAAGCATGCTGATGCAGAAGAAGAATGCAAGGCTATCACTGAAGTAGTCTTTGATCAACCCTGCATCAGATCGAGCTGTCATGACATCAAATTTGGTCACTGCCACAACAGCCATCTGGAAGACTGTCACTGCAGCAACGATGATAGCAGCTCCTCAGATTCTGACTTATCAGACACTGAAGGTCAAGAGGAGGTAAATTGGATAGGTAATCGTCCAGGTAAGTTATTCGAGCCCTTAAACTATACCTCGAATGAACACATCATCCAAAAACCCTCAACTGTCGAACCACCTGTTCTAGACCTTAAGCCCTTACCAGGGAAGCTCAAATATGTTTTCCTTGGATTAAATGATACGTTGCCCATAATCATCTCTTCCAAGTTGATGCAGGAACATGAACAACAGCTGATAGGGATGCTGCAGTAGCACAAAAAGGCTATTGGATGGACGATAGCTGATATCCAAGGCATCAGTCCGGCACTATGCATGCATAAAATTCTCTTAGAGGATGATCATAAGCCAACCATTGATGCCCAACGACGCTTGAATGACGCTATGCGAGAAGTGGTTCGAAAGGAAATTATCAAATGGCTTGATGTTGGGATAATTTATGCCATCTCGGATAGTAAGTGGGTGAGCCCGGTGCAATGCGTTCCTAAGAAGGGAGGAATAACCGTGGTGACCAACGAAGAAAACGAATTAATCCTAACCAGGACTGTGACCAGTTGGAGGGTTTGTATGGGCTACCGGAAGCTTAACAAAGCTACCCGGAAGGACCACTTTCCCCTGCCTTTTATTGATCAAATGCTTGATAGATTAGCGGGAAAGCCTTATTACTGTTTTCTTGATGGTTACTCAGGTTATAACCAAATAGTCATCGCACCGAAGGATCCGGAGAAAACGACTTTCACGTGCCCATACGGTACTTACGCTTTTCGGAGAATGCCATTTGGACTATGCAATGCACCAACAACCTTCTAGAGGTGTATGATGGTGATATTCTCCGACATGGTTGAGGATTTCCTGGGGATATTTATGTGTTGCGTGTAAAAGAGTCTATCGCAATTATAGTGCAAGTGTACACGACGCAAGTAGTAAAGTGATACGAAGTATCGGATTATCGTCTCCACAGGGATTGGGCCAATAGCTTCACCTTGATTTACTGCACGAAAGTAAAAGAAATATTTGAGAGTTGTCACGAGAATAATAAGATAAAAAAGCAAATAAAAGAATTGAGTTATCAAGATAGAGAGAATGGGTTGGTATTGAATTGCTCGGTAGTGCATGTATTGGATTGCTTAGGAACTCCAGTTCTGTCGTCGCTCCCGTCGCCGACAGCACCTGTCGCGGCGGCTGTCCGTTAGCTGTCGCGGCAGCAGACACACCAACTCTGTTCTTCAAGTTTGGCAAGAATCCCAGATCTGCCTTGGCCTATCCCTAGGTCCAAGTCTGTCGATGATCACGTCTTTGATGATACCTCCCGGCGTGAATCGAAGGATGAACACCGATGTGTATGAATTCTTCCTTAGCCACTTAACCTTGCCCTATCCCTAGGCACAAGATAGTTCAACTATAAACTAGAGAACTTGCTCTTATTTCTTTCGTATACTTAACTCTCCCGATGCTAAGTAAATGGATAACCTCACAATGCTCTCCCGATGCTCTTGCAAGATGTTAAAACCAAAATAAGAGAACTTGAAGTTTATTTTATTGAACTGAAAAATCCTAAAACAAAACAACCCTTGCAACTACTTTACAAAACAACCCGTAGCCCTAGGGGGGATTTAGAACATGTCGGTGACGGGTGGACGACAGGGGGGTTTAGGTTTCGGTTATGGGGTAATCGGTCGTTGGATCCTAGGTTAAATCTATGCCCTTATATAAGCTTTGGGCTCAAGTCCTCTAAGGTAACAAGGATTACAACTTTAATTAAAAGTAAGATTCTAATAAAGACTAAATCTCTAAAGACTCCTACTTTCCAGCCGCATCCTTGTTTCTAGGAATTTCCTCTCCTTGAGCTTTGGCTTGACATATCTTTTGATCCGGGGCTTGGAAAAATATGTGGCTTTCACACGACAGACGAGCAGATTTTTCTCTATCTATCGAGGTCCACTTTGCTTTTCCTCTTCATAAGTCTGCTGTCCCCATGCTGTCACGACAGGTCCATGGCAGCTTCGTCTTCTTCGTCTGCTTGTCCAGTTCAGCTCTCCTGCTTCTCTGCCCTGCGCCTGCCTTCAACGTCTACTATGGCAGATACCTGCAAAAATAGCCATCTTTTAGTAGAATCCGTGCTTTTAATCCATTTGTGATGTTTTACTGAAAACTAACCTAAATGCAATGCAATGATGCTTGAATGCAGCAGAAATATGGGTTAAAAAGGGTGTAAATAATAGAACTTTTACACACTCAACACACCCCCAAACTCAAGTTTTTGCTTGCCCTCAAGCAATGAAGAAAGAAAAATGAAATTTTTTTTTGTGTTGGCCTTCAAACAGTGAACTGTCCCTTACCCGTCGCTCATTCTCTATGGCGGCAGCAACCTGTCGGAAAGGTTAGGATCTGTCCGGAATCTCCCTATAGCTCTCGTGCAGTGTGTGCATGCTTGTGAACAGTTATATACTAAGACTCTCTTAGTTTCACTAGAATATTCAACTTCGTCACTCGAATTTTTATGCCAAAGTTTATTTTTTTAGAAGGCACATTTTCATGCTTCTTTTTCTTCTATTTTCAAGCTAAATTTTTCTAGAGCCAGTTTCGGGCACCTCTAGTTAGCTTCCTAGAGCCGGTTTCGGGCACCTCTAGGTTTTTGATTTTCTTTTTGCTAAACTTCTTTCCTAGAGCCAGTGTTAGGCACCTCTAGGGGCTATTCAAGTTCTAAGCTTCCTATTCTAGTTTGGCTAAAAGAAATCTAAGCAATATAACAGTCACAAAAGTGTTTAAGTTTTCAGAACTATATAAAGGCTCTAAACTTCTCCTTAACCTGTCCTAAAGATGCTGCCACGACAGAGCCGTCACGACAGGTAAGTTAACTTCACAGTTTTAAGCCAACAGTTTTATATTTTCTGATTTTTTTAAGAGAACTTAAATAAATAAATAGACACAATAATTAATGAAAAAAAAATGTACTTAAGACTCCATTAATGATGGAGGGTTGCCACCCCCAAGCTCAAGGGTTGCATTGCCCTCAATGCAAAATGACATGAAAAATAAAGACAAAAATAATGAGAAAAGTACACCACAAAAGATAAAGGCAGGCATCAGTAAAGGAAAAATAAAATCTTAAATTTTTAGTCGCTGTCCTCACTGCTGCTGCTAACACGGATCTGACGGCGGCGTCTGGGCTGCGGAGGAGGCTGGGCAGGTGCAGGGGCAGATGTAGGGGCAGGTTGCTCCACAAGCTGGACATCGGAACTGCTGCCACTGTCCCAAGAGCTGGTGGTGGTGGTGCTAGCCTTGGGCAGCCTTTTCTTGTCTGCCATGTGTTTAATCCTCTTGACCCTCGTAAAGTCCCTCTCCAAATTTCTCCGGATCAGCGGGCTGTCATCAGAGGCAGGTCGCTTTGTTCCTCTAGGAGAGGTGTCTGCCGGTGGGCTGCCTGCTGCCGTCAGGGCAGGTGATGTTGTGGAAGCGGTAGAGTGGGAATGTGGAGAGCCGGGTGGGGTGGGTGTGTGAACAGGGGTGTGGACAGGAGTGGGAATACAGAAATAATGGGCAGGAAAAGTAGGGAATTGAATATCGGGAAAATTTAAAGTTTGGGTAATAAAATTTACCGTTGAGTTCGTGAAGTCCCGAATAAATGTCATCAATCTCATTTGGCGTTCCTCTACCCATTGTAACGTAGCAAGGCGGAGGGCAGACTGGTCTGTCGGAGCGGTGGCGGCAGCAGGTTCCGGGGCAGGCTCCTCTGATGATTCTGCGGGGGAGCCGGCAGGGTTGAAGGAGGAGACAGGTGTAGCCGCGATCAGCTCCATGAGGCTGTTGATGTTATTGTCTGTCCAACCTCTACCCTTCCTGATTTTGTCGGAGGGATCCTCGGGCACAGCAGCACATCGGCAGAGGGAAGTTATGGTGAACGGCAGGCAGAGGCATGAGTCGGAGCGGAAGGCACAGTCCAGGATTCTGTCCCTCATATATCTGCCCACATTGATGGGCCTGTCGTGCATGATGGAGTGAATAAGGGCAAGCCGCTGCCGGTTGACTGTCATATGGTGGGAAGAGGGCAGGATACGCTTTTTGATGAAAGCGTTCCAAAGTTTTGCTTCGGGGAGGAGCCGCCCCCTGTTGACGGAGTGGGGGTTCTTCTTGCTGGTTGTCCATGATGTTCCCGCCTCTGTCAACTCTACCATGACAGCATCATAAGCAGCAGCATCGAGGGTGTCAAGGAATTTCTGGTGAGCATCATCATCGGGGCCAAAGAAGAGGCCAAACATGTGATTGATGCTGTCGGCAGTGAAGGGCACTTGCACTCCTCGAACGGTGACAGATGTCGCTGTTCTGCTGTCTATGGCTGCGTAGAACTCCCTGACTAATGTGTCGTTTAGCTCTGTCGGTTGTTCAGCAAAGTACTCCCATAATTGAGCCGTGATGGCCTTTACAATGAACGGCCGGAGTCCCATGTTGGGCGCCTGCCGGATGTAAACGAACCCACGTTCTTCCCATAGCTCCTTGTTGGCAAAGGGCGTTGCTGCTGCTGAGGAGGATGCTGAGGCAGCACCACGACGTGTCTGTCTAGTAGACATGTTGGTTGCAAGGGTTGTGAAATCTGAAGAAAGCAAAGAAAACTAGAGGAGAAAACAAAGAAGAATAAGCAGAAGTGAGAAAAAATGAAAATGAGAATGGGGTTTTATAGCGGTCGAGTAGCTGCCCATTTAATGCTGCAACGACAGGCGGGAATAACGGAGCGGCAGATTGGATTTAGCGTGTCTGACGCGTCTGACACGCATTTATGCGTCTGTTATGCGTCTGCCGCACGCTTCTGCGTCGGCCATGTCAGTCTGTTGACAGCCTGTCAAATCCGTCCGCGGCGGCAGCCGAAACGACAGGTCTCCATAAATGGGCTTTATTGGGCTGATGGATGGGCGGTGGGCTTGGGTCACTTCTCCTTTTCTTCTTGACTCCTTTATTACCTAAAAACGGAAATTAGAAAAATAAAACATTATTCGAATAAAATAAACCTAATTCCTAATAAATAATAAAAATAATAAAAATAAAAATAAAACTTAGGTTAAATTAGGGATGCCTTGTGGGGCGTCTCCCAAAGTAACCACTTCCTGTATTCCTGGGGCTTCAGTCCTCTGATAGTGCTTGAGGCGTTGTCCATTGACTTTGAATTGGTGCCCGTCTTTTAATGATTGAATTGTGATGGCACCATGGGGAAAAACTTGAACCACTTGGAACGGGCCAGACCATCTAGACTTTAGCTTTCCTGGGAAGAGTTTAAGTCTAGAATTAAATAACAACACAAACTGCCCTGGGCAGAACTGTCGTGGCAGCAGTTTCTTGTCGTGCCACCTCTTAGTCTTTTCCTTGTAGATCCTTGCGTTGTCGTAGGCCATTGTCCGTAATTCTTCCATCTCGTTCAGATCTAATAATCTTTTCTGGCCGGCCTTGTCCAAGTCCATATTCACTGCCTTGATTGCCCAATATGCCTTGTGCTCGATCTCGACAGGCAAGTGACAGGTTTTCCCATAAATCAGTCGGTATGGAGACATTCCCAATGGAGTCTTGAAAGCTGTCTTGTATGCCCATAATGCATCATTTAGAAGTAAAGACCAATCTTTCCTCGTTGGTTTAACCATCTTATCAAGAACGTTCTTCACTTCCCTATTGGATATCTCAGCCTGTCCATTGGTCTGTGGGTGGTATGCTGTCGCGATCCTGTGCTTGACACCATATTTCTTCAAGGCGGAAGCAATTACCCTATTATCGAAATGTCTCCCTTCATCACTGATAATCGCCCTAGGGATGCCAAATCTAGAAAAAATGTTTTTATGCAAAAACTTTTGGACCGTCTTGGCATCATTCTTTTGAGTTGCGATTGCTTCAACCCACTTGGAGACATAATCCACTGCTAGGAGGATGTACAAATTTCCACATGAAGATGGGAATGGTCCCATAAAATCAATCCCCCAAACGTCGAAGATCTCGACTTCTAGAATATTCTGCAGTGGCATCTCGTTTCTCCTCGAGATGTTACCTGTCCGCTGGCACCTGTCACAGTTTTTGTAAAATTCCTGTGCATCTTTATATAGTGTCGGCCAGTAGAACCCTGACTGCAACACCTTGGCAGCAGTTTTATTGCCTCCTAAGTGACCTCCATATTGTGAAGCATGGCAGTGATGGAGAATGTCTTCTTGCTCTTCTTGTGGTACACACCTCCTTATAACCTGATCTGCGCACATTTTGAAAAGAAGAGGTTCGTCCCAATAATAATGTTTAACATCATTTTGGAACCTCTTCCTTGCTTGATAATTAAGATCAGAAGGTAATATTCCGCTAACTATAAAATTAACGAAATCAGCATACCAGGGAAGGTTAGAAGACTTACCTGCCGCCATAGCTGTCGCGACAGCGATTGCGGCAGCAAAGAGCTGCTCATCTGGGAAGGTCTCCAGTATGTGTGTCTCATCTAACGGTGGACTCTGTCCCGTCTCCAACCTCGACAAGTGGTCTGCCACCTGATTTTCTGTCCCCTTTTTGTCCTTAATTTCAAGGTCGAACTCTTGTAATAGCAATATCCATCGTATCAACCTAGGTTTTGCGTCGTTCTTTGCGAACAAATACTTGAGGGCAGAATGGTCGGTGTGTATTATTACTTTTGTTCCAAGTATGTAAGAACGAAACTTGTCGATGGAGAACACCACAGCTAACAGCTCCTTTTCTGTGGTGGTGTAGTTCACTTGGGCGTCATTCAACGTCTTGCTGGCATAGTATATGACGTGAAACAACTTATCTCTGCGCTGCCCAAGTGCTGCCCCGACAGCATAGTCACTAGCATCACACATGATCTCGAATGGCTGTGTCCAGTCTGGTGGCTGTACTATGGGGGCTGTCACTAACTTTTCCTTCAGAACCTTGAATGCTTCAGTACATTCTTCATTAAAGTCAAAGGGTCGGTTCTGCTCTAAGAGATGGCATAGGGGCTTCGTGATTTTCGAGAAATTTGCGATGAATCTCCGATAAAAACCCGCATGCCCTAAAAAACTTCTAATGCCCTTGACTGTTGTTGGCGGCGGCAGCTTCTCTATGACTTCAATCTTAGCCATGTCGACTTCTATCCCACGACAGCTAATCTTATGGCCAAGGACTATCCCTTCGTCCACCATAAAATGGCACTTTTCCCAATTTAGAACAAGATTAGCTTTTTCACATCTTTCAAGAACCTTTTGAAGGTTGCCGAGGCAGCTCTCAAAATCGTCTCCAAAGACGGAAAAATCATCCATGAAATTCTCAAGGAAGTCCTCTACCATGTAGGAGAATATAGCCATCATGCAACTTTGGAAAGTGGCAGGTGCGTTACATAGGCCGAACGGCATCCTCCTAAATGCGTACGTTCCGTAGGGGCATGTGAAAGTCGTTTTCTCTTGATCCTCTGGTGCAATAGCAATTTGATTGTAACCTGAATAACCATCAAGAAAACAATAGTAAGGTTTACCCGCTAATCTATCAAGCATTTGATCAATAAAGGGTAAAGGAAAGTGGTCTTTTCGGGTAGCTTTGTTAAGCTTCCGATAGTCCATACAAACCCTCCAACCGGTCACAGTCCTGGTTGGGATTAACTCGTTGTTTTCGTTGGTTATCACAGTCATGCCTCCTTTCTTGGGAACACATTGCACCGGGCTTACCCATTTGCTGTCGGAGATGGCGTAAATAATACCGGCATCTAACCATTTAATTATCTCTTTACGCACTACCTCCTTCATCGCAAGGTTTAACCGCCTTTGGGCATCAATAGTCGGCTTATGATCTTCCTCTAGGAGGATTTTGTGCATGCATATCGCTGGACTAATGCCCTGTATGTCTACTATCGTCCATCCAATCGCCTTCTTGTGCTGCCTTAGCATGCCGATTAGCTGCCGTTCCTGTTCCTGCGGCAGCTTAGCAGAGATGATTACGGGCAGTGTATCATTGCAACCAAGATAAGCATATTTAAGCTGCCCTGGCAGGGGCTTAAGTTCTAAGGCAGGTGGTTCAACAGTAGATGGCTTTTGGATTAAATGGTTATCCGAAGTATAATTCACCGGTTCAAATAACTTACCTGGACGATGGTCTAACCAGTTTACCTCCTCCTGACCTTCAGTATCAGATGTATCGGATTCAGAGGAGTCACTGTCGTCGGTGCTGTCGTCGTTGCTGTCGTGACAGGCCTGTAGGTGGCTGTCGCGGCAGTGACCAAATTTTATATCACGGCAGCCCGACCTGATGCAGGGGTGATCAAAGGTCACCTCAATGATGGCCTTGCATTCCTCGTCCACATCAGCATGTTTCATTGCTTGGAGAACATTCAACTTAATTTCTTGATCGTTCACGCGCATGGTGAGTTCTCCTTTCTCCACATCAATCAATGATCTTCCCGTGGCTAAGAAGGGTCGCCCAAGGATGACTGGTGCGTTTTCATCTGCCTCACAATCTAAAATAAGAAAGTCAGCAGGAAAAATAAGCTTATCCACTCTTACCAAAATATCTTCAATTTTTCCCTCGGGGTGAACGTAAGAGCGGCCAGCTAGCTGCAGAGTAACTGTCGTGGGCCGCGCCTTGCCAATACCTAATTTCTGAAAAACAGATTTGGGCATTAGATTAACACTAGCTCCAAGATCACAAAGTGCCTTACCCACGAATTTGTCGCCGATTACACAAGGTATGATGAAGCTCCCCGGATCCTTCTTTTTTTGGGGCGGCTGCCTATGAAGAATACTCATGCAACCTTCTTGCATCCTTACCGTTTCAAATTCCCCAAGTTTAGATTTTTTTGACATAACATCCTTGAGAAATTTAGCATAATCGGGCATCTCCCTAACAGCATCTAACAACGGAATATTAATATGAACCTGTTTAAAAATATCATAAATCTTTTTAAGTTGAGATTCATGCTTAGCTTGCTGTATCCGTTGAGGAAAAGGTGGTGGGGGACGATAATCAGCAATGCGTCCTTCCCACTGCATGCGAATCTGAGGACGGTAATCATCTTTTTTCTCCTCTGTCGCTTCTGCTGTCGTGACAGGCTCATCGGCAGTAGTCTGTTTATCACCTGTCGGGGCAGCTTCCAAGGCAGGTTCCTTTTCTGTTTCAGCTTCTTTTTCCGGCCCTAATAGTTTCTTCCCACTCCTAGTAGTAATTGCCTTACATTGCTCATGTGGGGGCGGTCTAGCATTTTCAGTATTGCTAGGGAATCCTCCATTCTGCCTCGGCTTAATATGTTGCGAAACTTGACCCATTTGTGTCTCTAGAGATTTCAAGGTAGCTTCATGGTTTGTCATCCTCATCTCGGTTTTATCCATAAAGGTTTCCGTCTTCTTGACAAACTGATTTATGTTCTCCATGTACGTACCAGTCTGAGACATGAAGGTGGCCACCGTCTGCTCCAATATACTACTCGTGGCAGGTGGTGGCTGCTGTTGCTGCTGCGGCGGCAGGTGCTGCGGCAGGTTTTGCGGCGGCAGTTGCTGTCGCGTCAACAATCTAGGACCCCCCTGATTCTGATTATATGCTTGCGGATTCAGAGCATTGTTAGGATTACTCTAGGAAAATTTGGGATCCTTCCTCCAATTAGGGTTGTAGTTGTTGGAATTGTAGTTCGGCTTGTAATTTCCAACATATTTTCCCTCTTCTACATTTATAGGGCACTCATCCCTACTATGATTTCCCTCACAGATAGTACAAACTTCCTCGACAGCAAATCCTTGTAATTCATCTTCATTTAATAATCGTTTCATTGCTTTAGTAAGGAATGCTACCTGTGATTTCATAGTGCTGTCGGCCTCATAGTCCTTGCCAGCAAGTACCCGTTTACCCCCTCTTCTAACTGTCGGAAACTGCTCCTCATTCTTAGCTAGATTTTTCAGAACTTGCAATGCCTCGTCCGGATCTTTATCCAATAATAGTCCATTTGCTGCAGAATCAATTCGAATGCGAGTTTGTAAGTTAGCAGCATTATAAAACTTAGTTACCTGATTCCAGACGAGAAATCCATGCATTGGGCAGTTCCAAAGAAGAGTAGTAAACCTGTCCCAGGCCTCGTGCATTGGCTTGTCATCTTCCTGTTGAAAAGTAGCAATTTCATTACGTAATCGCTCAGATAAATGCGAAGGATTAAAACGAGATAAGAATTCACGAGACAAATCTGCCCAAGTTACGATTGAACCCGGTGTTAGTTTATTCCACCAAGTCTTAGCTCTGTCCCTCAATGAATGGGGAAATAACCGAAGCCTCAGTATCTCCGGATTAACTCCTGGTAGTCTAAACGAACCACAGATCTCCTGGAACGTTTTGAGATGCTCCCTAGCATCTTCTGTCGCAGAACCACTAAACTGTCCGGCGTTGTTGATCATACTAAACATGACAGGTTTAAGCTCGAAGTTATCAACATCAATATCCGGCAGCGTGGTCTCCAGCTCTACATGATCATTCAGCATGTAGTCACGACATGACCGTCGTCCACCTGCTGCGGGCGGATCGACGACAGGCGGTATACCATCACCAGCGGGCGGATTACGGGCCATCTTCTCTAGCTGTTCCTCAAGGTACTCGTTCCTATCTAAAAGGTGGCGAAGTTGTTTCTTGAGATTGAAGGAACGTTCGATTTCCGGATCTAATTTATACTCAGGATCTTCGCCTCTTTTAGATCTGTGCATAAACAAGATAACCTTGTGAAAAGCAAGAGTTTAAAGTACTAACGAAAATAGAAAAAGAAAAATTAAAAGAAAAAACAAAAACAAAAACAAAAACGAAAAGTGCAATAAAAGAAAGGTGTAGTTATGTTGCCAATCCCCGGCAACGGCGCCAAAAACTTGTTGCGTGTAAAAGAGTCTATCGCAATTATAGTGCAAGTGTACACGACGCAAGTAGTAAAGTGATACGAAGTATCGGATTATCGTCTCCACAGGGATTGGGCCAATAGCTTCACCTTGATTTACTGCAAGAAAGTAAAAGAAATATTTGAGAGTTGTCACGAGAATAATAAGATAAAAACGCAAATAAAAGAATTGAGTTATCAAGATAGAGAGAATGGGATGGTATTGAATTGCTCGGTAGTGCAGGTATTGGATTGCTTAGGAACTCCAGTTCTGTCGTCGCTCCCGTCGTCGACAGCACCTGTCGCGGCGGCTGTCCGTTAGCTGTCGCGGCAGCAGACACACCAACTCTGTTCTTCAAGTTTGGCAAGAATCCCAGATCTGCCTTGGCCTATCCCTAGGTCCAAGTCTGTCGATGATCACGTCTTTGATGATACCTCCCGGCGTGAATCGAAGGATGAACATCGATGTGTATGAATTCTTCCTTAGCCACTTAACCTTGCCCTATCCCTAGGCACAAGATAGTTCAACTATAAACTAGAGAACTTGCTCTTATTTCTTTCGTATACTTAACTCTCCCGATGCTAAGTAAATGGATAACCTCACAATGCTCTCCCGATGCTCTTGCAAGATGTTAAAACCAAAATAAGAGAACTTGAAGTTTATTTTATTGAACTGAAAAATCCTAAAACAAAACAACCCTTGCAACTACTTTACAAAACAACCCGTAGCCCTAGGGGGGATTTAGAACATGTCGGTGACGGGTGGACGACAGGGGGTTTAGGTTTCGGTTATGGGCTAATCGGTCATTGGATCCTAGGTTAAATCTATGCCCTTATATAAGCTTTGGGATCAAGTCCTCTAAGGTAACAAGGATTACAACTTTAATTAAAAGTAAGATTCTAATAAAGATTAAATCTCTAAAGACTCCTACTTTCCAGCCGCATCCTTGTTTCTAGGAATTTCCTCTCCTTGAGCTTTGGCCTGACATATCTTTTGATCCGGGGCTTGGAAAAATATGTGGCTTTCACACGACAGACGAGCAGATTTTTCTCTATCTATCGGGGTCCACTTTGCTTTTCCTCTTCATAAGTCTGCTGTCCCCATGCTGTCACGACAGGTCCATGGCAGCTTCGTCTTCTTCGTCTGCTTGTCCAGTTCAGCTCTCCTGCTTCTCTGCCCTGCGCCTGCCTTCAACGTCTACTATGGCAGATACCTGCAAAAATAGCCATCTTTTAGTAGAATCCGTGCTTTTAATCCATTTGTGATGTTTTACTGAAAACTAACCTAAATGCAATGCAATGATGCTTGAATGCAGCAGAAATATGGGTTAAAAAGGGTGTAAATAATAGAACTTTTACACACTCAACATTATGGACGATTTTTCTGTCTTTGGGGACAATTTTGAAAGCTGCTTAGGCAACCTACAGAAAGTGCTCGAAAGATGTGAGAAAGCAAACTTGGTATTAAATGGGAGAAATGTCACTTCATGGTGGATGAAGGGATAGTACTAGGCCACAAAGTATGTTGCCGCGACAAAGAAGTCGACATAGCCAAAATAGAAGTGATTGAAAAGCTGCCGCCACCCACCACAGTCAAGGGAATTTGAAGTTTCTTAGAGCATTCTGGGTTTTGTCGATGGTTTATAGCAAATTTTTCGAAGATCACCAAGCCTTTATGCCACCTACTAGAGCAGAATCGTCCCTTTGACTTCAATACTGAATGTAGTGAGGCATTCAGAATCCTGAAAGAGAAGCTAGTAACAGCCCCAATTGTACAACCACCAGACTAGAGTCTTCCATTTGAAATCATGTGTGATGCCAGTGATTACGCTGTAGGGGCAGCACTTGGGTAGAGGAAGGACAAGCTATTCCACGTAATTTACTACGCTAGCAAAACACTCAATGACGCCCAAGTGAATTACACCACAACAGAGAAGGAACTGTTAGTAGTGGTGTTTTCGATTGACAAGTTTCGTTCATACATACTTGGAACGAAGGTGGTGGTCCACACAGACCACTCTGCACTAAAGTATCTGTTTTCTAAGAAAGACGCAAAGCCCAGACTGATACGTTGGATTCTACTGCTGCAAGAATTCGACATTGAAATCAAGGATAAAAAGGGGACATAAAACCAAGTTGTAGATCACTTTTCAAGATTAGAGAGGGGAAAGAGTCTGCCAATAGACAAGACACACATACTGGAGACTTTCCCTAACGAGCAGCTGTTTGCTGCCACGGGCACTGCCGCGACAGCCATGGCGACAAGTAAGTTTTCTGAACTCCCCTGGTATGCTAATTTCGTTAATTATATAGTTAGTGGAATATTTCCTCCTGAACTTAATTATCAAGCCAGGAAGAGGTTCCAAAATGACGTTAAGCATTATTATTGGGACGAACCTCTTCTTTTCAAACATTGCGCAGATCAGATCATCAGGAGGTGTGTACCACAGGATAAGCAGGAAGCTGTGCTCCATCACTGTCATGCTTCACCATATGGAGGACACTTAGGTGGTAACAAAACTGCTGCCAAGGTTTTGCAGTCTGGTTTTTATTGGCCCTCACTGTTCAAGGATGTCCATGCATTCTACAAAGGCTGTGACAAATGCCAACGAACTGGAAACATCTCAAGGAGACATGAGATGCCGCTGCAAAACATTTTAGAAGTCATGATCTTCGACGTTTGGGGGATTGATTTCATGGGACCATTTGCAGCATCATGTGGGAATCTATATATCCTCCTGGCAGAGGACTACGTATCCAAATGGGTTGAAGCAATCGCCACATAGAAAAACGATGCCAAGACTATTCAGAGATTTCTGAACAAAAATATTTTCTCCAGATTTGGCATACCTAAGGCGATCATCAATGATGAAGGGAGACATTTCGACAATAGGGTTATAGCTGCTGCCTTAAGAAAATATGGTGTTAAGCATCGGATCGCAACAGCTTATCACCCTCTGACCAATAGACATGCTGAAATATCCAACAATGAGGTGAAGAACATTCTTGAGAAGATGGTTAAACCCACTTGAAAGGACTGGTCCTTACACCTCAATGATGCACTGTGGGCCTATAGAACAGCTTTTAAGACTCCATTGGGCATGTCACCCTACCGACTGATATATGGAAAAACATGCCATTTACCTGTTGAGATAGAGCACAGAGCTTATTGGGCCATCAAAGCGGTAAACATGGACTTGGACAAGGCAGGCCAGAAAAGGTTACTTGACTTGAATGAGATTGAAGAAATTCGAGCAATGGCCTACGACAACGCAAGGATTTACAAAGACAAGACAAAGAGGTGGCATGATAAGAAGTTGCTGCCACGACAGTTCTGCCCAGTGCAACTTGTATTGTTATTCAACTCTAGGTTGAAACTCTTCCTAGGGAAGCTGAAATCTAGATGGTCCAGCCCATTCCAAGTGGTGCAAGTTTTTCCTCATGGTGCCATCACGATCAAATCCTTAAAAGATAGGCACAAATTTAAAGTCAACGGACAGAGACTGAAACATTATCAGGGGACTGAAGCCCCAAAAATGCAGGAAGTGGTTACTTTAGGAGATGCCCCTCAAGGCATCCCTAATTTAACTTAATTATATATATATATATATATATATATATATATATATATATATATATATATATATATATATATTAGGAAATCAGAATTATTTTATTTTTAAGAACTAAGTTTTTATTTTAATTTTTTTAGGTAATAAGGAAAACAAGGAGAGGAGAAGAAGTGAACGAGCCCACCATCTCACCAGCAGCCCAAAAAGCCCAAAGGAGGAGTCTGTCGTCACAGCCTGTCAACAGCTGTCGCGACAGATGTGGAAAATACAACCTATCAACACGCTATCACGGTAGACATGCAAATGCGTAACAGACACGGAAACGCGTGACAGACATGTCAGAAACCACATAATAGCTGGCCCCGTTATTCGCGCCTATCACGGTAGACATGCAAATGCGTAACAGACACGGAAACGCGTGACAGACATGTCAGAAACCACATAATAGCTGGCCCCGTTATTCGCGCCTGTCGTTACAGCTCCAACGGGCAGCAACCTCTTCATCTATATAAACCCCGTTTTACTATTCATTTTCACCTCACTTTTACTATCTCTACTTGCTTTCTCTCCAGATTTACATTTCCTTTCATTTTCTACAGTCTTGCAACTATGAGTACCAGAAACACAAGAAGAAGTGCTGCTTCCGGCTCTGCTGCAGCAGCAGGCACACCCAGCCACGGCAGTATCCCCAACCATTTTGCCACCTCCGACTCCAATGACTGCTACTACACTTCCTTCCAAAAAAGGGAGATGTAGGAAGATAGAGGGTTCCTCTACGCCAAACGCACGGAAAATTTCGGGCTCGAACCGTTCATAGCTCGGAAGATTAAAGCCCTCAAATGGCAGATGTTTGCGGCCCAGCCCGAGGAGATGAATGTCACTTTGGTCCGAGAATTTTATGCTGCCATCGACAGCAAGAAGACGCAGACCGTGATAGTACGAGGTAAGGAATTTAGCTTCGAGCCGGAATACAACAATACCCTCTACGACATCTACATCGGAGAGAAGAAAGATAGACACAAGAGGTTCGTGGAAAGTCTGTCACCGGCAGACTATGATGCTCTCATGGTAGAGCTCACAGAAGAAGGAACAAAGTGGAATGCTGATCCCAAGCACCGTTGGACAATCAAACGCACCCAACTCACCCTAGAGGCAAAGCTATGGAACCACTTCGTCAAGAAGAGGATTATGCCTTCTTCCCACAACATCACGGTCGACAGACCCAGGTTAGCTCTTGCTCACTCCATTTTAAATGAGAGACCTATTCATGTCGGCCGGTACAAACGAGAAGGAATTTTGGAGTGTGCCCTTAAGCCATCAGGACCCCTTTTCTTCCCGTACCTCATCACCGAGATCTGTCGCGGCCACAACGTTCCCGAAATCTCAGAAGATTACAAGGTCCAAGGGAAAGGATGGACGGAACACAACATATTCAGTTTGATGGAGCTGAAAGCTGCCACACCTATCTCCTTTTTCAACCCGTCTACCGCGGCAGAGGAGGCAGCAGAGCCCATTTAGCAAAACCCTGCCGCCACAGAGCAGCAACAACCAAGAGCAGCAGCTCCTCCAACAGACTCCTCCACTCAAATCCTCGCCACCCTGCAGAAGATGGAGGACCGGCAGCTGGGTCTGATGAGTTTTGTCCGAGACTTCGCAACAACAACGGTACATTTCATTCAAAGTGATTTAAATTTTGCAAATGTACAGTTCCCTGTTTTCCCTGAGCACTATTTTGCTGCCCCTACACCTGCCCACATCCCTACCCCTGCTGCCACACCAAAAACACCCTCTGCTGCGTCCACTCCAACCCCGGCCGCGACAGCTGAAGGCGGCAACCACATCACCCCTGTCTCTGCCAGAGGAGAAAGAGAAAGGAGCCTCCGACCGACCTTGATGATTTTATTGCTGGTTTCTCTTCCTCCACAATCTAGGAGGAATCTGATGGCGAGCCCTCTGTGAAGAGGAACCTTTCAAAGGAGTTCACTCAGATGAAGCGACAGAAGTCCAACACCAGTGAAGGACCATCCGGCCAGGGCAAGTCTGGCAGCAGTAGTGGCAGCAACAGCAGTAGCAGCTCCTCAGAGAAGGTACAAGTGCTGGAACGGCCACCAAAAATCTCACCTACTCGCATCCAACCCCCGAGGGAAGCTAAGAAAAATATTGCCTCCGCCTCTCCGAGCTATCTGTCGGCACCGACAATGAAGGTCACTGCCCGCTGGCAGGTACAGATCAGCAGCAACAGCAGCAGCAACAACGACAACAACTAAATTTAAGTTTCTATCTTATTTTTTCTGTATGCTATTTTATTATATTTGTGATGCTTTTACTTTTTTTATCTGTCATCATGCATTGAGGGCAATGCAACCCTTGAGTTTGGGGGTGGCATCCCTCCAGTAATGAAGTGTCCTTTATGTTTAAATTGTGTCTAAGAATTTAGTTTATTTTTGCTTAAAAAATATTTGCTTAAGTCTGTGAACTTAACTTACCTGCCGCGACATATGCTGTCGTGACAGTGCCTCTAGGAAATTTTAGGATATGTTTAGAGCTTTGCTATGATTCTACCCTGTACAACACTCTTTGTGACTCTTATGCCTTCTAGATTAATTTAGTACACTTGAATAGAAATGTTTACCCACTTGAAACTGCCCCTAGAGGTGCCTATCACTGGCTCTAGGAAAACAAAGAAAGAAAGAAAAGTATTCAGACTCAACTACTTGAAAAACTGCCTTGCACTTATTTTAGGAGATTTCTTTTTGAGCTAAGCTAGAAAAAACTAAAGGAGCCTAAGAATTGCCACCAGAAAAGATGCAGTTAATTCAAGAGTCAGAAAAACTAAAGGAGCCTAAGAATTGTCTCCAGAAAAAATTGAAATGGCATAACCTCAAGTTTGTAGGCACAACTATTCTGATATACTAAGGTAGTCTAGATGCATAAGTGTTCACAAAACCTGCACACACTGCACAATAATTATAGCATGGTTCCGAATGAATCCAGAAAGGCCCGACAAGGTATTGCTCTTGATAGAATATAAGTGGTAGGTAATGTAGAGTTCACTGATTTAAGCCAAAACAAAAAAAATATTTCATTTTAGTTAGGTAATATTTGCTTGAGGGCAAGCAAAAACTTGAGTTTGGGTGTGTGTTGAGTGTGTAAAAGTTCTATATTTTACCCCATATTTAACCCATATTTCTGCTGCATTCAAGCATAATTCGTTGCATTTAGGATAGATTTTATTTATACATCACAATTATATAAAATGGCACAGTTGCTACTGATTTTGGTTACTTTTGGAGGTAGCTGTTGTAGCAGACGCAGGGCAGTGGAGAAGCAGAGCTGGAACACAGGACTGAAGCCGAGAAGGATGACGATGCCGTGGCAGCCAATGACGACAACTATGTTGAAGGGAAAAAGTGAAGTGGAGTTCGACAGAAAGAGGAAATTACGCCAGTCTGTCGTGGCCCACTCCTATATTTTTCTGAGCCCTAGATCAGAATGAAGGCCAAGCCCAAAGTTCAAGGAAGAAATCCAAAGCAAGAAAATAGGACGAGTTAAAGGCATCTGATCAAGAGATTTAGTCTTTAATTGAGTTGTACTTTAATTTAAACTTGTACTCTTACCTTATTAGAAAACTTGAACCCAAGGCCTATATAAAGGCATGTAATTTGACCTAGGGAAGGATATCTTATTCTCTAGCCGTCTTCCCCTAAACCCTAGTCGTTTTCCCCTTCTCATCATGTTCTAAACTTCCCCCAGGGCTAAGGGTTGATTCTATAAAGTAGTTGCAAGGATTGTATTGTTTTAGGATTTTTTCTGTTCAATAAAATAGACTTCAATTTTGCTTATTCTGGTTTTCAACATCTTACAAGAGTATCGAGAGAGCATTGTGAGATTATACATTTACTTAATATCGAGAGAGTTAAGTATACGAAAGGAATAAGTACGAGTTCTCTAGTTTATGGTTGAACTATCTCGGACCTAGGGATAGGACGAGGTTAAGTGGCTAAGGAAGAATTCAATAACATCGGTGTTCATCATTCGATTCACGCCGGAAGGTATCATCAAAGACGTGTTCATCGACAGACTTGGACCTAGGGATAGGACGAGTCACAGTAGGGATTCTTGCCAAGCTTGAAGCACAGAGTTGTGTGATCGCTGCCACGACAACAACAGACCACTGCCGCCGCAGGTGCTGTCGCGACAGACGCGACGACAGAACAGAAAGTCCTAGAGAGTGCAACACCTGCACTACTGAGCAAATCAATACCGGCCTATTTCTCTACCCTGAATCTCTTAATCTTTTATCTTCAGTATTCTTTATTATTCCCTTATAAACAATTAAAATTATCTTCTTTCTTGTGCAGCAATCCAAGGTTAAGGCTATTTCCAGTCCCTGTGGATTCGACATCCGATACTTCGTGTATCACTTTACTACTTGCATCGTGTACACTTGCACTCTATTGCGATAGACTCTTTTAAACGCAATAAAACTCATTTAGAAGTCCAATATTAGCTAGAGTATCCGCAATAAAACTCCACTCCAAACGGTCATATGCCTTTTCTTGATCGATCTTGATCTCTATCCAGCCCTTACAACCCAATTTCTTTCGCATCAAATGGATGAATTCTTGTACCACACCGAAATTATCCATAATGCATCTCTCGGGAACAAAACTTGTAATTGCGAGATCCATTGAGGTAATAAAGGCTTTAATCGGTTCACAATTACCTTAGTCAATGTCTTATAAATCACATGACATAGACTAATTGGCCTTAACCGTGAAAAATAATCCGACAATAATAGCTTCGGGATTAGTACAATAAGAGTTCGATTAAATCGGGGAGATAATCGTTCACCATTAAAGCATGCCTGTACAAAATCAGCCACACTTTTCCCCAAAATATGCCAATTTTGCTAGTAAAACATGGCATGCAGACCATCTACTCCTGGAGAGTTAAGAGGACTCATGTCAAACACCATTTTCCTTACCTCATCAATAGAAGTTTCCATAACCAATTGAGCCATCTTTGCTACTGATAATATCAAAAATTTACCACGTATGCTCCTCTTAGTAATACTATCAGGTGAAGATTGGAAGAGAATCCTAAAGAATTTGACCACTCATTCACGGATCAACATCAGGTCACCACACCAATGGCCATCCTAAGCTTGATCATGGTGTAATTATTTTGTCTTTGTCGGGCCTTGGTAATTCTATGATAATATTTGGTGTTAGGGTCCTCGTTCGTAATCCATTGGCTCCAAGATCGTTGGAACCAAAAAGTTTCCTTATATTGCAACACTACATCAAGCTCATATTTCAACTTAGTTACAAGTTCATGAAAATACATATCATTGGAAAACTCAAATGCTCTTTCAATTCCCCGTATGCTAGCCATTAAGACAACTTTACGCTTGCCAATGTGATTGAACTCATCCTTGTTCCACTTGCTGGCCATAACCCGAAAATTCTCATTATTGGAGACTATAGAATTCTCGACATCTCAAGATGCGTTGATACAATTCAGCATCATTTTTCCACGCTACTTGTAACCCCTTTAGCCCGACCTAGACGCCCGACCCGAACCAAGAAGATTACACGGGGAAAACTGAAGTCATCCTCGATTAACGACCCTCTTTTTCTAATTTTTATCTTCTCTAGATGCAAATTATTATCCTATATGTTCAGCAAAGCGATTAGGCGAAAACGACACAACGATCGAAGTTCGATTAGGGGTTCAACTGCATACATATGACTTTTAGGGACTAAATTGTATTTTCTAGAAAATACATAGACTTTTCAGATTTTAAAGTTACCAATCCTTAATTAGTTATGTAACATGCCAATAGGTCAAATTTCTGCTAAAACGGATCATCCAAACTCATCCTATTGAACATACACCATTTAGGGACCAAAATGCAACAATTTCAAACTTAAAAGATTCCATTAACTGAAATTAACGAACCCGTATCGATACGCCTTAGCCTGTATCGATACGCAAAATAGCAGTGGCCAAAGTTGGCAAAAGGGGTATCGATACGCTTAAGCCCGTATTAATACGGCTTTCAACCTTCTGCCTAGGAGTATCGATACGCGGGCAATTCGTATCGGTACACCTAAGCTAAAAAGCCTGAATTTAGCCTTATTGCATCGATACTCTTCCCCGAGTATCGATACGCATACCATATTTTCACATTCAACAACCATTAAATCACATTAAACATCTTCCAAACAAGCTTAAAACACACATACATGCTATAATCAACTTACCATACATATAAGCATCAACAAACAACATAACATAATCATCAAGCATCTCAACCAATTAGAGGCCATTTACAAGTCCCAAACTACAAACCAAACATGCTCAAAATGTTTAACATCACCAAATAAAACCAAGAGTAGAAATCCCTCCCATTGCCTCTTATTACACTAAAGTAAATCCACATACATTTTTTAGTCAGAAGTACTTGGAATCCATTTGCTCTCTTGCTGCCTCAATTGCTTAATTCTCTGCATTGATGAAAGAAATGAGCGTAAGCATAAAGCTTAGTGAGGATCTCTAAAACCAAACATTCATCAATGCAATTTGTAAAACCAAAACATTATCATTTGTAAAAATATACCTTCCTTTAAAACATGCTCTTTAAAGCATCAATGCACTTTTGAAACCACATGCCCATAGCATCATTAAAGTAACAACAAAATCCCTTTGCTCATGCTTAAACCAAGCATCAGATGCATTCTAGCATAATTCCCAAGCATCTCATTAACAAACCATCTCAAAACCAACACAATTAACACAATCGGATACATGGATTACAAGCATTGTCCCACACGCTTCATACACACTACCAGACTACACAAGGCTCACACACGGGATTAGACCATCAACTGTTGTGACACCCGTGGTGGAGTTTAACGGTACAATCACAACCCCTCAACACTACTCATCGGTAGTTGTATAATTCCACTATCGAGAGCACGAGACACATACCACAAGATCCACACACGGGATTAAACCATCCACCGTTGTGATCTTAATCTCAATCGTTAGGGTACTTGGATGGAGTATACGGTACAATCACAACCCCTCGACATCCAAGGCAACTTT
The DNA here is from genome assembly GCA_030270665.1 of Hibiscus trionum. Classification (NCBI taxonomy): domain Eukaryota; kingdom Viridiplantae; phylum Streptophyta; class Magnoliopsida; order Malvales; family Malvaceae; genus Hibiscus; species Hibiscus trionum. Next base: position 20,115,310 of record BSYR01000057.1, on the reverse strand, counting down.
ATTCACGGTGCACCCAATCCTATAGCCGGCTAACTATGTCCGATTAAAGTAACCAAAAAACATATCCATCACTTGCCAATATAATCATTTAACATCATTATTCCACTGTTTTACAAGCATAAGTCACAATGACATTTTCACAAGCATAAAGATGCTTAAACTAAATGCATTAAATCTCATAAATCCAAGGACCACTTACCATGTGCATCCTTAAAAAATGGCATTAAAAACCAGCATCAACCATGCTTAAAGCATGCTTTAAGACAGTAATGAAATCCATATTTAATTCAAGTGCATTTCCAATAAAAACATAGAACATTCCGGGAGAGACTTTCGATTTACTTACTCTTGAGCTTATATAAGCGTTTCAAACTTACACTAAGCTCCAAAGACCATGCTCAAAGCGTTAAAAAGCTGGAAAATCTATTTCCACTCACTGATACGCGAAACCTCGCTCATCGACACGAAAATCACCCGTCCAAAGCCTCCAAAAATGCTTCGCTTGTTTCTGGATCAAGATCCCCTGTTTTCAGAGCATCAAAACAGAGATCCAAATGCATTAAAATGCATTTCAACACCATCAACTACACACAAACTCGTTGCTCACCAAAACTACACCAATTTACCCATCCGAAACAACCGAAAACTCAATCGATTGCTTCTTAAACCAAGCCCATCCAACATACCTCACTTTCAATCATTACTAAACATCAAAACACATCCAAAAACAACCTAAACCCTTCTTTATACCTCCAACAAGCATAACATCATCATTTCACCTCAAAAACCCAACTAAAACTATCAAGAAAATCAAGGATCTCAAGGATTTCGGGATCTATCTTATCAAAGCCCTTTTTCAACTTAATAATAAACTCAAAACTCAATTAAAATCAATCCAAAACAGAGCTCATCAATACCACTCCGAAAATCAAGATTTAAATCATAATTTTGCAAGATTTTGATCTAAAATCAAAACTATAATAAAAACTTAGCCAAAAACAACAATTAGAAGTCAAAGATCTTGAGAATTTCAATAAAGAACCTAGATTGACGGTTGAGAACGTGATTTACATCCAATCCTTGCCTTCGTTAATGTTTGACAAGTTTTTCCTTCACAAATCTTGAAGAACTTGAAGAGAACTCTTGGAAATGATTTAGAAATCAAAGAGAGAGTGTTTGTGAGAAAAGAAATCTGGAGAAAGAGTTGAGAAAATGGTTTTGCTGAAAATAAAAGTTAGTTACGTGAAATGAAATCTCAATTTCCTATTTTACCAATTTAATTAAATAAAATCCTTTTTATTTTAATCATCCAAAAATCATTTTAAAACACATGTCAATTTAAGGAAGGTGTAATTGCACCATAGCTCCCTAAAGATTCTAAGATTTTGACTCATTTTTGAAATTTGTAATTTTCCATAGTTTTGAAACTTTATATTTTGGTCAGCACCCAAAATGTACCACTTCCGAAACTCTTTTTGTAAAATTGATTTGACCAATCTCTTAAACATGATTTTAGAGGATTTTAGCAATTTTTGTCATATTTCTATCCTTTCCTGATCCTTGATTTCCCTAAACCACATAATACGATTCGAACCGTTCCCGACCGGTCTGACCCGATGTCCGAAACATCTAGGCCCAAAACCAGGGCGTTACAACTCTCCCCTATTTAGAAAATTTCGTCATCGAAATTTTACCTAAAGGAAAAAAGTGCGGAAACTGCTTCAGCATGTCCGCCTTGCTTTCCCAAGTGGCCTCCTCAACTCCTCGGTGTCGCCACAACACCTTCACAAGCTCTATCGTCTTGCCACGAAGAACTTTGCTGCTCACATCCAGGATCCTCACCGGTTCCTCATCATAAGACAGATCTGGATTCAACTCTATCTCCTCAACATGCATCACATGCGAAGGATCCGATCTGTACCTACGCAACATTGAGACATGAAACACATCATGAATCTTTTCCAACTCGGGAGGCAACCTCAACCGATAAGCCACAGGACCAATATGCTCCACAACCTCATATGGTCCAATAAACATCGGGCTAAGATTACCCTTACGCCCAAATCTCATCACCCTTTTCCAAGGCGATACCTTCAAGAACACACGTTTGCCAACCGCGAACTCAATCTCCTTATGCTTCAGATCCGCGTAAGACTTTTGTCGATCTGACGCTGTCTTCAAACGCTCACAAATGAGCTTCACCTTCTCAGTGGTTCCTTTCAACATAGCCGGCATCGATATCAATTTTTGTCCCGTTTCCGCCCAACAAAGAGGGGTTCTACACTTTCTCCCATACAAAGCCTCGTATGGAGCAATCTGGATACTTGCCTGGAAACTATTGTTGTAAGCAAACTCAACCAAAGGCAAGTGCTTCTCCCAAGAACCCTGAAAATCTATAACACAACATCTCAACATGTCCTCAAGCACCTGGATAACACGTTCTGACTGTCCATCCGTCTGAGGATGATAAGAAGTACTGAAATTCAACCGTGTACCCATGGCCTCATGCAAACATTCCCAAAACCTTGATGTAAACCTCGGATCTCTATCCGACACTATAGACTTCGGCACACCGTGCAACCGCATAATCTCAGCGATATACAGCTCTGCTAGCTTATCTAAGGTATACGTAGTATGCACAGGAAAGAAATGTGCACACTTCGTAAGGCGATCAACAATCACCCACACAGAATTCTTCTTCGATGGTGACAAAGGCAAACCAGACAAAAAATCCATGGTAATCCTTTCCCATTTCCATTCTGGGATTCTCAAAGGCTGCAACAACCCAGAAGGAACCTGATGTTCAACCTTCACTTGCTAACACACCATGCACTTGCTAACGAACTCGGCAACATCCTTTTTCAACCCCGCCCAGTAGTACTCATCCTTCAAATCACGATACATCTTCGTACTACCAGGGTGCATAGCGAAATGACTACTATGAGCTTCAGTCAGAATAGTGTGCCTTAACTCAACATCACTCGACACCACTATCTGACTCCCAAAACACAGAACACCATCATCATTAAAACTGAAATCTGAAGGCTTACCATCCACAATATCTTGAACGTGAAGGACAAGAGAATCATCAAGCAACTGCTTATCCTTGATTAACTGGATCATAGATGGTTTCACGTGCAATTCAGCAACAAGACCACCATCTCGCGATATGCTCAAGCGAGCAAACATCACCCTCAACTCCACAGTAACTTTCCTGCTCAAAGCATTAGCCACAACATTGGCCTTTCCCTGATGATACTCGATCGACAAATCATAATCCTTAAGAAACTCCACCCATCGTCGTTTCCTAAGATTCAACTCCTTTTGAGACATAAGATACTTCAAGCTCTTATGATCCGTGAATACCACACACTTCTCGCCATACAAATAATGCCTCCAGATCTTCAAAGCAAACACAACAGTCATAAGCTCAAGATCGTGAGTAGGGTAGTTACGCTCATGCTCCTTCAACTGTCTAGATGCATATGCTACTACCTTACCCTCATGTATCAACACACAGCCCAAACCAACAATGGACGCATCACTATAAACTACAAACTCCTTACCAGACTCAGGTTGAATTAGGACATGAGCTTGCGTCAAAGCTTCCTTCGGCTTCTCAAAAGCTTGTTGCCTCACATCTGTCCACTCAAAACGAACATTCTTCTGCAACAACTTGGTAAAAGGTGCAGCAATCTTCGAGAAACCCTTGACAAACCTACGGTAATATCCAGCCAAACCAAGAAAACTTCGTACTTCTGTCACCGACTTAGGTACCTTCCAACTCATCACCGCCTCTACATTATGCGGATCAACACGAATACCCCCAGCCGATACAACATGCTCAAGGAAGACCACCTTTCTAAGCCAAAACTCACACTTGCTCAGCTTAGCTTACAACTAGTTCTCCAACAACACTTGCAAAACTATCCTTAAGTGTCTATCATGATCTTCCTCGGTACGAGAGTACACAAGGATATTATCGATGAACACCACCACAAACTGATCCAAGAACTCATGGAACACACAATTCATCATGTCCATTAAAGCAGTAGGCGCGTTGGTCAAACCAAACGGAATCACTAGGAACTCATAATGCCCGTACCTCATCCGAAAGGCCGTCTTAGGTACGTCCACATCCTTCACCTTCAACTGATAATACCCTGACCTCAAGTCTATCTTAGAAAACAACGAGGCTCCTCAGAACTGATCAAAGAGATCATCAATCCTTGGCAAGGGATACTTGTTCTTGATCGTCAACTTATTCAATTGCCGATAATCTATACACATCCGTATTGTCCCATCTTTCTTCTTTACAAACAACACCGGTGCACCCCAAGGTGACACACTCGGCCGGATAAACCCTCGATCAAGCAACTCCTGAAGTTGTATCTTCAACTCTTTCAGCTCTTTAGGTGCCATGCGATAAGGAACAATGGACACCGGATTCGTATTCTCATACAACTCGATACCAAACTCAACTTTTCTGTTTGGCGGCAACCCATGCAATTCTTCCAAAAAGACACCCGGAAAATAGCAAACAGTTCTGATGTCCTGCACACGTACATCCTTTGTACCAGGATTCATCACATATGCAAGATAAGCCTCACATCCCATCCTTAGTATATGGCTTGCTTCCATAGCCGAAACCACATTAGACAAGAATTTCATTTTCTCGCCTACTATCACTATTTCATAATCATCAGCAAGCTTTAAGGTAACTCGCTTAACATCAAAGTCGACCACTGCTCTATGCTCAGACAACCAATCCATTCCAAGGATCACATCAAAACCATAAAAGGGTAACTCCATCAAATCCACAAGAAAGACATGACCTTGAACATATAAAGGACAACTCCGATACAACTTCCTAGTGACTACAGTCTCACGAAAAGAACTAGTCACTTGCATTCCTACTTCAAGCAACTCAACAAGTATATCAAGCAAATGCACATGCTCACTCAAGATATAAGAATGCATGGATCCAGAATCAATCAAAGCCAACAATGATAAAGACTGTAGAACAAAGGTACCTGCGATAACATCAGTGTCGTTTCGCTCCTCGCGCTGAGCATAGACCCTTGCAGGACCGCCTCCCTCAGGTCAAACTGCTACGACATGAGCGATACCATGCTGACCTTCTCTCCTCCTCTGGAAGTTACCTCAGCCGCGCCCACAACCTCTTTGAGGTGCAGCCACAACAAGTGCATGTCCATGTCCTCCACCAGCCAACAGAGGACACTCACGCCTCAAATGGTCTACTGAACCACAGTTCCAGCGAGAATTCCCTGTCAATACAACAGGAGCTTGTGCCTCTCTAGTCGCACGTGGACAATCTCGCCTTAGATGGTCCCTCGACCCACACGTCCAACACGTGTTCTGTTCCGCCTTCATCCTGTTTCCCTGAGCTGGTGCACCATGTCCAACATTACCTCGCCTAGCAGCGGGTTGATACCTCTTATCTCGACCCCTCTTGTTTTTTCCACCACTGAAACTATACTCAGCTGCTCTCTTACCAGAGCTAGAACCACCTCTACAAGATGCCAGACCCAAGTTCTACTCGATGTCCTTAGCTCGACACACAAGCACATCAAAATCTGTGTAGTCCGTAGTGAACATATAGGTCCTTACTTCCTGCACCAGCCCATATCGGAAGCGATCACATCAATGTCTCTCACTTGGCATCAACTCAGAGAGGTATTGGCTCAGACGTACGAACTGGACCTCGTACTCAGCCACCGAGAGATTTCCCTGAACAAGCGACATGAATTCGCGCTTCTTCTCATCCAAGTATCTCACACCAAGATACTTCCTCTTGAAAGCACTTCTGAAAATCTCCCAATCTACCTCATTGGGTTCCATACCAGCAGTGATAGTCGTCCACCAACTATAAGCGTCACCCTGGAGCAAAGAGACTGCGCATCCTAGCTTGCGCACATTGCCTGATCCCATCTGATCCATAATACGGATCGTGCTAGATAACCAGGATTTCGACGCCTCAGGAGACATTCCAAAGAACTCCACAGCTCCCAAACTCCTTAACCTTTCCAAAGGCAAGCCCAGCTGCAGGGGCCTGAACATGCGCTTCGGCTACCACAGCCTGAAACGCTCCGGTGATCGACTCAACCAGCAGCGCCAAATCACCCAAAATTGGACCAACTTTTCCTTGTTGCTTCGGTTCTCCACCCCTAGGTGGTGGTGGCGGAGGAGATAAGTTTCCACCAAGAGAAACCTCAGTCCTTTGGTTACCCTGATTGCTGTGCTCAGCTACAGGCACAATCATATTCGACCTAAGCTCTCTCCTTGGACCCATAGTACTATTTTTAACAAGGCATAACAACAAAAACAAATGAAACCATGATTTAGGCCAGCCTCAAGCAAGGATCCAAGTTTACAAAAACATTTAACTAGTCTAATAAGACAATGGGCACCTAGATTTCCCTCAAGCATAACATAGCACACATTAGCATATCATATTCATCATGCTTCACATCATTCGAAATTAGCACACATCCTTATCACATCATCAACATACAATTATATCTAGCTCACATATAATTCATAACAACCAAGCATGGCATAAGCTCTAACATTCAATCAAAAACATGCTTTTTCAACAACATGCCATTTAACATTGTACCGAACATCAAAACATACCAATTTCACTTACCATCATCCCCAATTATTTTGCAACCTGTCTCTGATATCAACAAACGTAACCCCCTTAGCTCGGCCTAGACGCCCGACCCGAACCAAGAAGATTACACGGGGAAAACCGAAGTCAACTTGTTAAAGTCAACCTCGATTAACGACCCTCTTTTTTTATTTTTATCTTCTCTAGATGCACATTATTATTATATATGTTCAGCAAAGCCATTAGGCAAAAACGGCGCATCGATTGGAGTTCGATTAGGGGTTCAATTGCATACATATGACTTTTAGGGACTAAATTGTAATTTCCAAACAATACATGAACTTTTCAGATTTTAAAGTTACCCATCCTTAATTAGTTATGTAACATGCCAATAGGTCAAATTTCAGCTCAAACGGATCATCCAAACTCATCCAATTGAACATACACCATTTAGGGACCAAAATACAACAATTTCAAACTTAAAAGATTCCATTAACTGAAATTAACGAACCCGTATCAATACGCCTTAGCCTGTATCGATACGCAAAATAGCAGTGGCCAAAGTTGGCAAAAGGGGTATCGATACGCAAAATGGCAGTGGCCAATGTTGGCAAAAGGGGTACAGATACGCTCAAGCTCGTATCGATACAACCTTCTGCCTAGGCGTATCGATACGCGGGCAATTCGTATCGGTACACCTAAGCCAAAAAGCCTGAATTTAGCCTTAGTGTATCGATACTCTTCCCAAAGTATCAATATGCATACCAGATTTTCACATTCAATAGCCATTAAATCACATCAAACATCTTCCAAACAAGCTTAAAACACACATACATGCTATAATAAACTTACCATACATATAAGCATCAACAAACAGCATAACATAATCATCAAGCATCTCAAATCATGTGGAATATTAGCTACTCAAGCATGCTTAAGAATATAAGCCATAACATAGTCAAAACACTATAAGCAAGACCATAAACCAATTAGAGGCCATTTACAAGTCCCAAACCACAAACCAAACATGCTCAAAACGTTTAACATCACCAAATAAAACCAAGAGTAGAAATCCCTCCCATTGCCTCTTATTACACTAAAGTAAATCCACATACATTGTTTAGTCAAAAGTACTTGGAATCCACTTGCACTCTTGCTGCCTCAATTGCTTAATTCTCTGCATTGCTGAAACAAATGAGCGTAAGCATAAAGCTTAGTGAGGATCGCTAAAACCAAACATTCATCAATGCAATTTGTAAAAGCAAAACATTATCATTTGTTAACATATGCCTTCCTTTAAAACATGCTCTTTAAAGCATCAATGCACTTTTGAAACCACATGCCCGTAGCATCATTAAAGTAACAACAAAATCCCTTTGCACATGCTTAAACAAAGCATCACATGCATTCTAGCATAATTCCCAAGCATCTCATGCTTAAATCATTTCACAACATCATTATATTGGCTCGCAAGTGATCATTAACAAACCATCTCAAAACCAACACAATTAACACAATCGGATATGAGGATTATAAACGTTGTCCCAAACGCTTCATACACACTACTGGACTACACAAGGCTCACACACGGGATTAGACCATCAACCATTGTGACACCCATGGTTGAGATTAACGGTACAATCACAACCCCTCAACACCACTCATAGGTAGTTGTATAATCACACGGTATTAAACCATCCACTGTTGTGATCTTAATCTCAATCGTTATGTTACTTGGATGGAGTATTCGGTACAATCACAACCCCTCGACATCCAAGGCGACTTTATTCACGGTGCACCCAATCCTATAGCCGGCTAACTATATGCGATTAAAGTAACCAAAAACCATTTCCATCACTTGCCAATATAATCATTTAACAACACTATTCCACTATTTTACAAGCATAAGTCACAATGCTATTTTCACAAGCATAAACATCCTTAAACTAAATGCATTAAATCTCATAAATCCAAGGACCACTTACCATGTGCATCCTTAAAAAATGGCATTAAAAACCAGCATCAACCATGCTTAAAACATGCTTTAAAACAATAATCAAATCCATATTTAATTCAAGTGCATTTCCAACAAAAAAACATAGCATATTCCGAGAGAGACTTTCAATTTACTTACTCTTAAGCTTAGCTAAGTGTTTCAAACTTACACTAAGCTCCCAAGACCACGCTCAAAGCGTTACAAAGCTAGAAAATCCATTTCCACTCACCGATACGCGAAACCTCACTCGCCGACACAAAAATCACCCGTCCGAAGCCTCCAAAAATGCTTCACTTGTTTCTGGATCAAGATCCCATGTTTTTAGAGCATCAAAACAGAGATCCAAATGCATTAAAATGCATTTCAACACCAGCAACTACACACAAACTCGTTGCTCACCAAAACTACACCAATTTACCCATCTGAAACAACCGAAAACTCAATCGATTGCTTCCTAAACAAAGCCCAGCCAACATACCTCACTTTCAATCATTACTAAACATCAAAACACATATAAAAACAACCTAAACCCTTCCTTATACCTCCAGCAAACATAACATCGTCATTTCACCTCAAAAACCCAACTAAAACCATCAAGAAACTCAAGGATGTCAAGGATTTCGGGATCTATATTATCAAAGCCCTTTTTCAACTTAATAATCAACTCAAAACTCAATTAAAATCAATCCAAAACAGAGCTCATTAATACCACTCCGAAAATCAAGATTTAAATCATAATTTTGCAAGATTTTGATCTCAAATCAAAACTATAATAAAAACTCAGCCAAAAACAACAATTAGAAGTCAAAGATCTTGGGAATTTCAATAAAGAACCTAGATTGAAGGTTGAGAACCGGATTTACCTCCAATCCTTGCCTTCCTTAAAGTTTGACAAGTTTTTCCTTCAGAAATCTTGAAGAACTTGAAGAGAACTCTTGGAAATGATTTAGAAATCAAAGAGAGAGTGTTTGGGAGAAAACAAATCTGGAGAAAGAGTTGAGAAAATGGTTTTGCTGAAAATGAAAGTTAGTTACGTGAAATGAAATCTCAATTTCCTATTTTACCAATTTAATTAAATAAAATCCTTTTTATTTTAATCATCCAAAAATCATTTTAAAACACATGCCAATTTAAGGAAAGTGTAATTGCACCATAGCTCCCTAAAGATTCTAAGATTTTGACTACTTTTTGAAATTTGTAATTTTTCACAGTTTTGAAACTTTATATTTTGGTCACCACCCAAAATGTACCACTTCCGAAACTCTTTTTGTAAAATTGATTTGACCAACCTCATAAACATTATTTTAGAGGATTTTACCAATTTTGTTTTCATATTTTTATCCTTTCTCAATCCTTGATTTCCCTAAACCAACTAATATGATTCGAACCGTTCCCGACCGGTCCGACGCGATGTCCGAAACATCTAGGCCCAAAACTACGGCGTTACACTACCAAGTATTTAAATGACACCTCTCATCTTGGTTCCATTTTAGGAGAAGTCACAAGCATAATTGGTCGATGACCCGACCCTAAATGTTCAAGGTGAATAACTTGTGAGCATGGTCACATATCCTACAATTTATAATTTCCAAGGCATCTATCAAGACGTTGCTGCAAGTTACCTATCTTCCAAGTGAAATTTGGTCCATGAAAGACTAGGTCATTCAGTTGTGTGTGCAAAATAAATTCCCCAAATTTTCTACACATTCCATGCCTTCTACACAAATCCCCAATCTCTTGGTAAGACTAAAAATAGCGTTGAAATTACCCCAACACCCATGGTAAGTTATCAACAGGAAACAAAGCTTTCAAATGTTCCCAAAGATCATTCATCTTTCACATATTTTGACTTGCATAAACAAAGGTTAACAAAAATTTCCTATCCGTTTTCCGATCAACACAAATAGTGTGAATGTATTGATTCGACACTGCGATCACATCAACATCAACATAATGCTTCCACATAATCCAGATGCCACTAGAAAACCCGTTAGCTTCTACTTGGTAAGAGCATTGAAAACCACGTTGGTTGATGATTCGATCAGCTTTATTACCACTCACCCTTGTTTCCATTAAGGCAATAACGTTGGTCCTCTACGTTCTCAACACAAGTCTCAAATAATTGTTAAACTTGGGTCTAAATCCCCCTAAACATTCCAAAAATGAGCTTTAAACATAATAATGAGGATTAAAAGACAAAAAGTTACCATTTATTGTGTAACGCCCTGATTTTGGGCCTAAATATTCTAGACATCGGATCGGACCAGTCGGAAACGGTTCGAATCATATTAGGTGGTTTAGGGAAATCAAGGATTGGGAAAGGATAAAAATATGACAAATTGCTAAAATCCTCTAAAATCATGTTTAAGGGGATGGTCAAATCAATTTTACAAAATAAGTTTTGGAAGTGGTACATTTTGGGTAGTGACCAAAATGTAAAGTTTTAAAACTGTGGAAAATTGCAAATTTCAAAGAGGAGTCAAAAATCTTAGAATCTTTAGGGAGCTTTGGTACAATTACACATTCCTTAAATTGACATGTGTTTTAAATGAGTTATTTTAATTGATTAAAATGGATTTTTAATTATTTTAATTAATTAAATGGTTATTTGAGATTTCATTTTACGTAACTAACTTCCATTTCAGCAAAACCCACTTTCCAAACTCTTTCTCCAGAATTATTTTCTCCCAAATACTCTCTCTTTGATTTCTAAATCATTTTCAAGAATTTTCTTCAAGTTTTCCAAGATTTGTGAAGCAAAAACTTGTCAATCTTTGAGGAAGGTAAGGATTGGTGGTAAATTCCATTCTCAATCTCTAATCTAGGTTCTTTATTGAAATTCCCAAGATCTTTGACTCCTAATTGTTGTTTTTAGCTGAGTTTTGATTATAGATTTGATTTAATTTCAAATCTTGCAAAATAGTGGCTTAAATCTTGATTTTCGGAGTTTTGTTGATGAGCTCTGTTTTGGATTGATTTTAATTGAGTTTTGAGTTGATTATTATGTTGAAAAAGAGTTTTGATAAGATAGATCCCGAAATCCTTGAGATCCTTGAGTTTCTTGATAGTTTTGGTGGAGTTTTTGTGGTGATTTGATGGTGTTATGCTTGCTGGAGGAATAAGGAAGGGTTTAGGTTGTTTTAGATGTGTTTTTATGTTGATTAATGGTTGGAAGTGTTGTATGTTGGCTGGGCTTGGTTTAGGAAGCAATAGATTGAGTTTTCGGTTGTTTCAGAGGCGTAATTTGGTGTAGTTTTGGTGAGCAACGAGTTTGTGTTTAGTTGCTGGTGTTGAAATTCATTTTAATGCATTTGGATCTATGTCTTGATGATCTAAAACATGGGATCTTGATCCGGAAGCAAGCGAAGAATTTTTGGAGGCTTCGGACGGGTGATCTTCGCGTTGGAACGCGAAGTTTCGTATATCGGTGAGTGGATGAGTTCTAAAGTTTTATTAAGCTTGGATATGAGGTGTTGGGAGGTTAGTGTAAGCTTGAAACGCTTCAACACAACCGTATCAATCGAGGCTTTGCATCCTTTTTCGCGAACAGATACTTGAGGGCAGAATGGTCTATGTGTACTATGACCTTCGTTCCAAGTATGTAAGAACGAAACTTGTCAATGGAGAATACCACAACTAATAACTCTTTTTCTGTGGTGGTGTAGTTCACTTGGGCGTCATTCAGTGTCTTGCTGGCATAGTATATGACATGAAACAATTTGTCTTTCCGCTGCCCAAGTGCTGCCCCGACAGCATAGTCACTCGCATCACACATGACCTCAAACGGCTGTGTCCAGTCTGGTGGTTGTACTATTGGGGCTGTTACCAGCTTCTCCTTCAGAACCTTGAATGCCTCAGTATATTCATCATTAAAGTCAAAGGGTTGGTTCTGCTCCAAGAGATGGCATAGGGGCTTGGTGATTTTTGAGAAATTCGCAATGAATCTCCTGTAAAAACCAGCATGTCCTAAGAAGCTTCTAATTCCCTTGACTGTGGTTGGCGGCAGTAGCTTTTCGATCACTTCTATTTTGGCCCTGTCGACTTCTATGCCACGGCGGCTAATCTTATGGCCAAGGACTATCCCTTCATCCACCATGAAGTGGCATTTTTCCCAATTCAGGACTAGGTTTGCTTTTTCACATCTTTCAAGTACCTTTTGTAGATTGCCTAAGCAGCTCTCAAAATCGTCCCCAAAGACTGAAAAATCATCCATAAAAATTTCTAGGAAGTCCTCCACCATATCAGAGAATATGGCCATCATGCACCTTTGGAAAGTGGCGGGTGCATTGCATAGTCCGAATGGCAAAACATCAAGCACCGTACTAACAAGCAAACATCAAGCATACATGGCAAAACATTCACCGAGACATAATGACAACATAACACTTCAAACTTACCTCACTTACCTACCCGAGGTCTCGGAAACCTCAGGCTATGATACCAATAAATGTAACCCCCTCGTCCCGGCCTGGCCGGATGACCGGTCCGAGTAGGCTACACGGGGAAAACTGAAGCAAAACTCGTTAAGGCTCCCCTTCGGTTAGCAACCCTATTTTTTTCCTTTATCTTTTCTAGATGCCTTCATTAAATCCTATGTGATGGAACACGCAGCGAACAAACACTGATACAAAACCCACAAGACATGCAATTAAACAGCCTAATTTTCCTTATTAAGTAGGCCGTATCGATACACCTACAGAGGGTATCGATACGCCTTGACCAAAGTCAACCCTTTCAGTCAACTCAGGGAAGACCGTATCGATACAGCCCATGAGCGTATCGATACGCCCCTCTCAGTCAACATTTCGAGATCAACGAGATGGAACCATACCGATACGCCTCAACCCCGTATCGATACGCCCTAAACTCACCAACTTCTCAGAATTCCAGTGAGCAAAGCTTGTAACGATACGCTCCCGTGTATCGATACGCCCAGCCAATACTGAGGCCTGCAGGCAAGACCATATCGATACGACCCTTAGGCGTATCGATACAACCTGCACTGCAAGTCTCCAAAAACAGCAAAAACATCACAAGACTTGAACCTAGATACGAATCAAGACCTCCCTAGACACATCCAAGCATTCATACCACCTCTATTAACCAAATTCTAGTCATACAAGGCACCCAACATGGACGAACATCATTCAATCACGGAGATCATGGATTCATTCAAGGAAGGCATACAAAGCAAACATGAGTTTCATGCCTTAGCAAACAAACATAAAACATTCATATAAGGCAATCTAAACATGAGTTTACAAGCCAAGCATGACATCCAAATACCAAAGCAACACAAGCATCCAAAGGACATGGCTATAAGCCTCCCAAACAAACACTTAGGCATCAACATAAACATGGCTTACAAATCCATCAACATGAGGCATTAACATCATAAAGCCAACACAAAGGAGTCTAGATACACGCTCCTAAAACACGTAGCATTTCCCATTGCTAAACTACTACATTATTTAATAAACCATACTTGAGCAAAATACCACACGCTTGGACGCCCTTTTCTTGCTCCTTGCTAACTCCAAGCTAATGATCTGCATTGTCGGAAAGAGGAGAGCGTAAGCATAAAGCTTAGTGAGCGGAGCTCTAAAACATAACAACGACAATGCAGGGTTCAAAGCTTTCTTTAAAAGTAAAGGCCATCACATACAAGTTCAACCACAAGTCAACAATATAGATATTTATCATGCCATCACACTTCCTGGTTTGCATAAAGACATAATCCTAGATTAAAGCAAAACCATAAAAAATGAGAATGATATAGTGAGACACAATATGAACAATACATGGTATGCACAAGCATAACCAAAACACACACGGTGGGACTACACATCACCGTTTCGACTAGTAGTTTTCTAATGGGACTACACATCAAAGTACTCTTCTACTAGTCACTACCGGCGGGACTACACATCACCGGAGTCTTATACCACTCGCTACCGGCGGGACTACACATCACCGGAGCAACGACAACCATCACGTGAGGTTCGACACCAACCATGCAACACGATATACAATCACTATCATGTGACATGTACTCACTATATCATGCATAACCAAAACAAGTTGTAACAAAATCCACAATTTGGCACCAACTTACTACTTACAATCTTACCAATCTCAAATGGTCTTACGCACCATTTCCATGCACAACCTGCACCAACTTACACACATCTTGCAAGGCATATCAACAACACCATAGATACCATCATACATGATCAACGACATAATATTAAGCAACATGCTTCTTCCCAAAGTATTGGAATTCCATGCATATCAAGTTATCATTTCAAACAATGAAAAATAAACGATTGAAGGGAAGTTTAAAGAGGCGATTCACATCAACTTACTCCTTGAGTTTAAATTACTTTTCAAGCCCAAATCTAAACCCTTTTCAAAATCATCTTTGTAACCCCCGTAGCCCGGCCTAGACGGTTGACCCGAACTACGAAGATTACACGGGGAAAACCAAAGTCAACCCGAAAGTCAACCTTGATTAACGACCCTTTTTTTTTCTTTCTAATCTTATCTAGATGCACATTAGTCCTATATGTGATCACACAAGCAACATACTCAAAGATCACAGCCATCAGAGATCATTCAGGGACCCAATTGCACAAAACACAACTTTAGGGACCAAATTGTAAATTTTGAAAACTTTGAGGCCTTAACCAGATTTTAAGTTACCAACTTAAAATTAATCATGTTTCATGCATCTCGGCCAAATTTCAGCTCAAACGGACATCTCAAACTCATACAATTGCACAAACAAGATTCAGGACCAAAATGCAAACATTTTGAAACACATAACTGCCACTGACAGCCCCCAACGGTCAACCGTTCCGAAACGGGAGACAGCCCGTTCCGAAACGCGGGGCCGTTCCGAAACAGGCATAGCCCGTTTCGAAACGGGGGTCGGGCAGAGGCCTTTCCGTTTCGGAACGGTCTCACCCGTTTCGGACGCCTGGGTTCATGCAGGGCACCCGTTCCGAAACGGTGTCTCCTGTTCCGAAACGCCTAGCCCAGAAAGCTGCATTTTGCTCACTCAAACACACAATTGACCATCCAAACATGCTCCAAAAGCCACCAAACTTTACCAGCATGCAATTCAACATAAATGAGACATGCTTGCATCAACAATTCATCAGAAACACATCATATACAAAAAGCCCCAAATCTATAGGCATGCTTCCTACACAAGCAACCATTTAGGCACAAACCTTCCAAAACAAACTCAATTAAGCCAAATCATGTTCCAACAACTTTAACAACATTAAAACATTCTTGAACAACATAAACGATCACAAACACAATAATCCCAAGAGATTCTACCCCCATTGCCTTTATTAACTATAGCTATTCACCGAGACATACATCTCACTTGGAGTCCACCTTGAATCCCTTGCTCCTTGCTGTCCAAACTTCAAAGATCTGCATTGATGGACAAAGAGAGCGTAAGCACATAATGCTTAGTGAGGAATGCTCAAAACCAAAACACCATCAATGCAGCGGGTCATAAAACACTTGTAAAACGAACCCGATTTGTTTACCAAAACCATGTTTGAAATCCTTTTCAATCACAAGCATCATCCATGCATAAATACCATATGCAAAGCTAAAACAAAACCATGGAAACACTTCCGTTTCACAACATACCTTTCATAAACTTGAAAGCCATTTCAAACAAGAAACCTTTAAAACCATTTCACAAGCCAACCAACACTTGCATTACACCAAGGCAACATATATACCATACAAACATATTCACATGCCTTTCAAAACAAGTCCTACAAGACTTCAATGCATTAAAGATATTCATGCTCACATACATCATTTACCAAATGATAAACAACACTTGTTCAACCTAACAAGTAAACATGCATTCACATGCATCATACACCTTTCATGCAACAATGCATCTTTCCAAGCAACTCATGCTTCACATGCAACCATGCATCATTTCAAGCATCTCATGCTTCACATGCAACCATGCATCATTTCAAGCATCTCATGCTTCACATGCAACCATGCATCATTTCAAGCATCTCATGCTTCTTTATATTTAAGAACATCATATTGGCCTTCAAGTAATCGATCACATCCACTTTCCAACTCAACACCCGATCGGATACGCGGATTCCGAGCGTTGTCCCTACGCTCCCTACACCCTACCCAATCCAAGGTCCTCGAATGGGCAACACCTCCATTATGACCTTACAAGCCTAAAGTTCCCATGCATGGACTTTTAAACACCATACAACCTTAGCTTTTCCCGAGGTTCCCATGTATGGACAACCATACAACCTCAACATGCACAAGGTTCTCCCGTATGGACTTTTAACCACCATACAACCTTTGCATAACCGATTGGTAGTTGTAGAAATCACTAACGAGATCCGGGACGCCCTATACAAGATCCACACATGGACTTAACACCGCCATTGTGATCTCAACAAGCACAAGGTCTTCACATATGGACTTTTAAACACCATATAACCTTTGCTTAACTAAGGTCCTCGAATGGGCAACACCTCCATTATGACCTCAAATAACCAAGGTCCTCGAGTGGGCAACACCTCCACTATGACCTCATCTCGTTAGGAAACTTGAAGGGAGCTTATCCGGTCCACTCTTGACCACTCCACCTCCAAGGCGACTTTATTCACGGTGCACCCAATCCTATAGCCGGCTAACTATATCCGATCAAAGAACCAAGAACCACTTACATCACTTGCCAATATAACCATCTTGCCACATTAACCCAATGTTTCACATGCATAGCCAATATGCAAAATCATTTCATTATAAACCAATGATTCACATGCATAACCAATATGCAAAACCATTACCACATTAATCAAATGATTCACATGCATAACCAATATGCAAAAACCATCATTTATCATCATCAACTCACTGTTTTAAAGCATTAAACAAAGCCATTGAACAACATGCAACATCATGCATCAAAACCACATTTTCAATGTATAAAACCAAGGATCTCCTACCTAGAGCATCCTTCACATATGGCTTTCAAAACCAGCACTAAACCATGCTAAAATATGCTTTCAAAACAGAACTAAACCATGCAAAACACATGCATTTCAATCATCAACCACAATTGCCTAAAAACCACTTCATATCACAAATCAAGTAAGAAATCCATTTACTTACTCTTGAGCTTAGCAAAGTTGTTTAGACTTAAACTAAGCTCCCAAAACCTTCAAACCTTTGATTAAAAGCCGAAAACCCAACTTCACTCACCGATAACCAAACAAGACTAGCCGACAAGCCTTCCAAGCTTCCGAAACCTTCCGCAAACACCTTCAAAGCTCAAGGGTCAAACTCCCCTGTTTCAAGCACACAAAAACAGCACATTAATGCATCATTATGCATTAAGAACAGCAGCCACACAACCAAACTCGCTGCTCAACACAAAACCAACAATTCGGCTACCAAACCCAACCGAAATCACCTCCAAACACTACCAAAACTTAACCCAGCCAAGATCCATCACTTCTAACCATTTTTATACATCAATTAACATCCAAAATGAATACAAACACATCCTTATACCTCCAGGTATAACAGATCACCAAAAACACTCCAAAAACAACCAAAAACTCAAGCGAAACTTAGGAAATTCAACCTATCCGGGATTGCATTCATTAAACATCAATTTCTAATCAACTTAGCATTCATTTAACATCATTTTGACACTTCAAAACACTGCCCAAACAGATCACACGAAAATTCCACCAAAATCACCAAATCTTGCATTTTAGCCAAAAATCAAGATCTCATTTGAAAAACCATTAACAAATCACAAATCAAGGATTGAGAACTTGGGAATTTCAGTAAAGAACTGATAGTTTAGAGGAGAGAGACGTTCTTACCTCCAAACTTGAATTTCTCCTTTTTAGAGCCAAAAAGCATGATGAAACAACTTGCAAATTGAGAGGTTTTGTTGATGAGATGATTAGGAATCAAATGAGAGTTGAAAAGAGAGATTTAGATGCCAAAATCAGAGAAAGAAATCTGGAGAATTTTGTTTGGGTTGAGAGAAAATAAGAGAAAAGGAAAATGGAGAGAAAATGAAAAAGTAGTTAGGAAATTGGTTAAAATGATTTCCCTCCTTTTCTTAATCTTTAAAATCAGAATAAAGCCTTAAAATATCTTAGAAAAATCTGGAGAAATCCTTTTTGGAATAATAGCTCCTTAAAGATTCAAAGTTTCAATCCTTTATAAAACTGTCCCGCAACTTTCAAAAATTACATTTTGGTCACTAGCCAAAATGTCAACCTTCCAAACCTCATTTTCCAAAATTGATTTCACAGTTCACTTTTATATAATAAAAGATGATTTTAGAACATTTTTCCATATTTTTAATGCAACCCGAACTAGGCTTTCCTAAATTCACTCTTATATATTCGATCAGCACTTTGACCGAACCGGTCAACGCCCAAAACTTCTAAGCCCAAAACCGGGGTGTTACAACTCTCCCCTCCTTAGGAAATTTCGTCCTCGAAATTTAACCGGCGAAAGAAAACCACAACCTTCCCAAACCTACACACAAGGCAACACAAAAGCCCCGACCAACACTGAACACTTTCCACACAAAACCTCCACCAAACCTAGCACCATCACATGCTGTTCACAGAATCCAGAAAACAAAAAGATAGCCACAACTTAACCTTTCCCATAACCAGACTGTACACAGTCCCAACACCATCCCGAAGAACTTCAGCTCTTACAGCAGACATCACCACAATACACCATACCCAAAACCTGTTTACACAAAGACAACAGCCAACCCAAACCAGCCACGAAGCAACCTTCTCTGCTTCTAAAACCCTCGCCAACTCCCAAACCTCTTCCAAGAATCTTCCCAACAAGCAAAAATCCTTAAGCATCAACTGCTTACTCAAACCTCTCAACGAAAACTGATAAACCCTCACAACTGTTGCTAACATTACCATAACAGCTCATCAGGAATACTCACCCAGATTCCAAGAATCACATCACAATCCCAACTTGACTCCGTCAGCCATTCCACACACCACCAACCAATTATCACAAGAACCCAACAACCAAAAAAAACTTCAATCTTTCATTGACCTTCCACTTCAACTTCAACCATAACACTTACCATACTAAAACATCGCCCAGCTTAAACATACAAACCATCTTCTTAACTCCCCAAAGGTTACTAAGAACCAGCACTTACAAACACAACTCTTCCACAACAACTTAAAAGCCAAGCTACTCCAGCACTTGGGAACACAACCACTAAGCTGCAACATCACTTAGCACCAAGGAACTACCCCTTCCACTTAGCTATTCAAACCACTAAACCGATTCTAAACTCAACCGTACCGTCCAACACCAAACCACTAAACTCCTTGAGCATCGAACACTATCCTTCTACCAGCAGCTACACCACTCTCACTTTCACTAGCAACTAGCTTGATATACCCCACTACTAACTCTTACCCAGCACCAAAACAACCTCTGAAAACCCATCATCCAACCTAATCCAACACACTAACAGATTCGATTAGTTATTAGCGAGTGTGAACCTCGTATGCATGATCACCAACATGCCCTATCAATGCCTGATGTACATGTATGCAAAACCTCTAATGTCATGCCACATGTATGCATGGACCAACATATATAATATAGTATATAACAATGATTTTAACTGTGCATGAATGCCAATTCACACCCTCCAATAACATCCTCAAATCCGTCTAAGAACAACCTCCTACCTCACTTCTAACTCATCTAACTCCACCATACCAACAACCATTAACCACAAGATACTTACCAAGCCTTCTTCACACCCAAGACATTTCCAAACTACAACTATTACCCCAACATGCTATCAACAAGACTAGACTTACCACGCAAGGAAAACCAACAGAAACCAAACTAAGGCAACTAGAGCAAAGATTACTAAACAAGATTACCTGAAAGCACAACACCACCCTGAGGCTTCATCAGACGAGCTCTCTTCCTAGCGGAACCACCACCCTCCTGCCACACCACTGCAGCACCAGCTAACACACTAGGATCACCACCAACTCCTTGCGGTAAAGAACCTTGGCTATTCCGAGCCAACATCAAACAATCACGCCTCTTGTGTCCAGCAGACCCACATTTCCAGCAATTCTCCTTTCCCACACTCTTCACAACTTTCTGCTCTTTCTGCCACCTCTGAACCTTGCCTCGGCCGTGCCCACGACCTTTCTGAGACTCTTTGGCTAACACCAAAGCTAACCTCGCTCCATGAGGACAATCACGCTTAACATGTACTTTGGAACCACAATTCCAACAAACACCTGCGCCCCAACAACTTCCAACATGTTGCCTTTCACAACGGTCACACACAGATGACTGAGCTTCCACTCCTTGCTCAAGCAATACTTGCTCAACAACAGCACTACCCGCGCCTTGCTTAACCCTTAGGAACTTCCTTCCAAGATACCTTTCATAAAAAGCAGATACAAAGAAATCCCAATCAATATCATGGATATGTGACGCAACTGCCACAGATGTCCACCAGGCACACGCATCTCCCAACATCAAAGAAACAACGCTCCCCAGCTTACAGGCATAATCACAGCCTTCCCGATCCAAAATCTGAACCACACTGGCCAACCAGGCCTCAAACATCTCCGGGGAAGTACCATGATACTCCACAGCACCCAAATCAAGCAAACACTGCTTTGGCAAACCCTCACATCCCACAGCCAGCACATCTACTGACTTTACCTCAACCATAGCCTGAGATGTTCCCAACACCTCCTGCTCAACAGGTGATGAACTCTTCACCACAGAACCAGCTTCTTTCCCTTGCCTTACCACCTCAACACTAGGCACAGAAGGCTGAGGCAAAACTCCACTACCAAAGGGTGAATTCCTTGCCTTAACAACCTGCCCCAAGGCAGCAACCATCTCCCTCAACCGCCAATCCTCCATTGACTTTGCCATACCACTAACAACAACAAACATACAATCACAACAAACAAACAAACCAGTTAGACCAGCATTAGCAAGGATTCAAATTTCAACTCCAAATAACACAATAGCTATATTAATAAGGCAATGGGTATCCCAAATCCTCCCCTTTACATGACATAACAGTCAACACAACATGGATATCACAACATCAAGCATATCAAACAACATACTTTGATCATGCTTACATCAAACAGCACCCACTTGCCACAGCATACTAGCAACATAACATACAACTTACACTTCCATCAAGCATAACACAAGCATAAGACCAGCTCACAACATCAGCACATATTCACATTAGCTCAACCAAGATTCATAACCATGAAACATGCCTGAAAACATCATCAACATGTTCAGAAACATCAACACCATGCCCAGAAACACGTGTTTCAACCAACATTCAACCACACATCAGGGTAAACAACAAGCACACACCACAACAACTTACCGTTTTCCCCAAGCATTCGCAACACAGCTCTGATACCACCAAATGTAACCCCCGTAGCCCGGCCTAGACGGTTGACCCGAACTACGAAGATTACACGGGGAAAACCAAAGTCAACCCGAAAGTCAACCTTGATTAACGACCCTTTTTTTTTCTTTCTAATCTTATCTAGATGCACATTAGTCCTATATGTGATCACACAAGCAACATACTCAAAGATCACAGCCATCAGAGATCATTCAGGGACCCAATTGCACAAAACACAACTTTAGGGACCAAATTGTAAATTTTGAAAACTTTGAGGCCTTAACCAGATTTTAAGTTACCAACTTAAAATTAATCATGTTTCATGCATCTCGGCCAAATTTCAGCTCAAACGGACATCTCAAACTCATACAATTGCACAAACAAGATTCAGGACCAAAATGCAAACATTTTGAAACACATAACTGCCACTGACAGCCCCCAACGGTCAACCGTTCCGAAACGGGAGACAGCCCGTTCCGAAACGCGGGGCCGTTCCGAAACAGGCATAGCCCGTTTCGAAACGGGGGTCGGGCAGAGGCCTTTCCGTTTCGGAACGGTCTCACCCGTTTCGGACGCCTGGGTTCATGCAGGGCACCCGTTCCGAAACGGTGTCTCCTGTTCCGAAACGCCTAGCCCAGAAAGCTGCATTTTGCTCACTCAAACACACAATTGACCATCCAAACATGCTCCAAAAGCCACCAAACTTTACCAGCATGCAATTCAACATAAATGAGACATGCTTGCATCAACAATTCATCAGAAACACATCATATACAAAAAGCCCCAAATCTATAGGCATGCTTCCTACACAAGCAACCATTTAGGCACAAACCTTCCAAAACAAACTCAATTAAGCCAAATCATGTTCCAACAACTTTAACAACATTAAAACATTCTTGAACAACATAAACGATCACAAACACAATAATCCCAAGAGATTCTACCCCCATTGCCTTTATTAACTATAGCTATTCACCGAGACATACATCTCACTTGGAGTCCACCTTGAATCCCTTGCTCCTTGCTGTCCAAACTTCAAAGATCTGCATTGATGGACAAAGAGAGCGTAAGCACATAATGCTTAGTGAGGAATGCTCAAAACCAAAACACCATCAATGCAGCGGGTCATAAAACACTTGTAAAACGAACCCGATTTGTTTACCAAAACCATGTTTGAAATCCTTTTCAATCACAAGCATCATCCATGCATAAATACCATATGCAAAGCTAAAACAAAACCATGGAAACACTTCCGTTTCACAACATACCTTTCATAAACTTGAAAGCCATTTCAAACAAGAAACCTTTAAAACCATTTCACAAGCCAACCAACACTTGCATTACACCAAGGCAACATATATACCATACAAACATATTCACATGCCTTTCAAAACAAGTCCTACAAGACTTCAATGCATTAAAGATATTCATGCTCACATACATCATTTACCAAATGATAAACAACACTTGTTCAACCTAACAAGTAAACATGCATTCACATGCATCATACACCTTTCATGCAACAATGCATCTTTCCAAGCAACTCATGCTTCACATGCAACCATGCATCATTTCAAGCATCTCATGCTTCACATGCAACCATGCATCATTTCAAGCATCTCATGCTTCACATGCAACCATGCATCATTTCAAGCATCTCATGCTTCTTTATATTTAAGAACATCATATTGGCCTTCAAGTAATCGATCACATCCACTTTCCAACTCAACACCCGATCGGATACGCGGATTCCGAGCGTTGTCCCTACGCTCCCTACACCCTACCCAATCCAAGGTCCTCGAATGGGCAACACCTCCATTATGACCTTACAAGCCTAAAGTTCCCATGCATGGACTTTTAAACACCATACAACCTTAGCTTTTCCCGAGGTTCCCATGTATGGACAACCATACAACCTCAACATGCACAAGGTTCTCCCGTATGGACTTTTAACCACCATACAACCTTTGCATAACCGATTGGTAGTTGTAGAAATCACTAACGAGATCCGGGACGCCCTATACAAGATCCACACATGGACTTAACACCGCCATTGTGATCTCAACAAGCACAAGGTCTTCACATATGGACTTTTAAACACCATATAACCTTTGCTTAACCAAGGTCCTCGAATGGGCAACACCTCCATTATGACCTCAAATAACCAAGGTCCTCGAGTGGGCAACACCTCCACTATGACCTCATCTCGTTAGGAAACTTGAAGGGAGCTTATCCGGTCCACTCTTGACCACTCCACCTCCAAGGCGACTTTATTCACGGTGCACCCAATCCTATAGCCGGCTAACTATATCCGATCAAAGAACCAAGAACCACTTACATCACTTGCCAATATAACCATCTTGCCACATTAACCCAATGTTTCACATGCATAGCCAATATGCAAAACCATTTCATTATAAACCAATGATTCACATGCATAACCAATATGCAAAACCATTACCACATTAATCAAATGATTCACATGCATAACCAATATGCAAAAACCATCATTTATCATCATCAACTCACTGTTTTAAAGCATTAAACAAAGCCATTGAACAACATGCAACATCATGCATCAAAACCACATTTTCAATGTATAAAACCAAGGATCTCCTACCTAGAGCATCCTTCACATATGGCTTTCAAAACCAGCACTAAACCATGCTAAAATATGCTTTCAAAACAGAACTAAACCATGCAAAACACATGCATTTCAATCATCAACCACAATTGCCTAAAAACCACTTCATATCACAAATCAAGTAAGAAATCCATTTACTTACTCTTGAGCTTAGCAAAGTTGTTTAGACTTAAACTAAGCTCCCAAAACCTTCAAACCTTTGATTAAAAGCCGAAAACCCAACTTCACTCACCGATAACCAAACAAGACTAGCCGACAAGCCTTCCAAGCTTCCGAAACCTTCTGCAAACACCTTCAAAGCTCAAGGGTCAAACTCCCCTGTTTCAAGCACACAAAAACAGCACATTAATGCATCATTATGCATTAAGAACAGCAGCCACACAACCAAACTCGCTGCTCAACACAAAACCAACAATTCGGCTACCAAACCCAACCGAAATCACCTCCAAACACTACCAAAACTTAACCCAGCCAAGATCCATCACTTCTAACCATTTTTATACATCAATTAACATCCAAAATGAATACAAACACATCCTTATACCTCCAGGTATAACAGATCACCAAAAACACTCCAAAAACAACCAAAAACTCAAGCGAAACTTAGGAAATTCAACCTATCCGGGATTGCATTCATTAAACATCAATTTCTAATCAACTTAGCATTCATTTAACATCATTTTGACACTTCAAAACACTGCTCAAACAGATCACACGAAAATTCCACCAAAATCACCAAATCTTGCATTTTAGCCAAAAATCAAGATCTCATTTGAAAAACCATTAACAAATCACAAATCAAGGATTGAGAACTTGGGAATTTCAGTAAAGAACTGATAGTTTAGAGGAGAGAGACGTTCTTACCTCCAAACTTGAATTTCTCCTTTTTAGAGCCAAAAAGCATGATGAAACAACTTGCAAATTGAGAGGTTTTGTTGATGAGATGATTAGGAATCAAATGAGAGTTGAAAAGAGAGATTTAGATGCCAAAATCAGAGAAAGAAATCTGGAGAATTTTGTTTGGGTTGAGAGAAAATAAGAGAAAAGGAAAATGGAGAGAAAATGAAAAAGTAGTTAGGAAATTGGTTAAAATGATTTCCCTCCTTTTCTTAATCTTTAAAATCAGAATAAAGCCTTAAAATATCTTAGAAAAATCTGGAGAAATCCTTTTTGGAATAATAGCTCCTTAAAGATTCAAAGTTTCAATCCTTTATAAAACTGTCCCGCAACTTTCAAAAATTACATTTTGGTCACTAGCCAAAATGTCAACCTTCCAAACCTCATTTTCCAAAATTGATTTCACAGTTCACTTTTATATAATAAAAGATGATTTTAGAACATTTTTCCATATTTTTAATGCAACCCGAACTAGGCTTTCCTAAATTCACTCTTATATATTCGATCAGCACTTTGACCGAACCGGTCAACGCCCAAAACTTCTAAGCCCAAAACCGGGGTGTTACAATCTTTGAACCCAAAACAATACTTGTAAACATTTTCACATCCACATGCTTGAACCAACCTTTGAAAATCAAGTTAAAACATTAACCACTCACCTTACTTCCTTAAGCAAATCAAGCAAAGCCGACTCAAGCCTCCACAACTTCCGGATTCGATCCCGAAGCTTCACCAATGCAAATCCTTGCTTCTAATCATCCCAACACAATCAAATTAACCTCAAATCAGTCCACAAAACAATGTAGCAAACCCGGAACACAAACCAAGCACAAAACATATGTTTTTCAAGCTAAGGACAACCCCAAAATGCCATTCCCGAGCAGCCCTTAAGCACAGTCCAAAACCGACGATTTCCACACTTAAATTACTCCCAAAAGCTTCCAAAATAACCCTTATACATAGCCTAACCATCAGCCAACAAATTCCCACACAAAACACCCCCAAAACTCAACATTTCAACTCTTTAAAACCTCCCTAAAACCCAATTTCGGGAAACACCATAAAACCTTGTAAAAATCGGATATGTTGAACCTTATAGATGGTAAACAACTCATATAACATTAATAAATCAAAAGCTTTAGTTTAAGACAACAAAGATGACATTTTTAATCTAAACTTTCAAAACACCAAAATGTAAAAACCACAAGCTTTATGAAAATCAATGGTACCAACATGTAGAGGGAAGGGAGGACAAGTCAAAAACGGTTTTACCTTTCAAAAATCACCAAAGATAAGGAAGAATGGTGATGGAATAGTGACTTGGTGTGGAGAGAGTTCCCATGTCGTTTAAAATGAAAATGGGAAATGAAGAAGATGAAGACAAGGCTTATTTTAACATAAAGGGGATTTTAAATGAAAGTTGGTTTATTTACAGCTTTGCCATTAATGAATGGCTATTTCCCCTTTTCTCTAAAAACCACCCAAAATGAATTTCATTTCAATTTAGTCCAACAATAAAATGTTTGTTTTTGAAACCCGAGGCCCAAAAGATTATTTTGATTATAAAACCGAGCCCGAAATAATATTAAAATATTATTTTCACCCGACCCTCAAACCCGGGTGTTACATTTTATGCAATATTTCTCAAGACTTTCTCATCTTATTTCAAAATCATATCTCATGCTTTGCATTAAGTCAAAATCTCAAAATTCATCAATGTATCAAGCTATCTCATGAAATCTTTTCAACGCATCATCTCATGCTACAAATCATGCATTAAACAGTAGGACTTTGTCTATCTCAAAACAAGAGCATGTAAAAGCATTTTAGGGGCAACAACCACATATTTGAGAGCAACTCTAGCCATACTTACTTCTGGATTTAGGATGGTGTTTCAAACCAATCCTAAATCCCCAAACCTTGTTTCTTTGTCCCTCAAGGACTTCAAAAAGATTCGCACTCACCGATTACGTTTCGCTTGCTCGCTGAAACGCTATATACGCTCCCGGCACTCCCAGATCAACACCAAAGGTGTCCGAAGATGTCTCCTCTGGTCATAACACATAAGAGCTGAGGATTAATGCATCATCATGCATTAAAATCATCAGCCACACACCTAAACCCGCTGCTCTACTCAAAAGCCTCATTTCGGCCACCAAAAACAACTGAAATCATCTCCAAACTCTTCCAAAACAAAGCCCAGCCAAGATTTATCACTTCTAAACATTTTTAAACCTCAATCAACACCAAAAATCACCATAAACTCGTCTGTATACCTCCAGCCATAACAGAACACGAAAACCACCACAAAAACCACCATTCTAGCATACAAAACTTAAGAATCCAAACATATTCGGGATTTGTTTGATAAAACCTCATTTATAACATCAATTATCATCCAAAATACTTTAGAAAACAACCTCAAAACAGAGCCTGACCAACAACCACGAAAATCATCAAGATCTCTCCAAAAATCTTGAGTTTTAACACAATTTCATGTTTCTAACATTAAAGCAACTCAAAAATCATTAACAAAGGATTGATAACTTGGGAATTTCAGTAAAGAAATGATCATTAGAGGAGAAGGAAGAAGCTTACCTATAATGGCTGATTTCTCCTTAATTTGGGCAAGTTTTCTTGAAAATCCAAAGTGCAAACAAGAGGATTTGATGAGGAAAAGATTAGGAATCAAAATGAGATTGAAATCTCATCAAAAGGAATGAAAATCAGAGGCTAATTGATGGAGTAAATGTGTTTGGCTGAAAATAAATTGAGAGAAAATGAAATGAGAGAAAACTAACGTAAGGTAGTTATGAAAAGTCAAAGATAGATTTTCTTTTAATAATCCTTATTTCACTTAATTAAAACATTATTAAAAACACCCAAAACAAAGAGAAATCTGATTAAAACATTTTGGTAAAATTAGATCCTTAAAGATTCAAAGTTTCAATCCTTTACAAAACATTCACTATTCCACTTTTGCAAAAACTGCGATTTGGTCACTACACCGAAATGTAGTATTTCCAAACCTTATTTTGTAAAATTGTTTTCACCATAATCATTCATATAATAAATGAGGATTTTTTAAATATTTTTCCATAATTTTAAAGCATCCCGAACTAGGTGTTTCCCTAAATCTCCCTTAAAGATTCGAACCGTTCTCGACTGGTCCGATTCGAACTCTAAAACTTCTAAGCCCAAAATCAGGGCGTTACAAAAAAGGGTCATTAATCAAGGTTGACTTTAACGAGTTGACTTTGGTTTTCCCCGTGTAATCTTCTTAGTTCGGGTCGGGCGTCTAGGCCGGGCTAAGGGGGTTACATTTGTTGGTATCAGAGCCAAGTTACGAAAGAATTGGGGATGTTGGTAAGTGAACTGGTATGTTTTGATGTGTGATTCAGTGTTAATTGCCATGTTGGTTGAAGAATCATGTATTGGTTGAATGTTGGTATCTATGCTATGTTTGGGTGTTGTGAATGATATGTGAAGTTCAATATGAACATGTGTTGATGATAAGATAGTATTGTAAGTTGATTTTGTGTGATAGTTGAAGTATGACTGGGGTACCCATTGCCAAGGCTACTGATAAAGGAAATTTTTCTTTGAGTAAATGAATTGAGTGACTTAGGTCCTTGCTACCGAAGGCTTGATTGATTTTATTGTTATGTTTGCGTTTTAGTATATCTCTTTCATCATGGGTTTGAGACGAGAGACGAGGGGCAATGCCCACGTTGTGGCCGAAAATGGGCTGGAAGTGTAAGTTGAGAATCTACTGTCTCCTCCTCCGGGTGGACCACCTGCAGGTGTTGGGGTA
This sequence comes from Hibiscus trionum, assembly GCA_030270665.1. Lineage (NCBI taxonomy): Eukaryota > Viridiplantae > Streptophyta > Magnoliopsida > Malvales > Malvaceae > Hibiscus > Hibiscus trionum. The sequence continues at coordinate 20,085,812 of BSYR01000057.1, read as the reverse complement.
GGAGTCAAGGTTGGAGCTGGTGCTAGAGGTGTTGCACCTAAGGGAGCACCGGGGCAAGGTGTTCCGGATATGACAGTTTTGGTACAAGCTATTGCTGGAGCCTTTCAGGTGGCAGTGGCTGGCTTTCATGTAGCTGCACCACAACAGGGTGCCAACCCTCAGTTTCCTCTGGAGCGTTTACGCAGCCTGGGCAGTGCTGAGTTTAGAGGATTGACTCCTGAAGGGTCCGAGGCTTGGTTCGCGAGTAGCAAGCGAATCTTGAGACAGATGAACTGTAATAATGTTTAGAAGCTGGGCTGTATAGTGTCGTTGCTGCATGGCGATGCGTATACGTGGTGGACGACTATCACAGCTGGGATGGAACAAAATGAAATTGATTGGACCTTTTTCGTGAGCGCGTTTAAGAAAAAGTTTTTGGGGTCCATTATCTGGACGAAAAGGAACGCGAATTTATGGCTTTAGTTCATGGAAGTATGTCAGTTGCCGAATATGAGGTGCAATTTGTAAGGTTGAGCCAGTATGCACCTGAGTTAATACCAGACGAACGGGTGAGGTGTGAACGTTTCCGCTATGGATTGGTAAGAGAAGTTAAGACATACGTGCTAGCGGCTGAGTACATAGACTTTGATGTGCTGGTCTCACGAGCGAAGGATATAGAGTTGAACCTAGGGATGGCGGCTCGAGCTGGAGGCTCTAGTTCCGGAAAGAGAGGTGCAGACCATGATGGTGGCCATGATCGTGGAAAAAGGCCACGAGATAGTGGTTATCAGAGGGATCACCGTCGAGGTGGTGGTGGTGGAGCAGACCGAGGGCAGCCTGCTACAAATGTTGGTGCTCGTGCTCCTGTTTGCAACCGTTGTGGGAGGCATCACTTTGGGGAGTGCTGGGGTGTCATAGAGACTTTCTGGCACTGTGGAGTGCAGGGTCACGTGAAGCGTGACTGTCTGCAGTTGGTGAGGCAGGCACCAGTGCGTACTGTGGAACCTCAGAGAGGCCATGGGCGCGGCCGAGGTAACTTTTAGATAAGGGAAGAGGGTCAGTATGGTATTGCTCATGTTGTAGCTGTAAAACCTGAGGGAGGCGGTCCTGCAAGGGTCTATGCTCATCGTGAGGGGCGCAACGACACCGGTGTTATTGCATGTACCTTTTTTCTACAGTCTTTATCATTGTTGGCTTTGATTGATTCTGGATCTACGCATTCTTATATCTTTAGTGAGCATAAGCATTTGCTTGATATACATGTTGAGTTGCTTAAAGTAGGAATGCAAGTGACTAGTTCTTTTGGTGAGACTGTAGTCACGAGGAAGTTGTATAGGAGGTGTCCCTTATCTGTTCAGGGTCCTGTCTTTCTTGTGGATTTGATGGAGTTACCCTTTTATTGATTTGATGTGATCCTTGGTATGGATTGGTTGTCTGAGCATAGAGTTGTGGTATACTTTGATGTTAAACGAGTCACCTTAAAGCTTGCTGATGATTATGAAGCGGTGATTGCAGGCGAAAATGTGAAATTCTTGTATAATGTTTTTTCGGCTATGGAAGCAAGTCGTATGTTAAGGATGGGTTGTGAAGCTTATCTTGCATACGTGATGAATCCTGGTACAAAGAATGTATGTGTGTAGGACATCAGAACTGTCTGCAATTTTTTGGGTGTCTTTTCGGAAGAATTACCGGGGTTGCCGCCAAACAGAGAGGTGGAGTTTGGTATTGAGTTGTATGAGAATACGACTATGGTGTCCATTGCTCCTTATCGCATGGCATCTAAAGAGCTGAAAGATTTGAAGACGCAACTTTAGGAGTTGCTTGATCGAGGGTTCATCCGGCCGAGTGTTTCACCGTGGGGAGCGCCGGTGTTGTTTGTAAAGAAGAAAGATGGGACAATGCGGATGTGTATAGATTATCGGCAGCTGAATAAGTTGATGATCAAGAACAAGTATCCCTTGCCAAGGATCGATGATCTTTTTGATCAGTTTCGAGGAGCCTCGGTGTTTTCTAAGATTGACTTGAGGTTAGGGTATTATCAGTTAAAGGTGAAGGATGTGGACGTACCTAAGACGACGTTTCAGACGAGGTACGAGCATTATGAGTTCCTAGTGATGTCTTTTGGTTTAACCAACGCACCTGCTGCTTTCATGGACATGATAAATCGTGTATTCCATGAGTTCTTGGATCAGTTTGTGGTGGTGTTCATCGATGACATCCTTGTGTACTCTCGTACCGAGGAGGATCATGATAGACACCTAAGGATAGTGTTGCGAGTGTTATTGGAGAACCAAGTTTATGCTAAGCTGAGCAAGTGTGAGTTTTGCCTTAAGGAGGTGGTCTTCGTTGGACATGTTGTATCGGCCGAGGGTATCCGTGTTGATCCGCATAAGGTAGAGGATGTAATGAGTTGGAAGGTGCCTAAGTCGGTGACGGAGGTACGAAGTTTTCTTGGCTTGGCTGGGTATTATCGTAGGTTTGTAGAGGGTTTCTCGAAGATTGCTGCACCTTTGACCAAGTTGTTACAGAAGAATGTTCGCTTTTAGTGGACAAATGCGAGGCAGCAAGCTTTTGAAAAGCTGAAGGAAGCTTTGACGCAAGCTCTTGTCTTGATTCAACCTGAGTCTGGTAAGGAGTTTGTGGTCTATAGTGATGCGTCCTATGTTGGTTTGGGCTGTGTGTTGATGCAGGAGGGTAAGGTAGTGGCATATGCATCTAGGCAATTGGAGGTGCTTGAGCGTAACTACCCTACTCATGATCTTGAGCTTGCGGCTGTTGTGTTTGCCTTGAAGATTTTGAGGCATTATCTTTATGGCGAGAAGTGTGTGGTATTCACAGATCATAAGAGCTTGAAGTATATTATGTCACAAAAGGAGTTGAATCTTAGGCAACATCGATGGGTGGAGTTGCTTCAAGATTATGTGGCCGATGCTTTGAGCATGAAAGTGGCTGTGGAATTGAGGGTGATGTTTGCTCGTTTGAGCATATCGCGAGATGGTGGTCTAGTTGCTGAATTATAGGTGAAACCATCCCTGATCCAGTTGATTAAGGATAAGCAGTTGCTTGATGATTCTCTTGTCCCTCACGTTCAGGACATTGCGGATGGAAAGCCTTCGGATTTCAATTTTAATGATGATGGCGTTCTATGTTTTGGGAGTCGGATAGTGGTGCTGGATGATGCTGAGTTAAGGCATACTATTCTGACTGAGCTCATAGTAGTCCTTTCGCTATGCACCCTGGTAGTACAAAGATGTATCGTGATTTGAAGGAGGAGTAATACTGGGTGGAGTTAAAAAAGAATGTTGCTGAATTCGTTAGCAAGTGCATGGTGTGTTAGCGAGTGAAAGCTGAACATCAGGTACCTTCTGGGTTGTTGCAACCTTTGAGAATCCCAGAATGGAAATGGGAAAGGATTACCATGGATTTCGTGTCTAGATTTCCTTTGTCACCATCGAAAAAGAATTTTGTGTGGGTGATTGTTGATCGCCTTACGAAGTGTGCACATTTCTTGCCTGTGCATACTACGTATACCTTGGATAAGCTGGCAGAGCTGTATATCGCGGAGATTGTGCGGTTGCACGGGGTACCAAAATCTATAGTATCAGATAGAGATCCGAGGTTCATGTCGAGGTTCTGGGAGTGTTTGCATCAAGCCTTGGGTACACGGTTGAATTTCAGTACTTCTTGTCATCCCCAGACGGATGGACAGTCGGAACGTGTTATCTAGGTGCTTGAGGAAATGTTGAGATGCTGCGTTATAGATTTTCAGGGTTCTTGGGAGAAGCATCTGCCGTTGGTTGAGTTTGCTTATAACAATAGTTATTAGGCAAGCATTCAAATGGCTCCATAAGAGGCTTTGTATGGGAGAAAGTGCAGAACGCCTCTTTGTTGGGCAGAAACGGGGCAAAAGTTGATTTCGATGTCGGCTATGTTGAAAGGAACCACCGAGAAGGTGAAGCTCATTTGTGAGCGCTTGAAGGCAGCATCAGATCGGCAAAAGTCTTATGCGGACCTGAAGCGCAAGGAGATTGAGTTCGCGGTCGGCGAACGTGTGTTCTTGAAGGTATCGCCTTGGAAGAAGGTGATGAGATTTGGGCATAAGGGTAAGCTTAGCCTGAGGTTTATTGGACCATATGAGGTTGTGGAGCGTATTGGTCATGTGGCTTATCAGTTGAGGTTGCCTCCCGAGTTGGAAAAGATTCATGACGTGTTTCATGTATCGATGTTGTAGAGGTATAGATCGGATCCTTCGCATGTGATGCCTGTTGAGGAAATAGAGTTGAATCCAGATTTGTCTTATGACGAGGAACCGGTGAAGATCCTGGATTCAAGCAGCAAAGTTCTTCGTGGAAAAATGATAGAGCTTGTGAAGGTGTTGTGGCGACACCGAGGAGTTGAGGAGGCCACTTGGGAAAGCAAGGCGGACATGATGAAGCAGTTTCCGCACCTTTTTCCTTCAAGTAAAATTTCGAGGACAAAATTTCTTAAGTGGGGGAGAGTTGTAACGCCCCGGTTTTGGGCCTAGATGTTCTAGACATCGGATTGGACCGGTCGGAAACGGTTCGAATCGTATTAGGTGGTTTAGGGAATTCAAGGATCGGAAAAGGACAAAAATATGACAAAAATTGCTAAAATCCTCTAAAATCATGTTTAAGGGGTTGGTCAAATCAATTTTACAAAATAAGTTTTGGAAGTGGTACATTTTGGGTAGTGACCAAAATGTAAAGTTTTAAAACTGTGGAAAATTGCAAATTTCAAAGAGGAGTAAAAAATCTTAGAATATTTAGGGAGCTTTGGTGCAATTACACCTTCCTTAAATTGACATGTGTTTTAAATGTGTTATTTTAATTGATTAAAATGGATTTTTAATTATTTTAATTAATTAAATGGTTATTTGAGATTTCATTTTACGCAACTAACTTCCATTTCAGCAAAACCCACTTCCCAAACTCTTTCTCCAGATTTTTTTTCTCCTAAACACTGTCTCTTTGATTTCTAAATCATTTTCAAGAATTCTCTTCAAGTTTTCCAGGATTTGTGAAGCAAAAACTTGTCAATCTTTGAGGAAGGCAAGGATTGGAGGTAAATTCCATTCTCAACCACTAATCTAGGTTCTTTATTAAAATTCCCAAGATCTTTGACTGCTAATTGTTGTTTTTAGCTGAGTTTTGATTATATATTTGATTTAATGTCAAAATCTTGCAAAATAATGGCTTAAATCTTAATTTTCGGTGTTTTGTTGATGAGCTCTGTTTTGGATTGATTTTAATTGAGTTTTGAGTTGATTATTATGTTGAAAAAGAGTTTTGATAAAATAGATCCCGAAATCCTTGAGATCCTTGAGTTTCTTGATAGTTTTGGTGGAGTTTTTGTGGTGATTTGATTGTGTTATACTTGCTGGAGGAATAAGGAAGAGTTTAGCTTGTTTTTAGATGTGTTTTGATGTTGATTAATGGTTGGAAGTGTTGTATGTTGGCTGGGCTTGGTTTAGGAAGCAATCGATTGAGTTTTTGGTTGTTTCGGAGGGGTAATTTGGTGTAGTTTTGGTGAGCAACGAGTTTGTGTTTAGTTGCTGGTGTTGAAATGCATTTAAATGCATTTGGATCTCCGTTTTGATGATCTAAAAACAGGGGATCTTGATCCAGAAGCAAGCGAAGCATTTTTGGAGGCTTCGGACGGGTGATCTTCGCGTTGGAACGTGAAGTTTCTCGTATTGGTGAGTGGATGAGTTCTAAAGCTTTATTAAGCTTGGATACGAGGTGTTGGGAGGTTAGTGTAAGCTTGAAACACTTAGCTAATTGTCGCAACCGCCTTTTTACGGGAGGCTTCGACGTTTTGGAAAAACACTTAAAAAAAATCAACGGAGTCGCCACCAATCTTTTTTGAAAAAAAGTGTGATTGGATCACTTTAAAAAATAGGGTTATTTTGATAAAACATTTTTTGGTTTTAATAAAACAACAGTTTTCGTCTACGAAAATCAGAAAACAGGTTCGAGGGTCGGTTAAGTGTGGGGAAGGGTTAGCACCCCCACGACGCCCAAAATTGGTACCAAATTGGTTTTAAAATTGTATTCAAAACTGGAATTTGCAAGTTCAAAAAGGTTCGACTTTACTCGTACGTTTAATGAATATTAGTCTATTTTAGTGTCCTTATCGCCTGGGAGATGCACTTTAATCACCGCCAACATTTCTGGGGCTAACCCGTCATTCCCGTTTGATAAGACACCGCATTGAATTATGTTTTCACTTTTCAAGCAACAAAGAAATTTAGTATGTTGAGCTTTTTATTTTTTGTACTAAGTTTGATTATTTAAAAACCCAAAAAATGTCTAAGTCTTTTATTCCTAATTTAAGGTTTAAGTTTATTTAAGTGTATTTTATTTTTATGAAGAACATTTTTCAACAAAACAAGTTTATATCTAAGTTTTAGTCCCTAATCTTAAGTTTTCATCTATTTCTAAAACAAGCAAACAACTTATTATTTTTCTTTTGAATTTTACCCTTTTTATTCTTCCTTTTAAAACCCTTTATTTCTTTTTATTTCTTTCTAAGCTAAGACTCTTTTTTACATCTTTTTACTTTTTTCATTTTTTATATTTTTTACCATTTTGTGTTTTCCTTTTTTAAAAGCATTTTCACCCTTTCTTTTAAAACTTGTTTTTATTTTTCCACTTTTTTTATTTTTTTTCTTAAAATAATATTTTTTAAAAAAACTTTATTTTTCCTAAAGAACTTCTTTTTAATTTTTTCCTTCTCAAAAATTTATTTAAATCCTAGACCGTAACTCTTTTATTTCATTTTTCTTAAAAAAACTTATTTTTTTTCTTTTTTCTTTCTAAAAAAACATCTTTATTTATTTTTTTTCTTTTAAAATAATTTTACCCATCTATTATTTAAAACAAATCATAAAAATATTTTTTTAAATCAAGCCCTTTTGTTATTTCACACCTCATATTATTATTTTTTTTGTCTAATTAAATTCCTAATTTCAAGTTTTTCAACTTAACCACATTTATTTTTTTATTCTTGCATTTAAAATCTAAACATCTTTTAAATTATTTTCTACATTCCTAAAGATCAAAATCACCCTAACAACATATTTTAAAAGCATGCAAACATTTTAGGATCAAACTAAAAATTAAAACGAACTTTGAAACAAAAAAAGTTACCGGAATCGTGAACGATTTTCCGACTTCGAAAAAGCAACCTAAAAAATCACAAACAACACAAGCAAAAACACCAAAATTCAACCAAGAACAAACATATAATTAACATAAAAAATAAAATAAAAAGAAAAATTAGAAATTTTACCGAGAAATCGACGAACGACGAACTCGAATTTAAGCTTCTCGAAATGATCCAAACCACCTCCGGAAAATTGCTCCAAACTCGAATTTTCACTCCAAAAATTTCCAGCCAACTCAAGAAAAATTCAGAGAAATTTTCAAATTTTTCTTGAACCCTTTTTAGTGGTTTTTCTCTCAAAATGGTGTGTTGAACAAGTGGGTGAAAGGGGTTTATACTAAATTTTGAGCTTCAAAATATAGCTAAATTCCAAATTCAATCCCCAAATTGGAGCCTAAATCAGACAAAAAACTTGATACCCGGTAAAACCCCCAAGAAATCAGCCATTTTGATCCAAATTCGGGATAGAATTTCCCATTTAATTCGAATCTTGGGTTTATTATTTAGTTTCGGTTTTTTGCAGATTCCGGTGAGCACAGGCGGCGACGGCGAGTGGGGTTGGTGGCATTAGGACGGCGGCAGCAAGGCGGATCGGTCGATACCAACGGTGTTGGCGGCCGTGCCCTGTAGGCACCGACCGACCACCGTGAACGTGGGGCTGAGGTTTAATTTGGGGAACCAGCCCACGCGCTGGCGCGTGGTGCGCGCTAGTTCTCCCCTTTTTTGTTTTTCTTTCTTCTTTTTTTCCTATTTTTTGCTGATTTTTAGCTTCTTTTTTTGCTGTTTTTTATCACATTTTCATAATTATTGCCACAATTTATTTTCTTTTTCAAAATTATTAAACATCATAATAATATTTTTTCTTTTTTTTCCTTTTCTTTCTTTTTCCTTTTACTTTAAAAATGGGCTTCAACATAAGAAAAATGGGCTTTGTTCTCTTTATTTAAAAGTGGACTTTTGAAATGGGCTTTTTTTGAAAATGGGTTTTATTTATTTAAAAGGTGGGCTTTAAAGGGATTTTATTTATTTGAAAGGTGGGCTTCGAAAGGATTTTATTTATTTATTTATTTATTTCGAATTATTTAAAACCGAGGTGAAAATTGAGTGATAAGAACTGCCCCTATTTGCTTATCTCTGTGCAACAGAAATAAAGCAAAGACCAAAAAGGCACTAATTTTCACCGACTTTCCAAATTGGATCCATTCTTCAAATGCCCGAACGAATAGGCTTGTTCTATTCTCCTTTTGCCCGAATAGATGAGCGGATTCCAATCTCCAAACGCCTGAATGGATAGGGTTGTTCTATTCTCCTTTTGCCCGAATAGATGAGCGGATTCCAATCTCCAAACGCCTGAATGGATAGGCCGATTCTATTCTCCTTACGCTCGAATAGCTAACCTGGGTTCTATTCTCCCAAATGCCCGAATAGTTGAGCTGGGTTCCATGCTCAAACAAATAGGCCAATTCTATTCTCCTTACGCTCGAATACCTGAGTTGGGTTCTATTCTCCCAAGTGCCCGAATTGTTGAGTTGGGTTCTATTCTCCAGATACTCAAACAGGCAAATTCTTCTGAAAACTCCATCCTTCTTATGCTTGGATGAATAAGAAAACGGACTTCAAACAATTTCATCCTCCTTATACTTCAATGAATAAGCAAAACCTCAAAAGGTTTCATCCTCTTTATACTCAGATGAACAAGTAAACAAACTTCAAAAGATTTCATCCTCCTCATGCTTGGATGAATAAGCAACCATTCTCTTTCCTCCTAAACGAATAGGTGAATCTTCTGAAAAAATTTCATCCTCCTTATGCTTGGATGAATAAGCGGACTCCATACGCCTGAACGGATAAGCAATTTTTTTGAAAAACTTCATCCTCCTTATGCTTGGATGAATAAGCGAAATTCATCCTCCTTATGCTTGGATGAATAAGCAACCATTCTCTTTCCTCCTGAACGAATAGGTGAATCTTCTGAAAAAATTCCATCCTCCTTATGCTTGGATGAATAAGCGGGTCTTCTAAAAAATTTCATCCTTCTTATGCCTGGATGAATAAGCGAACTCCAGTCTCCTTTTGCCTGAACAGATAGGCGAATCTTCTGACAAAATTTCATCCTCCTTATGCATAGATGAATAAGCAAACTTCTAAAAAATTTCATCCTCCTTATGCTTGGATGAATAACTGGGTCTTCTAAAAAATTTCATCCTCCTTGTGTTTGGATGAATAAGCATGTTCCAAAATGTGTTTCATCCACCTTACGCTTGGATGAATAAGCGGGTTCCATTCTCCAAATGCCCGAATGGATAGGCGGGTTCTTTTGCTGAAAGGTCCTTCGTGTACCTAAAAAATGCAATACTTAATGCAATTATGATGTGCATGCCCCTAGGGATGCCTAAAACATGAATGCATGTCTCATTTCTTTTCCTTTTTGAAAATTTTCTCTCAAAATTAATTTTTCCACACGTTTACTCACTTACTCCAGATAAGCACTTAAACTTTTTCACTGTTTTTTCGACTTATGGAAAACATTCAATCTTTGCTCACTTAATCCAGTGATCTTATACTCTTGGTTGGAAAGACATACTTCTTCAACTGCCATTGCCTCACCATTCTCATTCTTCATATCCCTTTTCTTTGTCGAAAACATTCGATCTTCGTAGGCGAACGTCTCAAGATCTACCATCATTGTAGTTGATACATGAAGGTTGAGTGAAAGGCTTCCTTGTGTGGTTTTGAATGCTTCAAGGCTTCATATGCCCCTAATCTAGCATCTTCAATGCTCCTTGTGAATTCTCGAATTCTTTCCCTTGCAGGATCTCTTGAATTGCTTATATGTGAAAGCTTATTTCCACCTTGAATATCTTCGAATGATGTCGGCGCTTTTACTCTCTTCTTCTCACACCTTTTAATACTGAAGGCCTGTAGACTGCCCCAATCTGATGGCATCATTTGCTTATCAAGTGCAATTCTATCTCTTTTCATGCTTCTGAGCTTTTTCATCTTATATGTGGATCTTTCTTGATGACACGGCCCACTTCAAACTCTTCAACGCATGTGCTTCTTCTTTTTCTTTTTACCTTCTCATGCAAGGTGATGCCCCCATTCGAACTGAGGCTCAATTGTTTTCTGAAGTGAACATTCATTCATGGTCTCCTACAGTCGAGATCAATACCAAGAAATCTTTTGCTTTTTATTAATCTATGTCAGCCTACTTGTAAGATGCAAAAAAAGGCTAGAAATGAGGGTTCAAAGGAAAAAGTCATAGCAAACGCAAGAAATGGCTAGAAATGAGGATCTCAAGAAAAAAAATCATGGCAAACACAAGAAAAGGTGTAACACCCGTGTCTTGGGCCTAGGAGTTAGCCGGGTTGTTGTTCGGGTCAATTAAAATCTGATTAAAATAAACCAACTATGAAAAATGGCCTATTTGAATCTTAATAAAGAGGGAGGGACCAAAGTTGTGATTTACCCCATTTTAAATAAAAGGAAGACAACTTTTATGGAAAAGTTGTCATCTTTCTCTTCATTCTCTCCTTTCCCAATTTCAAAACCCTCCCCCATTCTCAAACACTCCTAAACCCTAGTTACTATTCCATTAGCTTTGCAAACCGATTTCAACACCAAATTAAAAGGTAAATGTATTTTCTTAAACTCCTCTCTATTCCCTATCTATCCCTTGTTTTAGATTTCAAAAATAGTGAGTTTTGGAAATTAGGGTTCATATGGAAATTTGGGGTTTTGATGGGGTTTTTCAACTTGTTTTGATAAATTGTTTTGGGGGTTTGTTTAAGTGCTATGAAATACACAACATATGTTAATTTGATTAATTTTGGATGAAAATTCGTAGCTTGTCCTTGAGGTAGGTTTTAGGGGGGTAAAACTTGGGTTTTTGGTGGGTTTTGTGTTGAAATTGAAGGGTTGTTGGTATACCTATGATATGGAGGTGTTTTGGGATGCCTTGGAAGTCATTTGGATGTTTGGAAATTGGTTTTTCAGCAAGCCTTTAGGGGAGCACGAAAATTGGGATTTTAGGGGATTATGTGGTTTGAGAAATTGAGGAATTTGGGTTGTGTTAGCAAAGTATGTTGATGGTTGAGTTTAGCATTGAATTGAGAAGTAATGTGTATGTTTTGTTTGGCTAGAAGCAAGTGGAAGCGCGGAAGAGGCTTTGGGACCGAATCCGGGTTCGTAGGAAGATTTGGTTCGATTTGCTAAGGAAGGGCGGTGAGTGGTTTCAACTTGTCTTTAAAGTTTGGTTCGAGTGTGTGTGTGTGGGTGGAGTGTGCTTGGTAAGCCACTTCTAGTTGATTCAAGTTGATAGCTTAGCCTTCGATATCCATGTGCTTTTGTGCTTACTAGCTATGCTCTTGATTTGTGGTTAATTGGTACTTGTATATATATATATCATGATGAGTAGATATGTGATGAGCATGTATTGAGGTTGATGATGTTTATATATGATGTGGTTATGATAATTGGCACTAAAAATTACCGGTTGTAAATGATCGATCATTAGGATAGTGTGCACACAAATTGAGTCAAAACGTACGTGGCCTTGATGGCGTTAAGTCATCAAGGAGGAGTACGGTGATGTAACATTCCACCGGAAGCTATTCATATATTTCTACGGGATGATGACTGGAATCCCATCCGTAGGGCATGTGGCGATGAGTGGAATCCCGCACATGTAAGGGCCGGTGATGAGTGTAATCCCACCGAGGTAAAGTATTGTTGAGGTTTATATCCGCACAATCGGGGTAATTAAGGTGGCCAATTAAACTTAAATCATGTATTGTGATATATGATGGTGATGTGTGAGTGTGATATATGGTATTGTTGTATGTTGATGATATTGATGTTTAAGCTTGTTAGAAATGAGAGACCATATATGCCACTTGAAAGACTAGCTAAGTCTACTTGATATTATGCCTATGTTTGATGTATGTAGACTAGGATTAACATGCTTGGACCCTGCATTGTTGTTGTTTTTCATTTTAGAGCACCCTCACTAAGCTTATAGCTTACGCTCTCTATGTTCAACAATGCAGATCGTTAGCGTGGCGTTAGCACAAGGCAAGGCAAGAAGGGCTTCCAAGTTTGTAGCTCAAGTATGGTTATCGATTTTGTATTAGCTAGCAATGTGGCAAGGGTCTTTGTATGAGCGTGTGTGACTCATTCGTTTGATGTTGTTTTGGATTGATGTTTTGAATTGTACGTATGTTACACTGTGATGAATGATTTGATGTGTGATGGTATGCTCTAGAATGTTTAGGTTGCCTAGTGTATGAGTGCAAACCTTCCATGATGACTTGTTCCCTTTTTAAGGTCTTTGTGTTCTTATGTATGTCAATATTGCATAAATTGCTCTTTAACTAGAATGCTATGCCTGAATGTTTTAGTCCTTGTTTGAATGACTCCTTTGGCTTAAATATGCGTGCTTACATGTTTGTATATGCCTAGGTGAGTCGAGAATTGCATCTAGAGTCGTGTTTGGGGTCGTTTAGCTAAAAATTGTGGACTTGCAGTGCAGGGCGTATCGATACGCCTAAGGGCTGTATCGATACGGCCTTGCTCATAGGAAACAGTTTTGGCTGGGCGTATCGATACGTGGGGTGTATCGATACGGTCCCAACTCTCTGAAATTCAGGTTAGGCTGGGCGTATCGATACACAAGGGTGTATCGATACCCTCTTAACTCTCTGAAATCTTGGGGGAGTTGTAGAGTGCATGGCGTATCGATACTGTGTCCAAGCGTATCGATACGGTCCAACCTAGTTGACCAAGTGGTGTTGACCGAGAAGGGCGTATCGATACGCTTAAGGGCTGTATCGATACGGTCTTCTTATGTTGACTGTAGGGTGTTGACCTTGGTCAGGCGTATCGATACCCTCTGAAGGCGTATCGATACCCTCTGAAGGCGTATCGATACGACCTGCCTAAACAGGATAAATGGGCTGTTTTAAGGTGCTGTTTTGGTTGGTCGTTGCTATGGTGTTTGTGTTCCCGCTGTCATGTTTCATATAGGACTTAATAAGGCATTTAGGCAAGATTAATTAATGAAAAAAAAATAGGGTTGCTAACCGAGGGAGAACCTTAACGGGTTTCGCTTCGGTTTTCCCCGTGTGGCTCTCTCGGACCGGTCATCCGGCCAGACCGGGACGAGGGGGTTACATTTGTTGGTATCAGAGCCTGAGGTTACCGAGACCTCGGGCAGGTAAGTGAGGTAAGCTTAATGTGTTAAATGCTTATGATGTTCGATGCATGCTTTGCCATGAATCCTTGATGTTTGCTCGATAGTATGCTGTTTTGAAGCATGAATTGTCGTGTCTGGTGTGAGTGTGTGCCCATTGCTACTATTACTTAATTTAAAAGGATTTTTGAAAAGAGGAATACTTGAGCACTGTTGGACCCTTGCTTTGACTGACGTAATCCTTATCTGTTTCTTGTTGTAGTTTACCTTGCTAGTTGAACCATGAGACCACGTGGGAGGCCTAGGATGGTTCGACCGGAACCACGGGCAGAGGCTCCAGGAGTAGAGCCAGTAGTTAGGGTTGAGGCTCAAGTGGGAGAGCCTGTGGTTGGAGTTGGAGCTCCTCCACCACCTCCACCACCACCACCTCCTCCACCGGGAGTGGGAGGCGAGGCCGGGCCCGAAGGAATAGGACCACAAGGAGGCCAGGGTGGCCAAGGACCGGCCGTGATAGACTTAGCTCCGTTGGTTCAGGCAATAGCCGGAGCATTCCAGGCTGCAGTAGCTGGAGGTCAGGCAGCTCATCATCAGGGTGAGGGCACTGGTTTACCCTTAGAGAGACTTCGGGGCCTTGGGGCCGAAGAGTTTAGAGGTGCTACTCCGGAGAGGTCAGAATTGTGGTTTGAGAAGACCGTCCGTATTCTTGCTCAGATGGGATGTACTGGTGATCGCAAGTTAGGTTGTGTGGAGTCTTTGCTTCAGGGTGATGCCTACACCTGGTGGGTCACCGTTACTTCGGGGATGGATGACACTGAGGTTACTTGGGAGTTCTTTGAGACAGCTTTCCGGAAGAAGTATTTGGGTCCGCGATACCTCGATGAGAGGAAGAGAGAGTTTATGGCACTACTTCAGGGGAGTATGTCTGTGACCGATTATGAGATCAGATTTGTTAGACTGAGTCAGTATGCACCCGAGCTTGTACCTACCGAGGTGGAGCGTTGTAACCGTTTCCGTTATGGGCTGAATGAGGAAATCAAGACTTATACTCTAGCTTCAGACTACACTGATTTTGATGTCTTGGTCTCGAGGGCCAAGGACTTGGAGCACAGTTTGAGTTTGACCAGGCGGTCAGGTGGATCTAGTTCGGGTAAGAGGTCCAGCAACTTCGATAGAGGTGATGCCAAGAGGCATCGGGACAACCGGCATCAGTTTGATCATAGGCGTGGTGGCGGTAACCACGGTAGGGGCCATCAGGGTCAGAGAGCTGGAGGGAAGTTGCCCACATGTGCTACTTGCGAGAGGAACCACACCGGTGAGTGTTGGGGGAACTACCATTCTTGTTGGAGTTGTGGTGCTAGAGACCACATTAGACGTGACTGTCCACATCAGGTGGGACAGGCACCAACTCAGACTCCTGCTAGAGCCAACGACTTTTAGAGAGGCCGCGGGCGCGGTAGAGGTAATTTCCAGCCGAGGAACGATGGTCAGAGAAACTTAGCTCATGTAGTTGCAGTCCAGCCGGAGGGCGGAGGACAGGCTAGGGTTTACGCTCAGCGCGGGGAGCAGCATGACACCGATGTGATCGCAGGTAACTTCTCGATACAGTCTTTGGGTTTGCTTTCTTTGATTGACTCTGGGTCTACACATTCGTACATATTGAGTGAGCATGCACAGTCTTTGAATTTGCCTTGTGAGTTGTTAGAGGTAGGAGTTAGTGTTACTAGTTCTTTTGGGGACACGGTAGTGGTTAGGAGGATGTACCGAAGGTGTCCGTTGATGGTTCAGGGGCATGTGTTTCCAGTGGATATGATGGAACTTCCTTTCTATGGTTTTGATGTGATTCTGGGTATGGATTGGCTCACGGAGCATAGGGCTAGAATAGATTTTGAAACTAAGCGGATTTCCTTGAAGCTCACAGATGATTATGAGATTGTTGTGGTGGGTGAGAACGTGAAGTTCTTATCCAATGTGGTTTCAGTGTTAGAGGCTAAGAGATTAGTTGAGTTAGGGTGTGAAGCATACTTAGCGTATGTGATGAACCCTAACATGAGTGAGGTTAGACCTCAAGACATCCGGACAGTATGCGATTTTCCTAGTATGTTTCCGGAAGAATTGCCAGGGTTACCACCGGACAGAGAGGTAGAGTTCAGCATTGAGACTTATTCTGATTCGGTACCGGTTTCGATTGCTCCGTATCGTATGGCACTGAAAGAACTGAAAGAGTTGAAGACTCAGTTGCAAGAATTGACAGATAGAGGTTTTATTTCGACCTAGTTCTTCACCTTGGGGTGCACCAGTGTTGTTTGTGAAGAAGAAAGATGGAAGTATGAGAATGTGCATAGATTATAGACAGTTAAATCAGTTGACAGTGAAGAACAAATATCTGTTGCCTAGAATCGATGACTTGTTTGATCAGTTGAGAGGAGCATCTGTCTTTTCTAATATTGATTTGAGATCGGGTTACTATCAGCTAAAGGTTAGGGAGGTCGATGTACCGAAGACAGCCTTTAGGACTAGGTATGGGCATTATGAGTTTTTAGTCATGCCATTTGGGTTGACTAATGCACCGGCCGCTTTCATGGACATGATGAATAGGATTTTTCATCAGTACCTAGATCAGTTTGTAGTTGTGTTTATTGATGACATTTTGGTGTACTCGCGAACTGAAGAAGACCATGACCGACACTTAAGACTTGTCTTGAAGACTTTGCTAGATCATCAGTTGTATGCGAAGCTCAGCAAGTGTGAGTTCTGGATCCGTGAGGTAGTCTTCTTAGGACATGTAGTGTCAGCTGAAGGCATTAGAGTTGATCCGAAGAAGATTGAAGCCATTGTTGAGTGGAAGCAACCGAAGTCTGTGACAGAGGTACGTAGCTTCCTAGGCTTAGCCGGATACTATAGGAGGTTTGTAGAGGGTTTCTCTAAATTAGCCGCTCCATTGACACAGTTACTTCAGAAGAGTGTTCAGTTTGAGTGGACAGATGCAAGACAGAGAGCTTTTGAGAAATTGAAAGAAGTTTTGACCCAAGCTCCGATCTTGATTCAGCCTGAGTCCGGGAAGGACTATGTAGTTTATAGTGATGCTTCTTATGTAGGGTTAGGATGTGTTCTGATGCAAGACAAACGGGTTGTGGCTTATGCCTCAAGACAGTTGAAGACCCATGAGCGCAACTATCCGACCCATGACATAGAGTTAGCTGCAGTTGTGTTTGCTCTGAAGATTTGGAGGCACTATTTGTATGGTGAGAAATGCACAGTGTACACCGATCACAAGAGTTTGAAATACATTATGACTCAGCGAGATTTGAATCTCAGACAGCGTAGGTGGTTAGAGCTGCTAAAAGACTATGATCTTACTATTGAGTACCATCCGGGTAGGGCCAATGTAGTGGCCGATGCTTTGAGTAGGAAGATGGCTGTGGATTTGAGAGCTATGTTTGCTAGATTGAGTTTGTCTGGAGATGGTGGCTTGATAGCCGAGCTTCAGGTTAGACCTACTCTAGGTCAGATGATTAGAGAGAAACAGCTCTTAGACAGATCTTTGGCACCTCACGTGCAAGATATAGCCGAGGGTAGATCTTCAGACTACCGCTTTAGTTCCGATGGGGTTTTGTGTTTCAAAGACAGAATAGTTGTGCCAGAAGATAGTGGTCTGAGACGTACAATTTTGACTGAAGCTCACAGTAGTCCGTTTGCTATGCATCCGGGAAGTACGAAGATGTACCGCGATTTGAAGAATGAGTACTTTTGGGTTGGCTTGAAGAGAGATGTAGCCGACTTTGTGAGTAAGTGTTTAGTGTGTCAGAGAGTGAAGGCGGAACATCAGGTTCCCTCAGGTTTGTTACAGCAGTTGAGAATACCGGAATGGAAGTGGGAGAACATCACCATGGATTTTGTTTCGGGTTTGCCTCTGACTCCTACGAAGAAGAACTCAGTTTGGGTGATAGTGGATCGATTTACAAAATGTGCTCACTTCTTGGCAGTGAACACTACTTACACTTTAGATAGATTGGCCGATTTGTACATTGGTGAGATAGTTAGGCTGCATGGTGTGCCGAAGTCCATTGTATCAGATAGAGATCCGCGGTTTACTTCTAGATTTTGGGAGAGTCTGCATACCGCTTTGGGTACCCGTTTGAACTTCAGCACTTCTTATCATCCTCAGTCAGATGGTCAGTCAGAGAGGGTTATTCAGATCCTAGAGGACATGTTGCGATGTTGTATCATAGACTTTCAGGGTACTTGGGAGAAGCATTTGCCTCTAGTAGAGTTCGCGTACAACAACAGTTTTCAGTCGAGCATTCAGATGGCTCCGTATGAGGCCTTGTATGGCCAGAAGTGTAGAACTCCAGTGTGTTGGGCCGAGGTAGGACAAAAATTGTTACCTATGCCAGATTTGCTCAAGGGGACAACCGACAAGGTAAAATTGATTTGCGACCGTTTGAAGGCTGCTTCGGATAGGCAGAAGTCCTATGCCGATTTGAAGAGGAAGGAAGTTGAGTTCTCAGTGGGTGAGAAGGTATTCTTGAAGGTATCTCCGTGGAAGAAAGTGATGAGGTTTGGCCGAAAGGGAAAGTTGAGTCCGAGGTACATAGGACCGTATGAGATTGTGAAGAGGGTTGGTCCCGTTGCTTATCAGTTGCGTTTGCCATCCGAGCTTGAGAAGATACATGATGTGTTCCATGTGTCGATGCTTCGCAAGTATAGGTCCGATCCATCACATGTTATGCCCGTAGAAGAAATTGAATTGAATCCGGATTTGACTTATGAAGAAGAGCCAGTAGAGATCTTAGCTTCTGACAGAAAGGTGTTGAGGGGTAGATCGATTGAGTTAGTAAAGGTGCGGTGGCGACGTAGAGGTGTGGACGAGGCCACTTGGGAGAGGAAAGAGGATATGGAAAGGCAGTTTCCGTACCTCTTTCAGACAGGTAATTTCGGGGACGAAATTCCTTAAGTGGGAGAGAGTTGTAACACCCGTGTCTTGGGCCTAGGAGTTAGCCGGGTTGTTGTTCGGGTCAATTAAAATCTGATTAAAATAAACCAACTATGAAAAATGGCCTATTTGAATCTTAATAAAGAGGGAGGGACCAAAGTTGTGATTTACCCCATTTTAAATAAAAGGAAGACAACTTTTATGGAAAAGTTGTCATCTTTCTCTTCATTCTCTCCTTTCCCAATTTCAAAACCCTCCCCCATTCTCAAACACTCCTAAACCCTAGTTACTATTCCATTAGCTTTGCAAACCGATTTCAACACCAAATTAAAAGGTAAATGTATTTTCTTAACCTCCTCTCTATTCCCTATCTATCCCTTGTTTTAGATTTCAAAAATAGTGAGTTTTGGAAATTAGGGTTCATATGGAAATTTGGGGTTTTGATGGGGTTTTTCAACTTGTTTTGATAAATTGTTTTGGGGGTTTGTTTAAGTGCTATGAAATACACAACATATGTTAATTTGATTAATTTTGGATGAAAATTCGTAGCTTGTCCTTGAGGTAGGTTTTAGGGGGGTAAAACTTGGGTTTTTGGTGGGTTTTGTGTTGAAATTGAAGGGCTGTTGGTATACCTATGATATGGGGGTGTTTTGGGATGCCTTGGAAGTCATTTGGATGTTTGGAAATTGGTTTTTCAGCAAGCCTTTAGGGGAGCACGAAAATTGGGATTTTAGGGGATTATGTGGTTTGAGAAATTGAGGAATTTGGGTTGTGTTAGCAAAGTATGTTGATGGTTGAGTTTAGCATTGAATTGAGAAGTAATGTGTATGTTTTGTTTGGCTAGAAGCAAGTGGAAGCGCGGAAGAGGCTTTGGGACCGAATCCGGGTTCGTAGGAAGATTTGGTTCGATTTGCTAAGGAAGGGCGGTGAGTGGTTTCAACTTGTCTTTAAAGTTTGGTTCGAGTGTGTGTGTGTGGGTGGAGTGTGCTTGGTAAGCCACTTCTAGTTGATTCAAGTTGATAGCTTAGCCTTCGATATCCATGTGCTTTTGTGCTTACTAGCTATGCTCTTGATTTGTGGTTAATTGGTACTTGTATATATATATCATGATGAGTAGATATGTGATGAGCATGTATTGAGGTTGATGATGTTTATATATGATGTGGTTATGATAATTGGCACTAAAAATTACTGGTTGTAAATGATCGATCATTAGGATAGTGTGCACACAAATTGAGTCAAAACGTACGTGGCCTTGATGGCGTTAAGTCATCAAGGAGGAGTACGGTGATGTAACATTCCACCGGAAGCTATTCATATATTTCTACGGGATGATGAGTGGAATCCCATCCGTAGGGCATGTGGCGATGAGTGGAATCCCGTACATGTAAGGGCCGGTGATGAGTGTAATCCCACCGAGGTAAAGTATTCTTGAGGTTTATATCCGCACAATCGGGGTAATTAAGGTGGCCAATTAAACTTAAATCATGTATTGTGATATATGATGGTGATGTGTGAGTGTGATATATGGTATTGTTGTATGTTGATGATATTGATGTTTAAGCTTGTTAGGAATGAGAGACCATATATGCCACTTGAAAGACTAGCTAAGTCTACTTGATATTATGCCTATGTTTGATGTATGTAGACTAGGATTAACATGCTTGGACCCTGCATTGTTGTTGTTTTTCATTTTAGAGCACCCTCACTAAGCTTATAGCTTACGCTCTCTATGTTCAACAATGCAGATCGTTAGCGTGGCGTTAGCACAAGGCAAGGCAAGAAGGGCTTCCAAGTTTGTAGCTCAAGTATGGTTATCGATTTTGTATTAGCTAGCAATGTGGCAAGGGTCTTTGTATGAGCGTGTGTGACTCATTCGTTTGATGTTGTTTTGGATTGATGTTTTGAATTGTACGTATGTTACACTGTGATGAATGATTTGATGTGTGATGGTATGCTCTAGAATGTTTAGGTTGCCTAGTGTATGAGTGCAAACCTTCCATGATGACTTGTTCCCTTTTTAAGGTCTTTGTGTTCTTATGTATGTCAATATTGCATAAATTGCTCTTTAACTAGAATGCTATGCCTGAATGTTTTAGTCCTTGTTTGAATGACTCCTTTGGCTTAAATATGCGTGCTTACATGTTTGTATATGCCTAGGTGAGTCGAGAATTGCATCTAGAGTCGTGTTTGGGGTCGTTTAGCTAAAAATTGTGGACTTGCATTGCAGGGCGTATCGATACGCCTAAGGGCTGTATCGATACGGCCTTGCTCATAGGAAACAGTTTTGGCTGGGCGTATCGATACGTGGGGTGTATCGATACGGTCCCAACTCTCTGAAATTCAGGTTAGGCTGGGCGTATCGATACACAAGGGTGTATCGATACCCTCTTAACTCTCTGAAATCTTGGGGGAGTTGTAGAGTGCATGGCGTATCGATACTGTGTCCAAGCGTATCGATACGGTCCAACCTAGTTGACCAAGTGGTGTTGACCGAGAAGGGCGTATCGATACGCTTAAGGGCTGTATCGATACGGTCTTCTTATGTTGACTGTAGGGTGTTGACCTTGGTCAGGCGTATCGATACCCTCTGAAGGCGTATCGATACGACCTGCCTAAACAGGATAAATGGGCTGTTTTAAGGTGCTGTTTTGGTTGGTCGTTGCTATGGTGTTTGTGTTCCCGCTGTCATGTTTCACATAGGACTTAATAAGGCATTTAGGCAAGATTAATTAATGAAAAAAAAAAATAGGGTTGCTAACCGAGGGGGAACCTTAACGGGTTTCGCTTCGGTTTTCCCCGTGTGGCTCTCTCGGACCGGTCATCCGGCCAGACCGGGACGAGGGGTTACAAAAGGGCAAAGTCAGATGCCCCAAAATTCAAAGTTGAATGATTCAAGAATCCATCGACCGGATAATGCCCCATTTTTGGTGGCTCTCTTTTACTCACACACTCCTCAAATTTAAAAATTTCCCACATTTCTAATCTCAATCAGACATTAGATGCTCGAGGTCCCTGAAGAAAGGTTAACTCAATTAGGCGGAATGTATTCTGAAGACAAACTCCTTTTCTCAAATATTCATGTGTGATGCATATGGTCTTTTAAGGCTTGTAATGTAGGCTAGGCTTGGGTTGCCAAAGAAAGGATATAAAGGCTCAAATTCATATTTTAAGGGTGATTAAACCAAGGATCAACTTTTTTTGATGAAATCTCTGTTCATCTTCTTTTATTCTTTGGATCAATTAGATTGCCTATTTTGGATTTTCACCCTAGAGTTCATTTCCTTTTCTGGTACAATCTCGTTTGAAGGATTTCAATTTTTCCTTCGCATTTCTTCTTTTCTTTTCTCTTCATTTATTTTTCTTTTCTTTTCTCATCTTCTCTTCTCTTTTCTTTTCTTCTTTTTTCTTTTTCTTTTTCTTCTCTTTTCTTCTCTTCTTTTTTTTCTATCCATTTTCTTGTTTTTTTTCCTTTTTGTGTCCTTTTCCTTTACAGTTTAGGACATTCAACTTAATCTAACATGTTTCTTTCAAATAGATTTTCATTTTCTATGCCCCCAGTGTGGGGAGTGATCCTTTGTTATGGTTAAATCACAAGAAAAAATAATATCAGGCTCAAAGGGGACAACAAATGGATTTTTCTTATTCGTGAAGGGAAATGAAGGAATGCCAAATGTCATCTCACACATAAATATCGTTAAAGAAAAGCAGTCTTCAGTTGGTAGATGTTTTAGACTTATCACTTCATTCAAGGACCCTAACAACAATGTCTGAGAGGAAAATTCACTCAAATCTGTATATGGGATTTCCCCATTAATCTTGAACTCACATTTTTGCCCCTCTATCTAGGGATTAGATTCATGAATCATTCATACAATCAATAATAGGGACTCTGCAAATAGGACGTATGCTTGAAAAGGGGATGGATGAAAAATGAGAAGAAGGGAAATGGATAAAACAAAAATGAGAAATGTTTGCCATTTGAAAAAAATGCATCTTTAAACAAGTACATTGACATAGAAGACCTTACAAAAGATCCCTAATGCTCGCGAGCAAAAGCCAAAGGGTTGGTTCTAAGCATGACCCCAACTATTTGGAGAAAATTATACATTATTCCATGAAAAGCACAAATCTCGGCCAATCTTGACTCTGATGACTTCGTGACAAAACTCTAAACGCGCTCGTCCTCGTCATCTTATTCTCTCTCAAATCTTCAATTTTTGATGGCTACCAATATTAACTCTCCATTCATAACCATGTCCGCAAAACCTTCGGTGGCATGATTTAACATGTAGTCATAGAAGGGTCCATCTAGAGTCTCCACAAACATTGGAGTAACCTCATTTTCTGATAGTGGAGGTTGAACTTGGGCTGCCACATCTCGCCACCTCTGGGCATATTGGCGGAAGCTCTTATTGGGCTTTTGTTCCATATTCTGTAGCACAATCCTGCTTGGGGCTATATCTGTTACATACTCGTACTGTTTGAGGAACGCTTTCGACAAATCTCTCCAAGTGCGTATGTTGGCCCGACTCAATTGAGCATACCATCAGATAGCAGACACAGGTAGACTATCTTGGAAACAGTGGATCAACAGTTTCTTATTTTCCAAATATGGAGACATTTTTCGACAGTACATGGTCAAGTGTGCTAATGGGCATGTAGTTCCATTATACTTCTCGAAGTCAGGGACCTTGAACTTTGGAGGAGCCACCAAGTCAGAAACTAAACTCAGGCCTCTAGTATCCATACCACCATAAATGCTTCTTTCTTGATAAACTTTAAACATTTCCGCCAGCTTCTTGTAGCGGTCTTCCCATTTCTTCTCGAACTTTTCCATGTCAGTTTCTTCATTGAGGTCAGGCAGCTCGGGGCTGCAAACCTCATCGGTGTTGTCTTCAGTACGGGCAGAAGATTCTGAGACCTTGACTTTAGGTGAAGCTACTTCCTTTTGTACAAAAGCCATCCCCACTTCTGGGTCTTTGAACCCAAGCATGGCTGCGAGTTGGTGACTGTTTTTTGGTGTGATATCTCAATTTCTTTCTTCAGATTATTTACCATATTCTCAAGCTTGTAACAAATGCTCTTCTGATTTGCTTCCAGAGTTGTCAGCCTTTCCTTAGTGCCCATGGCTCGAGTTGTGTTTGCGCGGGATCTTTACTACTTAAATGGAATTTTTGAAAATTAATCTTTTTATTATGAATGAATGCAATGATTGAAACATTATTTAATGCAAAAAAAACAAATGCATGGAAGCAAATATATGTGTGCACAAACGAATTCACAAAAGCAAACAATGAATCAAGCAAAACAGTGCAAATGCATGAATGCAGTCGAAGGGCCATCAATTCCAATGAAAATATGCTCATGAAAGGAAACTCTTTATTAAATTCGAAAGCTTTTATTACATCTTCTGTGAATTACAAATATCTTTCTACTTGAACGCCTAACTCCATGATTTCTTCAACTAGCCACATGAGCCTTGGTCCAACTTCTCCAACGGGCTTGATGTACCGACGAATGGTTGCAGCTTCAGTCGCCAATATTATCACGTGCTTGGTTCTCCTCCTTTTTAAAAGCTTTCCACTCATAATTGAGCAATTTTCCAGAATCAACCCCTTCTAAATATGAAATGATGCATGCAATAAATAAATATACTTTTCACACACAAAAGGGTTAGTAATAAACATGCTACAAAAAATAACACAAAAAGGTTAGTAACAAATAAACATGCTACAAAATAAAACAAAACTCACACACAAAAGAGTTAGTAATAAATAAATATGCTACCAAAACAAAACAAATCTCACACCAAAAAAGTTAGTAACAAATAAACATGCTACAAAACAAAACTCATATACACAAAGGTTGATAATAAAAAACAAAAACAAAACCTAAAAGATCCAAAACAATTTAATTGTATAACAACTCTGGGCTGGCATTCCAACATTACAGGACATGTCCCCATGGATTATTCATGCGACTCAACACCCTAGGCTTTTCGTATGGCTCTATTGAGGTAGGCTCTAAATTCTCAAACTTGGTTCGGTTCTAAAAGCGTACCCGAGCTATCCTTGCTGTCCTCTACTAAGAGTAGCAGACCCTCGATTCTCACCCATTATAGGCTACAAACGAATCGAGTTCAACTCAGGAGAACTCACCACCGAAGACTTCTCGAAGAATCAATATTTTGACGAAGGCAAAGGGATTGAGTCCCGAAGGTACTTTGCGATGGTCATACGAAGAATCAATATTCTTAAATGAGTAAAGCGTGTCCCCCCCACTTAAACGAACGGGACAAAGCTCAGGAATAGAGCTTGGAATTAAGTCTTAAATGCGAAAAATAGAGTTATATTCATTTAAACGGACAAATAAATAGAATTTATGATGAACTTGCAGATTACATTTAATTTTTTTTTGAAAATCGTTTAAAACCAATTTGTGGTCTGACCCTCTTTGTTTTTATTTAAAAAATGAAAACTCCTCCCCAGCGGAGTAGCCAAGCTGTCGCAACCACCTTTTTACGGGAGGCTTCGACGTTTTGGAAAAACACTTTAAAAAAAAATCAACGGAGTCGCCACCAATCTTTTTGAAAAAAGTGTTATTGGATCACTTTTAAAAATAGGGTTATTTTAATAAAACATTTTTTGGTTTTAATAAAAAAACAATTTTGGTCTACGAAAATCAGAAAACAGGTTCAGAGGTCGGTTATGCGTTAGCACCCCCACGACGCCCAAAATTGGTACCTAATTGGTTTTAAAATTGTTTTCAAAACTAGAATTTGCAAGTTCAAAAAGGTTCGACTTTACTCGTCTGTTTAATGAATATTAGTTTATTTTAGCGGCCTTATCGCCTAGGAGATGAACTTTAATCACTGCCAACATTTCTGGCGCTAACCTGTCATTCCCGTTTTTATAAGACACCGCATTGAATTATGTTTTCACTTTTCAAGCAATAAAGAAATTTAGTATGTTTAGCTTTTTATTTTTTATTCTAAGTTTGATTATTTAAAAACCCTAAAAATGTCTAAGTCTTTTATTCCTAATTTAAGGTTTAAGTTTGCTTAAGTGTATTTTATTTTTATGAAGAACATTTTTCAACAAAACAAGTTTCTATCTATGTTTTAGTCCCTAATCCTAAATTTTCATCTATTTCTAAAACAAGCAAACAACTTATTATTTTTCTTTTGAATTTTACCCTTTTTATTCTTCCTTTTAAAACCCTTTATTTCTTTTTATTTCTTTCTAAGCTAAGACTCTTTTTTACATCTTTTCATTTTTTTCATTTTTTATATTTTTTACCATTTTGTGTTTTTCTTTTTTAAAAGCATTTTCACCCTTTTTTTAAAACTTTTTTTTTTATTTTTCCATTTTTTTATTTTTTTTCTTAAAATAATATTTTTTAGAAAAACTTAATTTTTCCTAAAAAACTTCTTTTTATTTTTTTCCTTTTCAAAATTTATTTAAATCCTAGACCGTAACTCTTTTATTTCATTTTTCTTGAAAAAACTTATTTCTTTTCTTTTTTCTTTCTAAAAAAACATATTTATTTATTTTTTTTCTTTAAAATCATTTTACTCATCTATTATTTAAAACAAATCATAAAAATATTTTTTTAAATCAAGCCCTTTTGTTATTTCACACCTCATATTATTATTTTTTTGTCTAATTAAATTCCTAATTTCAAGTTTTTCAACTTAACCACATTTATTTTTTATTTTTTTTTATTTTTTTTATTTTCTAAGCTAAGACTCTTTTTTAAATCTTTTACTTTTTTCATTTTTATATTATTTACCATTTTGTGTTTTCCTTTTTCAAAAGTATTTTCACCCTTTTTTAAATTTGTTTTCATTTTTCCACTTTTTTTATCTTAAAAAAACATTTTAAAAAAAATTATTTTTCCTAAAGAATTTCTTTTTAATTTTTTCTTTTTCAAAAATTTATTTAAATCCTAGAGCCTAACCCTTTTATTTCCTTTTTCTTGAAAAAACTTATTTCTTTTCTTTTTTCTTTCTAAAAAACATCTTTATTTATTTTTTTCTTTTAAAATCATTTTTACCCATCTATTATTTAAAACAAATCATAAAAATCTTTTTTTTTTGTTTAAAATCAAGCCCTTTTTGTTATTTCACACCTCCCATTATTATTTTTTTCTAATTAAATCCCTAATTTTAAGGTTTTCAATTTAACCACATTTTTTTATTCTTGCATTTAAAATATAAACATCTTTTAAATTATTTTCTACATTCCTAAAGATGAAAATCACCCTAACAACATTTTTTAAAAGCATGCAAACATTTTAAGATCAAACTAAATATTAAAACGAAATTTGAAACAAAAAAAAGTTACCGGAATCGTGAACGATTTTCCGACTTTGAAAAAGCAACCTAAAAAATCACAAACAACGCAAGCAAAAACACCAAAATTCAACCAAGAAAAAACATATAATTAACATAAAAAATAAACAAAGAAAAGTTAGAAATTTTACCGAGAAATCAACGAACGATGAACTCGAATTCAAACTTCTCGAAATGCCCCAAATCATCTCCGGAAAATTGCTCCAAACTCGAATTTTCACTCCAAAAATTTCCAGCCAACTCAAGAAAAATTCAGAGAATTTTTCAGATTTTTCTTAAACCATTTTTAGTGGTTTTTCTCTCAAAATGGTGTGTTGAACAAGTGGGTGAAGGGGGGTTTTATACTAAATTTTGGGCTTCAAAGTCAAGCTAAATTTCGAATTCAATCCCCAAATTGGATCCTAAATCAGACAAAAAAACTTGATGCCCGGTAAAACCCCCAAGTAATCATCCATTTTGATCTAAATTCGGAATAGAATTTCTCATTTAATTCTAATCTAGGGTTTATTATTTAGTTTCATTTTTTTGCAGATTCCGGCGAGCATAGGCGGCGGCGGCGAGCGGAGTTGGTGGCATTGGGATGGCGGCGGCGAGGGGGACCGGCAGGTACCAACGACGTTAGCGACTGTGCCCTGTAAGCACTGGCCGACCACCGTAAATGTGCGACTGAGGTTTAATTTGGGGAACCAGCCCGCGCGCGTGCAGCCCACGCGCTGGTTCCCCTTTTTATTTATTTTTTTATTTTTTTTGTTTTTCTTTTTCTTTTTTCCTTTTTTGCTGATTTTTAGCTTCTTTTTTGGCTGTTTTTTTTATCACATTTTCATAATTATTACCACACTTTATTTCCTTTTTCAAAATTATTAAACATCATAATAATATTTTTTCTTTTTTTCCTTTTACTTTAAAAGGCTTCAACATAAGAAAAATGGGCTTTGTTCTCTTTATTTAAAAGTGGGCTTTTTTTGAAAATGGGTTTTATTTATTGAAAAGGTGGGATTTAAAGGGATTTTATTTATTTAAAAGGTAGGCTTCAAAACGATTTTATTTATTTATTTTTATTTTTTTTCTAATTATTTAAAATCGAGGTGAAAATTGAGTGACAACAC
The DNA here is from genome assembly GCA_030270665.1 of Hibiscus trionum. NCBI lineage: Eukaryota > Viridiplantae > Streptophyta > Magnoliopsida > Malvales > Malvaceae > Hibiscus > Hibiscus trionum. The sequence goes on along the minus strand of BSYR01000057.1, from coordinate 20,058,063 downwards.
TAATCTCGGAAGTAAGTATGGATACTTGTACTCTCGAATTTCGGTTTGAAATGGACTCCATGATTTATCATGCTCATGTTTTAATGATGGTTGTTACTCACTGTTATGCATGGATTTAAGCATGTTTTTTCTTGTGTTTATCCCATGAAATGGTTTGGTTTGAATACAAGATGGTAAGATCTTGCATGAGATGATTTTTGCTATTTAAAAGCATGTTAAATTTTGGGATATGAGATGATTTCTAATGATGCATTGTAAGTAGTGAGTTAACATGGTTTTATGGGTATATTGGCAAGTGTTTGATCTACTTTTAATACTCGGATACGTTGGTCAACCAATAGGATGTGAGTGCACTATAATCTATAAATCGTACGTGTGTCTAGCTACGTGACGTAATAGGGGTGAGCCTATTGCAGGTGGTAGAGGTGAGTCTATCACTATGGGTTAGGGTTGAGCCTAATTCCATTCTTAGCCTTCAAGATGGGGTGAGCCATCATTGAGTATAGGGGTGAGCCTATATGAGTCTGTGTATCCGATGTTGTGTGTGAAAGTGATAGAGGTTAGTCTATCATAATGGATAGGGGTGAGCCTATGGCAGAATGTTGTATGCCAATATATGTGATTGTTGTTGTTGCCCATATATCACGATTATTAGTGGATGCATAATGGATTATTATGCATATGATGTGATGATGAGATTTTGCATAGGGTGTATCTATGCATGTGAATTAAGCAAGTAAGGCTTAATGGAGTTTTGCATTGTGAACAATGCATGAGGCTAATGATACATGTGGGGCATGGTTAAAGAATGTTTTGCTTTGGTTTTAGAAGCATGATTTGAGATTGAGCATGATATGGTTTAATCTTGTGTTTTAAAAACCACATTGTTGATGTGTTTGAGCTTTCATTCACTAAGCAAGAGTGCTTACGCTCCTTTTCCCAACAATGCAGATAACTAATCTTGTGGGTTGAGAAGTAGCAAGTGGGAGCACCTAAGTCATCTCTCAAATTCAAGTATGAACTATGGTGAATTTAAATAAGTAGATTTTGGCAATGGGGAAAGAACCTCGGTTTGGGAGTTTAGTTTTTGAACCTCCTAATTGAGATGTGTTGGTTTGCTTATTTGGTTTTGTCCATGGCCTTTTTAGGGTTTATAGTTTTGCTTATGGTGTTTTTGACTATGCTATGACTTATGTTTAAAAGCATGCTTGAGTAGCTAATGCTTCATCTTGAATTGCCATGTTTGAAGCTTATGTTATGAATGTTTTTGATGCATAATTGTTTGGAACGCTGATTATAATATGTATGATTGATTAGAACATGTTTAAGTGTTGTTTTATGCGATCTAAAGGCTGTTGGAAGTGCAAATCTGCTATCCGTATCGATACTCGGGGAAGAGTATCGATATACTAAGGCTTAATTCAGGCTTTTCAGCTTAGGTGTACCGACACGATTTGCCCGCGTATCGATACGCCTAGGAAAAAGTTTGAAGGCCGTATCGATATGGGCTTGAGCGTATCGATACCCTTTTGCCAACTTTGGTTACTGCCATTTTGCGTATCGATACAGGCTAAGGCGTATTGATACGAGTTCGTTAATTTCAGTTAGTGGAATCTTTTTAAGTTCTGAATTGTTGCATTTTGGTCCTTGAATGTTGTATGTTCAATTGGATGAGTTTGGATGATCCGTTTGAGCTGAAATTTGGCATGTTGGCATGTTACATGACTAATTAAGGATTGGTAACTTTAAAATCTGAAAAATCCTTGTATTTTCTGGAAATTACAATTTAGTCTCTAAAAGTTAAACATATGCAATTGAACCCCTAATTGAACTCCGATCGTTGTTCCGTTTTCGCCTAATCGCTTTGCTGAACATACAGGATAATAATGTGCAGCTAGAGAAGATAAAAAGAAAAAAAAGAGTCGTTAATCGAGGTTGACTTTAACGAGTTGACTTTGATTTTCCCCGTGTAATCTTCTTAGTTCGGGTCGGGCGTCTAGGCCAGGCTAAGGGGGTTACATATTGATTCATCTCTTAATCATCGAAAACAATATTCTCTCACCATTGAACACCCGAATCACCTTCACTGATCCTCATTTCAATAATGTTCTCTTTATCAACCAATGTTGGGGGTCCTTTCCTTCAATTCACGAGAAAACTCCCCCATCCATTCGCCTAATAAGACCCTATTCGAATTACGATTCTCCTGCCATTTGCGTGATTTATTTCCTTTTCATGCCGCACCTTTAATTGTGGTTAGTGTCCGGATTAGTCTTGTTGATGGTAGTAGTACTCTCCTTACCCCTATTTTACTATACCTTCTGAGTTGCGGACTTAACTTCAACATCGGTCAAGGAATGTAACACATCAAATCTATGTGGGTCACACCTCGTCCACTATTATTGCTATGGTCATTGGTTTTCCCACTAGTAGGTTTACATTACTTCCTGTTAGACACTTGCATCCAAGGTCCATAACGTTCCTCTGGTATATTAACCGTCATGTCAACAATTTCGTTTCATTGCCTATCTCCTTCCGGTTCATCTACAGACTTGCACGTATCTTCCTTGTGACCATACTTGTTGTAGAAAGGTACTAAAAAGAGTCTCAGTTTGAGTACTCTAATTTCTATCATTTATTTGATAAAGAAAGAAAATATTTTTAGATTACAAGAGAAAGCCTAAACTAGGAAAAAGGAATTAGAAATAAATTACAAGAATCTAATTCCTTGTTTACAACTATTAACAAGATATTAGGAAGATAATTGCTAACTAATAGCAACTTGATATTAGAAAATTTACATCCCTAATTTTCTACAATCACACAATTCATACTCCCCCTCAAGTTGGAGAGTATATATTATATAATCATAGCTTGCATGTAAACACATCAAAGGTTACTCTAGGAAGAGCCTTGGTGAGTATGTTTGCAAGTTGATCTTTAGAAGAAACAAAATTCAGTTTTACCAGACCACTACTGATGTGATACCCCAAAATGTGGCTTAGAAGTAAATTATTAATTCAAACATGATCTAAATTGAATTATAAGGAGTGAAGGACTATTGAGTAAGTGATTTGGGGACTAAATGTGAAACATAGATTTTATGCTAGCTAAAATGAATTGGACTGAATTGAAAGTTTGGATTTAAGGGAGATTTGCATGTAACCAAGAATAGAATTTGGGACATGAACACATGTCAAATTTTGGGGAGCCAAGATTGAGACAATCGGCCTTGTGTGATGGAGAAAACAAAGCATTCATCTCTATCCTCCAAAAACTGACCGAAATTTTCAAGTGACAGAAGGAAGGAAATGCTTGATGATGGCCATGGAAAATAAGGAGAACTTTAAAGCGTAGCTTAAAGATTCTTGGAGGTTATGTTTCTTAGTTACGATTGTGAGTTTAATGAAGAGGGTAAGCAAGCTTATCCTCCTTTTTAAAATTGAAGAACCGATTGGAATGGTTTTAATCTCATGAATGTCATGTTTGTTCTTGTTGTTGTTTCGAATGACTAATCCACACTAGGGAATATCTTTAGATCCATTAATTGATACATGCATCAAGTTGATCTATGTGAAGAATTTGTAAAACAATGTATATGATCATGTTTTAATTTCGATTATGTGGTGTAGTGAAGATTTTAATCATTCGAATGTTATGCATAATTAAATTGCCTTGATTTATAAGTTCACAACCTAATTAAGATTCTAAACTTGCTGGATTATTAAATTAGTGGTGTGATTAAATTGGTACATGTGCTCATGTGAGAATGGTGGTAGTACAAGATTGTTTGCTTTACCATGAACCATTAGGGGATTATTTTAATTGATTTGAGATAACTTGGACTGAATCGATTGTCTGTAGCTGTAAAAAACTGATTTATGCACTCATAAACGTGTACACATAAATTTGAGGCTGTTCTTGAGTACTTATGAATGTCTTGGATTGCTTAAGCATGTATATTTGGATTTTAGAATTAAAGACCGACTTGTACTGTTCTATTAAATCTGAAACAGGGGATTTAATTTACAAAAAAAAATAAAAAATCTAAGGGCTGATTTGAAACTCCAGGGGCTGTTATGGGACTGTTTGTACACCATAATTAGGATTAACTTCAAACAAGTAGTCAGGGCTGTTTTGCGTTAATATGAGCTGTTTTGAGCTGTGTCAAATATGTAAACTGTGTACGGATGGATTAGAAACTGTTTTGGATACATAATTTGGAAAAAGATGACTGTTTTAGTTTGTAATGGTCTTTAAAAGCATAACTGCCTTGTTTTGTGTAAACATGAACATATAATGCATTGTTTTGAACATATATATGTGAGTAATTGATCAATGGGCTGCTTTAAGTGCATATGAACATATTCGAGACTGTTTTGTACTTGTGTTTGTGTACATATACAATTATAAACTGTTTTACAAGTCTAAGAACTTGATGAATTGTCTTGGGAGAAATAGAATGAATATTCGAGTTTTAGATTGTATCATGGATGGTGCAATGTTAGGGATTAATTCTAATAAGGGTTATATTCTTTGTTATATTTAGACCATGAAGGAATTGATGAAGTAAGGCATAAGTAGATCAAGTCGTAGAGAAAGCAACGAAGAATCGTGACTTGGGAGTAATTCTAGCTCGGCTTGAACTGTGAGTGTAGTTTTAAATTTCGGGATGAGCTACCACCTTTCCGAGAATGCTTAATTATTTAATGTATGTTGTTTGTCATTGAGTTAGGCTAAGGAATTATATAAGCTTGGATTCGAGGTAAGTATCTATTATGGTATATTCCTTAGAATGGAATACTGATTGATGCTATACTCATAGTAAACCCTTAAGTATGCTTTTACTTGCTTGACAAGAAATCCTTGTTTAACTAATCTTTGGTCAAATCTTAAGTTTGGTTTGATAATCATGAATGTCTGGAATATGTGTTTAACATAATGTACAATAACCATGTTTAATTGGTAACCTAATCATGGGGTTATACTCATGCGTAATTTAATATGATTCGATAAGTTAATAAGCTTTAATGAGATGGGAAATATGACATATCTTCTGTGACTTACTTGAAAATGAAGATATGATTGTACTATAAGATTTTTATGCTTGTAAATGTCTGAAAATGACCTTGTTACATCAGTGTTCGAATTAAAAGAATGAATTATTGAGAGGTATATGAATCGAATACATACCTAGTATGGAAGAACATATAATTTGTTCTTATGATATTATGATCATGGAGTAATGCTCATCTATAATGGAAGGTTCACATGAGGTGAACACTTACCCAAATTGAAAATGGGGTAATTTGATATTAATATGATGTTATGATACTGAACCATGCTCACTTGTTATAAGAAAGACACTAAATGTGAAAGCCTTGGTTTCGAGTCAGTCGTAAGTATAGTTGGCATGCCATAGAGTCCAAAGAGCTCAGTGTTTGGGGTGGACTATGGTCCTGGACTACGGCGACAATAGGAGGGAAGTGTTGTGGTCACTTGGCGACAATATGAGGGATTGACCGGTACCGCGAGTACCATTATGTTTTCGCGACATTTGGTTGGGGATTCGAGTGCCTAGGTTGTTACTTGATTCGCAAGGTTGTGTTGAAAAGAAATTATGAAACTTATAAGGAAATCAAGAAAGTAATGAAATAGCTTGTATAACAAGTAATTCCTATATTATTATATTAGATCATGTTGTCCTTTAAATGATGATGATGATGATAATTGTGCATAATTTCTAATTAAGAGCATAAGTATATCATTACGTATAAATTGTTAAATAACCATGTTTATAAGTGTTTTCCTAATTAAACGTCTTGCTTTATATTACTTAGTTACTTGTTCAAATAAAGATATGTATGATCAATGGGTTGTTGTAAGGAAGGAATTGGTGGATGAACTATAAGTTAAGTAATTCTTGTATGACACATTATAATTTAATATCTCAATGAACAAGAGATTTAAGTATTAATAAGTTTTGATTTGAAAGAAATCAAAAAGGTTATAAATTGGTAATGAAACTATAGTAACCAATTGCTTGATAAGTAAGGTTGGACCTTTCGAATTGTTAATACTTTTTGGTAATCAGAAGTGATTGATACATGTGTGTAAACCTATGATTTGATTCGAGACAATGGTATATGCTAAGCTGTCATGAGGTTCATATGTGTATGTTAAGTTGTTATGAGTTTCATGTTATATGCTAAGTTGTTATGAGATTCATGTGTGTATGTTAAGTTGTTAAAAGTACAATGGTATATGCTAAGTTGTCATGAGGTTCATTGTGTATGTTAAGCTGTTATGAGTTTCATGTTATATGCTAAGTTGTTATGAGATTCATGTGTATGTTAAGTTGTTAAAAGTACAATGGTATATACTAAGATGTCATGAGGTTCATATGTGTATGTTAAGCTGTTATGAGTTTCATGTTATATGCTAAGTTGTTATGAGATTCATGTGTGTATGTTAAGTTGTTAAAAGTACCATGGTATATGCTAAGTTGTTATGAGACTCAAGTGTGTACGTTAAGTTGTTATGAGTTTTGCGTATATGCCTCAGTTCATTTGACTTTATGCGAATGTAATTACATGTTTGGTTTAAGAACCATGTTTGTATGTAATCCATTTTGTGAATGTCTTTGTACGTAAGTAATGTTGGCCGAAATACTTGTCTTTAAATGACTAGTTCTTATCCAAGCTAAGGTCGTATGTTACATTGAAAGGACTTTGTGAAAGGATCCTAATTGTTACCCGTTTTTGTTTTCTTGAGCTACCTCACTCAGCTTATTCTGACTTTATCCTTTCAAAGTATTTCAGGGAAAGCTTGTTTCCGGTTAACTTAAGAGCTTGGATAAGATCACAAGGACCAAGATATATGTTGTAAATTCCTTAATGCACTCCTAGATGGTTGCACATGATTTGATAAGCATGCATTGTGCATTTAGACTCCTTTTATGGCTTATTATGTATATAAGCCTTACAAGTAATAAAGTTTTGAAAAGGCCTTTTTAATAACTTATATTTGATTTCATGATTGATGAATGCCTTGAATGATTAGGTATGAAGTTAGGAAGATGAATAAGCGCTAAGCAATATGCGAGCTAAAACTTAGGAATGGTAGCTTGAATTATTAAACTTAAGAAAATTATGTGGTGAATGAATGATATTTTGGAAGATGTTATTGTCGCAACCCTTTCGAGCCCGACTTTTTGAAAACTTTAAAAAACATGGGGTCGCCACCAATCTTTTTGAAAAAAGTGTGATTGGATCACTTTAAAGAGGGGTTATTTTAATAAAACATTTTATTTATTAAAATAATATTTTTTGTCTGCGAAAACTAGAAAACAGGTTTCGGGGTCGGTTACGCGTGGGGAAGCGTTAGCACCCCACAACGCCAAAAAATTGGTACCTTATTGATTCCAAAACGTTTTCAAAATTGGAATTTGTAAGTTCACAAAAGCTTCGTTTTTATTTGTCCGTTTAATGAATATAAATCTATTTTAACGGCTTTATCGCCTAGGAAATGAACTCCAATCACCGCCAATACTTCTGACGCTAACCCGTCATTCATGTTTGATAAGACACCGCATTTATTAAGTTCCACTTTTCAAAATAGAGAAACTTTGTTCGTTGAAGATTTTATTTATTCTAAGTTGAGTATATTAATCTAATGGGTTTCTACATTTTTTATACCTATTTAAGGTTTTAAATTTTATTAAGTGTATTTTATTTTATTTTATTAAAGAAAATTTTATCATAAAGAAGTCTCTATCTAAGGCTTGAAGAACTTATTCCTAAGATTCAACTTATCACTAAAAAGACAAAACAAAATAAGGAAAATAACTTAAAGCTTTTCTTTTATGGGCTTGGATCAAGTTATTTTAGGAAAGTTTTTTATTTTTATTTTTTCATTTTATGATTTGTAAAAAAGTTATTCTTTTTGGAATTTTGAAAAGCTCTATATGTTTTTTTATGTTTTTTTTTAAGTTAAAACTTTTTTTTTTATTTTTAATGAAATATCACTTTCTTTTTTTTTAAAAAAAAACTTGTTTTATTATTTCTGATGAAAAATATCTAATTTCCCTTTTAAAGGATTTTATTATTCAAGTGACATTTTTATGAGTTTTCAAAACTTTATTTTTAAAATAAAAGAAAGTATATTCTTTTCTTAAAAAAACCTTCTAAAGAAACACCGCAATTAAAAAAAAACTTTTATTTCCAACAACACAATCTTTTAGTTCTTAGATAAAAAATAGAACAGAATTTTAATTTATCTCTTCAATTTTCCGAGTCAACATAAACATCGAAAAAAGAAGAATTAAACAAAAAAAAATCCAAGCTTCCAAATCAACATCAAATGTAACCTAAAAAAGCAAGAACAAAATTCAGAAAATTAAATTCTAAATAAAAGAAAAAGGAAAAGAAAACTATACCCTAAAAGTGAGAACTGCTAGCCTCCTCTTCTCGAACCAACACAAAATGCAACCGAAAAATGCTTGCTTCTTCTTCAAAAACTCGAACCAAAGTTGCCCAAACTCGAACAAATTCTAGCCACTTTTAAATGATTTTCAGAGAATTTTTAGGTTATTTTTCAGATAATTTTTTGGTGCCTTCAATAATGCAAAAAAAAAGGATATTTAAAGGGTTTGGAGGGATTGGGATCCAATGCAATTTGGGGATAAAATCCAAATTTTCGTCCCTAAAAATCATCCTTTCAGATAAGAAACGCTTTGAATTATTGAAAACCAACTGGATTTCATCCTCCTCATTCTCGGATGAATAAGCAGGCTAAAAAATACATGTTCCGTCCTCCTCATGCTTAGATGAATAAGCAGGTTCTATTATCCTTACGCCCGAATAGATAAGCGAATTATATTCTCCTTATGCCCGAATGGATGAGCAGATTCCATTTTCCGAACGCCCGAACGAATAGGTGGGTTCTATTCTCCAAATGCTTGAATAGATGAGATGGTTCTATTCTCCAAGTCCCCGAATAGAGGAGCAGAGTTCTATTCTCCTTATGCTTGAATAGATAAGTAGGTTCCATTCTCCGAATTCCCGAATGGATAGGCAGGTTCTATTCTCCTTATTCCCGAATAGATAAGCATGTTCTATTCTCTTTATGCTTGAATAGATAAGCATGTTCCACTCTCCTTATGCTTGAATAGATAAGCGGATTCCATTCTCCAAATGCCTGAACGGATAGGCGGGTTCTATTCTCCTCAAGCCTAAATAGATATGCTGACTCTGGCAAAAAGGGTTCCATCCTCATCATGCTTGGATGGATAAGCAAGTTGAAAAAAGGCTCCATCCTCCTCATGCTCGGATGGATAAGCAAGTTTCGTTCTCCTTATGCTTGAACGTATATGCGGGTTCTATTCTCCGCATGCTTGAATAGATAAGTAGGTTCTGAAAAAGATTCCATCCTCATTATGCTCGGATAGATAAGCATGTTCCATTCTCCATATGCCCGAAAGGATAGGCGAGTTCTTTTGCTAAAAAAGCTTTCGTATACCTGTACAAAATTCAATACTTGATGCAATTATGATGAGTATGCCCCTATGGATTCCTAAAGCATTAATGCATATCTCATTTCTTTTGCTTTTTAAATTTTTTTCCTCAGAATTAATTTTTCCTTTTTTGAATCCATATGTTTGCTCGCTCAGTCCATATAGACAATTATGCTTTTCCATTGTATTTCTTCGCTTATTGGAAAACATCTGATCTTTGCAAATTTTCTCACTCAATCCATTGATCTTGTACTCCTGGTTGGAAGGGTAGACTTCTTCAACTGTCTCTGCTTCGCCATTCTCATTCTTTATATCTCTTTGCTTCATCGAAAACATCTGATCTTCATAGGCAAATGTCTCAAGATCTACTATCATTGTAGTTGATACATCAATATCGAGAGAAAGGCCTCCTTGAATAGTCTTGAAAGCTTCAAGTCTTCATATGCCCCTTAAAATAACATTAAACACTTTCAATGCTTCTTGTGAGTTCTCAAATTCTTGCCCCTACAAGATATCTTGAAGCGTTAACACGCTAAACCTTCACCTTGAGTGTCTTTGCATGATGTTGGCGCTCTAATCTCTTCCTTTCATTCTTATCAAATTCAAGGATCCTAAACTCTTGGTCGACATAACTTTCCCCAATCTGATGGCACAGTTTGCCCACTGGGCATAGCTCTATCCCTTTTTTGCTTTAGGGATCTTACATCTTAAGTGTGGATCTTGCTTGAAAACATAGTCCATTTAAAACTTTTCAACACATGTTCTTCTTTTTCGTTTCTTTTTTACCTTCTCATGCAAGGTGATGCCCCCGTTCAAACTGAGGTTCAATTGTTTCCTAAAGTGATGGAAAATATTTGTTCCTGATTCCCTACCGTTGGGATCAATACCAAAAAAATCCTTTGTTTTTTCATAAATCTATGTCAGCCTACTTGTAAGATGCAAGAAAAATATAGAAATGAGAATTTAAAGGAAGAAGTCATGGCAGATGCAAGGAAAGGCTAGAAATGAGGATTTTTAAAAAATAGTCATGGAAAACATAGAAAACAGGAAAGTTAGATGCCTTAAAATTCATAGTATGATTGATTCATGAATCCATCAACCAGATAGTTCCCCACTATTAGGTGGCTCTCTTTTACTCACACACTCCCCAAATTTAGAATTTCCTACTTTTCTAATCTCGATCAAACATTAGAAGTTTTCAGGTCCCTGAAGAAATGTTAACTCAATAAGGCGGAATGTGTTCTGAAGACAAACTCCTTTTCTCAGATATTCATGCATGATCCAAATGGTCTTTTAAGGCTTGTAATGTAGGCAAAGCTCGAGTAGCCAAGAAATGATATATATGCTCAAATACATGTTTAAAGGTGATTAAACCAAGGATCAACTTTTCCTGATGAAATCTTCATTCTTTTTCCTTGGATCGCTCTAGACTGCTCTTTTTGGGTTTTCACCCTAGAGTTCATTTCCTTTTCTGGCACACGTCTCGTTTGAAGGATTTATTTCAAATTTTCCTTCGCATTTCTTCTTTCTTTTTCCTCTTCTCTTCTCTTCTCTTCTCTTCTCTTTTCTTTTCTTTCTCTTTTTCTTTTTCTCTTTTCTTCTTTTTCTTTTCTTTCTTTTTCCATCTTTTTTTCTTGTTTTTCCTTTTTGTGTCCTTTTCATTTCGAATTTAGGACATTTACTTGATCTATCGTGTTTCTTCCTTTTGCTTGCAAATAGCTTTTCATCTTCTTTGTCCCCTAGTGTGGGGAGTGATCCTCTGTTAGGGTTTTATTCAAAGAAAATTATCAGGCTCAAACGGGGACAACAATGGATTTTTTCATTTTCTTATTTGTGAAGGGAAATGAAGGAATGCCAAATGTCATTTCACTCACAAATATCATCGAAGAGAAGTAGTCTTTAGTTGGTAGATGTTTTAGAGTTATCACTTTATTCAAGGTCTTTAACAACAATGTCTGAGAGGAAAATTCACTCATAATTTGTATATGGGATCTCCCCATTAAACCTGAACACACTTTATTGCCCCTCTATCTCGTGATTAGATTCAAGAATCATGCATACAATCAATTATAAGGGCTCTACAAAGAAATTATACTTTGGAAGAGAAAATAAATGGAAATGAAAAGAAGGGAAAAAAGAGAGATGTTTTCCACTTGTGTAAATAAAAGAATGTATCTTCAAGACAAGTAGAATGACATAGAAGCCCTTACAAAAGATCTCTAATGCTCGTGGGCAAAAGAAAAAGGGTTGATTCTAAGTACGATCCCAACTGCTAGGAAGATTTTGCATTATTCCAGAGAGGCAAGGATGAATTCTAGCTAATCTTGCCTCCATCTGCTTTGTGAAGAATTTCTAAATGTGTTCGTCATATTCTTCTTCTTTGAGTCTCCCACTTTTGATAGCCGCCAATATCAACTCCCCGTTCATGTCCATGTCTGCCAGACCTTAAGTGGCGTAATTTAACATATAGTCATAGAAAGGACCATTTAGAGTGTCCACAAACATTAGAGTAACCTCATTTTCCAACAGTGAAGGTTGTACTTTGGCTGCCACATCTCACCATCTCTGGGCATACTGGCAGAAGCTCTCATTGGGCTTTTGTTTCATATTCTGCAGTACGATCCTGCTTGGGGCCATATCTGTCACATACTCGTACTATTTAAGGAAAACTTTTAATAGATCTCTCCAAGTGGGTATGTTGACCCGACTCAGTTGAGCATACCATCGAATAGCTGGCCCGATAGACCATCTTGGAAACAGTGGATCAACAACTTCTCATTTTCAAAATGTGGTGACATTTTCTGGCAGTACATGGTCAAGTGCGCCGAAGGGCAAGTGGTCCCGTCATACTTCTCAAAGTTAGGAGTTTTGAATGTTGGAGGAACCACCAGGTCAGACATCAGACTTAGATCCCTTGCATCTACACCACCATAGACTTTTCCTCCGTGTAGGGCTCTGATGATCTCTTTGAGCTTATCGCAAAAGTCTTCCCACCACTTATTCATTCTGGCCATGTCGGCTGCCTTATGGAGAACCTCAATGCTTTGGTTCTCCTCATAATTTACCCCACGTTCTGTTGGAATATGGGTTGAGCTTCATGCTATGTAGATCTGGAACCTCTCATTCGGTGGAAATTTTTGACTAGTCATCCCGGATTGGGGCGACGAAATATCAACAACCGTCCTCCTTTTGGGTCTCTGAAACCCAACATAGCAGCTATCTGGCTGGTAGTATTCTTTTGTGCTTGCGCAATTTCTTCCTTTAGGTTCTTTTCTAATTTCTCAAGCCGATCTTGGATACTCTTGTGGCTTACTTCTAGAGTTGTCAATTTGTCTTTTGTAGTCATAGCTCGAGTACCGTGTTTGCGCGGGATCTTTGCTACTTAAATGGAATTTGCCAAAATTAATCTTTATTATACATGTGTGTATGAAATGATCGAAACTTTATTTAATGCAAACAAACAAAAAGAAAATGCATTGAAGCAAATGTATGTATGCAAAAGCATGAATGCAGATGAAGGGTCATCAATTCTATTAAGGTGTTGCTCTAGAAGTAGCCTTCATTAGATGACGAAGGTCATACGAATACGTCTCAGTCTAAGCACCCATTTCTTTGATCAATCTTCAGAGCCTTGGTCCTACCTCCCCCATCGGTTTGACGTGGAAGAAAAAATGTAGCTTCTTGACATCACATGCTTAGCTACGTCTTGAATTTAGGATGTGATGCTTCTATTGAACTCGTCTCTCTCTTGGGTCCTTTTGACGTTGCCCCTAAGACGAGTAGACCAATAATCATCTTCAAATTATGATTGGTTGGACCGTCGAAGTGGTCCCATAGCACTTGCAACTAATGGTATTCTACTTGGCACTGATGTGAGCATACTTCGATGTTTCCTCCACGTGATCACTCGACAAATTCTCATATTTTGCTGGTGGACCTCAATCCGGTAGCGTACATCCGCGTTGTCTTTCTCTTTTAGGTACCTTCCATCCATGGTAGAAGTTTTTTCTAATTGAGCAACATGCTTTAGAATTAGCCCCTTCTAAATATGAGATGTATGTGGCGCAACCACTTTTTAGGGAGGCTTCGACTTTTTGGTAAAACTTAAAAAAAACGGAGTCGCCGCCAATCTTTTTGAAAAGTGTGGTTGGATCACTTTAAATCAGGGTTATTTTAATAAAACGTTTGGTTTTAATAAAACAACAGTTTTGGTCTACGAAAATCAGAAAATAGGTTCGGGGGTCGGTTACGCGTGGGGAAGGGTTAGCACCCCCACGACGCCCAAAATTGGTACCTAATTGGTTTTAAAATCGTTTTCAAAACTGGAATTTGCAAGTTCACAAAGGTTTTACTTTACTTGTCCGTTTAATGAATATCAAACTATTGTAACGACCTTATCGCCCGGGAGATGAACTTTAATCATCGCCAACATTTCTGGCGCTAACCCGTCATTCCCGTTTGATAAGACAATACATTAAATTAATTACGCTTTTTCAAACAACAAGGAAATTTAGTGTGTTGAGCATTTTATTTATTCTCTAAGTTCGATTATGTAAAAAACCTAAAAAATCTCTAAGTCTCTTATTCCTAATTTAAAGTTTAAGTATGCTTAAGTGTATTTTATTTTTGTGAAGTACTTTTTCAACAAACATGTCTCTATCTAAACTTTAGAACCTAGTCCTAAGTTTTAAATCTATTTCTAAAACAAGCAAGCAACCTTTTATTCTTTTGAGTTTTTACTTTTTATTATTTCTTTTGAAAATCTTTTATTTCTTTTTCACTTTTAAAATTTTAAAAGCCAAGACCCTTTTTACATTTTTTACCTTTTTCCATTTTTATGTTTTTTACCCTTTTTATTTTTTTTTCATTTTCAAAAGAATTTCTCTTTTAAAAACTTATTTTCATTTTTTAGTTTTTCTTTTAAAAGTGACCTTTTTAAAATAAACCATATTTTTTTGAAAGATTTCCTTTTAATTTTTTTTTTCAAAATTTACTTCAAAACCTAAAACCCTAAACTTACAATTTAAAACCTTTTTATTTTTCTTTTCTTAAAAAACAAACTTTATTACTTAATTTTCTAAAAAACATCTTCTTTATTTTTTTCTTTTTTCAAATCAATTAACACATTTATTATTAAAACTAAATTAAAAAAACTTTTTTATATTTTTTTATTAAAATCAAACCTCTTTATTATTGCCACCCATGCATTATTGTTTTTTCCTAATTAATCCCTAACTTTTAGTTTTTTTCAATTAAACCACATTAACTCATTTTCTCATGCATTTAAAAATAAACACTTTTAAAAAACCATTTCTACATTTCTAAAGATCAAGACATTCCTAACAATCCTTTTCAAAGCATGCAAATTTTCCAAGATCAAACCAAAATTTAAACGGAAATTGAAAACGAAAACATTACCGGAATTGCGAAACGATTTTCCGACTTCAAGAACACAACCTAAAATCCACAAAAACACAAACACAAACACAAAAAATCAACCAAGAACAAGCATAAAAAATCTAAATAAAAATTAAAAGGAAAGATAGAAATTTTACTGAAACGATGACTGAAGAACTCGAATATGAACTTCTCGAAACACTCCTAATTGCTTCCGAAAAATTGCCCCCAAGCTCGAACTTCAACTCCAAAATTTCCAACAGCTCTTAAGAAATTTTTAAGAATTTTTCGGAATTATTTTTAGCTCTTTTTGCTTTTTTCCAAGTGATCAAGTGTGTAGAACAAAGGGGAAAAGAAACTCAATTTATAGGGTTTTGGGTGCTTAGAAATCAAACTAATCCGGGGATAAAATCAAGAAATACATCCCTAAAAATCATCTATCTGATATCAATAACATAGACCAGTTGAGAATTGAGCAAAATTTCATTCAATTTGGCTCAAATTTTGGGATTTTTCCCCAAGATTAAATTAGGGTTCGAACCCTTTTCCCCCAAATCGGTGAGCTACCGGCGACGGAAAGGAGCAGGGTCGGCAGCAACAGAACCGAACGGCCGAGGCGAGTCGACCGACACCCTTCATGGCAGCCGCCGTGGCCCAGGGACGGTGGGAGAAGGCCGACAGTCGGCCAGGCCAATCTTCAAATTGGGGATTTAGGGATCCAACCCCATGCGCGTGATGCGCACGCGCCAGGCACGTGGCGTCGCGGGCTGGTACCCATTTCCCCCACTTTTTTCTTGATCCAATCTTGTCCCTTGATCCTTAATGCCCTAGATCTGACGGCCTTAATTAAACCTGAAAAAAAGCTATATAAATGGGTTAGTTTGGGCCTAAAACAAAAATGAGTTCTCTTATTATATTTTGGGGTGGATTTTATAGTATCATATATTTAATTTAAGTGAGCTTATTATTATTGTGCAACTTATTTAATTCAAATAGACCTTTTTTGTTGCATTTTATTTTTTCGCTTTAGCTTACTAATAATAATAATAATAATAATAATAATAATAATAATAATAATAATAATAATAATAATAATAATAATAATAATAATAATAATAATAATAATAATAAAAGAAATAAAATAAGGTGAAAATTTAGTGACAACCGCTGCCCCTCTTTGCTTATCTCTGTGCAACAGGGATAAAACAAAGACCAAAAGGCACTAATTTTCACCGATTTTCTAATTGGCTCCATTCTCTAAATGCCCGAACGGATAAGCATATTCTATTCTCCAGACGCCCGAATAGATGAACAGATTCCATTCTCCAAATGCCCGAACGGATAGGCTGGTTCTATTCTCCTTTTGCCCGAATAGTTGAGCGAATTCCATTCTCCAAATGCCCGAACGGATAGGCTGATTCTATTATCCTTATGCTCGAATAGTTGAGCTGGGTTCCAAGCTCAAACAGATAGGCTGATTCTATTCTCCTTACGCTCGAATAGATGAGCTGTGTTCTATTCTCCCAAATGCCCGAATTGTTGAGTTGGGTTCTATTCTCCCAAATACTCAAACATGCAAATTCTTCTGAAAAACTTCATCCTCCTTATGTTTGGATGAATAAGCAAACAAACTTCGAAAAATTTCATCCTCCTTATGCTTGGATGAATAAGAAAACATACTTCAAAAGATTTCATCCTCCTTATGCTTGGATGAATAAGCAAAACCTTAAAAGATTTCATCCTCCTTATGCTTGGATGAATAAGAAAACATACTTCAAAAGATTTCATCCTCCTTATGCTTGGATGAATAAGCAAAACCTTAAAAGATTTCATCCTCCTCATGCTTGGATGAATAAGCGAACATTCTCTTTTCTCCTGAACGGATAGGTGAATCTACTAAAAAATTATCCTCCTTATGCTTGGATGAATAAGCAGGTTCTAAAGGGGTTCCATCCTCTTCATGCTAGGATGAATAAGCAGGTTCTAAAAAGGGGTTCCATCCTCCTCATGCTAGGATGAATAAGCAGGTTCTAAAAGGGATTCCATCCTCCTCATGCTCGGCTGAATAAGCGAACTCCATTCTCCTTACGCCTGAATGGATAAGTGAATCTTCTGAAAAAATCTTCATCCTCCTTATTCTTGGATGAATAAGCATGTTCTATTCTCCTTGTGCTCGAATAGATAAGCAGATTCCAAAAAGGATTTCATCCATCTTACGCTTGGATGAACAAGAGGGCTCTTTTGCTGAAAGGTCCTTCGTGTACTTGAAAAATGCGATATTCAATGTAATTATGATGTGCATGCCCCTAGGGATGCCTAAAACATGAATGTATGTCTATTTTCTTTTGCTTTTTGAATTCTTTTTCCCAGAATTAATTTTTCCGCACATTTGTTCACTCAATCCAGATAAACAGTTATACTTTTTCTCTGTATTTTTCCGACTCATGGAAACATCTGATCTTTGCTCACTTAATCCATTGATCTTGTACTCTTGGTTGGAAAGACATATTTCTTCAATTCCATTACCTCGCCATTCTCATTCTTCACATCTCTTTGCTTCGTCGAAAACATTCGATCCTTGTAGGCAAATGTCTCAAGATCTACTATCAATGTAGTTGATACATCAATGTTGAGTGAAAGGCTTCCTTGTGTGGTCTTGAAAGCTTCAAGTCTTTATATGCCCCTTATCAATCATCTTCAATGCTTCTTGCGAATTCTAAAATTCTTGCCCCTGCAAGACATCTTGAATTGCTTGCATGTGGAAGCTTGTTTCCACCTTGAATATCTTTGAATGATGTTGGCGCTTTAATATCTTCTTCTCACGCCTATTAATACTGAGGGCTTGTAGACTGCCCCAATCTGATGGAATTATTTGCTTATCAAGTGCAATTCTATTTCTTTTCATGCTTCTGAGCTTCTTCACCTTATATGTGGATCTTACTTGACAACACGACTCACTTCAAACTCTTCAACGCATGTGCTTCTTCTTACTTTTTACCTTCTCATGCAAGGCGATGCCCCCATTCAAATTGAGGTTCAATTATTTTCTGAAGTAAACATTCGTTCATGGTCTCCTACAATTGAGTTCAATACCAAGAAATCCTTTGCTTTTCATGAATCTATGTCAGCCTACTTGTAAGGTGCAAGAAAAGGCTAGAAATGATAGTTCAAAGGAAAAGTCATAGCAAACACAAGGATAGGGCTAAGTCATGGCAAACACAAGGATAGGGCTAAGTTAGATGCCCCAAAATTCAAAGCATGAATGATTCAAGAGTCCATCAACCGGATAGTGCCCCACTTTTTGGTGGCTCTCTTTTACTCACACACTCCTCAAATTTAAAATTTCCCACTTTTCTAATCTCAATCAAACATTAGAAGCTCGAGGTCCCTGAAGAAAGGTTAACTCAATTAGGCGAAATGTGTTTTGAAGACGAACTCCTTTTCTCAAATATTCATGTGTGATCCAAATGGTCTTTTAAGGCTTGTAATGTAGGTTAGGCTTGGGTTGCCAAAGAAAGGATATAAAGGCTCAAATTCATATCTTAAGAGTGATTAAACCAAGGATCAACTTTCTTGATGAAATCTCTGTTCTTCCTCTTTATTCTTTGGATCACTCTAGACTGCCCATTTTGGGTTTTCACCCTAGAGTTCATTTCCTTTACATGTCTCGTTTGAAGGATTTGTTTCAAATTTTCCTTCACTCTTCAACTTTCTTTTTTCTTCTTCTCTTCTCTTCTCTTCTCTTTTCTTTTCTTCTTTTTCTTTTCTTTCTTTTTCTTCTTTTTTATTCTTTTTCTATCCTTTTTTCTTTTTTGTTGTTTTTCCTTTTTGTGTCCTTTTCATTTACAGTTTAGGACATTCAACTTAATCTAACACGTTTCTTCCAAACAACTCTTCATTTTCTTTGCCCTCGGTGTGGGGAGTGATCCTTGGTTAGGGTTAAATCACAAGAAAATTAATATCAGGCTCAAAGGGGGACAACAAATGGATTTTTCTTATTCGTGAAGGGAAATGAAGGAATGCCAAATGTCATTTCACACACAAATACCATCGAAGAAAAGTAATCTTCAGTTGGTAGATGTTTTAGAGCTATCACTTCATTCAAGGACCCTAACAACAATGTCTGAGAGGAAAATTCACTCAAATATGTGTACTAAACCTGAACTCACTTTTTTGCCCCTCTGTGTATTAAACCTGAACTCACATTTTTGCCCCTCTATCTGTGTATTAAAGAGAAATCTGATGAAAACAAATGGTAAAATCAGCTCCTTAAAGATTTAAAGTTTCAATCCTTTACAAAACAGTCACTAGTCAACTTTTGCAAAATCTGCATTTTGGTTATTGTACCAAAATGTAATATTTCCAAATCTTCTTTTGTAAAATTGTTTTCACCATAGTCATTTATATAATAAATGAGGATTTTTAGATATTTTTCCATATTTTTAAAACATCCCGAACTAGGTGTTCCCTAAACCAACCTCAAGGGTTTGAACCGTTCCCGACCGGCTAGATTCAACGTCTAAAACATCTAGGCCCAAAATCAGGGCGTTACAAATCTCCCCCACTTAAGAAATTTCGACCTCGAAATTTACCTAGTGGAAAGAGGTAAGGAAACTGCTTCTTCATGTAATCCTTCCTTTCCCACGTGGCTTCCTCAACACCACGATGTCTCCACAAGACCTTGACCAACTCGATGGTCTTACCTCGGAGAACCTTGCTATCCGTATCCAGAATCTCAACGGGCTCCTCATCATACGTCAAGTCTAGATTCAGCTCAACCTCTTTTACAGGCATAACATGCGACGGATCCGATATATACCTCCGAAGCATGGATACATGGAACACATTATGTATCTTCTCTAACTCTGAAGGTAGTTTCAACTTGTAAGCAATAGGACCCACACGTTCTATCACCTCATATGGTCCAATGAACCTCGGACTCAATTTGCCCTTCCGACCAAATCTCATCACCTTCTTCCAAGGTGAAACTTTCAGAAACACATGTTCGCCAACTGCGAACTCTATCTCCTTACTATTTAAATCCGCGTAAGACTTTTGCCGGTCCGATGCTACCTTCAAACGCTCACAAATGAGCTTCACCTTCTCGGTGGTTCCTTTCAACAAAGCTGGCATCGAAATCAACTTTTGTCCCGTTTCAGCCCAACAAAGGGGAGTCCTACACTTCCTCCCGTACAAAGCCTCGTACGGTGCCATTTGAATGCTTGTCTGATAACTATTATTATAAGAAAACTCAATCAAAGGCAAGTGCTTCTCCCAAGATCCTTGAAACTCAATAACGCAACACCTCAACATATCCTCAAGCACTTGGATAACACGCTCTAACTGTCCATCCGTCTATAGATGATAAGAAGTACTGAAATTCAACCGCATATCCAAGGCTTGATGCAAACATACCCAAAACCTCGATATAAACCTCAAATCTCTATTTGATACTATAGATTTCGGCACCCCGTGGAAACGCACAATTTCAGTAATGTACAACTCAGCTAACTTATCCAAGGTATACATATTATGCACAGGCAAGAAATGTGCACACTTCGTAAGGCGATCCACAATCACCCAAACATAATTCTTATTCGATGGCGAAAAAGGCAAACCAAACATGAAGTCCTTGATAATCCTCTCCCACTTTCATCCTGGGATTCTCAACGGTGGCAACAACCCAGAAGGAACCTGATGTTCAGCCTTAACCCGCTGACAAACCATAAATTTGCTAACGAACTCAGTAACATCTTTCTTCAATCTCACCCAGTAGTACTCATCTTTCAAATCACGGTGCATTTTCGTACTACCAGGGTGCATAGAGAAAGAACTACTATGAGCTTCATTCAGAATAGTGCGCCTCAACTCCACATCATTCGGCACCTCTATCTGACTCCCAAAAGATAGGACACCATCATCACTGAAAATAAAGTCCGAAGGCCTACCTTCTGCAATATCCTGAACGTGAGGTACAAGAGAATCATCAAGCAACTGCTTATCCTTGATTAACTAAACCAAAGATCGCTTCACTTGCAACTAAACAACAAGGCGACCATCTCGCGATATGCTCAGACAAGAAAACATCGCCCTCAACTCCACCACCACTTTCCTGCTCAAAGCATCGACCACAACATTGGCCTTTCCCGGGTGATACTCGATCGTTAGGTCATAATCCTTAAGCAACTCCACCCAACGTCGTTGCCTGAGGTTCAATTCCTTCTGAGACATAAGATACTTCAAACTCTTGTGATCCGTTTACACAGTACACTTCTCACCATATAGTTAATGTCTCTAAATCTTTAAAGCGAACACCACTGCCGCTAACTCAATATCATGCATGGGATAGTTACGCTCATGCATCTTCAACTGTCGCGATGCATAAGCTACTACCTTACCTTCTTGCATCAACACACACACAAAAACCAACATAGGATGCGTCACTATACACCATAAACTCTTTTCCAGATTCAGGTTGAATCAAGATAGGAGCTTGCGTCAAAGCTTCCTTTAGCTTCTCAAAGGCTTGCTGTCTCGCTTCCGTCCACTCAAACTTAACATCCTTCTGCAATAACTTCGTCAAAGGAGCAGCAATCTTAGAAAATCCATCTACAAACCTTCGGTAGTTGTAACCCCCTTAGCCCGGCCTAGACGCCTGACCCGAACTACGAAGATTACACGGGGAAAACCAAAGTCAACTCGTTAAAGTCAACCTTGATTAACGACCCTTTTTTTCTTTTAAACTTTTCTAGATGCACATTATTAACCTAAGTGAATGACAAAGTAGCTTAGCGGAAGCGACACAGCGAACGGAGTTCAATTAGGGGTTTAATTGCATACGATCGTCATTTAGGGACTAATTTGTAAATTTCCAAAATTATGAGGACTTAACATGATTTAACGCTACCAAACCAAAATTAAACTTATTTTATTCCAACATGCCATATTTCATCTTAAACAGATCAACCAAACTCATTTAATTAAGCATATAAGATTCAGGGACTAAAACATAAGAAACAGAAACCTGAAGCAATTCAAATTCAAGCTCAACGGTTAGGTATTTTGAAACCCAAGGCCCTGTATCGGAACGAATGTTTCGAAACTAGGTTGACCGTTTCGATACTCGGGTGTGTTCCGAAACCCGTATCGAAACACCTATTTCTAGTAGCTAAAACGTTCTGGAACGTTCCTACCCGTTCCGAAACCTTATGGCCATTTCAGGCCTCTGTTCTGAAACATGTATGGGCGTTCCGATACGCCTTGCCCTGCAACAGCATATTTTTCTAGTTTTTCACTCCTAAACACCCCCGAAGGCATTCCAATTCATGCCACAACATACATACATCATGTTTAGGCATCAAAGACTAGCATTGTAAAATACAAGCTAGGACATAGCATCATTCGAGCAAGCATTGGTTCTAAAGGCATGCTTCCTAGACTTTAAAACCAAACTAAAGCTAAAAGCCACATTCATGCATCAATAAAACTTCAAAGGCCATTTATACCTCAATAATACCAAACCAAATATGAACAAAGTATTAATAATGTAACCCCCTCGTCCCGGTTCGGGCGACCGACCGGTCCGAGTGGGTCACACGGGGAAAACCGTGGCAAAACCCGTTAAGGCTCCATTTCGGTTAACGACCCTAGAAAACTTCTTTTAATTATTATCTTGTCTAGATGCTTTAATACATCCTATGTGAAAAGACGACAGTGGAAGTAACAAAGTGAGGCGAAACAAACAAGCAATTTAAAACAACCCATTTTAGATTATAAAGCAGACCGCATCGATACGCTCGAAGAGGGTATCGATATGCCTTTACTAGGTCAACTGACCAAAGTCAACTCGAGGAGACCGTTTCGGTACACTGGTTGACCGTACCGATACGCCCTCAATAGTCAACTTCTCGTGGTCAAAGCTATGAAGACCGTACCGATACACCTAAGCCCGTACCGATACCCTCAATTTCTCGTCAAAATCTCATATTTCCAGTAGCAAAAATGGTATCGGTACGCCTTCTCGAGTATCGATACGCTTGGCCTGAAACAAGAAGGCTGTATCGATACGGGTCCAACTGTATCGATACCCCTGACTCAATCACACAGGTTTTAGCTGGTTAAGGCACAAAGACTGCCTCAAGACACCAACTAGGACCTCCAAAAATGCATGCATAAACTCTAGAGGCATTCATCCTACTACAAACATGTTCCTTACACAACATACATGAAAAGGCCATACATTTTAAGGAATCTAGCATTCACCAAAAAACACATACATTGCATATCAAGGTTTCATGCCTTAGAACAAAACATACACAAAAGCATAAGATAAGGGCACAAGGCCAACATACATAGCATAAGCAAGCCACAACAAAACATCAAGATACTAAAGGAGTCTAAACAAGCTTCTTAGCACAAGCAAAATACTCAAATCCCCATTGCTTATCTATTACATCTTTAGCTTTAAAAGTTCATACTTGATGATAGCAAAAAGCACACTTGAAGGCCATTCTCCTTGCACAAGCAACCCACGAACTAAGGATATGCATTGACGAACAAAAGAGAGCGTAAGCGTAAAGCTTAGTGAGGGTAAGCTCATAAAACAAACCTTGACAATGCATGGTCCAAGCACGAGCAACAAAACCAAGGATGAATGTATGTTTCCTTACCTTCGGAACCACATAAATCAAACATATAAAATGCATGAACATAACCATAAATTATCATGCCATGCTCAACATGTCCACAATACAACCATATGAAAATCACATTTACCAAACCGCATTGGCACCTAGCTATGACCCGAATACGCGGATAACAACTATTGGAACTCACATCCAACAACTCAACCATTAAATTACCTTACAGTGGGATTACACTCATCACCGTTTCACGCGGAGGGGATTCCACTCATCCTCACGCCCCGTCGATGGGATTCCACTCATCACCGACTAAAATATAAAAGTAGATTTCTGGGCGTACCCGTACTCCATCTTGGTGACTACCATCACCAAGACCACGCACGCATTTCGACACTCGTGTGCACACTAACATCCTAATGATCGATCATTTGTACCCAAGCATACTAGTGCCAATACTAACTCATTTCATAGCTCAACCTCACAACATTCTTACCAATTTTCGTGCTTAGCACGTACTCACCATGATCCACCATCATGCACAAACTACATTCCAACAATCATGCATGTCACAATGCATAAAACATCATGCCTCAGCACACATGTATATCACAATATACATAACAACATCAACCACATAAATATAGAACAAGAGGCATAATCACACAACATTCAAAGTTCAACCATAGTCTTCTAAGCTAAAGCTTGGAATTAGACTACCAATCTAATCCCAAATCTAGGTGGGTTTACCAAGCCCGACCTAGGTCTATGTGCTCGAACCAAACATTATGAAAACCAATTTAAAACCGAAGAACCACTCACTGACTACTCCAAGCTCAGCAAACTCTAACCGATCAAACTTCCAAGCTTCCCGGATTGATCCCCGAAGATTCTCCAACACCAAAACCCGATGCTAGTCAATCAAAGCCAACAAAACAAACACAAATCAGCCCACAAATCACTGTAGCAACCTCGGAGCACAAAACAAGCATTTAGCCAACTAAGAACACCCTTAAACATATATTTTCGAGCAACCCATTTGCACAGCTAAAAACCATTGATTCCAACACATTTTTCACTCTCATAAGCTTCCAAAATAGCCCTCAACCAACACTTAAACATCAGCCCTTAAATTCTCATCTGAAACAGCCCCAAAACCAATTCTAAACCCCTCTAAAACCCCCCAACAAACCCAAATCCGAAAATCATTATAACACCATTCAAAATTTAGATATGTTGGACCATTTTGGTTACTAAACACTTATCTAACTTCAAAGAATCAAAGTCTTGATCAAAAGTCAGTAAAGTTTGGATTTTTATTCTTTAAACTCAAAAACTCAAAATACAAAACAATGGGTTTCATTGAAAACTAAGAACATGGAGAGAAAGAGGAAGATAAGGACAACTCAAAAACATAATTACCTTTCAACAATCTTCAAAGATGAAGCAAGGAGGTGATGGAATAGTAAACTTCCATGGAGAGAAAAAGGGTGTCGTTGGTTTGAAAGTGGGTGGGGAAGAAGATGATGATAAAATGTATTTTTATTATTTTATTTTAAAAGCCAAAAGTCCTTTTTACCCATAATGAAATGGAATATTCACAAGAGTTTGTAGTCCATGGCTATTTGGGATTGACTTAAAATATGTCTAACACAATTAATTATTTTGAAACCAAAAACCTGGAACATTATTTTAATTATATAATTCACCCGACCCCCAAACCTGGGTGTTATAACTCTCCCCCACTTAAGGAATTTTATCCCGGAAATTACCTGACGGAAACAAGTACGGAAACTGCTCAAGTGTAACCCCCTTAACCCGGCCTAGACGGTTGACCCGAATTAAGAAAGTCACACGGGGAAAACCAAAGTCAACCCGAAAGTCAACCTTGATTATCGACCCTTTTTTTCTTTTAAAAACTTATCTAGATGCACATTAACCCTAAAAATGATCATACAAACGACATACTAAAAGATCATAAACATCAGAGATCAAACAAGGACCCAATTGAACAATTTACAACTTTAGGGACCAAATTGTAAATTCTGATCAATATGAGGACTTAGCCCAAATTAAAGTTACCATCTTAAAATTAATCGTGTCTCATGCATCTCAGCCAAATTTCAGCTCAAAAGGACATTCCAAACTCATACAATTGCACATACAAGATTCAGGACCAAAATGTAAACAATCTGAAACATATAACTGCCACTGTCAGCCCCCAACGGTCAGCCGTTCCGAAACGGGGGACAGCCCGTTTCGAAACTCGGGGCCGTTCCGCAACGCGTACCGGAACGGGATCGGGCAGTAGCATATCCGTTCCGGAACGGTGTTGCCCGTTTCGAACGCCTGGGCTGCTTCGAGGCACCCGTTCCGAAACGGCAGGCACTGTTCCGAAACGGCCTGCACAAAATGCAGAATTTTACCTACTTTAACATGCAATTGACCAACCAATCATGCTCCAAATGCCACCAAACTTTACCAGCATGCAATTCATCATACAAGAGACATGTTTGCATCAACCAATCAACATATTAGCATCACATATGAAAAGCCCCAAATCTAATGGCATGCTTCCTACACAAGCAACTATTCAAGCATAAAACCTCCAATCCATACATGTAAAGGCCAATTACAAAACCAGCATTATCAGCGACATTAAACATACTCAAGGAGTCCAAAACATCTCCAAACAACATTCACAAAGGTCCCCCATTGCCATACACCAAAAGCTAAATGTGTTCGATAAAACCTTTCCATACTTGAGCTTAGTTTTCCCTTGGTTGCTTGCCTTCCTTGCTGCCCTCAAATCACCTTAATGTTCTGCATTATTGGTTTAAGAAAACGAAAGAGAGCGTAAGCAAAAGCTTAGTGAGGAAAGCTCCTTAAAACCACACAATAATGCATTTATAAAACTCATTCATAAATCATGCTTCAAGATACACTTTAACATGCTCACAAGCAAACTTTAAACAAGCATCTCATGCTTCATATCATTACATGTCATATTGGCCACAAGTGATACATTTCATCTTTTAAAAAAAACAAGATCAACATAAGACTCACACATGGACTTTTAAACACCATTGTGATCTTATAATTTCCAAGAACCACACAAGGACTTTTAACCACCTTTGTGTTCTTCCCAAGGACTTTTAAACACCTTGGCCCCAAGGACTTTTAAACACCTTGGCCCATGGACTTTTAAAAACCATGGCAAGGACCACACAAGGACTTTTAACCACCTTTGTGTCCTTAACAAGAACCATCCAAGGACTTTTAACCACCTTGATGTTCTTAAGTAACAAGGCTCACTCAAGGACTTTTAACCACCTTAGTGACCTTAGCAAGAATCATCCAAGGACTTTTAACCACCTTGATGTTCTTAAGTAACATGGCTCACTCAATGACTTTTAACCACCTTGGTGACCTTAACCTTTTTCAAAACATCACTTGCCAATATACATCATTTCATCATTAAGTCCACTGTTTTAAAGCATTAAACCAAGCCATATTCATCATGCATTTCAAAGCATCAAACTACATTTAATCAATGTTCAAAAACAAGGAACTCTTACCTTGAGCTTCCTTCAACATATGGCTTACAAAATCAGCAATAACCATGCTAAATCATGCTTTCAAAACAGAATTTAAAACATGCAATAAACCACATTGCACAACAACCAAACCATGGCCACCACTAGAGAGTATTTCCGAAAACTTACACTTGAGCTTAGCAAAGTTGTTTAGACTTAAACTAAGCTCCCAAGACATTGGTTTCAAAGCCGAAAACCCAATTTCACTCACCGATTCCACTTTGCCTCTTGTCGAAGCACCAATCAAGCCTCCGGATCACCACCACTTGGATCCAAAGATGACTCCCCTGTTTTAACACATCAAAACAGTAGATTAATGCATCATCATGCATTAATATCCTCAATGAAAGCACCTAAACTCGCTGCTCTCATCCCCACTCCATTTTCGGCCACCAAACACAACCGAAAATGCATCCAAACCACTTCTCAACAAAGCCCAGCCATTAACCATCAAAACCTAACATCCTTTAACATCATTTAACATCTAAAAAGAACCTAATAACATCCTTATACCTCCAGCAACACCAGATCCACAAGATCACCTCAAAAACAATCAAGAATCACAAGCTAAACTTAGGAAACCCAACCTATCCGGGATTGCATCAATCAAAACTCAATTCCTTATCAATTTAGAGTTCAAATAACATCAAAAACACATCTCCAATCACAGATTTAACAGATCAAACGAAAATCATCAAAAATCACCAAATCTTGCATTATAAGCCAAGATCCATTTCACAACTTAAAAGCCTTTAATAAAACATCAATTAAGGATTGAAAACTTAGGAATTTCAGTAAAGAACTGATAGTTTAGAGGAGAAGGACGTTCTTACCTCCAAACTTGAGTTTCTCCTCTTTTTGGAATCAAAAACCTTGATGAATCAAGTAGCAAATGATGAGGTTTTGTAGATATGATGATTAGGAA
The DNA here is from genome assembly GCA_030270665.1 of Hibiscus trionum. Taxonomy (NCBI): domain Eukaryota; kingdom Viridiplantae; phylum Streptophyta; class Magnoliopsida; order Malvales; family Malvaceae; genus Hibiscus; species Hibiscus trionum. The sequence continues at coordinate 20,029,992 of BSYR01000057.1, read as the reverse complement.
TCAAAAGAGAGTTGAAAGGAGAGATTTAGGTGAGAAAATCAGAAACAATTCTCTGGAAAGAAAGTGTTTGGGTTGAGAGAAAATGAGAGAAAAGAAAATAGGAAGTTAGTTATCAAAATGGCCAAAATGGCTTTCCCTCCTCTTTTGATATGTTTTAAAATCAGAATATAGCTTAAAATATCTTAGAAAAATCTGGAGAAACTACTTTTGGAATAATAGCTCCTTAAAGATTCAAAGTTTCAACCCTTTCTAAAACAGTCACAAAACTTTCAAAAATTACATTTTGGTCACTAGCCAAAATGTCACCCTTCCAAAACTCATTTTCCAAAATTGATTTCACAGTTCACTTATATATATTAAAAGATGATTTTAGAACATTTTTCCATAATTTTAATGCAACCCAAACTAGGCTTTTCTAAATTCACCCTTTTAGATTCGAACAACACTTTGACCAAACCGGTCAACGCCCAAAACTTCTAAGCCCAAAACCGGGGCGTTACATCAAGCATATCAGCTTTCCTCTCCCACGTGGCCTCTTCCACACCTCTATGTCGCCACAACACATTGACCAACTCTATGGTCTTTCCACGCAACACCTTGCTATCCGAAGCAAGTATCTCAACCAGTTCTTCATTGTAAGACAAATCTGGATTCAGTTCTATCTCCTCAACGGGCATAACATGAGATGGATCTGACCTATATCTCCTAAGCATCGACACATGGAAAACATCGTGGATCTTCTCTAACTTTGAAGGCAATCTCAAACGGTAAGCTACTGGGCCAATCCGCTCAACTACCTCATACGGATCGATAAACCTCGGACTCAACTTGCCTTTCCGGCCAAATCGCATTACCTTCTTCCACGGAGACACTTTCAGAAACACTTTCTCACCCACTGAAAACTCAATCTCTTTTCTCTTCAAATCTGCGTAAGATTTCTGACGATCGGAAGCTGCTTTCAAACGGTCACAAATCAACTTCATTTTATCGGTAGTCCCCTTAAGCAAATCTGGCATAGGTAACAACTTTTGACCCGTTTCGGCCCAACAGATCGAAGTCCTACATCGCCTACCATACAATGCCTCATAAGGAGCCATCTGGATACTAGCCTGATAACTGTTGTTGTAAGCAAACTCGACTAAGGGTAAATGCTTCTCCCAAGAACCCTGGAAATCAATCACACAACAACGGAGCATATCCTCTAATACATGTATCACTCGCTCTGATTGACCATCTGACTGCGAATGATATGAAGTACTGAAATGCAAACGACTACCTAGGGCATTATGCAAACAACTCCAGAACCTCGCTGTGAATCTCAGATCTTTGTCTGATACAATAGACTTCGGAACTCCATGCAACCTCACAATCTCGCGGATGTACAAATCTGCCAACTTGTCTAAAGAATCTGTGGTGTTCACTGCTAAGAAATGAGCACACTTAGTGAATCTATCAAATATGACCCAGACAGAATTCTTCTTCGAAGGAGACAACGACAACCCTGACACAAAGTCCATAGTGATTCTTTCCCATTTCCATTCCGGAATTTTCAAAGGCTGTAACAAACTTAAAGGAACTTGATGTTCTGCCTTTACCTTCTGACAAACCATGCAACGACTCACAAACTCGGCTACATCCTTCTTCAAACCAACCAAGAAATAATCACTCTTCATATCTCGGTACATCTTAGTACTTCCCGGATGCATAGAAAAAGGACTCGAATGTGCTTCGCTCAGAATCATACGTCTCAACTCAACATCTTTAGGTACTACAACTCTGTCTCTGAAACACAAAACATTCTTTCTTGGGTCACGTTGGTACGCCCCGTGGCGCAGCGGAAAAATTAATCCAACGTAATCCAGCCAGGATCCATGTACAGGAACAAATCCGGGGTGAAAAGATGAAGAGTTACCTTTTAAAACTCTGGAAACTGGAAAACCGACGGTATGTCGGAATAACCACGTAAAGTAAATCGGAATCGTCACAGGTTCGCAACAACCTCTACGGAGTCCACCCGAACAAAACAAACAAAGTTTCTGCATCCCTAACACTTAGGGATAAATTTTGACAGGTTTGAACACCTTCAAGGGAGAAGTCGAAATCCCTCTAGGGATTCCTGAGGGAGTCTGAAATCGACCAGGGGTTCTACCGGGACTTGGATTCGAACTAGGAAATCACCAGGAATTTGCCATGGGGCAAGAGGAACACCAGAAAAATATCGAACAGCTTCTCAGAAGAAATCTGGGACTTGTCGAAAATTCCAGAGGGGAATTCTAGGGATATGTCGAAATTTGCAAGGAGGAATAGGGATGATTTGGTTGCTAGCCTGTAACGCCCCGGTTTTGGGCTCAGAAGTTTTGGGCATTGACCGGTTCGGTCAAAGTGCTGATCGAATATATAAGAGTGAATTTAGGAAAGCCTAGTTCGGGTTGCATTAAAAATATGGAAAAATGTCCTAAAATCATCTTTTAATATAATTAAGTGAACTGTGAAATCAATTTTGGAAAATGAGGTTCGTAAGGTTGACATTTTGGTTAGTGACCAAAATGTAATTTTTGAAAGTTCGGTGACAGTTTTATAAAGGATTGAAACTTTGAATCTTTAAGGAGCTAATATTCCAAAAAGAGTTTCTCCAGATTTTTCTAAGATATTTTAAGGCTTTATTCTGATTTTAAAGTTTATGAAATGTGGAGGGAAATCATTTTATAACTAACTTTTCTATTTTCTCTCAATTTTCCTTTTCTCTCATTTTCTCTCAACCCAAACACATTCTCCAGATTTTCTTCTTTGATTTTGTCAATCTAAATCACTCATTTCAACTCTCATTTGATTCCTAATCATCTCATCAACAAAACCTCTCAATTTGCAAGTTGTTTCATCAAGCTTTTTGGCTCTAAAAATGAGAAACTCAAGTTTGGAGGTAAGAACGTCCTTCTCCTCTGAACTTCAAGTTCTTTATTGAAATTCCCAAGTTCTCAATCCTTGATTTATGATTTGTTAAAGGCTTTTCAATTGAAATCTTGATTTTGGCTAAAATGCAAGATTTGGTGATTTTGGTGGAATTTTCGTATGATCTGTTTAAGCAGGGTTTTGAAGTGTCAAAATGATGTTAAATGAATGCTAAATTGATTAGAAGTTGAGGTTTAATTAATGCAATCCCGGATAGGTTGAATTTCCTAAGTTTTGCTTGAGTTTTTGGTTGTTTTTGGAGTGTTTTGGTGATCTGTTATACCTGGAGGTATAAGGACGTGTTTGTGATTATTTTGGATGTTAATTGATGTTCAAAAGTGGTTAGAAGTGATGGATCTTGGCTGGGTTAAGTTTTGGAAGTGTTTGGAGGTGATTTCGGTTGTGTTTGGTAGCCGAATTGTTGGATTTGTGATGAGCAGCGAGTTGTGTTGTGTTGCTGGTGTTTTTAATGCATAATGATGCATTGATCTTCTGTTGTTGTGTGCTTGAAACAGGGGAGTTTGATCCGTGAGCTTTAGAGGTGTTGCGGAAGGTTTCGGATGCTTGGAAGGCTTGTTGGCTAGCCTTGTTTTGGTTATCGGTGAGTGAAGTTGGGTTTTCAGCTTTTAAACCAAGGTTTGAAGGTTTTTGGGAGCTTAGTGTAAGTCTAAACAACTTTGCTAAGCTCAAGAGTAAGTGAATGGATTTTCGCTCTTGAATTATGATTGTGAAATTGGCTTTTAAGCAATTGTGGTTGATGATTGAAATGCATGTGTTTTGCATGGTTTAAATCTGTTTTGAAAGCATATTTTAGCATGGTTTAATGCTGGTTTTGAAAGCCATATGTGAAGGATGCTCAAGGTAAGAGATCCTTGGTTTTATACATTGAAAATGTGGTTTTGATGCATGGTGTTGCATGTTGTTCAATGGCTTTGTTTAATGCTTTAAAACAGTGAATTAATGTTGGTAAATGATGGTTTTTGCATTATGGTTATGCATGTGAAACATTGGACTAATGTGGTAAGGTGGTTATATTGGCAAGTGATGTAAGTGGTTCTTGATTCTTTGATCGGATATAGTTAGCCAGCTATAGGATTGGGTGCACCGTGAATTAAGTCGCCTTGGAGGTGGAATGGTCAAGAGTGGACCGGTAAACTCCCTTCAAGTATCCTAACGAGATGGTTGAGGTCATAATGGAGGTGTTGCCCATTCGAGGACCTTGGTTGAGCAAAGGTTATATGGTGTTTAAAAGTCCATATGTGGGAACCTTGTGCTTGTTGAGATCACAATGGCGGTGTTAAGTCCATGTGTGGATCTTGTGTAGGGTGTCCCGGATCTCGTTAGTGATGTTATACAACTACCAATCGGTGAATGCAAAGGTTGTATGGTGTTTGAAAGTCCATACATGGGAACCTTGTGCATGTCAAGGTTGTATGGTGTTTGAAAGTCCATACATGGGAACCTTGGGGAAAAGTTGAGGTTGTATGGTGTTTGAAAGTCCATACATGGGAACCTCGGGAAAGCTAAGGTTGTATGGTGTTTAAAAGTCCATACATGGGAACCTTAGGATGTTGAGGTCAAATGGTGTTTAAAAGTCCATTTGGGAGACCTTGGATTGGTAGGGTGTATGGAGCGTAGGGACAACGCTCGGAATCCGCGTATCCGATTGGGTGTTGAGTTGAAAAGTGAATGTGGTTGATCACTTGAAGGCCAATATGATGTTCTTGATTGTGATGAAGCATGGGATGCTTGAAATGATGCATAATTGCATATGAAGCATGAGATGCTTGAAAAGATGCATGGTTGCATGGAAAGTGTATAATGCTTGTGAATGCATGTTTACTTGTTAAGTTGAACAAGTGTTGATTATCATTTGGAAAATGATGCATGTGAGCATGAAATATCTTTAGTGCATTGGAGTCTTGTTAAGACTTGTTTTTAAAGGCATGTGATGATGATGTTGTGGTTCATATATGTTGCCTTTGGTTTAATGCATGTGTTGGTTGGTTTGTGAAATGGTTTTAAAAGATTCTTGCTTGAATTGGCTTTCAAGTTTAAGAAAGGTATGTTGTGAAATGGGAGTGTTTTCCAAGGTTTTGTTTTAGCTTGCATATGGTGTTTATGCATGGTTTGGCTAAATGGATGATTTTGTAAGTTGTGCTTTGAAAAGGTTTTCTTAGCATGCTAAGCTAAGGGTTGGTTTTCATGTATGTGCAATGCATGGTTTTGAGCTTGTTGTTGAAAAGGGGTTTTCAAACATGGCTTTGGTAAACAAATCGAGTTTGTTTTAAAAGTGATTTATGACCCGCTGCATTGATGGTGTTTTGGTTTTGAGCTACCTCACTAAGCATTATGTGCTTACGCTCCTTTTTGTCCGTCAATGCAGATTCTTGAAGTTTGGACAGCAAGGAGCAAGGGATTCAAGGTGGACTCCACTTGAGATGTATGTCTCGGTGAATAGTTATAGTTAATAAAGGCAATGGGGTAGAATCTCTCGGGTTTTTGTGTATGTGTTCGTTTATGTTTGGACAAGGATGTTTTTATGTTGATGATGTTGTTGGATCATGTTTCGGTTTTAATGAGATTGATTTGGAAGGTTTGTGCCTAAATGGTTGCTTGTGTAGGAAGTATGCCTTTAGAATTGGGGCTTTTCATGTATGATGTTATATTGATGAATTGTTGATGCAAGTATGTCCCATTTATGTTGAGTTTCATGTTGGTAAAGTTTGGAGGCTTTAGGAGTATGTTTGGATGGCCAATTATGTGTTTGAGTGAGCAAAATGCAGCAATCTGGGCAAGGCGTTTCGGAACAGTTGACACCGTTTCGGAACGGGTGCCCTGCATAAACCCAGGCGTCCGAAACGGGTGCCACCGTTCCAGAACGGGTTGGCTACTGCCAGTTCCCCGTTGCGGTACGCGTTGCGGAACGGCCCCGTGTTTCGAAACGGGCTCTGCCTGTTTCGGAACGGGTGACCGTTGGGGACTGACATGGGCGGTTAAATGTTTCAGAATGTTTGCATTTTGGTCCTGAAACTTGTTTGTGCAATTGTATGAGTTTGGGTTGTCCGTTTGAGCTGAAATTTGGCAGAGAAGCATGAAACATGATTAATTTTAAGTTGGTAACTTAAAATCTGGTTAAGTCCTTAAGGTTTTCAGAATTTACAATTTGGTCCCTAAAGTTGTAAATTGTTCAATTGGGTCCCTGTTTGATCTCTGATGTTTGTGGTCTTTGAGTATGATGTTTGTGTGATCACATCTAGGGTTAATGAGCATCTAGACAAGATTAAAAAGGAAAAAAAGGGTCGTTAATCAAGGTTGACTTTCGGGTTGACTTTGGTTTTCCCCGTGTAATCTTCTTAATTCGGGTCAACCGTCTAGGCCGGGTTAAGGGGGTTACATTTGGTGGTATTAGAGCTGAGTTGAGAATGCTTGGGGAAAACGGTAAGTTGTTGTGATGTGTGTTGATGTTTACCTTGTTGTGTGGATGAATGTTGGTTGAATGTTGGTTGAAACACGTGTTTCTGGGCATGATGCTGATGTTTCTGAGCAAATTGTTGATGTTTCTGATCAAGTTGCTGATGTTTTCGAGCATGCTTTGTGTTTATGAATCATTGTTGAATTAATGTGGATATGTGCTGATGTTGTGAGCTGGTGTTATGCTTGATGATTGTGTAATGTGTATGTTATGTTGATAATATGCTGATGCAAATGGATGCTGTTGGATGTAAGCATGATCGAGTATGTTGATTGATATGCTTGATGTTGTGATGTCCATGTTGTGTTGACTGTTATGTCATGTAAAGGGGAGGATTCGGGATACCCATTGCCTTATTAATATAGCTATTGTGTTATTTTGGAGTTGGAGTTTGAATCCTTGCTTAATGCTGGTCTAACTGGTTTGTTTGTTTATTGTGATTGTATGTTTGTTGTTGTTAGTAGTATGGCTAAGTTGATGAAAGAATGGCAGTTGGGTGAGATGGTTGCTGCCTTGGGGCAGGTTGTTAAGGCGTGGAATTCACCCTTTGGTAGAGGTGTTTTGTCTCAGCTTTCTGTGCCTGGGGTTGAGGTGATAAGGCAAGGGAAAGAAGCTGGTTCTGTGGTGAAGAGTTCATCATCTGATGTTCAGGAGGTGTTGGGAACATCTCAGGCTGTGGTAAAGGTAAAGTCAGTGGATGTGCTGGCTGTGGGATGTGTGGGTTTGCCGAAGCAGCGTTTGCTTGATTTGGGTGCTGTGGAATATCATGGTTCTACACCGGAGATGTTTGAGGCCTGGTTGGCCAGTGTGGTTCTGATCTTGGATCAGGAAGGCTGTGATCTTGCTTGTAAGCTGGGGAGTGTTGTTTCTTTGATGTTGGAGGATGCCTGTGTCTGGTGGACATCTGTGGCTGTGGCGTCACATATTCCTGATATTGATTGGGATTTCTTTGTATCTGCCTTTTATGAATGGTATCTTGGAGGGAAGTTTCCAAGGGTTGAGCAATGTGACGGTGGTGTTGTTGTAGAGCAAGTGTTGCTTGGGCAAGGAGTGGAAGTTCAGCCACCGGTGTGTGACCGTTGTGAAAGGCGCCATGTTGGAGGTTGTTGGGGCGCGGGTGCTTGCTGGAACTGTGGTTCCAAAGTGCATGTTAAGCGTGATTGTCCTCTTGGAGTGAAGTCAGCTTTGGTGTTAGCCAAAGGGTCTCAGAAAGGTCGTGGGCACGGCCGAGGCAAGGTTCAGAAGTGGCAGAAAGAGCAGAAAGTTGTGAAGAGTGTGGGAAAGGAGAATTGCTGGAAATGTGGGTCTGCTGGACACATGAGACGTGATTGTTTGATGTTGGCTCGGAACAGCCAAGGTCCCTTACCGCAAGGAGTTGGTGGTGACCCTGGTGTGTTAGTTGGTGCTGCAGTGGTGCGGCAGAAGGATGATGGTTCCGCGAGGAAGAGAGTTCGTCTGATGAAGCTTCAGGGTGGTGTTGTGCTTTCAGGTAACCTTGTTTAGTAATCTTTGCTCTAGTTACCTTAGTTTGGTTTCTGTTGGTTTTCCTTGCGTGGTAAGTTTAGTCTTGTTGCTAGTTGTTGGGGTAATAGTTGTAGTTTGGAAACATCTTTGGTGTGAAGAGGCTTAGGTGAGAATCTTGTGGTTAATGATTGTTGGTATGATGGAGTTAGATAAGTTAGAAGTGAGGTAGGAGGTTGTTCTTAGACGGATTTGAGGATGTTATTGGAGGGTGTGAACTGGCATTCATGCACAGTTAAAATCATTGTTATATGCTATATTATATATGTTGGTCCATGCATACATGTGGCATGACATTAGAGGTTTTGCATACATGTACATCAGGCATTGATAGGGCATGTTGGTGATCATGCATACGATGTTCACACTCGCTAATAACTAATCGAATCTGTTAGAGTGGTGGTTGGGTTAGGTTGGATGATGGGTTTTTAGAGGTTGTTTTGGTGCTGGGTGAGAGTTAGACGTAATGGAGTATATTAGGCTAGTTGCTAGTAATAGTGAGAGTGGTATGGTCTGATGGTAGAAGGATAGTGTTTGTTGCTTAAAGAGAGTTTAGTGGTTTGGATAGCTAAGTGGAAGGGGTAGCACCTTGATGCTAAGTGATGTTGTAGTTTAACGGTTGTGTTTCCAGGTGCTGGGGTAGCTTAGCATTTGGGTTGTTGTGGAAGGGTTGTGTTTGTAAGTGCTGGTTCTTAGCAACCTTTGAGGAGTTGAGGAGTTGGTATGTATGGTAGGTTGGGCGATGTCCTGGTAAGACAAGTGTTATGGTTGAAGTTTGAAGTGGAAGGGTTATGAAAGATCGAAGGCTTTTGTTGGTTATTTGGGTTCTTGTAAGAAGTGGTTGGCTGGTTGTGTGTATGTGAATTTCTTTTGAGGTCAGCTGGTGGTGTATGGAACAGCTGGCGGAGTCGAGTTGGGGTTGTGATGTGATTTTTGGAATCTGGGTGAGTGATCCTGGTGAGATGTTGTGGTAATGTTAGCAACAATTGTGAGGGTTTATCAGCATTCGTTGAGGAGTTTGGGTAAGCAGTTGATGTTTAAGGATTTTTGCTTGTTGGGAAATTCTTGGAAGAGGTTTGGGAGTTTGCAAGAGTTTTAGAAGCAGAGAAGGTTGAGTAGTGGCTTAATTGGATTGGTTGTTGTCTCTGTGTAAACAGGTCTTGGGAGTTGTGTGTTGCAGTGATGTGTGCTGTAAGAGCTGAAGTTCTTCAGGTTGATATTGGGGCTGTGTACCGTCCGATTATGTGAAAGGTTAAGTTGTGGTTATCTTTGTGTGCTCTGGATTTTGTGAACAGCATGTGGTGGTGCTAAGTTGGTGGAGTTTTGTGTGGAAAGTGTCCAGTGATGGTTAAGGCTTTTGTGTTGCCTTGTGTGTGATTTGAGAAGGTTGTGGTTCTCTTTTCGCCGGTTGAAATTTCGAGGACGAAATTTCCTAAGGGGGGGAGAGTTGTAACGCCCCGGTTTTGGGCTCAGAAGTTTTGGGCGTTGACCGGTTCGGTCAAAGTGCTGATCGAATATATAAGAGTGAATTTAGGAAAGCCTAGTTCGGGTTGCATTAAAAATATGGAAAAATGTCCTAAAATCATCTTTTAATATAATTTAGTGAACTGTGAAATCAATTTTGGAAAATGAGGTTCGTAAGGTTGACATTTTGGTTAGTGACCAAAATGTAATTTTTGAAAGTTCGGTGACAGTTTTATAAAGGATTGAAACTTTGAATCTTTAAGGAGCTAATATTCCAAAAAGAGTTTCTCCAGATTTTTCTAAGATATTTTAAGGCTTTATTCTGATTTTAAAGTTTATGAAATGTGGAGGGAAATCATTTTATAACTAACTTTTCTATTTTCTCTCAATTTTCCTTTTCTCTCATTTTCTCTCAACCCAAACACATTCTCCAGATTTTCTTCTTTGATTTTGTCAATCTAAATCACTCATTTCAACTCTCATTTGATTCCTAATCATCTCATCAACAAAACCTCTCAATTTGCAAGTTGTTTCATCAAGCTTTTTGGCTCTAAAAAGGAGAAACTCAAGTTTGGAGGTAAGAACGTCCTCCTCCTCTGAACTTCAAGTTCTTTATTGAAATTCCCAAGTTCTCAATCCTTGATTTATGATTTGTTAAAGGCTTTTCAATTGAAATCTTGATTTTGGCTAAAATGCAAGATTTGGTGATTTTGGTGGAATTTTCGTATGATCTGTTTAAGCAGGGTTTTGAAGTGTCAAAATGATGTTAAATGAATGCTAAATTGATTAGAAGTTGAGGTTTAATTAATGCAATCCCGGATAGGTTGAATTTCCTAAGTTTTGCTTGAGTTTTTGGTTGTTTTTGGAGTGTTTTGGTGATCTGTTATACCTGGAGGTATAAGGACGTGTTTGTGATTATTTTGGATGTTAATTGATGTTTAAAAGTGGTTAGAAGTGATGGATCTTGGCTGGGTTAAGTTTTGGAAGTGTTTGGAGGTGATTTCGGTTGTGTTTGGTAGCCGAATTGTTGGATTTGTGATGAGCAGCGAGTTGTGTTGTGTTGCTGGTGTTTTTAATGCATAATGATGCATTGATCTTTTGTTGTTGTGTGCTTGAAACAGGGGAGTTTGATCCGTGAGCTTTAGAGGTGTTGCGGAAGGTTTCGGATGCTTGGAAGGCTTGTTGGCTAGCCTTGTTTTGGTTATCGGTGAGTGAAGTTGGGTTTTCAGCTTTTAAACCAAGGTTTGAAGGTTTTTGGGAGCTTAGTGTAAGTCTAAACAACTTTGCTAAGCTCAAGAGTAAGTGAATGGATTTTCGCTCTTGAATTATGATTGTGAAATTGGCTTTTAAGCAATTGTGGTTGATGATTGAAATGCATGTGTTTTGCATGGTTTAAATCTGTTTTGAAAGCATATTTTAGCATGGTTTAATGCTGGTTTTGAAAGCCATATGTGAAGGATGCTCAAGGTAAGAGATCCTTGGTTTTATACATTGAAAATGTGGTTTTGATGCATGGTGTTGCATGTTGTTCAATGGCTTTGTTTAATGCTTTAAAACAGTGAATTAATGTTGGTAAATGATGGTTTTTGCATTATGGTTATGCATGTGAAACATTGGACTAATGTGGTAAGGTGGTTATATTGGCAAGTGATGTAAGTGGTTCTTGATTCTTTGATCGGATATAGTTAGCCGGCTATAGGATTGGGTGCACCGTGAATTAAGTCGCCTTGGAGGTGGAGTGGTCAAGAGTGGACCGGTAAACTCCCTGCAAGTATCCTAACGAGATGGTTGAGGTCATAATGGAGGTGTTGCCCATTCGAGGACCTTGGTTGAGCAAAGGTTATATGGTGTTTAAAAGTCCATATGTGGGAACCTTGTGCTTGTTGAGATCACAATGGCGGTGTTAAGTCCATGTGTGGATCTTGTGTAGGGTGTCCCGGATCTCGTTAGTGATGTTATACAACTACCAATCGGTGAATGCAAAGGTTGTATGGTGTTTGAAAGTCCATACATGGGAACCTTGTGCATGTCAAGGCTGTATGGTGTTTGAAAGTCCATACATGGGAACCTTGGGGAAAAGTTGAGGTTGTATGGTGTTTGAAAGTCCATACATGGGAACCTCGGGAAAGCTAAGGTTGTATGGTGTTTAAAAGTCCATACATGGGAACCTTAGGATGTTGAGGTCAAATGGTGTTTAAAAGTCCATTTGGGAGACCTTGGATTGGTAGGGTGTATGGAGCGTAGGGACAACGCTCGGAATCCGCGTATCCGATTGGGTGTTGAGTTGAAAAGTGAATGTGGTTGATCACTTGAAGGCCAATATGATGTTCTTGATTGTGATGAAGCATGGGATGCTTGAAATGATGCATAATTGCATGTGAAGCATGAGATGCTTGAAAAGATGCATGGTTGCATGGAAAGTGTATAATGCTTGTGAATGCATGTTTACTTGTTAAGTTGAACAAGTGTTGATTATCATTTGGAAAATGATGCATGTGAGCATGAAATATCTTTAGTGCATTGGAGTCTTGTTAAGACTTGTTTTTAAAGGCATGTGATGATGATGTTGTGGTTCATATATGTTGCCTTTGGTTTAATGCATGTGTTGGTTGGTTTGTGAAATGGTTTTAAAAGATTCTTGCTTGAATTGGCTTTCAAGTTTAAGAAAGGTATGTTGTGAAATGGGAGTGTTTTCCAAGGTTTTGTTTTAGCTTGCATATGGTGTTTATGCATGGTTTGGCTAAATGGATGATTTTGTAAGTTGTGCTTTGAAAAGGTTTTCTTAGCATGCTAAGCTAAGGGTTGGTTTTCATGTATGTGCAATGCATGGTTTTGAGCTTGTTGTTGAAAAGGGGTTTTCAAACATGGCTTTGGTAAACAAATCGAGTTTGTTTTAAAAGTGATTTATGACCCGCTGCATTGATGGTGTTTTGGTTTTGAGCTACCTCACTAAGCATTATGTGCTTACGCTCCTTTTTGTCCGTCAATGCAGATTCTTGAAGTTTGGACAGCAAGGAGCAAGGGATTCAAGGTGGACTCCACTTGAGATGTATGTCTCGGTGAATAGTTATAGTTAATAAAGGCAATGGGGTAGAATCTCTCGGGTTTTTGTGTATGTGTTCGTTTATGTTTGGACAAGGATCTTTTTATGTTGATGATGTTGTTGGATCATGTTTCGGTTTTAATGAGATTGATTTGGAAGGTTTTTGCCTAAATGGTTGCTTGTGTAGGAAGTATGCCTTTAGAATTGGGGCTTTTCATGTATGATGTTATATTGATGAATTGTTGATGCAAGTATGTCCCATTTATGTTGAGTTGCATGTTGGTAAAGTTTGGAGGCTTTAGGAGTATGTTTGGATGGCCAATTATGTGTTTGAGTGAGCAAAATGCAGCAATCTGGGCAAGGCGTTTCGGAACAGTTGACACCGTTTCGGAACGGGTGCCCTGCATAAACCCAGGCGTCCGAAACGGGTGCCACCGTTCCGGAACGGGTTGGATACTGCCAGTTCCCCGTTGCGGTACGCGTTGCGGAACGGCCCCGTGTTTCGAAACGGGCTCTGCCAGTTTCGGAACGGGTGACCGTTGGGGACTGACATGGGCGGTTAAATGTTTCAGAATGTTTGCATTTTGGTCCTGAAACTTGTTTGTTCAATTGTATGAGTTTGGGTTGTCCGTTTGAGCTGAAATTTGGCAGAGAAGCATGAAACATGATTAATTTTAAGTTGGTAACTTAAAATCTGGTTAAGTCCTTAAGGTTTTCAGAATTTACAATTTGGTCCCTAAAGTTGTAAATTGTTCAATTGGGTCCCTGTTTGATCTCTGATGTTTGTGGTCTTTGAGTATGATGTTTGTGTGATCACATCTAGGGTTAATGAGCATCTAGACAAGATTAAAAAGGAAAAAAAAGGGTCGTTAATCAAGGTTGACTTTCGGGTTGACTTTGGTTTTCCCCGCGTAATCTTCTTAATTCGGGTCAACCGTCTAGGCCGGGTTAAGGGGGTTACATAGCCCTTGTCCCTTTAAATAGTATTCAGAGACTTAATTCTAGTTGAATTCCTTAAATCCAAGTTCAACCAAAATTCATAGAATCTAATTATACTTGAAATTGGTTTATATTAAATATACATTATATTTAATAATATTAAATGAAATATATATATTTAATTATGTAGAATCTTATTCTACATAAAACATGGATTTAAATATACATTATATTTAATCCAAATATATATATTTTTATTACATAGAATCTCATTCTATCTTTACTTGGATTTAAATATATTTAAATATATATTTTAATTATGTAGAATCTAATTCTACATAAACTTGGAATTAAATATAGATTATATAAATTCCAAATATATATTTAAATTTCTAGAATCTTATTCTATAATATCTAAGTCTCTAAATATTTTCCATACTCTAAATAATATTTGATAAGTACAATATTTATCCAATATTATTCCCATTTAAGGGAGTTGCTGATTTCCCTTATCCCATAGGGGATTTTCGGCAACCTCCCTAAAATAGAGAGTATGGTTTCCAATTTTTGTTCGTTTCATTCGAATGGTGTGACCCTTGTATGTTCATGCAACGTTAGTAGCAAAATTAGAACAATTCTAATTTTACAAACAATGAGTGGTATCTAGCAATACATCATTGCTACCTAAGTTGCATGAAGTCATGGTTTGACTTTCCTAATTCCTAAATAAACTTCCTTTATGTATTTTATCCTTTTGTCCTTTATATCTTAGATGAACACAAGTCATTGGTTAGTCACACTTGCGTTGTCCATCTTGTTTTTCTTAATGTCTTGAGTAGATTATGATAAACGAATCTCTATGATATCTCATATCATAATATTCTAGCATGGCCATGCATTTTCTAATCTCACTCAATCAAGTGGCCGAAGATATTTCTCCCATTATGTAGGAGAGACAAATCCTTTCTTGATCAACCATATTTCACTACATAGGTCATCACGTATCCAATCACCAGTCTTTATAATGTAGTCAGTTACGGCACACGTTTGACTATGTCAAAATACGTAAATCTTTATGTTGAAATCATATTGATCTCAAGTCTGAGGATTATACATATGTTTATCATGAGCAATGTTGTGACTGTCACATAATTACCCAAGAAACATGCTCATAGCGGGTATGTTGTTCTCTAACAAATACTTATGTGTTGATTTTGACATCTCTATGTCAATGACAACGCTTGTCATCAACCACATTTTAGTCTTTATATATTATCACCGTCCATACCCGTAATAATATTCGACTAAGGATCCTATTTAACAATAATCGTATCATTGTATGGACATTATTATCCAATGATTAGTTTGATGCACAGAAACATACCAAACGATAATAACGGAAATGCCATTACTTGATAAATCTAGTAAAATAGTATGTCTATTCAATCATCATATGATTGGTCTTTGGGCATACTCCAACAATCTCCCACTGGCACTAAGACCAATCATTCTCGTATCTAATACGATATGGCTTAATGTAACTAACATGCTTATGTTGTGTCAAAAGCTTTGTCAGGGAGTTGACAAAGTTATCAACTTTGCGCGTATGTTGCATACTTTCATATCTCCAAGATGTAAGTACTTTAGAATATGTTTGGATTTATTGATGAGATCAGGGTTTTATTTGCTTACGCAAAGGTTCCATCATAACATAGTTATGTAGCATCTAATATGCTGGGAACAACCCTTAGTTCAGAAGTGAACCCTTTAGATCCAAAAATCCTTCCTTATTGCTATGTCGACTGTAATACATTCAACCTATGTTGTAGAGTTAGATATTGTCTCATGTTGCTAACTCGCAGTATCTTTTATTAACGCAAAACGGATTGCAATCTTTAGTTCCTTTTGATGAGTATGTCATCTACATACAATACTTAGGAAAGTAACAATGCTCCCACTAGCTCTTTTGAAAACAAGACTCCCCTTTGTTTCTAGATAAACCAAACCTTTTGATTGTATCTTCTGAAATGAATATCCAAACTTCGAGAAGCTTGCCTTAGTCTACCGACAGACCTTTGTAGCTTACACCTTCCAAGTGTTTATTGGAGTGACAAAACCTTCTGGATGTGTCATGTACACATCTGTTTCAAGTTTTCCCTTAGGAAAGTGGTTTTGACATTCCTTTATTTGATTCCACAATCATCGTATGTAACTACTTGCAAGTGATATTAAGATGGATTAAACATAGCTACAAGGAAGATGCTTTATCATAGTCAATACTATGAAGTTTTTCGAAAACTTTTAGCGACGAATCATCCTTTGTATGTTTTATCATCCATGTCGGTTTTTCCTTTTTGAAAAACTCATCGATACCTCTTAGGTTTTACCCTTTTAGGTAACCAAAGTCTATACTTGGTTTTAGACATGGATTCCATCTCATATCTCATGGCTCTTAGCCATTTCTCGAATTTTGGGCTCACCATTGCTTTCTGATAAGACCTAGTCTTTATCTTGATCCGAAAAGAAGAGTGTTTCCGTGTACGGATAGTGAGAAATCCATATTTCTCAAGTATATGGTATTCTCTTAAGGATCAACACATTGGTTGTGTTTTGTTCCAATGTTCCTTGATCATTTGTGGAACATTCTCAATCTTTGGTTCATAAATTTGTTGTCTAAAATTTCTTCACATTCCAAATTCCATTTTTTCCTTTTGTGAGAGGTAATCTCTTTCGAGAGAAACTCTCGTTTGAGCAACAAACATTTTGTTCTCGTTGAAAAATGAAATCCCTTAGTGATAAGTATTCTCTTTCGAGATAAACTATCGTTTGAGCAACAAATAATTTGTTCTCATTAAAGTTGAAGAAGTAATATCCCTTTGTGAGAATTAATCTCTTTCAAGATAAACTCTCGTTTGAGAAACAAACGCTTTGTTCTCGTTAGGATAAACAACAAATGGAGTTTTTAAGGTTCGAACTTTGTAAACATTTTAACATGTAAGTAACCTTAAAACTTCAAAGGCGTTCTAGAACAATTCTTAGTCCATATCTTATATGACGTTTCAAAAAAACACGATTAAGTATGAGAGTTGTTTTTTTAGTGTGTAAAGAAGTCGAAAATGACTTGTTCTGAATCAAAACATGTCTAACATATTTGATTCTCTTTCAAAGACTTTTCGTTCCACTTGTGGGATTTAATTATGGGACAATCCCATATTCTTTGAGATTAGTAATTTATCTTATAAATATTATTGATTTGATTAGTTTAAAGATCATTGATTCATTGTGCCATAAGAGATTAAAAGAATAACATTTATTTAAATAATCTCAAAATTAAAATATCTTGTTCTTACAAGATAACTAAAACTTAGGCACAAAATAATAATCTTAAAAACTAAAACAAATATATTTAAGCAAAAACACATGTCCTAATGGATGATGTAACAACTCTTGCTTTATTTCCATTCACAGGTCCATGTATATTCTATTGCCTTCTCTTTAGAAGCCTCTGAGGTTGATGCCTCACTTGTTTTTGCTTTCTTGACTTCTTGTAGGTGTGTGGGGCAGTTTCTCTTCCAATGTCCGGTCTTGCCGCAATAGAAACATTTTCCATCCTTCTCGATTCCCTTCTTAGGTTTCAATGCTTCCTTTCCATCGGTTTTGGTCTTACCATCACCTTTAGACTTTCCTGCCGATTTACCTTTCTTTTTTCCCTTGCGGACCATCAGAACAGGTTTAGGTCCTACCTTCTTCAGGTTGATTTCAGCAGTTCTCAACATGCCGAGCAACTGTGGCAGCGTCTTATTAATTTCATTCATATTGAAATTAAGGATGAACTGGTTGAAACTATCCGGCAACGATTGCAGGATGACATCAGTAGCTAATTCGTCTTTTAGTGGAAAGCCGAGCTTCTCCAACGTTTGGATGTAGCCCATCATTTTGATGACGTGAGCTCTTACGGGAGATCCCCCACTCATCTTTCATTGAAACAGACCTTTAGAGGTCTCGTACCTCTTTCGACGAGCTTGCCCTTCAGAAATCTCCTTGAGATTTTGAATCATATCATAAGCTACCATGTCCTCATATTGCTTCTGAAGCTCAGGGGTCATGGAGGCAAGCATAAGACAACCGACATCCAGCATGCCGTCCATGTGTTTCTTAAACTTGTCTTTGTCAGCTCTGGAAGCAGTGGCAACTGGTTCATCAGGAACAAGTTCTTCAATGACACATTCCTTCTTTTCCTGTTTGAGAACAATTCTCAAATTGCGGAACCAGTCAAGGAAGTTTATGTCATTGAGCTTATCCTTCTCAAGGATAGATCGCAGAGATGGAGTATTATTTTGCCATTAATTCTACAACAAATAAAATATGCTACATAAGTTTTACTAAATTTTAAAATTTATAGATAGGTCTTTACTATAAATTTACTCCCACTATTTTCTTCAAAATTAAAAACCCTCTAGTTTTAATTTCGGAAAAACGTTTCGATAGTTTTTCTAGTGAGTGAGGATATGTATTTCACCATTCCTAAATCAGCTTTGGCCAGTCTTTTAGGAAATGGTTATTTAGGTAAGTAACACCTTACTAATTAAATCTCATGTAATTACTCATCTTTTGGTGAACAACTCTTGTTCTTTAAATCATCTTATGATTATCCAAAACTTTTAACCACCAGGTTTTCTAATCCTATTAGAACAACCCAGCTAAGTCAATACCAATATCTCAACCGACGAATATCACTAGCTTATTCTTCGCGTTTAACTAAGATAGATAAATGTGACATTGCTTTGGCAAAGTTCGCATTATATCGATTGAAGCTTTAACGAGGGTAAATATTGGATGGTTGAAACAGACATAGAATTATAGTGAGGGATTTACTTAATTATCTCATAATATTAACATTGATCCTATCAATAGAACTATGTTTAATCATGCTTATAAAACATCAATTGCATCACATACAAGGTAAATATAAGCGGTAAATAAATATGCAATGATTATAGCTCCTCTTAACCTAAGGCGACCCATCCCAAGCCAATGGGAGGACCATTCTACTGAAGATAGAATCTGCTTCTGAAACGCCCGGTCCACCAGGGAAGACCCACCACGCTGCTACCTTGGTTCTTGCTTTATCTCCATGAGTATTTACAATTTTCAGAAACTCGCGTTACATGCGAGGGAGTGAGATGAGAAGAGAAGTACAATAGAAGATAGAGAAAGGCACGACACGCAGGCCGTATTTATTAAAACCAAAACTATAAAGGCTATGGGCTATAACATTGAGAAACAAACACCGTGCAATCAAACATGCATTTCAAACATCGTGCGAACAAAGTAACGACGTATTTACGGAGTTTTAAACTGATTATCCCTATGTTGCGGTTAATGGACCAAAGAAGGATCACGAGGTTTCATAAACCATTTGCGTTAACGAACAAATGCACCAGGTAGGTCAACATGAAAGAGAGGTGGCGCACTAGGCACAATTAAGTACCTGGTCTTTGATGATGCCAATCCTAGACATGCATTTTTCATAACGTCTAACCATAACTCTTATGGATTCATCGTGAAAGATAGTTTGATAACTTTTATCAAATTAGAAGCCCTTTCAGAGATTTCATAAATCTATGAAACTACGAACAACTACTTGTTCTCTAGACTAACTATTAGTCTCAACATGATAACATTTAATATTGAAGCAACCTAACATAGTTATGATTAAATCTTAATCATTCAGTGATAATCGAAGTAAGTCTTTATTAGGTGTGATACGATAAACGATAAATATCTAAATCGAATCAAACATCATGCATCTCATACATAAAGAACACCAAAAAAATTAATTCTGAATTCGTATGATACAAGTGGCTCTGATACCACTGTTGGGTCACGTCGGCACGCCCCGTGGCGCAGCGAAACAATTAATCCGACGTAATCCAGCTAGGATCCATGTACAGGAACGAATCCGGGGTGAAAAGATGAAGAGTTACCTTTTAAAACTCTGGAAACTACAAACTGACGGTATGTCGGAATAACCACGTCATGTAAAACCGGAATCGTCACAGGTTCGCAACGACCTCTACGGAGTCCACCCAAACAAAACGAACAAAGTTTCCGCCTCTCTAACACTTAGGGATAAATTTCGACAGGTTTGAACACCTTCCAGGGAGAAGTCGAAATCCCTCCAGGGATTCCTGAGGGAGTCTGAAATCGACCAGGGGTTCTACCGGGACTTGGATTCGAACTAGGAAATCGCTAGGAATTTTCCAGGGGGCAAGAGGAACACCAAAAAAATATCGAACAACTTCTCAGAAGAAATTTGGGACTTGTCGAAAATTCCAGAGGGGAATTCCAGGGATATGTCGAAATTTGCAAGGAGGAATAGGGATGATTTGGTTGCTAGCCCTTGTCCCTTTAAATAGTATTCAGAGACTTAATTCTAGTTGAATTCCTTAAATCCAAGTTCAACCAAAATTCATAGAATCTAATTATACTTGAAATTGGTTTATATTAAATATACATTATATTTAATAATATTAAATGAAATATATATATTTAATTATGTAGAATCTTATTCTACATAAAACATGGATTTAAATATACATTATATTTAATCCAAATATATATATATTTTTATTATATAGAATCTCATTCTATCTTTACATGGATTTAAATATATTTAAATATATATTTTAATTATGTAGAATCTAATTCTACATAAACTTGGAATTAAGTATACATTATATAAATTCCAAATATATATTTAAATTTCTAGAATCTTATTCTATAATATTTAAGTCTAAATATTTTTCATACTCTAAATAATATTTGATAAATACAATATTTATCCAATATTATTCCCATTTAAGGGAGTTGCCGATTTCCCTTATCCCATAGGGGATTTTCGGCAACCTCCCTAAAATAGGGAGTATGGTTTCCAATTTTTGTTCGTTTCATTCGAAGGGTGTGACCCTTGTAGGTTCATGCAACGTTAGCAGCAAAATTAGAACAATTCTAATTTTACAAACAATGAGTGACATCTAGCAATACATCATTGCTACCTAAGTTGCATGACGTCATGGTTTGACTTTCCTAATTCCTGAATAAACTTCCTTTATGTATTTCATCCTTTTGTCCTTTATATCTTAGATGAACACAAGTCATGGGTTAGTCACACTTGCGTTGTCCATCTTGTGTTTCTTTATGTCTTGAGTAGATTATGATAAACGAATCTCTATGATATCTCATATCATAATATTCGAGCATGGCCATGCCTTTTCTAATATCACTCAATCAAGTGGCCGAAGATATTTCTCCCATTATGTAGGAGGGACAAATCCTTTCTTGATCAACCATATTTCACTACATAGGTCATCACGTATCCTATCATTAGTCTTTATAATGTAGTCAGTTACGACACACGTTTGACTATGTCAAAATACGTAAATATTTATGTTGAAATCATGTTGATCTCAAGTTGGAGGATTATACATATGTTTATCATGAGCAATGTTGTGACTGTTATATAATTACCTAAGAAACATGCTCATAGCGGGTCAATCCAGTATGTTGTTCTCTAACAAATACTTATGTATTGATTTTGACATCTCTATGTCAATGACAACGCTTGTCATCAACCACATATTAGTCTTTATATATTATAACTGTCCATACCCATAATAATATTCGACTAAGGATCCTATTTAAAAATAATCGTATTATTGTATGGACATTATTATCCAATGGTTAGTTTGATGCACAGAAACATACCAAATGATAATAAAGGCAATGCCGTTACTTGATAAATCTAGTAAAATAGTATTTCTATTCAATCATCATATGATTGGTCTTTGGGCATACTCCAACATTCTCATCACTGAAACTGTACTCTGTCGGTCTACCTTCTGCAATGTCCTAAACATGTGAAGCTAATGATACGTCTTGCAACTGTTTCTCTTTGATCATCTGAATCAACGAAGGCTTCACTTGCAAGTATGTAATCAAACCACCTTCCTCTGATACACTCAGCCTAGCAAACATAGCTCGCAACTCAACTGCAACTTTTCTGCTCAACGCATCGGCCACTACATTTGCCTTACCCGGATGATACTCAATAGTCAAATCATAGTCTTTCAACAGTTCAAGCCATCTTCTATGTCTCAAGTTCAGCTCTCTCTGAGTCATCAGATACTTCAAGCTTTTATGATCAGTTTAAATCGTGCACTTCTCACCATACAAGTAGTGACGCCAAATCTTCAACGCAAACACAACTGCTGCTAACTCAATGTCGTGCGTAGGGTAGTTCTTCTCGTGCGCCTTCAACTGTCTCGAAGCATAGGCAACAACTCTCATTTCTTGCATCAGAACACAACCTAAACCTACGTAGGAAGCATCACTATAGATCACGAACTCTTTCCCTGAAACTAGTTATACTAACACTGGAGCATTCGTCAAAGCTTCTTTCAACTCCTCAAAAGCACTATGTCTCGCATCTGACCACTCAAACTTAACTCCTTTTTGCAACAATTTAGTCAATGGAGCAGCTACTCTAGAGAAACCATCAACGAACCTCCTATAGTAACCAGCTAGTCCTAGGAAACTCCTAATCTCTATCACTGACTTAGGTTGTTTCCACTCAACAATGGCTTCAATCTTCTTCGAATCAACACAGATACCTTCAGCTGATACAACGTGGCCAAGAAACACAACCTCTCTAATCTAGAACTCGCATTTATTCAACTTATCATACAACTGGTTGCTCATCAATCTCTACAAAACAAGTCTCAAATGCTCATCATGTTCTACTTATAATCTCGAGTACACAAGGATGTCGTCTATGAAGACAACTACAAATCGGTCTAGATACTCTCTAAAAACTCTGTTCATCATGTCCATGAAAGCTGCTGGTGCATTCGTGAGCCCAAACGGCATTACAAGGAACTCATAAGGACCATATCTAGTCCTAAAAGCTGTCTTCGGAACATCACATTCTTTTACCTTCAACTGATAGTACACTGATCTCAAATCTATCTTCGAAAACACTGAGGCACCTCTCAACTGATCAAAAAGGTCATCTATACGAGGCAACATATACTTGTTCTTTACTGTCAACCGGTTTAACTACCTATAGTCGATACACATCCTCATACTGCCATCCTTCTTCTTCACAAACAACATGGGAGCACCCCAAGGCGAACTACTAGGCCTAATAAAATCTCAGTCTAACAACTCCTGAAGCTGACTTTTCAACTCTTTCAACTCTTTCGGAGCCATACGGTACTGAGCAATAGAAACTGAAGTAGACCCTAAAACAGTCTCAATCACAAGCTCTACATCTCTGTTAGGAGGCAAACCCGGTAACTCTTCTGGAAACACATCCGGATAATCACAAACTGTCCTGATATCTTTCGGTCTAACCTCGCTCATATTAGGATTCATCACATACGCTAAAAGCCACACAATCGGAGTCCATCAACCTATGAGCCTCTAAAGCCGACACAACGTTCGACAAGAACTTAACGCTCTCTCCTACTTCAACTACCTCGTAGTCATCACAAAGCTTCAACAAAATTCTCTTTGTCTCAAAATCTACACTAGCTTTATGCTCAACCAACCAATCCATACCCAAAATGATATCAAAACCGTAGAACGGAAGCTCCATCATATCAACAGGAAACACATGACCCCGAATCTTCAACGGACACCTCCTATACATCCGTCTAACTACAACATCTCACCAAAGGAACTAGTCACATGCATCCCTACGTCTAAAATCTCAACAGGTATGTCTAACTTCTTTGCATGCTCACTCAAAATATAAGAATGCGTGGAATCCGAATCAACTAAGGAAAGCAAAGACATGGACTGTAACTCAAAATTACCTGCTATCACATCTGTGTCATTCCGTGCCTCTCTCTGTGCGTAGACCCTAGCTGGTCCACCGGCCTCTGGCTGAACTGCCACTACATGAGCAAGATTCCTCGGTGCCTCTATCCTAGGTGCATCAGCCCTCGGCTGGAAGTAACCACGACCGCGCCCACGACCTCTTGGATAGTCGATCGCTCTCGCAGGAGCCTGTGCCTGAATCGGTGCATGTGCCGCCTGATGCGGACACTCCCTTCTGAAGTGGTCTCTCGATCCACAGTTCCAGCAAGCATGATAATTTCCCCAACACTCTCCTGAATGCTGTCTCCCACATCGGGCACACTTGGGCAAACGCCCTCCGGCTCTCTGGCCCTGATGGCCTCTACCATGGTGCCCACCGCCACGCCTATGATCAAACTACTGTCCACTGCCCTGATGCCTCTTGGCATCACCACGATCAAAGTTGTTATGCCTCTTCCCTGAACTGGATCCTCCCAAACGCTTGGTCAGCCCCAAGCTATGCTCGATGTCCTTGGCCCTAGCTACCAAGACATCAAAATCAGAATAATCAATAGCCAAGGTGTACCTCTTGACTTCCTATGAAGTCCATACCTGAACCGATCACAACGGTCCCTCTCAGTAGGAACCAACTCCGGAGCATACTGACTCAGTCGGACAAAGCGGATCTCATAGTCTGTCACTGTGGTGTCTCCCTGAACAAGAGCCATGAACTCCCGCTTCTTCTCATCTAAATATCTCGGGCCCAAATACCTCCTTCTGAAAGCAGTCTCAAAGAAATCCCAACTGATCTCGGCCTCAGGCACGCCGGTAGTAATGGTGACCCACCAGGTGTAGGCATCACCCTGAAGCAACGAAACCACACATCCCAACTTACGAGCCCCGACACATCCCATCTGAGCCAAAATACGAACCGTCTTCTCTAGCCATAACTCTGATCTCTCAGGCGTAGATCCCCTGAACTCATGTACTCCGAGGCTACGAAGCCTTTCTAAAGGTAAGCTAGCATCATCTCCTCTCGGCTGAGCTGCAGCTTGAGCTCCGACAATTGCAGCCTGAAACGCTCCCGCTATAGCTTGAACTAGCGGAGCCATGTCTATCCCTACAAGACCTTGGCCACCCTGGCCAACCTAAGGTCCCGCTCCCTCTGCTCTAGACTCGCCTCCCTCATCAGGCTGAGGAGGTGGTGGTGGTGGAGGAGCTCCGACTCCAACAGTAGGCTCTTCCACAGGAGCCTCTACCCCAACCACTGGCTCACCGGCAGGAGCCGCAACACGGGGTTCCTGACGAACCAACCTGGGTCCACCTCTAGGCCTCGACATAACAGCTCACAGATAACAACAATAACATACAAGATTTGGGTTAGGAAGGGCAAGGGTCCAAGTGGCTCAAGTATGTTTCCCTCACTTAAAAATCTCTTTTTCCGATGTAATAGAAGCAATGAGACTTAACTCAACATGCTTCAAACAACACACACATACGATCAACTAAACACGCATCAAAGCATACTTGATAAGCAAGCAAACACTGTGCAATTGCGATACAAGAATTTAACTTACCTAACTTACCTGCCCGAGGTCTCGGAATCCTCAGGCTTTGATACCAACAAGTGTAACCCCCTCGTCCCAGTCCAGGCGACCGACCGGTCCGAGTGGGTCACACAGGGAAAACCAAGGCGAAACTTGTTAAGGCTCCACTTCGGTTAACGACCCTAGAAAACTTCTTTTAATTATTATCTTGTCTAGATGCTTTAATATGTCCTATGTGAAAAGACGACAACAGAAGCAACGAAGTGAGGCGAAACAAACAAACAAGCAATTTAAAACAGCCCATTTTAGATTATAAAGTAGACCGTATCGATACACTCAAATAGGGTATCGATACGTCTTGACTAGGTCAACTAACCAAAGTCAACTCGAGGAGACCGTATCGGTACACTGGTTGACCGTACCGATACGCCCTCAACGGTCAACTTCTCGTGGTCAAAGCTACGAAGATCGTATCGATACAACTAAGCCCGTACCGATACCCTCAATTTCTCGTCAAAATCTCAGATTTCCAGTAGCAAAAATGGTATCGGTACGCCTTCTCGAGTATCGATACGCTTGGCCTGAAACAAGAAGGCCGTATCGATACGAGTCCAACCGTATCGATACCCCTGACTCAATCACACAGGTTCTAGCTAGTTAAGGCACAAAGGCTACCTCAAGACACAAACTAGGACCTCCAAACATGCATGCATAAACTCTAGAGGCATTCACCCTACTACAAACATTTTCCTCACACAACATACATGAAAAGGCCATACATTTAAGGAATCTAGCATTCACCAAAAGATACATACATTGCATATCAAGGTTTCATGCCTTAGAACAAAACATACACAAAAGCATAAGATAAGGGCACAAGGCCAACATACATAGCATAAGAAAGCCACAACAAAACGTCAACATACTAAAGGAGTCTAAACAAGCTCCTTAAGACAAGCAACATACTCAAATCCCCATTTCTTATCTATTACATCTTTAGCTTTAAAAGTTCATACTTGATGATAGCAAAAAGCACACTTGAAGGCCTTTCGCCTTGCACAAGCAACCCACGAACTAAGGATCTGCATTGTCGAACAAAAGAGAGAGTAAACGTAAAGCTTAGTGAGGGTAAGCTCATAAAACAAACCTCGACAATGCAGGGTCCAAGCACGAGCAACAAAACCAAGGATGAATGCATGTTTCCTTACCTTCGGAACTACATGAATCAAACATATAAAATGCATGAACATAACCATCAATTATCATGCCATGCTCAACATGTCCACAATACAACCATATGAAAATCACATTTATCAAACCACATTGGCACCTAGCTATGACCAGAATACGCGGATAACAACCGTTGGAACTCACATCCAACAACTCAACCATTACATTACCTTACAGTGAGATTACACTCATCACAGTTTCACGCGGAGAGGATTCCACTCATCCTCATGCCCCGTCGATGGGATTCCACTCATCACCGACTAAAATATAAAAGTAGATTTCCAGGCGTACCCGTACTCCATCTTGGTGACTACCATCACCAAGACCACGCTCGCATTTCTACACTTGTGTGCACACTAACATCCTAATGATCGATCATTTGTACCCAAGCATACTAGTGCCAATACTAACTCATTTCATAGCTCAACCTCACAACATTCTTACCAATTTTCGTGCTTAGCACGTACTCACCATGATCCACCATCATGCACAAACTACATTCCAACAATCATGCATGTCACAATGCATAAAACATCACGCCTCAACACACATGTATATCACAATATACTTAACAACATCAACCACATAAATATAGAACAAGAGGCATAATCACACAACATTCAAAGTTCAACCATAGTCTTCTAAGCTAAAGCTTGGAATTAGACTACCAATCTAATCCCAACTTTAGGTGGGTTTACCAAGCCCGACCTAGGTCTATGTGCTCGAACCAAACATTATGAAAACCAATATAAAACCGAAGAACCACTCACCGACTACTCCAAGCTCAATAAACTCTAACCGATCAAACTTCCAAGCTTTTTAGATTGATCCCCGAAGATTCTCCAACACCAAATCCCGATGCTAGTCAATCAAAGCCAACAAAACAAACACAAATCAGCCCACAAATCACTGTATCAACCTCGGAGCACAAAACAAGCATTTAGCCAACTAAGAACACCCTTAAACATATATATTCGAGTAGCCCATTTGCACAGCTAAAAACCATTGATTCCAACCCCTTTTTCACTTTCATAAGCTTCCAAAATAGCCCTCAACCAACACTTAAACATCAGCCCTTAAATTCTCATCCGAAACAGCCCCAAAACCAACTCTAAACGCCTTTAAAACCCCCAACAAACCCAAATCCGAAAATCATTATAAAACCATTCAAAATTTCGATATGTTGGACCATTTGGGTTACTAAACACTTATCTAACTTCAAAGAATCAAAGTCTCGATCAAAAGTCAGTAAAGTTTGGATTTTTATTCTTTAAACTCAAAATCTCAAAACACAAAGCAATGTGTTTCATTGAAAACTAAGAACAAGGAGAGAAAGAGGAAGATAAGGACAACTCAAAAACATATTTACCTTTCAACAATCTTCAAAGATGAAGCAAGGAGGTGATGGAATAGTAAACTTCCATGGAGAGAAAAAGGGTGTCGTTGGTTTGAAAGTGGGTAGGGAAGAAGATGATGACAAAATGTATTTTTATTGTTTTGTTTTATTTTAAAAGCCAAAAGTCATTTTTACCCTTAATAAAATAGAATATTCACAAGAGTATGTAGTCCATGGCTATTTGGGCTTGATTTAAAATATGTCCAACACAATTAACTATTTTGAAACCAAAAACCCGGAACATTATTTTAACTATATAATTCACCCGACCCCAAACCCGGGTGTTACAAATAAACATCCGCAATCATCCGAGAGTAGAAATCCCACCCATTGCCTCTTATTACACCAAAGAAAAACCACATAATTTGCTAGACAAAAGTGCTTGGATTCCCCTTGCTTACTCGCTGCCTCAAAAGTCTAATTCTCTACATTGATGAAACAAAAGAGCGTAAGCACAAAGCTTAGTGAGGATCGCTAAACAACATTCATCAATGCTTTTCACACAAATGGAAAACCACTATTGTCAACACATGCTTTTACATAAGACATGCCCTTTCAAGACATCATTGCACTTTCTAAAACACACGATCTCATGCATCATTTTAAAACAGCAAATAAACCATTGCTCATGCTTTACTAAGCATCACATGCATTCTTGCATAATCACAAGCATCTCATGCTTAACCATTAGTCATCATTATTATATTGGCTTACAAGTGATCATTTCTCAAATCATATGAAAACCAACTCAAAGACACAATCGGATACGCAGATTACAAGCGTTGTCCCACAGGCTTCATACACACTACCAGACTACACAAGGCTCACACACGAGAGTAACCCTCCATCGTTGTGACACCCGTGGTGGAGTATAACGGTACAATTACAAGCCCTCAACACCACTCATCGGTAGTTGTATAATTCCACCAACGAGAGCATGGGACACATAACACAAGATCCACACACGGAATTAACATCCACCTTTGTGATCTTAACCTCAATCGTTAAGGTACTTGGATGGAGTATACGGTACAATCACAGCCCCTCGACATCCAAGTCGACTTTATTCACGGTGCACCCAATCCTATAGCCGGCTAACTATATCCGATTTAAGTAACCAAAAACCATTTCCATCACTTGCCAATATAATCATTCCACATCAATAATCCACTATTTTACAAGCATAAACACAATGCCATTCCACAAGCACAACATGCTTAACATCATATGCATTTAACATAATAAACCAAGGATCACTTACCTAGTGCATCCTTAACACAATGGCATTAAACTCAGCATTAAACATGCTTTAAAACAGTAATCAAAATCATATTTAACTCAAGTGCATTTTCATCACACATAGCACATTTCCAAGAGAGACTTTCGAATCACTTACTCTTGAGCTTAGCTAAATGGTTCAAACTTACACTAAGCTCCCAAGACCACGCTCAAAACGTTACAAAGTAGGAAATCCCATTTCCACTCATCGATAAGCGAAGCCTTGCTCGCCGACACGAAAATTACTCTTCCGGAGCCTCCAACAAGGTATCGTTTGCTTCCATATCAAGATCCCCTGTTTTCACATCATCAAAACAGAGATCTAAATGCATTAAAATGCATTTCAACACCAGCAACCATTTACAAACTCGTTGCTCACCCAAACTACACCAATTAACCCAACCGAAACAACCGAAAACTCAATCGATTGCTTCCTAAACCAAACCCAGCCAACATACATCACTTCCAAACCATTATAAACATCAAAACACATCTAACAAACAACCTAACCCAACGTTATACCTCCAGCAAGAAAGATTCCACCATTTCACCTCAAAAACTCACTTAAAACTAACAAGAAACTTAAGGATCTCAAGGATTTCGGGATCTTTGTTATCAAAACTCCATTTCAACATATTAACCAACTTATAACTCAATTAAAAGCAATCCAAAACAGAGCTTATCAAAACAAATCCGAAAATCAAGATTTCAACCATATTTTTACAAGATTTTGATCTCAAATCAAAACTATAATGAAAACTAAACCATAAACAGTAATTAGAAGCCAAAGATCTTGAGAATTTCAATAAAGAACTTTGATTAGAGGTTGAGAACGAGATTTACCTCCAATCCTTGCTTTCCTTAATGAATGAGAAGTTGTACTTAGCAAAATCTTGAAGAACTTAAAAGGATTTCTTGAAAATTGATTAGAAATTATTAAAAGAGTGTTTGGGAGATAAGAATTCTGGAGAGAAGTGAATAAAAATAGTGTTTGGCTGAAAATGATGAGAAAGTGGTATTTACCTGATGGAATCTCACATTAACTGCCCATTTTAACTAATTAAATAAAAACCAATTAAAGTCACTTAATTAAAAGTCATTTAAAACACATGTCATATTAAGGAAATGTTAAATTGACATAAAGCCCCCTAAAGATTCTAAGAATTTGGCCTCTCCTTTAAAAATCATATTTTCCACAGTTTTGAAACTTTACAATTTGGTCACTACTCAAAATGTCCCATTTCCGAAACTCTTTTTATAAAATTGATTTGACCAACCTCTTATATTTTTAGAGGATTCTAGCAAATTTTACCACATTTTTATCCCATCCCGATCCTTGAATTCCTTAAATCACCTTAAGCAATTCGAACCGCTCTCGACCGGGCTGGTCCGATGTATAAAACATCTATGCCCAAAACCATGGCGTTACAACTCTCCCCCACTTAGGAAATTTCATCCTCGAAATTTTACCTGATTGAAAAAGGTGCGGAAACTGCTTCAACACGTCCTCCTTGCTTTCCCACGTGGCATCCTCAACTCCTCGGTGTCGCCACAACACCTTCACAAGCTCTATCGTCTTACCACGAAGAACTTTACTGCTCACATCCAGAACCCTCACTGGTTCCTCATCATAAGACAGATCCGGATTCAACTCGATCTCCTCAACAGGCATCACATGCGAAGGATCCGATCTGTACTTTCGCAACATAGAGACATGGAACACATCATGTATCTTTTCCAGTTCCAAAGGCAATCTCAACCGATATGCCACAGGACCAATACGCTCCACAACCTCGTAAGGTCCAATGAACCTTGGGCTAAGCTTACCCTTACGCCCAAATCTCATCACCTTCTTCCAAGGCGACACTTTCAAAAACACACGTTCCCCAACCGCGAACTCAATCTCCTTACGCTTCAGATTCACGTAAGACTTTTGCCTATCCGATGCTTCCTTCAAACGCTCACAAATGAGCTTCAACTTCTTGGTGGTTCCCTTTAACATAGCTGGCATCAAAATCAACTTTTGCCCAGCTTCTGCCTAACCGAGAGGGGTTCTACATCTTCTCCTATACAAAGCCTTGTATGGAGCCATTTGAATACTTGCTTGGTAACTATTATTATACGCAAACTCAACCAACGACAAGTGCTTCTCCCAAGAACCTTGAAAATCTATCACGCAGCATCTCAACATGTCCTCAAGCACTTGGATCACATGTGCCGACTGTCCATCCGTCTGAGGATGATATGAAGTACTAAAATTCAACCGTGTTCCCAAGGCTTGATGCAAACATTCCCAAAATCGCGATGTGAACCTCGGATCCCTACATGACACTATAGACTTTGACACACCATGAAACCGCACAATCTCAGCAATGTACAGCTCAGCCAGCTAATCCAAGGTATATGTAGTATGCACATGCAAAAAAAGTGCACACTTCGTAAGCCGATCTACAATCACCCAAACCAAATTCTTTTTTGACGGTGATCATGGCAAACCAGACACAAAATCCATGGTAATTCTCTCCCACTTCCATTCTGGGATTCTCAAAGGCTGCAACAACCCAGAAGAAACCTGATGTTACGCTTTCACTCCCTGACACACCATGCACTTACTAACGAACTCTGCCACATTCTTTTTCAACCCCACCCTGTAGTACTCATCTTTCAAATCACGATACATGTTTGTACTACCAGGATGCATAGCAAAATGACTACTATGAGCTTCAGTCATAATAGTGAGCCTCAACTCAACATCATCTAGCACTACTATTCGACTCCCAAAGCACAAAACACCGTCATCATTAAAGTTGAAATCCGAAGGTCTACCCTCTGCAATGTCCTGACCATGCGAAACAAGGGAATCATCAAGAAACTGCTTATCTTTGATCATCTGAATCAGAGATGGTTTCACTTGTAATTCCGCAATAAGACCACCATCACGCGATATGCTCAAGCGAGCGAACATCGCCCTCAATTCCACGGCCACTTTCCTGCTCAAAGCATCGGCTACAACATTAGCCTTGCTCGGTGGTACTCGATCGTCAGATCATAATCCTTAAGCAACTCCACCCAACGACGTTGCCTAAGGTTCTACTCCTTCTGAGACATTAGATACTTCAAACTCTTATGATCCGTGTATACTACACACTTCTCACCATACAGGTAACGCCTCCAAATTTTCAAAGCAAACACAACAGTCGCGAGTCAAGATCATGAGTAGGTTAGTTACGCTCATGCACCTTCAACTGCCTAGATGCATAGGCTACTACCTTACCTTCCTGCATCAACACGCAGCCCAAACCAACAATGGACGCATCACTATAGACCACAAACTCCTTACCGGACTCAGGCTGAATCAGAACATGATCTTGCGTCAAAGCTTCCTTTAGCTTCTCAAAGGCTTGCTGCCTTGCATCTGTCCACTCAAAACGAACATTCTTCTGCAACAACTTGGTCAAAGGTGCAGCTATCTTCGAGAAACCCTCGACAAACCTACGGTAATACCCAGCTAGACCAAGGAAACTTCGTACCTCTGTTACCGACTTGGGCACTTTCCAACTCATTATAACCTCCACTTTGTACGGATCAACATGAATACCCTCAGCTGACACAACATGTCCAAGGAAGACCACCTCCTTAAGCCAAAACTCACACTTACTTAGCTTGGCATACAACTGATTTTCCATCAAAGCTTGCAAAACAATTCTCAAGTGCCTATCATGATCCTCCTCGGTACGAGAGTACACAAGGATATCATCGATGAACACCACCACAAACTGATCCAAGAATTCATGGAATACATGATTCATCATGTCCATAAAAGCTGTGGGTGCGTTGGTCAAACCAAACAGCATCACTAAGAACTCGTAATGCCCGTACCTTGTCCAAAAAGCTATCTTAGGTACGTCCACTTCCTTCACCTTCAACTAGTAATATCCTGACCTTAAGTCTATCTTGGAAAAAAACCGAGGCTCCCCGAAACTGATCAAAGAGATCGTCAATCCTAGGCAAAGATACTTGTTCTTGATCATCAACTTGTTCAGTTGCCGATAATCTATGCACATCCGCATTTTCCTATCTTTCTTCTTTACAAACAAGACCGGTGCACCCCAAGGTGACACACTCGGGCGGATGAAACCTCGATCCAACAACTTCTGAAGTTGCATTTTTAACTCTTTTAGCTCTTTAGGTGCCATGCGATAAGAAGCAATGGACATCGAAGTTGTATTCTCGTACAACTCGATACCAAACTCAACTTCCCTGTTTGGTGGCAACCCAGGCAATTCTTCTGGAAAGACACCCGAAAAATCGCGAACGGTTCGGATATCCTGCACACGCACATTCTTGGTGCCAGGATTCATCACATAGGCAAGATAAGCCTCACAGCCCAACCTCATCATATGATTTGCTTCCAAAGCCGAAATCACATTCGACAAGAATTTCACATTCTCGCCTACCACCACCACTTCATAATCATCAGCAAGCTTTAAGGTCACCCTTTTGACATCAAAGTCAACCACCACTCTATGCTCTGTCAACCAATCCATGCCAAGGATTACATCGAATCCGTAGAAGGGTAACTCCATCAAATCCACAAGAAAAACATGACCTTGAACAGATAAAGGGCATCTCCTATACAACTTCCTAGTGACTACAGTCTCACCAAAGGAACTAGTCACTTGCATTCCTACTTCAAGGAACTCAACAGATATATCAAGTAAATGTGCATGCTCACTCAAGATATAATAATGTGTAGATCCAGAATCAATCAAAGCCAGCAATTATAAAGACTGAAGAGCAAAGGTACCTGCAATAACGTCGGTATCATTGCGCTCCTCGCGCTGAGCATAAATCCTGGCAGGATCGCCTCCCTCAGGCCGAACTGCAACCACATGTGCAACGCCTCTCTGGCCCTCGTCTCTCCTCTGGAAGTTCCCTCAGCCGCGCCCACGGCCTCTCTGTGGTGCAGCCCCAGCAGGTGAACGTCCTTGGCCTCCACCAGCAAACATAGGACACTCCCGTCTCATGTGATCTGCCAAGCCACAATTCCAACATGAATTTCCTATCACCACAACAGGAGCCTGAACCTCTCTAGCTCCTCGAGGACAATCTCACCTCAGATGACCCCATGACCCACACGTCCAGCACGTGTTCTGTTTCGCTCTCATCCGATCTCCCTTAACCGGTGCACCATGCCCGGCATTGCCTCGTCTAGCAAGCTGATACCTCTTATTGCGACCCCTCTTGTTCCGTCCACCTCCGGAACTAGACTCAACTGCTCTCTTTCCAGAGCTAAAACCAACTCCTCGAGACGACAAACCCAGATTATGTTCGATGTCTTTAGCTCGACACACCAACACATCGAAGTTGGTGTAATCTGCAGCCAACATATACGTCTTGACTTTCTGTATCGGCCCGTACCATAAGCGATCACATCGGTGCCTCTCACTAGGTATCAGCTCAGGAGCATACAGGCTCAGGCGTACGAAGTTGACCTCGTACTCAGCCACAGAAAGATTGCCCTGAACTAGCGACATAAACTCACGTTTCTTTTCGTCCAAGTATCTCACCCCCAGATACTTCCTCTTAAAAGCATCTCTGAAATACTCCCAATAAACCTCATTGGGTTCCAAACCAGCAGTGGTAGTCGTCCACCAGCTATAGGCATCGCCTTGCAACAGGGAAACTGCGCATCCCAGCTTACGCAAGTCATTGCAGCCCATCTGATTCATGATACGGATCGTGCTCGCCAACCAAGCCTCGGATGCATCAGGAGACATTCCAAAGAACTAAACAGCTCCTATGCACCTCAACCTTTCTAAAGGTAAGCATGCATGCCCAACTGTAGGGGCCTGTACGTGCGCTCCGGCAACAACAGCCTGAAACGTCCCGGTGATTGCCTGAACCAACGACGTTAGATCACCCAAACCCGGACCAGCAGGTCCTTGCTGCACCCGTTCCCCACCTCCAGGTGGTGGCGGAGGAGCTAGATTTTCACCAAGAGGGACATCAGCCCCTTGCTCACCCTGGTCGCCCTGAGACACTATAGTATTCGACCTCAGCTCTCTTCTCGAACCCATAGTGCTATTTTAAAAAAAGCATAACAACAACAACAAATCAAACTATTTAGGCCAACTTCAAGTAAGGATCTAAGTTTACAAAAACATTTGATCAGTGTAATAAGGCAAAGGGCACCCCGATTTCCCTCAACATAGCATAACATACAATGACACATCATGCTCAACATGCTTTCCATCATCTAAAATCAGCACACTACATCATCACATAACCATATTCATTTCACATGCGATTCTCATCATTTCAGCATAGCATAAGCACCAAAATTCACCCAAATTCATGCTTTTCAAACAACATACGTCAACACATATCAATTTCAAATACCAACATTCCCAATTCTTTCGTAACCTTGCTCTTATACCAACAAATATAACCCCCTTAGCCCGGCCTAGACGCCCGACCCGAACTACGAAGATTACATGAGGAAAACAAAAGTCAACTTGTTAAAGTCAACCTTGATTAACGACCCTTTTTTTTCTTTTAAACTTTTCTAGATGCACATTATTAACCTAAGTGAATGACAAAGTAGCTTAGCGGAAGCAACATAACGAATAGAGTTCAATTAGGGGTTTAATTGCATATGATCGTCATTTAGGGACTAATTTTTAAATTTCCAGAATTATGAGGACTTAACATGATTTAATGCTACCAAACCAAAATTAAACTTATTTTATTCCAACATGCCATATTTCATCTTGAACATATCAACCAAACTCATTTAACTAAGCATATAAGATTTAGGGACTAAAACGTAAGAAACAGAAACCCGAAGCAATTCAAATTCAAGCTCAACAATCAGGTGTTTTGAAACCCAAGGCCCCGTATCGGAACGGTCGTTTCGACACTAGGTTGACCGTTACGATACTCGGGTGTGTTCCGAAACCCGTATCGAAAAACCCCTTTCCAGTAGCTAAAACGTTTTGGAACGTTCCTACCCGTTCCGAAACCTTATGGAAATTTCAGGCCTCTATTCCGAAACATGTAAGGGCGTTCTGATACGCCTTGCCCTGCAACAATAGATTTTGCTGGTTTTTCACTCCTAAACACCCTCGAAGACATTCCAATTCATGCCACAACATACATACATCATGTTTAGGCATCAAAGACTAGCATTGTAAAGTACAAGCTAGGACATAGCATCATTCGAGCAAGCATTGGTTCTAAAGGCATGCTTCCTAGACTTTAAAACCAAACAAAAGCTAAAAGCCACATTCATGCATCAATCAAACTTCAAAGGCCATTTACAACTCAATAATACCAAACCAAATATGAACAAAGTAATAATAAACATCCACAATCATCCGAGAGTAGAAATCCCACCCATTGCCTCTTATTACACCAAAGAAAAACCACATACTTTTGCTAGACGAAAGTGCTTGGATTCCCCTTGTTTACTCGCTGCCTCGAAAGCCTACATCTCTGTATTGATGAAACAAAAGAGCGTAAGCACAAAGCTTAGTGAGGATCGCTAAACAATATTCATCAATGCTTTTCACACAAATGGCAAACCACTATTGTCAACACATGCTTTTACATAAGACATGCCCTTTCAAGACATCATTGCACTTTCTAAAACACATGCTCTCATGCATCATTTTAAAACAGCAAATAAACCATTGCTCATGCTTTACTAAGCATCACATGCATTCTTGCATAATCACAAGCATCTCATGCTTAACCATTAGTCATCATTATTATATTGGCTTACAAGTGATCATTTCTCAAATCATATGAAAACCAACTCAAAGACACAATCGGATACACGGATTACAAGCGTTGTCCCACACGCTTCATACACACTACCGGACTACACAAGGCTCACACACAAGAGCAACCCTCCATCGTTGTGACACCCGTGGTGGAGTATAACGGTACAGTCACAACCCCTCAACACCAATCATCGGTAGTTGTATAATTCCACTAACGAGAGCACGCGACACATAACACAAGATCCACACACGGAATTAACATCCACCGTTGTGATATTAACCTCAATCGTTCGGGTACATTGATGGAATATATGGTACAATCACAACCCCTCGACATCCAAGGCGACTTTATTCACGGTGTACCCAATTTTATAGCCAGCTAACTATATCCAATTTAAGTAACAAAAAATCATTTCCATCACTTGCCAATATAATCATTCCACATCAATAATCCACTGTTTTACAAGCACAAACACAATGTCATTCCAGAAGCATAACATGCTTACCATCATATGCATTTAAATAATAAACCAAGGATCACTTACCTAGTGCATCCTTAACACAATGGCATTAAACTCAGCATTAAACATGCTTTATAACAGTAATCAAAATCATATTTAACTCAAGTGCATTTTCATCACACATAGCACATTTCCAACAGAGACTTTTGAATCACTTACTCTTGAGATTAGCTAAGTGTTTCAAACTTACACTAAGCTCCCAAGACCACGCTCAAAGCGTTATAAAGCAGGAAATCCAATTTCCACTCACCAATACGCAAAGCCTTGCTCGCCGACACGAAAATTACTCCTCCGGAGCCTCCAACAACGCCTCGTTTGCTTCTGGATCAAGATCCCATGTTTTCACATCATCAAAACAGAGATCAAAATGCATTAAAATGCATTTCAACACCAGCAACCATTCACAAACACGTTGCTCACCCAAACTACACCAATTAACCCAAACAAAACAACCGAAAACTCAATCGATTGCTTCCTAAACCAAACCCAGCCAACATACATCACTTCCAAACCATTATAAACATCAAAACACATCTAACAAACAACCTAACCCAACCTTATACCTCCAGCAAGCAAGATTCCACCATTTCACCTCAAAAACTCACTTAAAACTATCAAGAAACTCAAGGATCTCAAGGATTTCGGGATCTTTGTTATCAAAACTCCATTTCAACATATTAACCAACTTATAACTCAATTAAAAGCAATCCAAAACAGAGCTTATCAAAACAAATCCGGAAATCAAGATTTCAACCATATTTTTACAAGATTTTGATCACAAATCAAAACAATAATGAAAACTCAACCAAAAACAGTAATTAGAAGCCAATGATCTTGGGAATTTCAATAAAGAACTTTGATTAGAGGTTGAGAACGAGATTTACCTCCAATCCTTGCTTTCCTTAATGAATGACAAGTTTTCCTTAGCAAAATCTTGATGAACTTGAAAGGATTTCTTGAAAATTGATTAGAAATTATTAGGAGAGTGCTTGGGAGAAAAGAATTCTGGAGAGAAGTGAATAAAAATAGTGTTTGGCTGAAAATGATGAGAAAATGGTAGTTATGTGATGGAATCTCACATTAACTACCCATTTTAATTAATTAAAATAAAAACCAATTAAAGCCGCTTAATTAAAAGCCATTTAAAACACATGTCATATTAAGGAAAGGTTAAATTTCCATAAAGCCCCCTAAAGATTCTAAGAATTTGGCCTCTCATTTAAAAATCATATTTTCCATAGTTTTGAAACTTTACAATTTGGTCACTACTCAAAATGTCCCATTTCCAAAACTCTTTTTGTAAAATTGATTTGACCAACTTCTTAAACTTATTTTTAGAGGATTTTAGCAATTTTTACCACATTTTTATCCTATCTCGATCCTTGATTTCCTTAAATCACCTTACGCGATTCGAACCGCTCTCGACCGGGCCGATCTGATGTCTAAAACATCTAGGCCCAAAACCAGGGCGTTACAACTCTCCCCCACTTAGGAAATTTCATCCTCAAAATTTTACCTGATGGAAAAAGGTGCGGAAACTACTTCAACGTGTCCGCCTTGCTTTCCCACGTGGCCTCCTCAACTCCTCGGTGTCGCCACAACACCTTCACAAGCTCTATCGTCTTACCTCGAAGAACTTTACTGCTCACATCTAGAACCCTCACTGGTTCCTCATCATAAGACAGATCTGGATTCAACTCGATCTCCTCAACAGGCATCACAAGCGAAGTATCCGATCTATACTTTCGCAACATAGAGACATGGAACACATCATGTATCTTTTCCAGCTCCAAAGGCAATCTCAAACGATATGCCACAGGACCAATACGCTCCACAACGTTGTAAGGTCCAATGAACCTTGGGCTAAGCTTACCCTTACGCCCAAGTCTCATCACCTTCTTCCAAGGCGACACTTTCAAAAACACATGTTCGCCAACCGAGAACTCAATCTCCTTACGCTTCATATCCGGGTAAGACTTTTGCCTATCCGATGCTGCCTTCAAACGCTCACAAATGAGAATCACCTTCTTGGTGGTTCCCTTTAACATAGTTGACATCGAAATCAACTTTTGCCTAGCTTCTGTCTAACAGAGAGGGGTTCTACATCTTCTCCCATACAAACCCTCGTATGGAGCCATTTGAATACTTGCTTTGTAACTATTATTATACGCAAACTCAACCAACGACAAGTGCTTCTCCCAAGAACCTTGAAAATCTATCATGCAGCATCTCAACATGTCCTCAAGCACTTGGATCACACGTTCCGACTGTCCATCCATCTGAGGATGATACGAAGTACTAAAATTCAACCGTGTTCCCAAGGCTTGATGCAAACATTCCCAAAATCACGCTGTGAACCTCGGATCCCTATCTAACACTATGGACTTCGGCACATTGTGCAACCGCACAATCTCAGCAATGTACAGCTTAGCCAGCTTATCCAAGGTATACGTAGTATACACAGGCAGAAAATGTGCACACTTCGTAAGCCGATCTACAATCACCCAAACCGAATTCTTCTTTGACGGTGATAATGGCAAACCAGACACAAAATCCATGGTAATTCTCTCCCACTTCCATTCTGGGATTCTCAAAGGCTGCAACAACCCAGAAGAACCTGATGTTCCGCTTTCACTCGCTGACACACCATGCACTTACTAACGAACTCTGCCACATCCTTTTTCAACCCCACCTAGTAGTACTCATCTTTCAAATCATGATACATCTTTGTACTACCAGGATGCATAGCAAAAGGACTACTATGAGATTGAGTCAGAATAGTGCGCCTCAACTCAACATCATCTGGCACTTCTATTCGACTCCCAAAGCATAAAACACCGTCATCATTAAAGCTGAAATCCGAAGGTCTACCCTCCGTAATGTCCTAAACATGCGAAACAAGGGAATCATCAAACAACTACTTATCTTTGATCATCTGAATCAGAGATGGTTTCACTTGCAATTCCGCAATAAGACCACCATAACGCGATATGCTCAAGCGAGCGAACATCACCCTCAACTCCACGGCCACTTTCCTCCTCAAAGCATTGGCTACAACATTAGCTTTGCCCGGGTGGTACTCGATCGTCAGATCATAAACCTTAGGCAACTCCACCCAACGACGTTGCTTAAGGTTCAACTCCTTCTGAGACATGAGATGCTTCAAACTCTTATGATCCGTGTACACTACACACTTCTCCCCACACAGGTAATGCCTCTAGATTTTCAAAGCAAGCACAGCAGTCGCGAGCTCAAGATCATGAGTAGGGTAGTTACGCTCATGCACCTTCAACTGCCTAGATGCATAGGCTACTACCTTACCTTCCTGCATCACACGCTGCCCAAACCAACAATGGACGCATCACTATAGACCACAAACTCCTTACCGGACTCAGGCTGAATCAGAACAGGAGCTTGCGTCAAAGCTTCCTTCAGCTTCTCAAAGGCTTGCTGCCTCGCATTTGTCCACTCAAAACGAACATTCTTCTGCAACAACTTGGTCAAAGGTGCAGCTATCTTCGAGAAACCCTCGACAAACCTACGGTAATACCCAGCTAGACCAAGGAAACTTCGTACCTCTGTTACCGACTTGGGCACTTTCCAACTCATCACAGCCTCCACTTTGTGCGGATCAACACGAATACCCTCAGCTGACACAACATGTCCAAGGAAGACCACCTCCTTAAGCCAAAACTCACACTTACTTAGCTTGGCATACAACTGATTTACCATCAAATCTTGCAAAACAATTCTCAAGTGCATATCATTATCCTCCTCGGTAGGAGAGTACAAAAGAATATCATCGATGAATACCACCACAAACTGATCCAAGAATTCATGGAATACACGATTCATCATGTCCATAAAAGTTGCGGGTGCGTTGGTCAAAACAAACAACATCACTAAGAACTCGTAATGCCCGTACCTTGTCCAAAAAGTTGTCTTAGGTACGTCCACATCCTTCACCTTCAACTGGTAATATCCTGACCCTAAGTCTATCTTGGAAAACACCGAGGCTCCCCGAAACTGATCAAAGAGATCGTCAATCCTAGGCAAAGGATACTTGTTCTTGATCATCAACTTGTTCAGTTGCCAATAATCTATGCACATCTGCATTGTCCCATCTTTCTTCTTTACAAACAAGACCGGTGCACCCCAAGGTGACACACTTGGGCGGATGAAACCTCGATCCAACAACTCTTGAAGTTGCATTTTTAACTATTTTATCTTTAGGTACCATGCGATAAGAAGCAATGGACACCGGAATTGTATTCTCGTACAACTCGATACCAAACTCAACTTCCCTGTTTGGTGGCAACCCAGGCAATTCTTTCAAAAAGACACCCAGAAAATCGCGAACGGTTCGGATATACTGCACACGCACATTCTTGGTACCAGGATTCATCACATAGGCAAGATAAGCCTCACAGCCCAACCTCATCATACAATTTGCTTCCAAAGACGAAATCACATTCGACAATAATTTCACATTCTCACCTACCACCACCACTTCATAATAATCGACAAGCTTTAAGGTCACCTTTTGACATCAAAGTCAACCTCCACTCTATGCTCCGTCAACCAATCCATGCCAAGGATTACATCGAATCCGTAGAAGGGTAACTCCATGAAATCCACAAGAAAAACTTGACCTTGCACATATAAAGGGCATCCCCTATACAACTTCCTAGTGACTACAGTCTCACCAAAGGAACTAGTCACTTTCATTCCTACTTCAAGGTACTCAATAGGTATATCAAGAAAATGTGCATGCTCACTCAAGATATAAGAATGCGTAGATCCAGAATCAATAAAAGCCAGCAATGATAAAGACTGAAGAGCAAAGGTACCTGCAATAACGTCGGTATCATTGAGCTCCTCGCGCTGAGCATAAACCCTGGCAGGACCGCCTCCCTCAGGTCGAACTGCAACCACATGTGCAACGCCTCTCTGGCTCTCGTCTCTCCTCTGGAAGTTCCCTCGGCCGCGCCCACGGCCTCTCTGTGGTGCAGCCCCAGCAGGTGCACGTCCTTGGCCTCCACCAGCCAACAGAGGACACTCCCGTCTCATGTGATCTACCGAGCCACAATTCCAACATGAATTCCCTATCACTACAACAGGAGCCTGAACCTCTCTAGCTGCTCGAGGACAATCTCGCCTTAGATGACCCCAAGACCCACACGTCCAGCACGTGTTATGTTCCGCTCTCATCTGATCTCCCTGAACCGGTGAACCATGCCCAGCATTGCCTCATCTAGCAGGCTGATACCTCTTATCTCGACCCCTCTTGTTCCGTCCACCTCTGGAACTAGACTCAGTTGCTATCTTTCCAGAGCTAAAACCAACTCCTTGGGACGACAAACCCAGATTCTGTTTGATGTCTTTAGCTCGACACACCAGCACATCAAAGTCGGTGTAATCCACAGCCAACATATACGTCTTGACTTCCTGTACCAGTCCGTACCGGAAGCGATCACATCGGTGCCTCTCACTAGGTATCAGCTCAGGCGCATACTGGCTCAGGCGTATGAACTAGACCTCGTGCTCAACCACAGAAAGATTGCCCTAAATTAGCGACATAAACTCACGTTTCTTTTCGTCCAAGTATCTCACCCCATATACTTCTTCTTAAAAGCACCTCTGAAATACTCCCAATCAACCTCATTGAGTTCCAAATCAGCAGTGGTAGTCGTACACCAGCTATAGGCATCGCCTTGCAATAGGGAAACTGCGCATCCCAGCTTGCGCACGTCATTGCAGCCCATCTGATCCATGATACGGATCGTGCTCGCAAACCAAGCTTCGGATGCCTCAGGAGACATACCAAAGAACTCAACAGCTCCTAGGCTCCTTAACCTTTCCAAAGGTAAGCCCGCATTCCCAGCTGCAGGGGCCTGTATGTGCGCTCCGGCAACAGCAGTCTGAAACGCCCCGGTTATCGCCTGAACCAACGGCGTTAGATCACCCAAACCCAGACCAGCAGGTCCTTCATGCACCTGCTCCCCACCTCCAGGTGGTGGCGGAGGAGGTAGATTTCCACCATGAGGGACATTAGCCCCTTGCTCACCCTGGTCGCCTTGAGGCACTATTGTATTCGACCTCAGCTCTCTTCTCGAACCCATAGTGCTATTTTAAACAAAGCATAACAACAACAACAACAAATCAAACTATATAGGCCAGCTTCAAGCAAGGATCCAAGTTTACAAAAACATTTGATCATTGTAATAAGGCAATGGGCACCCCGATTTCCCTCAACATAGCATAACATACAATGACACATCATGCTCAACATGCTTTCCATCATCCAAAATCATCACACTACATCATCACATAACCATATTCATTTCACATTCGATTCACATCATTTCAGCATAGCATAAGCACCAAAATTCACCCAAATTCATGCTTTTAAAACTACATACGTCAACACATATCAATTTCACATACCAACATTCCCAATTCTTTCATAACCTCGCTCTGATACAAACAAATGTAACCCCCTTAGCTCGGCCTAAACGCCCGACCCGAACTATGAAGATTACACGGGGAAAACCAAAGTCAACTCGTTAAAGTCAACCTTGATTAACGACCTTTTTTTCTTTTAAACTTTTCTAGATGCACATTATTAACCTAAGTGAATGACAAAGTAGCTTTGCGGAAGCGACATAGCGAACAACGTTCAATTAGGGGTTTAATTGCATACGATCGTCATTTAGGGACTAATTTGTAAATTTCCAGAATTATGAGAACTTCACATGATTTAACGCTACCAAACCAAAATTAAACTTATTTTATTCCAACATGCCATATTTCATATTAAACAGATCAACCAAACTCATTTAATTAAGCATATAAGATTCAGGGACTAAAACGTAAGAAACAGAAACCCGAAGCAATTCAAATTCAAGCTCAACGATCAGGTGTTTCGAAACCCAAGGCCCCGTATCGGAACGGTCATTTCGAAACTAGGTTGACCGTTTCGATACTCGGGTGTGTTCCGAAACCCGTATGGAAACACCCCTTTCCAGTAGCTAAAACGTTCTGGAACGTTCCTACCCGTTCCGAAACCATATGGCCATTTCAGGCCTCTATTCCGAAACATGTAAGGGTATTCCGATACGCCTTGCCCTGCAACAGAAGATTTTGCTAGTTTTTCACTCCTAAACACCCTCGAAGACATTCCAATTCATGCCACAGCATACGTACATCATGTTTAGGCATCAAAGACTAGCATTGTAAAGTACAAGCTAGGACATAGCATCATTCGAGCAAGCATTGGTTCTAAAGGCATGCTTCCTAGACTTTAAAACCAAACAAAAGCTAAAATCCACATTCATGCATCAATCAAACTTCAAAGGCCATTTACAACTCAATAATACCAAACCAAATATG
The DNA here is from genome assembly GCA_030270665.1 of Hibiscus trionum. Classification (NCBI taxonomy): domain Eukaryota; kingdom Viridiplantae; phylum Streptophyta; class Magnoliopsida; order Malvales; family Malvaceae; genus Hibiscus; species Hibiscus trionum. Next base: position 19,985,589 of record BSYR01000057.1, on the reverse strand, counting down.
AACAAAGTAATAATAAACATCCACAATCATCCGAGAGTATAAATCCCATCCATTGCCTCTTATTACACCAATCAAAAACCACATACTTTGCTAGACGAAAGTGCTTGGATTCCCCTTGCTTACTCGCTGCCTCGAAAGCCTAATTCTCTGCATTGATGAAACAAAAGAGCGTAAGCACAAAGCTTAGTGAGGATCGCTAAACAACATTCATTAATGCTTTTCACACAAATGGCAAACCACTATTGTCAACATATGCTTTTACATAAGACATGCCCTTTCAAGACATCATTGCACTTTCTAAAACACATGCTCTCATGCATCATTTTAAAACAACAAATAAACCATTGCTCATGCTTTACTAAGCATCACATGCATTCTTGCATAATCACAAGCATCTCATGCTTAACCATTAGTCATCATTATTATATTGGCTTACAAGTGATCATTTCTCAAATCATATCAAAACCAACTCAAAGACACAATCAGATACGCGGATTACAAGCGTTGTCCCACACGCTTCATACACACAACCTGAATACACAAGGCTCACACACGAGAGCAACCCTCCATCATTGTGACACCCGTGGTGGAGTATAACGGTACAATCACAAGCCCTCAACACCACTCATCGGTAGTTTTATTTAATTCCACTAACGAGAGCATGAGACACATAACACAAGATCCACACACGGAACTAACATCCACCGTTGTGATATTAACCTCAATCGTTAAGGTACTTTGATGGAGTATATGTTACAATCACAACCCCTCGACTTCCAAGGCGACTTTATTCACGATGCACCCAATCCTATAGCTGACTAACTATATCCGGTTTAATTAACCAAAAACCATTTACATCACTTGCCAATATAATCATTCAACATCAATAATCCACTGTTTTACAAGCACAAACACAATGTCATTCCACAAGCATAACATGCTTAACATCATATGCATTTAACATAATAAACCAAGGATCACTTACCTAGTGCATCCTTAACACAATGGAATTAAACTCAGCATTAAACATGCTTCAACCATGCTTTAAAACAGTAATCAAAATCATATTTAACTCAAGTGCATTTTAATCACACAACACAATTCCAAGAGAGACTTTCGAATCACTTACTCTTGAACTTAGCTAAGTGTTTCAAACTTACACTAAGCTCCCAAGACCACGCTCAAAGCATTACAAAGAAGAAAATCCCATTTCCACTCACCGATACGCGAAGCCTTGCTCGCCGACACGAAAATTACTCCTCCAGAGCCTCCAACAACGCCTCGTTTGCTTCGATATCAAGATCCCCTATTTTCACATCATCAAAACAGAGATCTAAATACATTAAAATGCATTACAACACCAGCAACCATTCACAAACTCGTTGCTTACCCAAACTACACCAATTAACCCAACCGAAACAACCGAAAACTCAATCGATTGCTTCCAAAACCAAACCCAGCCAACATACATCACTTCCAAACCATTATAAAAATCAAAACACATATAACAAACAACCTAACCCAACCTTATACCTCCAGCAAGCAAGATTCCACCATTTCACCTCAAAAACTCACTTAAAACTAACAAAAAACTCAAGGATCTCAAGGATTTCGGGATCTTTGCTATCAAAACTCCATTTCAACATATTAACCAACTTATAACTCAATTAAAAGCAATCCAAAACAGAGCTTATCAAAATAAATCCAGAAATTAAGATTTCAACCATATTTTTACAAGATTTTGATCTCAAATCAAAACTATAATGAAAACTCAACCAAAAATAGTAATTAGAAGCCAATGATCTTGGGAATTTCAATAAAGAACTTTGATTAGAGGTTGAGAACGGGATTTACCTCCAATCATTGCTTTCCTTAATGAATGACAAGTTTTCCTTATCAAAATCTTGAAGAACTTGAAAGGATTTCTTGAAAATTGATTAGAAATTATTAGAAAAGTGTTTGGGAGAAAAGAATTCTAGAGAGAAGTGAATGAAAATAGTGTTTGGCTAAAAATGATGAGAAAGTGGTAGTTACGTGATGGAATCTCACATTAACTACTTGTTTTAATTAATTAAAATAAAAACCAATTAAAGTCACTTAATTAAAAGCCATTTAAAACACATGTCATTTTAAGGAAAGGTTAAACTGCCATAAAGCCCCCTAGAGATTCTAAGAATTTGGCTTCTCCTTTAAAAACCATATTTTCCACAGTTTTGAAACTTTACAATTTGGTCACTACTCAAAATGTCCCATTTCCGAAACTCTTTTTGTAAAATTGATTTGACCAACCTCTTAAACATATTTTTAGAGGATTTTAGCAATTTTTACCACATTTTTATCCTATCCCAATCCTTGATTTCCTTATGTTGCATGTAAAAGAGTCTATTGCAATAAAGTGCAAGTGTACACGATGCAAGTAGTAAAGTGATATGAAGTATCAGATGTCGAATCCACATGGACTGGAAATAGCTTTATCCTTGGATTGCTGCACAAGAGAGAAAGAAGAGAGTTTAATTGATTGTAGAGGAATAATAAAGAATACTGAAGATAAAAGATTAAAATATTTAGGGTAAAGAAATAGGCCGGCATTGATCTGCTTGGTAGTGCAGGTGTTGCACTGTATAGGAATCATTGTTCTTCCATCGTCCCTGTCGCGGCAGCACCTGCGGCGGCAGTAGTCTGTTGTTGCAGCAGCGATCACACAACTCCGTACTTCAAGCTTGGCAAGAATCCCTGCTGTGACTTGTCCTATCCCTAGGTCCAAGTCTGTCAATGATCACATCTTAGATGATACCTCCCGGTGTGAATCGAAGGATGAACACCGATGTTGTTGAATTCTTCCTTAGCTAGTTACCCTCGTCCTATCCCTAGGTTCGAGATAGTTCAACCATAAACTAGAGAACTCACACTTATTTTTTTCGTATACTTAACTCTCCCGATATTAAGTAAATGAATAATCTCACAATGCTCTCCCGAAAATCTTGCAAGATGTTAAAACCAGAATAAGCAAACTTAAAGTTTATTTTATTGAACAGAAAATTCCTAAAAACAGTACAATCCTTGCAACTACTTTACAGAATCAACCCTTAGCCCTAGGGGAAGTTTAGAACATGATGAGAAGGGGGAAAACGACTAGGGTTTTGGGAGGACGGCTAAAGAATAAGATATCCTTCCCTAGGTCGAATTACATGCCTTTATATAGGCCTTGGGTTCAAGTTTTCTAATAAGGTAAGAGTACAAGTTTAAATTAAAGTACAACTCTTATTAAAGACTAAATGTTCAGAGTAGATGTCTTTAACTCGTCCTCTTTTCTTGCTTGGGTTTCTTCCTTGAACTTTGGGCTTGGCCTTCATTTTGATCTAGGGCTCAAAAAAATATAGGAGTGGTCCACGGCAGACCAGCTTAAATCCCTCTATCTGTCGAACTCCACTTCATTTTTCCCTTCACCATTACTTTCGTCATTGGATGCCATGGCAGCGTCGTCCTTCTTGACTCATGTCCTATGTTCCAACTTTGCTTCTTCACTGCCCTGAGTCTGCTACAGCAGCTACCTGCAAAAGTAACCAAAATTAGTAGCAACTGTGCCATTTTATATAATTGTGATGTATATGTGCAATCTGTCCTAAATGCAATGAATTATGCTTGAATGCAGCATAAATATGGGTTAAATAAGGGGTAAAATATAGAACTTTTACACACTCAACACACCCCCAAACTCAAGTTTTTGCTTGCCCTCATGCAAATGTGACCTAAAATTTTTTTGTTTGGCTTAAATCAGTGAACTTTTCATTACCTACCTCACATGCCCTATCATGAACAACACCTTGTCGGACACTTCTGAAATTATTCGGAACCATGCTATAGATCTTGTGTAGTGTGTGCATGTTTTGTGAACAATTATATGCCTAGACTCCCTTGGGTTACTAGAATAGCTAAGCCACTCACTTGAAGTTTTATGCCAAATTTCATTTTTAAGGCAATTCTTAGGCTCCTTTAGTTTTTTCTTAGACTCGGTTTTCTTTTCTTAACTTAAGTTTGACTAGAGCCTGTTTCGGGCACCTCTAGCTAACTTTCTAGAGCCAGTTTCGGGCACCTCTAGGTGTATTGAGTCTAGCTTTTCTTAACTTCTTTTCCTAGAGCCAGTGTTAGGCACCTCTAGGGGCATCTCAAGTGTTTAAGCTTTTCCTATTCTAGTTTACTAAGAGAAATCTAGACAGTATAAGAGTCACAAAGGGTGTTTAAAGATCAGAACTATAGCAAGGCTCTAAACTGTTCTAAAAATGTCCTAAAGGCACTGCCACGACAGAGTATGTCGCGGCAGGTAAGTTCAGTTCAAAGACTTAAGCCAATTTTTTTTGGCAAACATAAACTTAAATGATAATTAATACTTAGACACAACTTTTAAAACCTAAAGACACTTCATTATTGGAGGGATGCCACTCCCAAACTCAAGGGTTGCATTGCCCTCAATGCATGATGACAGAGATGAAAAAAGATAAAAACAAAATACATCACAAGAATAATAAAACAGCAGAACAACAAAAATAAGATAGGAACTTAATTTCAGGTGCTGTCGTCGCTGCTGCTGCTGCTAATCTGTAGCTGCCGGCGGGCAGTGACCTTCATTGTAGGTGCTGGCAGAGTGCTCGGAGAGGCGGAGGCAGTCTTCTTCTTAGCTTCCCTTGGGGGCTGGATACGAGTGGGTGAGATCTGGGTGGCCTTTCCAGCACTTGTACATCCTTTGATGAGCTGCTACTGCTGGCAGACTTGCCCTGGCCGGATGGTCCTTCACCAGTGTTGGGCTTCTGCCTTTTCATCGGAGTGAACTCCCTGGAAAGGTTCCGTTTGACAGAGGGATCCACTTCAGATTCCTGCCAGATGGAGGAGGAAGAGAACCCGGCGAGAAAATCATCAAGTTCGCCCAACGACTCCTTTCGTTTCTCTCCTCTACCAGAGACAGTGGCGGTGTGGCTGCCGCCTTCAACTGTCGCGGCCGGGGTTGGAGCGGATGCAGCAGAGGGTGCTTTTTGTGTGGTAGCAGGAGTAGGGGTATGGGCAGGTGCAGGGGCAGCAAAATAATGCTCTGGGAAAGCAGGAAATTGTACATTTGCAAAATTTAAATTGTTTTGAATAAAATGTACCGTTGCTGTTGTGAAGTCTCTGACGAAACTCATCAGACCAAGCTGCCGTTCCTCCATCTTTTGTAGTGTGGCGAGGATTTGAGTGGAGGAGTCTGCTGGAGGAGCTGCTGCTGCTCTGCGACGGTAGGTTCTGTCTGAGTGGGCTATACGGGCTCCTCTGCCGCAGCAGACGGTTTGATGAAGGAGAGGGGTGTGGCTGCTTTCAGCTCCATCAAACTGAATATGTTGCGGTCCGTCCATCCCTTTCCTCGGACCTTGTAATCTTCAGGGATTTCAGGTACGTTGTGGTCGTGGCAGATCTCGGTGATGAGGTAAAGGAAGAACAGGGGTCCTGTTGGCTTAAGGGCACACTCCAAAATTCCCTCTCGTATATACCGGCCGACATTAATAGGTCTCTCATTTAAAATGGGGTGAACTAGAGGTAACCTCGGTTGGTCGACCGTGCTGTTGTGGGAAGAAGGCATTATTCTCTTCTTGACAAAGTGGTTCCAAAGTTTGGCCTCGGGAGTGAGTTGAGTGCGGTTCACTGTCCACCGATGCTTGGGGTCAGTATTCCACTCTGTCCCTTCTTCAGTTACCTCTGCCATGACAACATCGTAGTCTGCCGGCGACAGACTTTCCACGAACCTCTTGTGGATGTTTTCCTTTTTGCTGACGTAGATTCCGTAGAGGGTATTGATGTATTTTAGCTCAAAAGTGACTTCCTTACCTCGCACTGTCACGGTCTTTGTGTCCTTGCTGTCGACGGCAGCGTAGAATTCTCTGACCAACGTGGCATTCATCTCCTCTAGCTGGGCAGAAAACATCTGCCATTTGAGGGCTTTGATCTTTCGAGCTATGAATGGTTTGAGCCCTAAGTCTTCCGTTCGATTGATGTAAAGGAACCCTCTCTCTTCCCACATCTCCCTATTTTGGAAGGAGGTGTAGTATCGGTCGACGGAGTCGGTGGTGGCAAAGCGGTTGGGGAGTCTGTCGTGGCTGGGTGTGCCGGCTGCTGCGGCAGAGCTGGAGGCAGCACTTCGTCTCGTTTTTCTGGTACTCATAGTTGCAAGGCTGTAGAAAATAAAAGAAATCTGAGATCTAGAAAGAAAGCAAGTCGAGAGAGTAAAAGTGAGGTGAAAAATGAATAGTAAATTGGGGTTTATATAGATGAATGATTTGCTGCCCGTTGGAGCTGTAACGGAAGGTGCGAATAATGGGGCCAGCTGTTACGCGATTTCTGACGCGTCTGTCACGTGTTTCCGTCTGCTGCGCTTCTGTTATGCGTTTGCGTGTCTGCCGCGACAGCGTGTTGACAGGCTATATTTCCCGCGTCTATCGCGACAGCTGTTGACCGGCTGTGATGACAGACTCCTCCTTTGGGCTTTTTGGGCCGTTGTGGAAATGGTAGGCTGATTCTCTTCTTCTCCTCTCCTTGTTTTTCTTATTTCCTAAAAATAATTAAAATAAAAACTTATTTCCTAAAAATAAAATAATTCTAATTCCTAATAAAATACATAAATAATAAAAGTAAAGTAATAAGAAAATTAAAATTAGGTTAAATTAGGGATGCCTTGAGGGGTATCTCCTAAAGTAACCACTTCCTGCATCCTTGTGGCTTCAATCCCCTGATAATGCTTTAGTCTTTGTCCGTTGACTTTAAATTGGTGCCCTTCCTTTAAGGATTTGATCGTGATGACACCATGAGGAAAATCTTGCACAACTCGGAATGGGCCAGACCATCTAGATTTCAGCTTCCCTGGGAAAAGTTTCAACCTATAGTTAAATAACAACACAAGTTGCCCTGGGCAGAACTGTCATGGCAGCAACTTCTTGTCATGCCACTTCTTGGTCTTGTCCTTGTAAATCCTTGCGTTGTCGTAGGCCATTGCTCGAATTTCTTCAATTTCATTCAAGTCAAGTAACCTCTTCTGTCCTGCCTTGTCTAAGTCCATGTTCACTACTTTGATAGCCCAATAAGCTCTATGCTCTATCTCAACAGGTAAATGGCATGTTTTTCCATATATCAGCCGGTAGGGTGACATTCCCAATGGTGTCTTAAATGACGTTCTATAGGCCCAGAGTGCATCATTAAGGTGTAAAGACCAGTCCTTTCGAGTGGGTTTAACCATCTTCTCAATAATATTATTTACCTCCTTGTTGGATATTTCGGCCTGTCCATTGGTCTGAGGGTGGTATGTTGTTGCTATCCGATGCTTTACGCCATATTTTCTTAAGGCAACAGCGATTACCCTGTTCTCGAAATGTTTCCCCTCATCACTGATGATCGCCTTAGGTATGCCAAACCTGGAAAAATATTCTTGTGCGGGAATCTATGAACAGTCTTGGCATCATTTTTCTGTGTGGCGATCGCTTCAACCCATTTGGACACATAGTCCATGTTGCGTGTAAAATAGTCTATCGCAATTGTAGTGCAAGTATACACGACGCAAGTAGTAAAGTGATACGAAGTATCGGATATCGTCTCCACAGGGATTGGGCTAATAGCTTCACCTTAATTCACTGCACGAAAGTAAAGAAAATATTTGAGAAGTTGTCACGAAAATAATAAAGTAAACGTAAATAACAGATAAGGAAAATCAAGATAGGGAGAATGGGCTGGTATTGAATTGCTCAGTAGTGCAGGTATTGCTGAGTCTAGGAAATCCAATGCTGTCGTTGTTCCCGTCGCGGCAGCACCTGTCGCAGCAGCAGTCCGTTGGTTATCGCGGCAGCGATTACCCAACTCAGTACTTCAAGTTTGGCAAGAATCCCATATGTGCCTTGGCCTATCCCTAGGTCCAAGTCTGTCGATGATCACGTCTTGATGATACCTCCCGGCGTGAATCGAAGGATGAACACCGATGTGGATGATTTATTCTTTAGCCACTTAACCTCGTCCTATCCCTAGGCCCAAGATAGTTCAACTATAAACTAGAGAACTTGCTCTTATTTCTTTCGTATACTTAACTCTCCCGATGCTAAGTAAATAGATAACCTCACAATGCTCTCCCGATGCTCTTACAAGATATTAATAACCAAAATAAGAGAACTTGAAGTTTATTTTATTGAACTGAAAATTCCTAAAACAAAACAACCCTTGCAACTACTTTACAAATCAACTCGTGGCCCTAGGGGGAAATTAGAACATGTTGTGGGAAGGAAAATGGCTAGAGTTTTGGGAAGGAAGCTAGGGTAATCGGTTATGCCTCTAGGTTAAGATATATGCCCTTATATAAGCTTTGGGCTCAAGTTTTCTAATTTAACAAGTATTACAACTTTAAATTAAAGTACAACTCTAATAAAGACTAAATCTTAAGAGAATCTATCTTTAAGTCGTCCTCCTTGTTTCTTGGGATTATCTCTCCTTGAACTTTGGGCTTGGAATATCTTCTGATCTAGGGCTTGGAAAAATATGGAACTTTCACACGACATATGGGCTGAATTTTCTCTATCTGTCGAGGTCCACTTTGCATCTTCTCCACAAAACTGCTGTCGTCCTTTGCTGTCACGACGGCAACCATGGCAGCATCGTCCTCCTTGACTGCTCGTCCAGTTCCAGCTCTTCTGCTTCACTGCCCAGCGCCTGTCCTTTCCATCTGCTACAGCAGCAACCTGCAAAAATAGCCATTTTTAGTAGAAACTGTGCCTTTTAATGTATTTGTGATGTTTTACTGTAAATTGACCTAAATGTGATAAATAATGCATGAATGCAGCAGAAATATGGGTTAAAAGAGGTGTAAATAATAGAACATTTATACACTCAACACACCCCCAAACTCACGTTTTTGCTTGCCCTCAAGCAACTAAGACCTAAAAGAAAAATGAAATATTTTTGTTTTGGCTTTCAAACAGTGACCTTTCCCTTACCCGTCGTTCGTTCCCTGTGATGGCAGCACCCTGTCGGATAATCTAGGATCTGTCTGGAATCTCTCTATAGTCCTCGTGCAGTGTGTGCATGCTTTTGAACTGTTATATGCCAAGACTCTCTTAGTTTCACTAGAATATTATACTTTAGCTTGTTTAGAGATTTTCTTACGAGACTGATTTCTTTTTTTTTTCTTACTAGAGCCAGAATCGGGCACCTCTAGTTATTTCCCTTTTTTTCTAATTTCTTCTCTTTTCTACTAGAGCCAGTATTTCAGGCACCTCTAGTTAACTATCTAGAGCCGGTGATAGGCACCTCTAGAAGTTTTTCTCTGGTTATCTGCCTAGAGCCAGTGTTAGGCACCTCTAGGTTTCCTGAGATTCTAGTCTCTTTTCTACTCTAAGTGCTAAGTTTTCTATTCTAGTTTGGCTAAAAGAAGTGTAAGCAGTATAACAGTCACAATGGTGTTTAAGTTTTCAGAACTATAGAAAGGCTCTAAAACTTCTCCTAAATACTATCCTAAAGTCGCTGCCACGACAGGGCTATCACAGCATGTAAGTTCAAGTCACAGTTTTCAGCCAAAGTTTTCAATATTTTCATTTTTTTGATAAAAATAAACTAAGTAAAGACACCAAATTTTAAACTGAGATGCACTCCATTAATGGAGGGATGCCACCCCCAAACTCAAGGGTTGCATTGCCCTCAATGCAAAATGACTGAAAAAAAACAAAATAAGGCAGTACATCACAAAATATATATCAGGCAGCCATAATAAGATAAGAAACTTAAATTTTATTCGCTGTCTTCGCTGCAGCTCCTAAGTCTGATCTGGCGGCAGGCTCTAGCTCTCGGGGCTGGTTGGGGCACGGGGGAGGCTGATGTGTTCTTTGCTTTGGCCTCCCATGGTGGCTGGACCCTGGTTGGGGAGATGTTAGGTGGTTGCTCCACAACCTGAATTTCCGAGCTACTGCTGCTCTCTCCGCTGCTGCTATTGTCACCACCGGTGCTGCCGTCACCTCCACTGCTGCTGGCTTTTTGCATGTTACCTTTGTCTGCCATCCGTTTTTGCCTCTTCATTGGTGAGAACTCTTTTGAGAAATTCCTCTTGATCGAGGGCTCATTGTCACTAGCGGCCCAAACTGAGGAGGAAGAGAGACCGGCAATAAAGTCATCAAGTTCTTCTGTTGCTGTCTTTCTCTTTGTCCCACGGGCAGAAGTCTCGGAATGGGTGCTGCCCACTGCTGTTGGGGCAGGTGTTGGCGTTGAAGCGGCAGAAGGTATCCGTGGGGTGGCAGCAGGTGTAGGTGTGTGGGCAAGTGTAGGTATAGTGAAATAATGGGCAGGAAAAGTGGGGAATGCAGCATCAGGGAAATTTAGGGAGTTTTGAATGAAAGTTAACGTGGAGGCAGCAAAGTCCCTGATGAAAGTCATTAAGCCCAGATGTCTCTCCTCCAGCAACTGAATGGCAGCTAATATCTGGGCGGAGGTGTCTGTCGGGGCAGCTGCTACGGCAGCTGGTTCAGTGTGCTGCTGCTCTGTCGTGTCGGCTGTGGCGGCGGTAGGGTCGAATGACGACAGAGGGGTAGCGACGGTCAACTCCATCAGGTTGAGGATTTTCTTTTCATTCCAACCTCTTCCTTCTTCTATCAAATCAGTGCGCAGCTCTGGAACATTATGGCCGCGGCAGAGCGAGGTGATGAGGTATGGAAGGTAGAGGGGACCCGTCGGTCTATGCGCACACTCCAAAATACTTTCTCGAATAAATCTGCCCACATTAATAGGTCGTTCATGTAGAATTGAGTGTATCAACGCTAACCTTGGCTGGTCGAACCAGCGTGACATTCATCTCCTCCGACTGCTCTGCGAAGGTTTGCCAATGTAATGCTCTGATCTTTCGGGCTATGAATGGTTTGAGGCCTAGATGTTCCTCCGTTGATGTGTAGATAAAGCCCCTCTCTACCCACATGTCTCTGTTACCAAGGGAACGTGGGGGAGTTGCTGCCCGTGTGGAGCTGGAGGCAGCACTGCGTCGGGTTTTCCTAGAAGACATATTTGTGCAAGGGTTGTGGAAATAAACTGAAAGCAAATAAAAACTAAAGAGAGAGGGCAAGTAAGAAAAGCAGAAGTGAATGAAAATGAAAATGAAACGGGGTTATATAGAGAGAAATTTTGTTGCCCGTTGAAGCTGTAACGGCAGGCGCGAATAACGGGGCCAGCTGTTATGAGTTAGCGTGTCTGACGCGTCTGACACACATTTCCGCGTCTGTGACGTGTTTCCGCGTCTGTCGCGACAGCGTGATGACAGCCTGTATTTTTCGCGTCTGTCGCGGCAGCTGTAACGACAGGCTTCAACTATTGGGCTTTGTTGGGCTGGTGGATGGATGATGGGCTAAGTTCACTTCTCATGTTCTTCTTGACTCCTTTATTTCCTAAAAACAATGAAAATAAAAATATTATTCAAATAAAATAAATCTTATTTTCTAATAACTAATAAATAATAATAATAAAATAAAATAAAATAAAATAAAAATTAGGTTAAGTTAGGGATGCTAGGTGGGGCATCTTCTAAGGTAACCACTTCCTGTATTCCTGGGGCTTCAGTCCCCTGATAATGTTGTAGACGTTGTCCGTTGACTTTGAATTGGTGCCCGTCTTTTAGTGATCGGATTGTGATGGCACCATGGGGAAAAACATGTACGACTTGGAAAGGGCCAGACCATCTAGACTTCAATTTCCCTGGGAAAAGTTTTAGTCTAGAGTTGAACAACAATACAAGCTGCCCTGGGCAGAACTGTCGTGGCAGCAACTTTTTGTCATGCCACTTCTTCGTTTTATCCTTGTAAATTCTTGCATTGTCATAGGCCATTGTTCGGATTTCTTCAATTTCGTTCAGATCCAATAGCCTTTTCTGCCCTGCCCTGTCGAAGTTCATATTCACTGTCTTGATCGCCCAGTATGCTCTGTGCTCTATCTCGACAGGTAGATGACATGTTTTCCCATAAATCAACCGGTATGGAGACATTCCTAATGGAGTTTTAAAAGCTGTCCTATAAGCCCATAATGCATCATTGAGGAGTAAAGACCAGTCTTTCCTAGTTGGCTTAACCATCTTCTCAAGAATGTTCTTGACTTCCTTGTTAGAAATTTCAGCTTGTCCATTGGTCTGTGGGTGATATGTTGTCGCGATCCGATGTTTGACACCGTATTTCTTCAAGGCAGCAGCAATAACCCTGTTGTCAAAATGTCTCCCTTCATCACTGATAATCGCCTTAGGGATGCCAAACCTAGAAAAAATGTTCTTGTGTAAGAATCTTTGAACTGTCTTGGCATCATTTTTTTGAGTGGCGATAACTTCAACCCACTTAGAGACATAATCTACTGCCAGGAGGATGTATAGATTCCCACATGAAGATGGAAAAGGTCCCATAAAATCAATCCCCCAAACGTCGAAGATCTCGACTTCTAGAATATTCTACAGCGGCATCTCGTTTCTCCGTGAGATGTTTCCTGTTCTTTGGCACCTGTCACAGCTTTTGTATAAGATTTGTGCATCTTTATATAGTGACGGCCAATAAAACCCTGACTGTAGCCCCTTGGCAGCAGTTTTGTTGCCTCCTAAGTGACCTCCATACTGTGAAGCATGGCAGTGATTCAGCATGTCTTTCTGCTCCTCCTGTGGTACACATCTTCTTATAACCTGATCTGCACAGATTTTGAAAAGAAGAGGTTCGTCCCAATAATAATGCTTAACATCATTTTGGAACCTCTTCTTGGCTTGATAATTAAGGTCAGGGGGAATTATTCCGCTAACTAAGAAATTAACGAAATCTGCATACCAAGGATGTTCAGAATACGTACCTGCCGCCATGGCTGTCGCGGCAGTGATTGCGGCAGCAAAGAGCTACTCGTCTGGGAAGGTCTCCAGAATGTTTGTCTCATCTATTGGTAGACTCTTTCCCTTCTCCAATCTAGACAAGTGATCTGCCACCTGATTTTCTATCCCCTTTTGTCCTTGATTTCAAGGTCGAATTCTTGCAGTAGCAGGATCCACCGTATCAATCGAGGCTTTGCATCCTTTTTTGTGAACAGATATTTGAGGGCAGAATGGTCTGTGTGTACTATGACCTTCGTTCCAAGTATATAAGAACGAAACTTGTCAATGGAGAATACCACAGCTAATAACTCTTTTTCTATGGTGGTGTAGTTCACTTGGGCGTCATTCAGTGTCTTGCTGGCATAGTATATGACATGAAACAATTTGTCTTTCCGCTACCCAAGTGCTGCCCCGACAGCATAGTCACTCGCATCACACATGATCTCAAACAGCTGTGTCCAGTCTGGTGGTTGTACTATTGGGGCTGTTACCAGCTTTTCCTTCAGAACCTTGAATGCCTCAATACATTCATCATTAAAGTCAAAGGGTCGGTTCTGCTCCAAGAGATGGCATAGGGGCTTGGTGATTTTTGAGAAATTCGCAATGAACCTCCTGTAAAAACCAGCATGTCCTAAGAAGCTTCTAATTCCCTTGACTTTGGTCGGCAGCGGCAGCTTTTCGATCACTTCTATTTTGGCCCTGTCGACTTCTATGCCACGACAGCTAATCTTATGGCCAAGGACTATCCCTTCATCCACCATAAAGTGGCATTTTTCCCAATTCAAAACTAGATTTGCTTTTTCACATCTTTCAAGTACCTTTTGTAGATTGCCTAGGTAGCTCTCAAAATCGTCCCCAAAGACTGAAAAATCATCCATAAAAATCTCAAGGAAGTCCTCCACCATATCGGAGAATATGGCCATCATGCACCTTTGGAAGGTGGCGGGTGCATTACATAGTCCGAATGGCATTCTCCTAAAAGCATAAGTTTTGTACGGGCATGTGAAAGTCGTCTTTTCTTGATCTTCCGGTGCGATAGCGATTTGATTGTAACCTGAATAACCATCAAGAAAACAATAGTAAGGTTTACCTGCTAATCTATCAAGCATTTGGTCAATAAAGGGTAAAGGAAAGTGGTCCTTTTGGGTAGCTTTGTTAAGCTTCCGATAGTCCATACAAACCCTCCAACCGGTCACAGTCCTGGTTGGGATTAACTCATTGTTTTTGTTCGTTACCACGGTCATTCCTCCTTTCTTGGGAACACATTGCACCGGGCTCACCCATTTGCTGTCGGAGATGGCGTAAATAATACCAGCATCTAACCATTTGATTATCTCTTTACGCACCACCTCTTTCATCGCATGGTTTAGCCGCCTTTGGGCATCTATAGTCGGCTTATGATCTTCCTCTAAGAGGATTTTATGCATGCATAATGCCGGACTAATGCCTTGAATATCAGCTATCGTCCATCCAATTGCCTTTTTGTGCTGCTGCAGCATCTCTACTAACTGATGTTCCTGTTCCTGCATCAACTTGGAAGAGATGATTACGGGAAACGTATCATTTGAACCAAGAAAAGCATATTTTATCTGCCCTGGCAGGGGCTTCAGTTCTAAAATAGGGGGCTCAACAGTAGATGGCTTTTGGATTGCATGGTTATCCGAAGTATAATTTAAAGGTTCGAATAACTTACCTGGACGATCGCCTATCCAATTTACCTCCTCCTGATCTTCAGTATCTGATGTTTTGGATTCTGAGGAGTTGCTGTCGTCGGTGCTGTCGTGACAATCCTGTAAGTGGCTGCCGAGGCAGTGACTAATGTTGATGTCGTGACAGCCCGACCTGATGCAGGGTTGATCAAAGTTAACTTCAGTGATAACCTTGCATTCCTCATCTGCATCAGCATGCTTCATAGCTTGGAGAACATTCAGCTTAATCTCTTGATCGTTCACTCTCATGGTGAGTTCTCCTTTTTCCACATCAATCAGTGATCTTCCCGTGGCTAAGAAGGGTCGCCCCAGGATGATTGGTGCGTTTTTATCTACTTCACAATCTAAAACAAGAAAGTCAGCAGGAAATATAAATTTATCCACTCTTACCAGAATATCTTCGATTTTTCCTTCCGGATGAACATAAGAACGGTCTGCCAGCTGCAGAATTACTGTCGTGGGCCGAGCTTTTCCAATACCTAATTTCTGAAAAACAGATTTTGGCATTAAATTAATACTTGCACCAAGATCACAAAGTGCCTTACCCACATATTTATCTCCGATTACACAAGTTATGATGAAGCTTCCCGGATCCTTCTTTTTCTGGGGTGGCTTCCTATGAAGAATACCCATGCATCTTTCTGTCATCTTAACCGTTTCAAATTCCCCAAGTTTAGATTTCTTTGACATGACATCCTTGAGAAATTTGGCGTAACCGGGCATCTCCCTTACGGCATCTAACAGCGGAATATTAATATGAACCTGCTTAAAGATATCATAAATCTTTTTGAGCTGAGATTCTTGCTTTGCTTGCTGTAACCGTTGAGGAAAAGGAGGTGGGGGACGATAATCAGCAATACGTCCTTTCCACAGCATACGAATCTGAGGAGGTTTGGATTCATTATTTTTCTCCTCTGTCGCTTCTACTGTCGTGACAGGCTCATCGGCATCAGGCTGTTTGTTACCTGTCGTGGCAGCTTCCTCGGCAGGTTTGTCCAAGGCTGGTTTTTTCACTGTTTCAGCTTCTTTCTCTGGCCCTGGTAGTTTCTTCCCACTCCTAGTAGTAATGGCTTTACACTGCTCATGTGTGGGCTGTCTAGCATTTTCAGTATTGCTAGGAAATCCTCCAGTCTGCCTTGGCTTGATATGCTGAGAAACCTGACCCATTTGTATCTCCAAGGATTTCATAGTGGCTTCATGATTCGTCATTCTCATCTTTGTTTTATCCATGAATGTCTCTGTTTTCTTGACAAACTGATTCATATTCTCAATATAAGTACCTGTCTTAGACATAAACGTAGCCAGAGTCTGTTCCAGTATACTGTTTGTGGCAGCTGGTGGCTGTTGCTGCTGTCGAGTCAACAATCTAGGTCCACCCTGATTCTGATTGTTATGTGCTTGAGGATTCAAGGCATTATTAGGATTACTCCAAGAAAACTTGGGATCCTTTCTCCAATTGGGATTATAGTTGTTGGAGTTGTAATTCGGCTTATTGTAATTTCCAACATACTTTCCCTCTTCTAATTGTATTGGACATTCCACCGAACTGTGATTTCCCTCACAAATGTCACATACCTCCTCGACAGCAAATCCATGTTGTATATCCTCGTTCAAGAGCTTTTTCATTGCCTTAGTAAGGTATGCTACCTGTGATTTCATCGTGCTGTCGGCCTCATAATCCTTAACAGCTAGGACCCGTTTACCCCCTCTTCTTGCTGTCGGAAACTGCTCTTCATTCTTAGCTAGATTTTTCAATACTTGCATTGCCTCGTCCGGGTCTTTGTCCAATAGTAATCTGTTTGCTGCTGAATCAATTCGAATACGAGTTTGTAAGTTGGCAGTATTATAAACCTTGGTTACCTGGTTCCAGACGGGGAATCTATGCATAGGGCAGTTCTGAAGAAAAGTGGTGAATCTATCCCATGCCTCGTGCATCGGCTCGTCATCTTCCTGTTGAAAAGTAGCAATTTCGTTACGTAATCGCTCAGATAAATGTGAAGGATTAAAACGAGATAAAAATTCACGAGACAAATCTGCCCAAGTTCTAATTGAACCCGGCGTAAGTTTATTCCACCAAGTTTTTGCTCTGTCCCTCAATAAATGGGAAATAACCGAAGCCTCAGTATCTCCGGATTAACTCCTGGCAGTCTAAACGAACCACAGATTTCCTGGAACGTTTTTAGATGCTCCCTAGCATCCTCTGTAACAGCACCACTGAATTGACCGGCATTGTTGATCATGCTAAACATAACATGTTTCAATTCAAAGTTGTCAACTTCAATATCCGGTAGCGTGGTTTCTAGTTCTACATGGTCATTCAGCATGTAGTCTCGACAGGACCGGCGTGCGGCAGCGGCAGGAAAGTCGGCAGCACGACCGTTTCCTCCATTCCCGGCAAGATCTACAACATCCTGGGGATTTCTTGGGTCGTCCCTTCTTTCTTCTTGTCTTTCGTTTACCATAGCTTCGAGTTGTTGCTCTAGGTAATCGTTCCTTTCAACTAGGTAGCGGGCTCTTTTCTTGAGATTGAATGTTCGCTCTGGTTCAGGATCTAACTGGTATTCTGGTTCCTTCCCTCGTTGAGATCTGCGCATACGAAACAAAAGACCTTGTGAAAGGTATAGGTTGGACAATCCAAGTAAACTGAAAAAAATAAAAACAAAAACAAAAAGTGCAGTAAAAGAAAAGGTAGAGTTATGTTGCCAATCCCCGGCAGCGGCGCCAAAAACTTGTTGCGTATAAAATAGTCTATCGCAATTGTAGTGCATGTATACACGACGCAAGTAGTAAAGTGATACGAAGTATCGGATATCGTCTCCACAGGGATTGGGCTAATAGATTCACCTTAATTCACTGCACGAAAGTAAAGAAAATATTTGAGAAGTTGTCACGAAAATAATAAAGTAAACGTAAATAAAAGGGAAGGAAAATCAAGATAGGGAGAATGGGCTGGTATTTAATTGGTCAGTAGTGCAGGTATTGCTGAGTCTAAGAAATCCAGTGCTGTCGTTGTTCCCATCGCGGAGCACCTATCGCGGCAACAGTCCGTTAGTTATCGCGGCAGCGATTACCCAACTCAGTACTTCAAGTTTGGCAAGAATCCCATATGTGCCTTGGCCTATCCCTAGGTCCAAGTCTGTCGATGATCACGTCTTGATGATACCTCCCGGCGTGAATCGAAGGATGAACACCGATGTGGATGAATTCTTCTTTAGCCACTTAACCTCGTCCTATCCCTAGGCCCGAGATAGTTCAACTATAAACTAGAGAACTTGCTCTTATTTCTTTCGTATACTTAACTCTCTCGATGCTAAGTAAATAGATAACCTCACAATGCTCTCCCGATGCTCTTGCAAGATATTAATAACCAAAATAAGAGAACTTGAAGTTTATTTTATTGAACTGAAAATTCCTAAAACAAAACAACCCTTGCAACTACTTTACAAATCAACTCGTGGCCCTAGGGGGAAATTAGAACATGTTGTGGGAAGGAAAATGGCTAGAGTTTTGGGAAGGAAGCTAGGGTAATTGGTTATGCCTCTAGGTTAAGATATATGCCCTTATATAAGCTTTGGGCTCAAGTTTTCTAATTTAACAAGGATTACAACTTTAAATTAAAGTACAACTCTAATAAAGACTAAATCTTAAGAGAATCTATCTTTAGTCGTCCTCCTTATTTCTTGGGATTATCTCTCCTTGAACTTTGGGCTTGGAATATCTTCTGATCTAGGGCTTGGAAAAATATGGAGCTTTCACACAACAGACGGGCTGAATTTTCTCTATCTGTCGAGGTCCACTTTGCATCTTCTCCACAAAACTGCTGTCGTCCTCTGCTGTCACGACGGCAACCATGGCAGCATCGTCCTCCTTGACTGCTCGTTCAGTTCCAGCTCTTCTGCTTCACTGCCCAGCGCCTGCCCTTTCCATCTGCTACAGTAGCAACCTGCAAAAACAGCCATTTTTAGTAGAAACTGTGCCTTTTAATGTATTTGTGATGTTTTGCTGTAAACTGACCTAAATGCGATAAATAATGCATGAATGCAGCAGAAATATGGGTTAAAAGAGGTGTAAATAATAGAACATTTATACACTCCACAGTCCACTGCCAGTAAGATATATAGATTCCCACAAGATGCTGGGAATGGTCCCATGAAATCAATCCCCCAAACGTCGAAGATTTCGACTTCTAGGATGTTTTGCAGTGGCATCTCATGTCTTCTTGAGATGTGTTAAGTGTGTAAAAGTTCTATATTTTACCCCTTATTTAACCCATATTTCTGCTGCATTCAAGCATAATTCATTGCATTTAGGATAGATTTCACATATACATCACAATTATATAAAATGACACAATTGCTACTGATTTTGGTTATTTTTGCAGGTAGCTGCTGTGGCAGACTCAGGGCAGTGAAGAAGCAAAGCTGGAACACAGGACAGGAGTCAAGAAGAACGACGATGTCGTGGCCGCTGCCGTGGCAGCCAATGACGACAACAATGGTGAAGGGAAAAGTGAAGTGGAGCTCGACAGATAGAGGAATTTAAGCCGATCTGTCGTGGACCACTCCTATATTTTTCTGAGCCCTAGATCAGAATGAAGGCCAAGCCCAAAGTTCAAGGAAGAAACCCAAAGCAAGAAAAGATGACGAGTTAGAGACATCTATTCTGAAGATTTAGTCTTTAATAAGAGTTGTACTTTAATTTAAACTTGTACTCTTGCCTTATTAGAAAACTTGAACCCAAGGCCTATATAAAGGCATGTAATTCGACCTAGGAAGGACATCTTATTCTCTAGCCGTCTTCCCCAAAACCCTAGTCGTTTACCCCCTTCTCATCATGTTCTAAACTTCCCCTAGGGCTAAAAGTTGATTCTGTAAAGTAGTTGCAAGGATTGTACTGTTTTTAGGATTTTCTGTTCAATAAAATAAACTTCAAGTTTGCTTATTCTGGTTTCAACATCTTGCAAGAGTATCGGGAGAGCATTATAAGATTATCTATTTACTTAATATCGGGAGAGTTAAGTATACGAAAGGAATAAGTACAGGTTCTCCAGTTTATGGTTGAACTATCTCGGACCTAGGGATAGGACGAGGTTAAGTGGCTAAGGAAGAATTCAACAACATCGGTATTCATCATTCGATTCACGCCGGGAGGTATTATCTAAGACGTGATCATTGACAGACTTGGACCTAGGGATAGGACAAGTCACAGCAGGGATTCTTGCCAAACTTGAAGTTCAGAGTTGTATGATCGCTACCGCGACAAACAACAGACTACTGCCGACGCAGGTGCTGCTGCGACAGGAGCGACGACAGAACCGGAAGTCCTATACAGTGCAACACCTTCACTATTGAGCAAATCAATATCGGCCTATTTCTTTACCCTGAATCTTTTAATCTTTTATCTTCAGTATTCTTCAATATTTTCCTACAAACAATTAAACTCTCTTCTTTCTCTTTTGTGCAGCAATCCAAGGATAAAGCTATTTCCAGTCCCTGTAGATTCGGCATTCGATACTTCGTGTATCACTTTACTACTTGCGTCGTGTACACTTGCACTCTATTGCAATAGACTCTTTTACACGTAACAAGTTTTATGCGCCGTTTTTGGGGACTGGCAACATATCTTTACCCTACTTTTACTACACTTTCTTTTTTTAATTTTTCTATTTTTATTTGGATTGTTCACCCTGTGCTTTTCACAAGGTTTTTCGTTTGCTTATGCGCAGATCTAGACGAGGCAAAGAACCTGAGTATCAACTAGACCTTGAAATCGAACGCTCGTGCAATCTCGGGAACCGAGTCCGACTTTTAATAGCTAGAAACGATTACCTTGAGGAACAGTTAGAAGCTATGCATAACGGGAGGAACAACCAAAGGAATCCCGAAGATCTTGAAGATCCTATCATGGATGAAGGAAACGGACCGCCTACCGCTGCCGTGGCCGCACGACGGTCATGCCGTGAATACATGATCAATGATCATGTGGAACTGGAGACCACCCTGCCAGACGTGGAAGCTGAAAATTACGAGCTGAAACATGTGATGTTCAGCATGATCAATTCCGCTGGCCAATTTAGTGGTGCTGCTACAGAGGATGCCAGAGAACATCTGAAAACTTTCCAGGAAATTTGTGGATCCTTTAGACTACCAGGAGTAAATCCGGAGATACTGAGGATTCAGTTATTTCCCCATTCACTAAGGGACAGAGCGAAAACTTGGTGGAACAAACTAACGCCGGGTTCAATACGAACTTAGGCGGATCTAACTCGTGAATTTTTATCTTGTTTTAATCCTTCCCATTTATCTGAGCGATTACGTAACAAAATTGCTACTTTTCAACAGGAAGATGACGAGCCAATGCATGAGGCATGGGACAGGTTTACCACTCTTCTGAGGAATTGCCCGATGCACGGATTCCCTGTTTGGAATCAAGTAATCAAATTTTACAATGTTGCCAACACACATGCCCGTATGAGAATAGATTCAGCAGCCAATGGATTGCTGTTGGATAAAGATCCAGATGAAGCCATGGTAGTATTGAAAAGTTTGGCGAAGAATGAAGAGCAATTTCCCACAGTAAGGAGAGGTAAACGAGTACTAGCTGTGAAGGATTACAAAGCTGATAATTCCCTAAAGACACAAGTTGCGTACCTCACAAAGGCAGTAGAAAACTTGCTAAAGAAAGATTCAAAACATGTCTACTCTGCATAAGAGGTATGTGAAACTTGCAGTGGGAATCACAGTTCGGAAGACTGCCCGCTACAGCTAGAGGAAGGGATGTATGTCGGAAACTATAACAAGCCGAGAAACTATGACTCCAACAATTCCAATCCCAACTGGAGGAAGGACCCCAAGTTCTCCTGGAGTAACCCAAACACCGCACTGAATCCTCAAGTGCAGAACACCCAAAATCAGGGGGCACCCAGAATCCTGACACGGCAACAAGTACAACAGCAGCCGACAGCTGCACCTAGTATACTGGAGCAGACTTTGGCCACATTCATGTCACAGACAGGAGCTTACATGGAAAACATGGATCACTTCGTTAAAAAGACTGAGTCATTCATGGATAAAACAGAGATGAGAATGACTAACCATGAGGCTACACTGAAATCACTGGAGACACAGATGGGTCAGGTCTCCAAGCATATTAAGCCAAGGCAGAACAGAGGATTCCCTAGCGATACTGAGGTCGCTAGACAACCCACACATGAGCAGTGCAAAGCCATTACAACAAGGAGTGGGAAACAACTGTCAGGGCCGGAGAAGACAGCCAAACCGGTTAAAGAACTAGCCCTAGAATCGATTGTCGTGAACACTGCCTCGGTTGAAGATAAACAACCTGCTACCGCCACACCTGTCGCGACAGCAGAAGGGACAGAGGAGGAAGACAAAAAGGATGAAGAACCTAAACCTCCTCAAATCCGAATACCATGGGAATGACGAATTGAATATTACCGTCCTCCACCTCCTTTTCCACAGTGGTTAGAGAAGCAGAAACATGAGTACCAGCTTTAAAAAGATCTATGAAATTTTTAAGCAGGTTCACATCAACATACTGATGTTAGATGCCATCAAGCAGATGTACGGTTATGCGAAATTTCTCAAGGATGCTATGTCGAAAAAATTTAGACTTGGGGAATTCGAAACGGTAAAAATGACAGAGGGATGCATGACTATCTTGCGCAGGCAACCACCCAGAAGAAGAAGGATCCTAGGAGCTTCGTCATACCATGCATAATTGGTGATAAATTCGTGGGTAAGGCACTTTGTGATCTAGGTGCTAGCATTAATTTAATGTCCAAATCTGTATTTCAGAAATTAGGTATTGGACGAGCACGACCCACGACAGTTATGCTGCAGCTGGCAGACCGCTTTTATGTGCAACCAAAAGGGAAGATCGAAGACATTTTGGTAAGAGTGGATAAGTTTATTTTTCCTACTGAATTTCTTGTTTTAGATTGTGAAGCAGATGAGAATGCACCAATCATCCTGGGGCGACCCTTCCTAGCCACAGGCAGATCATTGATTGATGTTAGCAAAACACTAAACGATGCCCAAGTGAATTACACCACAACAGAAAAGGAACTATTAGCAGTGGTGTTTTCGATTGACAAGTTTCGTGCCAACATACTTGGAACGAAGGTGGTGGTCCACACAGATCACTCTACACTGAAGTATATGTTCGCAAAAAAGATGCAAAGCCTAGACTGATACGTTGGATTCTGCTGCTGCAAGAATTCGACATTGAAATCAAGGATAAAAAGGGGACATGAAACCAAGTTGCAGACCACTTGTCAAGATTAGAAAGGGGAAAGAGTCTGCCAACAGAAAAGACACACATACTGGAGACCTTCCCTAACGAGCAGTTGTTTGCTGCCACGAGCACTGTCGCGACAGCCATGGCGGCATGTAAGTTTTTTGAACTTTCTTGGTATGCTGATTTCGTTAATTACATAGTTAGCGGATTATTACCTCCTGAACTTAATTACCAAGCCAGGAAGAGGTTCCAAAATGATGTTAAACATTATTATTGGGACGAACCTCTTCTTTTAAAACATTGCGCAGATCAGATCATTAGGAGGTGTGTACCACATGATGAGCAGGAAGTTGTGCTTCACCACTGCCATGCTTCACCATATGGAGGAAACTTAGGTGGTAACAAAACCGCTGCCAAGGTTTTGCAGTCTGGCTTTTATTGGCCTTCATTGTTTAAGGATGCCCAAACATTCTACAAAAGTTGTGACAAATGCCAACGGACTGGGAACATCTCAAGACGACATGAGATGCCGCTGCAAAACATCCTAGAAGTCGAAATCTTCGACATATGGGGGATCAATTTCATGGGACCGTTCCCAGCATCATGTGGGAATCTCTATATCCTACTAGCAGTGGACTATGTGTCTAAATGGTTTGAAGCGATCGCCAAACAGAAAAACGATGCCAAGACTGTTCAGAGATTTCTGCACAAAAACATTTTTTTCCAGATTTGGCATACCTAAGGCAATCATCAGTGATGAAGGGAGACATTTCGAAAATAGGGTAATAGCCGCTACATTAAGAAAATATGGCGTAAAGCATAGGATCAAAATAGCTATCACCCTCATACCAATGGACAGGCCGAAATATCCAACAAGGAAGTGAAGAACATTCTTGAGAAGATGGTTAAACCCACTCGTAAGGACTGGTCTTTACACCTTAATGATGCACTATGGGCCTATAGAACAACATTTAAGACACCATTGGAAATGTCACCCTATAGGCTTATATATGGGAAAACATGTCATTTACCTGTTGAGATAGAGCACAGAGCTTACTGGGATATCAAGGCAGTGAAATGGACTTAGATAAGGCAGGACAGAAGAGGCTACTCGATTTGAATGAAATTGAAGAAATTCGAGAAATGGCCTACGACAACGTAAGGATTTACAAGGACAAGACAAAGAGGTGGCATGACAAGAAGTTGCTGCCACGACAGTTCTGCCCAGTCCTGGAGTCGGACCCACTAGTACGTGCTCTAGAGCCTAGGTTCTGCTCTACATCCTTGGCCCTAGAGACCAAGACATCGAACTCAGTGTAGTCGGAGGCAAGCATGTAGGTCTTCACATCTGTAGTCAACCCATATCTGAAACGCTCACATCGCTCCCTTTCATTAGGGACCAACTCTGGTGCATACTGGCTCAACCTCACAAACTGAACCTCGTATTTAGACACGGTCCTATTACCTTTAACCAAAGCCATAAACTCTCTTTTCTTTTCATCCAAGTACCAGACTCCAAGGTACTTCCTCTTGAAGGCATTCCTGAAGAACTCCCATGTGATATTTGTGTCGGCTATAACAGAAGTAACAATGGTCCACCAAGTATAAGCGTCCCCCTGAAGCAAAGAGACGATGCATCCCAACTTACGGGCGTCTGAACACTCCATCTGACCCAAGATGCGAGTAGTGCTCTCAAGCCACCCCTCCGAACCCTCGGGAGACAACCCACGAAACTCAACTGCCCCCAGTTACGAAGCCTCTCTAGGGGTAATCATGTCCCCGCACCCTGAGGTGGTGCTGCAGCTTGCATACCGGCCAAAGCTGTCTGAAAAGCTTCGGCTATGGTCTGAATCAATTGGGCCACATCTGGACCTGCCTAACCCTGGCCCGCTTGAGCCTCGTTACCTCCCACATTAGCATTACCCTGAGGCCCATTACCATCACCTCCGACTTTAGCACCAGCCTGAGGCACATCGCCTTCACCATCCACTCCATTACCACCGGGAGCAGGAGGAACATGAGGCTCACCTATGGGTGCCTGGTCACCCGCTCTAGGTCGCCCCATTGGTCTCACCATAGCAAAACAAGATCTAAAACAATAAACACACAACAAACAAGGAAAACGTTAGGTTAGCAAAAGGGCAAGGACTCCGGTTCTCAAGCTCGTTAAACCAAAACAATTTTCCTTTTTAATTTACAACAACGCCTAACAATGGGGACATTGGACCTATTCTCAAACATCAACAAGGTCATCATAGCGTGCATTCATACACCGTGCTAGCAACAGAATTTAGGCATACATGGTAAAACACTCATCGAGATGCAACAACACATAACACATTAACTTACCTCACTTACCTGCCTGAGGTCTCAGAAACCTCAGGCTCTGATACCACTAAATGTAACCCCCTTGTCTCGATCTGGATGACTGACCGATCCTAGTGGGCTATACGGGGAAAACTGAAGCGAAATCGGTTAAGGCTCCCCTTCGGTTAGCAACCCTATCTTTTTTTTCTTTATCTTTTCAAGATGCCTTTATTAAACCCAATGTGATAGGACACGTAGCGAACGAACACGTATACAAAACCCACAAGACATGCAATTCAACAACCCATTTTAACTTTTATAACAGGTCGTATCGATACGCTAGGGGACCGTATCGATACGCCTTGACTTGGTCAACTACCCAGAGTCAACCTAGGGAGACCGTATCGGTACACAGGTTGACCGTACCGATACGCCCTCACTGGTTAACTTCTCACGGTCAACGATACGAGGCCGTATCGATACACCCTAGACCCGTACCGATACGCCAAAATCTCGTCAAAATCTCAAATTTCCAGTGAGCATTTGGCGTATCGATACACCCCCGCGTATCGATACGCTAGGCTTAAACTGAGCCTCTAAGTGCAAGGCCGTATCGATACGTCCCTTGGGCGTACCGATACGCCCTACACTGTAACACTCTAGAAAGCTGCTAAGGACTCCAAACCTTCACTCTAGATGCAATTTAGGACTCTCCTAAGCAAAAACAAGCATACATACGACATTTACCAACCAAGATTCAGCATATGGGTCAATCGAAACTAACGAGAACCATACATTCAAAGGATTCATGCAATTACTCAAAGGAGGCATGCTTAGCATTCGTAAGGTTTCATACTTAAACATCCACACATAGATCAAGTTCATAGACTCTTAAACACAAGCAATTAGGCAACATATTAGACATGGTCCTCAATCCATGAAACTGAAACATAACACATCAACAATCTAACATGCTCATCTAAACAAAAGGCAACTAAGGATCTTGACACCAACTCCTACAAGTCTATACCCCCATCGTCTAGGCATTATTACAATCATGTAAATCATACTTGAGCTAAACTGAGAACTCCAAAAGTTCCTTCCTTTCCCGCTCGCCTCCCACTCTAACGATCTGCATGTTGGAAACAAGGAGAGCGTAAGCTAACTAGCTTAGTGAGAGAAGCTCTACAATTCAACAAGCATGCAGTTTTCAAAACACTTTTCATAAATGGCAATAAAATCAATGGATGCACGAATGACTTTCTCAACAAACTACACATGGTTTGCACATGCACAACCAACATACACACACGGTGGGACTACACATCACCGTTTCGACTAGTAGTTTTCTAATGGGACTACACATCAAAGTACTTCCCTACTAGTCACTACCGGTGGGACTACACATCACCGTAGTTAAGACAACCATCACGTGAGGCTCGACTTTCACACGACTACACCATAACAATTGTGTAAAACAACTCAAAAATGCACATGATAATCACAACACATAGTCATTCATCCACACAAAACAAAGTATAGGAGTAGTAACTTACACTCGGGTTTAGGTGAACCCTCTAGGTCCCACTCAAACCCCCAAAAGTTCCATTTCGAGCACAAAACAAAGGTTAACAATTCTACTCACCGTTGCTACCCACAAGAAGACCGGGAACCAAGCTCAAGACTCCAAAACCTCCAGATTTGTCCCTGAAGCTTCACCAACCAAATCCATTGCTTATAATCATCCCAACACAATCAAAACAACCTCAAATCAGTCCACAATTCAATGTAGTCAACCCGGAACACAAACCAAGCACAAGACACATGATTTCAACTAAAAACAAAACCCAAATTCCACATTCCCGAGCAGCCCCTAAGCACCACCTAAATCCAATGATTCCAACACTTAAATTACTCCCAAAAGACTTCAAAACAACCCTTACATACAGTCTAACCATCAGCCATCACATTTCCACATAAAACACCCCCAAAACTCAACTTAAAACCCACCAAAAACCTCCTCAAAACCCAATTTCGGGAAACACCACAAAACCTTGTAAAAATCAAGTATATTGGACCTTTTAGATTGTAAACAACTAATATAACATTAACAATTCAAAATCTTTAGCTAAAGACAATAAAGATAGCATCTTTAATAAAATATCCCCAAAACCTCAAACTTCAAAAATATGGACAAAAATGAAAACTAAGGGTATTAACTTGAAGAGAATGACGAGGACAGGTCAAAAACGAGTTTACCTTTGAAAAATCTTCAAAAATGAGCAAGCTATGAAATGGAATAATAATTTTGAGGGAGAGGGGTTTTTGACGTTGGAAAGGGTGGAAGGGGAGAGAAGAAGAAGATGAATAGTAGAGAGTTTGACAAAATAGGGTGTTTAATTTTAAAAGTTCCAATTATTTACTACTTTGCCATTAATGAATGGCTATCACCAAAAATCCTAAAATCCATGAGATTTGGGTTCTAATTTAATTTCAAAATTGATCCAACACATAAATTAAATTTTTAAGACAAAAAGGGAACCCGAAACTTTATTTTAATATTATTTTCACCTGACCCCCAAACCTGGGCGTTACAAAGGACATCAAAATCAGTGTAATCCGATGCAAGCATATATGTCTTCACATCAGCCACCAGCCCATATCTGAAACGTTCACATCTCTAACATTCATTAGGGATCAATTCCGGTGCATACTGGCTAAGACGTACAAACTGCACCTCATATTCCGCCACTGACATGCTTCCTTGCACTAGGGACATAAACTCCCTCTTTTTCTCGTCCAAATAATGGACTCCCAGATTTTCCTCTTGAACGCATTCAGAAAGAACGTCCAAGTCACCTCAGCATCCTCTAATCCAGCTATATTGGTCGTCCACCACGTATAGGCATCACCATGCAATAGGGACACAATGCATCCCAACTTCTGGACATCATTCCATCCTTGTACCCCAATTTGTAATCATGTTATTGTAAACCTTTTATTCTCAAATTAGGTGTGTGGTTGAGTGCATTTTGGGCATATTTGTCTATTAAGAGATACATTTTATTGCCTTTGTAAATCTTTTTTGTTGTGAGGGTCTCAAGATCAATCTTTGAGTAGAAAGATTGATCTTTGTAAAAGGTTTCCTCCTAAGCCTAGAAAAGGGGAAGATTTCATAGTGAAATTGGTTGAAAATCCTTAGTGGTGACTAAGGTAGTGGATGTAGAGCTTGTTCTAAGCTTAAACCACTATAAATCCTCTTGTCTTGCTTTTTCAATTTTCCAATTTCATCCCACAACTCTTAAAATTCCAATTCACCCCTTCTTGGCATTTTCCATTCGATCGATTCACTCAACAGCTTATTATTAATAGACACCCTATTTAATTTGAATGGACTCTTTTTTGCATTTTATTTTTTGGGCTTTAACTATGATAAAAATAGTACTTAATAATAATAAAGAGAAAAGAAAAAAAGAGGTAAAAATCTAGTGACAACAGTTATATGAATTTTTTGTGTGATTAATGATGTATACATGTAAATGCTCATATAGCATTTAGAAATATTTGGCTTTTACAAGTAATTGTATGTGTGTAAGTACCTATCTTGGAGTAAGGTCCTAATTTGCTCATATTATGAAGAAGTGTATGGATATTAGAATTAGACGTGTGATCATAACTGTGACCTGTGAATGTTTTACTAATTAAGCTTAACAAGAATAGAATTAAGTGGTCTAAAATATGTGATTAGCTAGTCTATGTATTTCTAAAGTTGATCATTAACCTAAAGTGACTCACTAGATTTTACATCTTCTTGAATAAAAAAGGTCTATGATAGACGAATATATGGTCTTGGTAACTAAGTATACATACTACCTTTCTGTAGACGGTTGTTCATGCTTTGAAATACTTTGTAAGATGAGTCAGGATAATATAATGATTGAATGGTTGTTAAATGCTTAAGATAAGTTTGTCTGGCCTACCGAAATATTGATTGATGTGGTTGAGTGATTAATTGTGATATGCGATGCTTGATGAATTTTTGTTAATAAAGACCCTTGTTTGAATATGTTATAACTTGAAACTCAAAGATCACTTATCAGTGGATTATTATTTACTAATAGATCCTAAACATTGATCCTTGCGTCCTTAAAATGGTTAGAAGTTTACTAGTGGGTATCTAGTTTAGAACTTGATAATTTTTATGAAAGATAAACATTTTTTTCAATAGTTGAGGTAATGCAACAAAACTTTGAAATATGAAGAACATAGACCAAAAAAGAATGCCATGATTTAGAGGTTGATACATGATGCTTAATGTATGATTAACTGATTATATATGATTTGTTGTTAGAGTTAGAATCTTGAAAGAAAAACTAAAAAGGTTTTAATTTGTTCTGATTTTTGAAGCATGTTCAGTTGATTGTTAAGTTTACTTAGTTATTGTGTGTTTGTTTCGTAACACATTCTAAGCTGGTTTATCTCCTAGACTGGGTTAGGGGTGTTACAGCTGACTTTCTCAGAAATTAACTGTCTATCAATTTTTACATGTTTAGTCATATAACGATGGACTAGATTTCTCACTATATCGATGGCAGATTGACTATCACTGTATAGTTCAAGCTCTTTAGAGTCACTGAAGCCCAATTCAACAAGTAACCTTTGTAACCATATTCATTCACACATTCCAAGTGCAATAGCTCTATACTCAGCTTCAGCACTGCTCTGAGACACAAGAGACTGCTTTTTACTCCTCCAAGTTACCAAATTGCCCAAACAAAAGTGCAGTACCCACTGGTGGATCTTCTATCTGTCAGTTGTCCAGCCCAGCTAGCACCAGTGAAGACTTTTACTGATCTGTCATTGGTTTTCTTAAAAATTAGCCCATGATCAGGTGTCATCTTTAGGTATTTTAGTATTCTGTTGGCAGCTTCAAGATGCTCCTCTCGAGGGTCACTCAAATATTGACTAACAATGCTCACAGAAAAAGATATATCAGGTCTAGTAAGAGAAAGATAAATTAATTTCCCAACTAACCTTTGATACAATCCCTTATTAACTGGACTTCCAAGAACATCCTTCTTCAGTTTGAGATTGAACTCCATATGAGTCTCAGCTGGTTTGTAGCCCCTCATCCTAGATTTAGATAACAAGTCTAGGATATATTTTCTCTAGTTAATTACTAGACCAGCTTCTGATCTTGCAACCTTCATGCCAAGGAAGTATCTTAAAGTACCAAGATCCTTGGTTTCAAATTCACTTGCAAGCAATTTCTTTAAATTTCCAATTTCTTCATTATCACCACCAGTGATGATGATATCATCATCATATACAATGAGGATTGCTTTTTTTCTGATCCTTCTATAATGAACAAGGTGTGGTCGGTTTGGCCTTGCTTGTACTCATTCTTCACAATAATGTTTGCAAATCGATCAAACCAAGCCCTAGGAGACTATTTCAATCCATACAGTGACTTCTCAAGTTTACAAACTTTCTGTTTGTCAGAATGATATCCCAACCCCTGTGGAATTTCCATATATACATCTTCAAGATTGTCATTCAAGTAGGCATTCTTGATGTCAAGTTGATGTAATTTCCATTCCTTGTTAACTGCTAAAGACAAAAGAACTATCATTGTATTTAGCTTTGCTACTGGAGTAAATGTCTCCTGGTAGTCTATCCCATAGGACTGAGTAAATCCCTTGGCCACCAGCCTTGGCTTATAACGTTCAATGCTCCCATCAGATCTATACTTGACAGAAAAAATCCACTTGCAACCCACTGGTCTTTTTCTTGGTGGAAGATCAATGATTGTCCAAGTTTTATTGTCTTCTAGTGCCATTATCTCTTCTTCAACAACCTTTTTTCCATCTTTTTTCTTTCATTGTTTTCTCTGTTGTTTTTGGAATGAAAATGTTATCAACACTAGAAGTGAAGGCTTTAAAAGCAGGCTTTAGGTTTCTATATGCCGCAAACTTCTGAATAAGATGTGGTGTACACTTTCTTACACCCTTTCTCAGTGCAATAGGCAAATCACCAATATCCACAGTCAGAGCAATACTTTGAGAATTTTTCATACCTTGTGGATTCTTTGAGGCTGTAAGAGTAGGTTCCAGCTCTTGGAAACTACCATATTGTATATCGGTCTCTTTATTGGGCTTTCTTCTCCTTTTATAGACACTGGGCTCTTTGGCCTCAAGTTGCTCTGGTTGGGTTCTTTTTGGGGTGTGAGGTGTACTAGAGGCTCCGAGATAGTAGGTTCAATGGGTTTAGGAATGATGGAAGATTCATTGGTTTTAGTTATAACAATGGGTTTCGAAAAATGGACTACCTTATGTGATTATAGCAACATTGTTAGATGCAGATTTTTTTTTGGGATTTTTATGGAAGTAATTTGGGTGGTGGAGATATCTGATGTGTCATCAAGAATAGGATTTTGTTCTGTTTCAAAACTACTTTTAGCGGAAGTAGAAGTGTCAACCACGTGGAGAGTTGATAGGATCAAGAAATTAAACTGATACAATGTAGAAAGGTACTGAAAAGAGTCTCAGTTTGAGTACTCTAATTTCTATCATTTATTTGATAAAGAAAGAACATATTTATAGATTACAAGAGAAACCCTAAACTAGGAAAAAAGAATTGCAAATAAATTACAAGAATCTAATTCCTTATTGTAGAACTAGTGTTTTGATATAATAATTGAAAAATGTTTTGGACTAAGTTAAAAAGAATTTAAAACTCGTCTTTAAGTCCAAACAACTTGAATCTATGTTTGAGGGATCATAAAAGGTTTTTGGCAAAGCTTTTCATGTTTTAGAACAGCCAAACTTGTATTTGCAAGCTACACGTACCGATACAGTCGAACCCGTATCGATACCTTTTTGCCCAAGTTTGGTCACTGCCAAAACTCATATCGATACAGGCTTTGCCGTATCGATACGGATATGGATCGTCTCGATACGCCTGGTAAGCGTAATAATCCCCTTTTTAACAACCCCAACGGCTAGTTTCTCAACGGTCTTTTAAACGTCATACCGTACCGATACGCCCTCAAGCGTATCGATACGCCTAGGCTGGCAAGAGCCCAACGGCTAGTTTCTGATGAAGACTGTACCGATACGAGTCCCCGCGTATCAATACGGAAGGCTGCAGAACAGCATTAAAGATGGAAAATAAAGTCTCCAACGGCTCCAATTCAACCCCAACGGCTAGTAACGACTACAAACTCAAAGAGGAATATAAAAGGGACCTCCAAGCATCAAGTAATGGTTAATGCTTCAATAATCAATTAGCAAATGATCAAGAATTGTCTTAGTACTTAAATTGTCATTTCTTTGTATAGACAAGCACTAGTGAGCCAAAATTGTTAAATTTGCTCAAGTGTTTTAGGTTTTGGGTGAGAGCTAAATTGTGCAAACAAATACCTATTAGAGAGATTTAAGTTTGCTTATATTTTCTCTTGTAAAGAGGGTTTGATCAAGACTTTGGGTAGAAAGCTTGATCAGTGTATAAGGGTTTCCTCCTAAGCCTAGAAAAGGGGACGAATCAATAGTGGATTGATTGGAAATCCTTAGTGGGAAGCTAAGGTAGTGGATGTAGACCTTGGTTAGAAGGTTGAACCACTATAATTCATTGTGTCATTTATCTTTTTAGCTTCCACACCACTTACATCCAAAATTCCACTTCTCCACCACTTGGCGAGCAAGAACGGTTGAATGAATCGAGCACCACACAACTCAACAATTGGTATCAGAGCTTGGCTCAATTGAAGAGGATTAACATCCTATTTAGAAGATCTCGCAAGCTCGATCATCATTTCACTCAACCGGCTAAATGGCTCTATCCATCGACAAACCGTCCTTCTTTGACGGAACCCACTATGCCCATTGGAAGACAAGGATGAAGTTCTTCATCAAATCTAAGGACTAAAAGCTATGGGATGTAGTAGAAGATGGTTCGTTCGTGCCATAAGGAAGCGAGGCGGAATGGAGTGTCGACGATCGCAAGAAGATGGAGCTTAATTGCAAAGCCTTGCACATCCTATTTTGTGCATTTGGCCCAACCATCTATGAGAAGATGTCTTCTTGTGAGAGTGCCAAGGAGGTATGGGACAAGCTTGAAGTCACATACGAGGGAACCAACGAAGTAAAGGAGACCAAGATCGGGCTCCTCACCTTAGAGTATGAGAACTTCAAGATGGATCCAGAAGAGGACATCGAGAAGATGTTCGATCGGTTCACCACCATCACCAATGGACTTAAAGGTTTTGGAGAAGCCATCCCGAAAGAGAAGCTTGTCCGAAAGCTCATCTACTCACTTCCTGAGTCATGGGGCTAAAAACGGATCGCCGTCATGTAAGCCAAGAATCTCAAAATCTTGAAGCTTGATAAGCTAATGTGGTCTCTTCTCACTCACCAAATCATGAGGAAAAACAAAGAAGATGAGAAGAAGAGGGAAGAAATTAGAGCTATGGGGGAGAAGAAGCTCAAAGGGCTTGACATCAACACAAATGCTATTGCTCTCAAATCCTCTACATGCCATCATGTTGACTCAAGTGAAGAGGAGGATGAAGAAGAAGAGATAGTTCATCTCTTCAAGAAGTGTGCCTCGTTCATGAAGAAAGCCTTGAAGGAACTTGAACAAGATTCCATGAAAAAGAAGAGGGCAAGCACTTCAAGCCATAAGAAGAAGGCATATTTGGCTACTTAGAGTGATGAGGACTCCACCGATGATGAACAAGCCAACCTTTGCCTTATGGCCATCGAAAAAGATACAAGGGTAACTTCTAATTCATCTACTTCATGTTCTTACACTTTTGATGAATTATAAGATGCCTATGATGATTTGGTTTTAGAGTTTAAAAATCACATTTTGAAAAACAATAAAATGATTCCAAAGTTGAAAATTCAAAATGATTTGATTTCTAAAACCAAACTTGAACTTGAAGCAAAACTCGAAGAGTTTGAACAAAAATGTTTTTATTTACAAAATTTGCTTCAAAAAGTTCAAGAAGAAAAGGATTTGATTTCCAAAGAGCTTGAAAAGAAAAATAATTTTGAAAAATCAAACTTTTATGTAAGAGAATCTAGTGCCCCTAGATTTGTAAAAGGAAAATGTTTTAGAAGTGTGAGGGTCCCAAAAGGTCTAACCACTTCAACTAAAAATGATGAAATTGAAAAATGGATTCCTAAGGGGACAAAATTTTGTGCTACTAACATTTTATTGATGCTTTGAGTAAGGGGGAGCAATTTTGAAAACCAAAGTTCTTAATTTTGTTTTTTTACATCTATTGTTATTTTGAGCTTAAAAGTGTTTAAATACTTTTTGATATAACAAAAAGGGGGAGAAATGGTTTGAAAAATTGAATTTTCAATTGAATAAGGGGGAGCTTTAATTGATTTCAAATTTTTCATCTCTTATTCACATTTTTAAACTAAAAGGGGAGAATCCCAAACAATTTTTTAAGTTGGTTTTATTATATCAAAAAGAGGAAGATTGTAGAACTAGTGTTTTGATATAATAATTGAAAAATGTTTTGGACTAAGTTAAAAAGAATTTAAAACTCGTCTTTAAATCCAAACAACTTGAATCTATGTTTGAGGGATCATAAAAGGTTTTTGGCAAAGCTTTTCATCTTTTAGAACAACCAAACTTGTATTTTCAAGCTACCCGTACTGATACGGTCGAACTCGTATCGATACCTTTTTGCCCAAGTTTGGTCACTGCCAAAACCTGTATCGATACAGGCTTTGCTATATCGATACGGATAAGGATCGTTTCGATACGCCTAGTAAGCGTACTGATCCCCATTTTAACAACCCCAACGGCTAGTTTCCCAACGGTCTTTTGAACGTCATATAGTACCGATATGCCCTCAAGCGTATCGATTCGCCTAGGCTGGCAAGAGCCCAACAGCTAGTTTCTAAGGAAGACCGTACCGATACGGGTCAACGCGTATCGATACGGAAGGCTGCAGAACAGCATTAAAGATGGGAAATAAAGTCTCCAACGGCTCCAATTCAACCCCAACGGCTAGTAACGGCTACAAACTCAAAGAGGAGTATAAAAGGGACCTCCAAACATCAAGTAATGGTTAATGCTTCAATTGTCAATCAACAAATGATCAAGAATTGTCTTAGTACTTAAATTGTCATTTCTTTGTATAGACAAACACTAGTGAGCCAAAATTGTTAAATTTTCTCAAGTGTTTTAGGTTTTGGGTGAGAGATAAATTGTGCAAACAAATACCTATTAGAGAGATTTAAGTTTGCTTATCTTTTCTCTTGTAAAGAGGGTTTCATCAAGGCTTTCGGTAGAAAGCTTGATCGGTGTATAAGGGTTTCCTCCTAAGCCTAGAAAAGGGGACGAATCAATAGAGGATTGATTGGAAATCCTTAATGGGAAGCTAAGGTAGTGGATGTAGACCTTGGTTAGAAGGTTGAACCACTATAATTCATTGTGTCATTTATCTTTTTAGCTTCCACACCACTTACACCCAAAATTCCACTTCTCCACCACTTGGCGAGCAAGAACGGTTGAACGAATCGAGCACCACACAACTCAACACTTATTTACAGCTACTAACAAGATATTACGAAGATAATTGCTAACTAATATCAACTTGATATTAGGGAAATTACATCCTTAATTTCCTACAACCACACAATCCACACTTGCCGCACGAAATCAAATTTTTTGGAGTCCTTCATACTTAATCCTCTGCCCAAAACCATCAATAATAATGCTAGACGGGAGTGGCTTATTTAAATCAACTACCACTGGTAGTAATAGAGTAGCGCAATTGTGGATTTGGAAGCCTTCAATCAAGTTTGTTGCAAAAACTAGGAGTTCTAGACTCAATCAAGAAGAATGGCGCAAATCTGAAAATTCAGGAGAGATTGGTTGGGCGTTTCTTGAAAATTTCAGATTCAAGGCTGGAATTTCAAAGAAACAAAGACAGGATGGAAGATTAGAGAGTTAATAATAAGAATAAAAGCAAAAAGATTGAAAAAGATTATGAAAGGGATAGGTAAAACAAATATGAATTTCCAACATTGTATATGGCTTGTGGAGATGGCGTGAAGATTGAAGATGGAGATGGCTTGATGGAATTGATAGTGATTTTGTCCTCGGCACCATCTTAGACGTGATTACCTAAGAAAGTAACCTCAAACGGCTCTAACTCACCCTCTTAGATGTGATTACCTAAGCAAGCAACCTCAAACGACTCTAACCCACCCTCCTAGACGCGATTACCTAGGCAAGCAAGAGTGTAAAGATGATCTCCCTCACAAGAACTTGTCGATCTTATGTTGAAGAAGAGTTCTAAGGCACAAGTTATCAACACTTGCAAAAATGAACTCACTAAATATTTCATAAATCCAAGAAATCTGAATTACAATGATGGAGGCTTCATCCTTTTATAAGTGAAGGATAGCCAAAGTAAGTTAACTTCTACTAAAACAAGGAAAACCTAATTTAATTAAAATCATAAAGAAAATTAGTCTGTTAAATTGGACTTGATCTAACGGATTAAGAGAAGGGTGGATGGCTCCTAAAGTATATAAAACCCTAAGAACATAATTTAAATGTTAAGAATCAGGTTGGGCTAAGTCTAATTCGTCCAAAAGCCTTATATATTAGTTTTTGGGCTGAATTTTACAAAATCCCGTAATAGTCTCGTATCCAGTTTTCTGCATGCACAATCTTCAGTAAAATGGACATATCTTGAGTTCCTGACATCGGATTGATGTGTTGGAAAGGTAACTAAATGACGGTCAATTTGTTAGAAGACAACTCTGCCCAGAAATGCTCGGATCCCATCCGAAAAGTTGTCACAAGTTGGCTGACTTTACAGAATTCACAAACAGATTCAACTTCTTCTCCAATATACATTGCTGTAGCCCTCT
The DNA here is from genome assembly GCA_030270665.1 of Hibiscus trionum. Taxonomy (NCBI): domain Eukaryota; kingdom Viridiplantae; phylum Streptophyta; class Magnoliopsida; order Malvales; family Malvaceae; genus Hibiscus; species Hibiscus trionum. The sequence continues at coordinate 19,948,546 of BSYR01000057.1, read as the reverse complement.
CATGCATGTATCAGCTAGCCTCACAAATCTTCCTCTCTCACCTTTTAGAGTATTGTAATCGATTCGAATGATCTTCCCTAATGCTGCTGCAATGGATTGAAACATACTCTTTGTATAGTATCTATACGACAATCCAGGTAGTCTCATCCAAACAAAAGTTTTGGCATGATGATCCTCCACAGTCGAGAAGTTCTGACTCCATGCTTGTACTATTAGATAGCTACCATAAATCAGCCACGAACCCCCCATCAACACTCTTGAGCAATCCTCAACCTTCGTAAAATAGACAAGATAATTGTAATACCCCTAAGACCGGGTTAGGATTTTAACAAGGCAAACACGTGCTTTGAGAAGTTACCTTTAGACTATTAAAGACACAACTTGAGTCGATTGAATAAGTAAGTCAATGGAATTGAAGGTGAAATGGCTAATTGAACAAAAGATAAACTATCTAAATGAGTAAGGTGATTATATTTCAAGGATTATGAAGGAGTACATATGATCATTAAGAGGATTATTTAGTATTTTGATCAAAACATTAAGGATTAAATTATAAGAAAGAATACACAAGCTAGTACTGACTAAAGTGTAAAGTGGAGTAAGTAGCTTTGTAGGATTAAAATGAAATAATAAAGAAACTTACTTCTTTCATGTGTAATCCACCACTTTGAATGAGTGGAATCTAAGTGGCCATGTAAGGGAAATTGGCCGGCCATGTGGTGAGTGAGAAAGGAGAACCATTTTTTCTCCCATGCAATTGTCTTCTTCCTTGGAATTTTATCATTTTGGTTGAATACTCCATTGATGAAGAAGGGAAAAATTGTTTAGATGGATTCATGAAGAGCTTAAGGAAATTGGTGGAAAATAAAGCAAGAAAGGTCTAGGATTCAAGAGATTTCAGTAATGGATGGTAAGCCATTTCTTGAGTAATAGGTTAAGCTTAAATTCATAATTTTGATTTGGAACTTTATATGTTGTTTTTTAATGAAATGTAGGAACAAAGGAATCTTAGAATGGAGTTGAATTTGAAGTTTCGGAGCTCGAAATGCAAGGGAGACTTAAGCACAAGGTGAGCTGATTGTGAATACAATAGTGTTTCAATGATTTTCATTATGGACTAATGTTGTTTAAAGTATGAAATCTTGTTGTTGAGTATGAGAAATAGTGTTAAATGATGCTGGAAATTTAAGTTTAGGGATTTATTTCAATGTCTCACACAATTATATAAAGTCACATGTTTTAAAGTACATATAGTCATTGAAAGGAAGGTCAAATGCAATCTGCCCAAAAAAGCTCTGTTCTGGCAGTAAGTTTATAAATTCATAGAAAATTTAATCTGTTGAGATAGCAGATGAATTTTATTTTTGTAAAACTATGAGTGTAACACCCCAAAAATTTCCTAATTTAGAAAACCTAAAATCTAAAATCCCTAATTCTGTAACCCTAACAATTGGGAATTTATGAACTGAAACCCTACCTTCATTAGATGATTAATTTGATTAGATTCGGAATTTAAGGGATAATTCAGAAATTTGGTGACTAATTTGTGTACAATTGAACTTCGGTGACCATTCTGTGATGCGGGTAAGACTATGGACCTTTGTTTTGTGATGTGCCCCTTTTGGCTTGATAATTAATCAATTTGTTTTAGCCCTAAAGTGTCTTTTGGGGGTCTCACTTGTTATTTGCAGCCGCAACTCTCCCTATCTCAATCGTCCCTCTCTCGTTTTTCATCTCACCATCACCCTCACTCCTTTTCATCTCCGACGACCCTCCGTCCGCCATCCGTGGCTTGCACAGCCACCACCAGCGCGACCACCATCGTCATGTGATCGACCCTCGGCTCGCCACCATCGACCACCATTTTTGATATTTCAAAGGGAAACCGTTCACTTCTCCTCGCATTGTCGCTTCTCCTCGTATCGTCCGTTGTTTGCGCCACCATTCGTGCCGCGCACTGTCATCGACCATCTCGTTCAGAAATTGATAATAACCATTCGGACTTGTTTCCTTGCGCCACCGTTGGCTTCGCTTCTCTGTTTCAGATCTGAGTTGGGTAAGCATTAGATTCATGTTTCGGTTTTTAATCAGTGGTTTTAGAGTTGTGGTTGGTTGACCTCTTTTTCTATTGGTTTTGGTCGGAACAATCATCAGGGTCCCCGTTGTATGCTGCCGGCAAACTGTTGTTGTACTTACCGTCGTCGCGCCACCACTGGTCCTTTACTATTGTATGTGGCCGCCGCCACCGTTTGTGCAATCATCTCTGCTCTATCGTCACCGCCGGCTGTCTTAGCTCATTCGCGCTGTCAAGGGTTTCGTGAACCCTAGATCTGATTTCAACAATAAGTTGTAATTCGGGACAATTGTGTGTGGCCCTTTTGGGTTGTGTGTATGTGATTACGTCTTCGAGGCCGATGAGTTGCCTCATCCTATTTAGACCGACCGTGCACGTTCTTTGAGATCTTCACGTCCTGATTCAGCTAAATCTGAGCGTGAGACGCGCTTTTCCCAGCATTAGAGCTTTTGTTGTAAAGGTGTATCTCTTCCTGTGTTATAAACTTGTGTGTTTCTTTTATGCTATAAACTTGTGAGATTTATTATGTGTTGTGATTTGTAAAAGTTTTTGGATATCATGCATAGCATATCAGACTATTTTATAACTAAAAATCAAATTTACCAAATCGTGAAATATCAGATTTTCGGAATCGTAAAACATCGGATCAATAGTATTGTGCAACTTGAATTTTTATAATTCAAGTTTTGGATGAGATTTGGATTTTAAAATATGCATCATATCATTGTAGGTATATGGTTTGGGATTTGTTCGAGGAAGTTAAGTGGTTTCACCCTTCGGGCTGAATTCCGCTTCAGATCAGTGGTTCCACCCTTCGGGCTGCGTTCCACTTTAGATGGTGACGATGGAGAAAGTAGGTTCTGGGGAACCTTACTTTTCGGTGTATCGGAGATGGGTACTATGATTCATGTGCATCAAACATCATATCATCATGATCCGGTTTGTTGTGTTTTCAGAAAAGTCTTTATCAGAAAATAAAATATTGTTTTGTTTTGTTTTCGTTTGCACTTTAGAGACACACTAAGCTCTTTAGCTTACACCCCTTAGTTTTTACTTTTCAAATATCTCAGACTTTTTAAGAGACCGGTACTTGGAGCATCTCTTTTTTATTCAGATAAATTATTATTTAGTACGAACCTTTCTGTTACCTCATAATTATTATTTTAATATTGTTTGGGATATTTTTGTAGTATGGATTTTGGAACTGTTTTAATTTGGGTTTTATTAAATGCATGTATCTATGAAGTTACTTTCGGGTTTTTAATCAAGTTGTCTGAACAATGATATATGATTACGTTTTATACTGAATGAAATTATTGAGTTTATTATTTATTTTCGAGAATAATTTATACTTTTAAGTATTTTACTTTAAGATTTATAACTTGTGGGACTAGTTTTCAATCGTGACTTCCTAGATTCGGCCCATTCCTTCTAGGCCGGGTTTAAAGGGTTACAATGAGTGAGTCCAGTTTAATCTCCAACAAACAGTGATCGATTTGGAGCTCTAAAACAAAAGTTATGAATTTTTAAGTGAAGGCGGTGCAGAAAATATAGAGGTAGATTATGCTCTGGAAAATTTCTGTTTATGAAACTTCTAGAAATTCTCCTAATTGCTATAGAACTCGTTAAACTATGAATCTTATATCGTTAAAACCGTGGTTGAATCTAGTTTGTAAAGGTGTAAAGAGCTTTAAATTTCAGTATATACTCTATTCTGGAGAGAGAGTTCTTTGATGATAGCTCAAGTTGACAAAAGATAGAAATAAGGATTTAACTTGGAAATGGAATTGAAGAATGATTGGTATAGTTATGGTTTACGCTTGAGTAATGATATTGGATATGCATATTGAGTTAATGTGTGTTAATGGTATGAATATTAATGGATGTACTTGTGATTATTTAATTAAAGATGGCTGGAGGAAACAAGGTTCAAGAAAGGACAATGTGAGATCAAAGGACTTGGGTGAGTTAAGTATTAAATGGAGTAAGCTCGAGTGAAATTAGTGGATCGGGATATCCCGTAACTTTGGGATATAAGGTGAGTGTAACTATACTTTTGTGTGATTATGTTATTTAAGACTGAAATACAATTTCGGTCTAACATTTATGTTAGCTAAAGAATGAATCAAAATAAGAAGTAACTAAAGTATGCAAGAAATTTGCCTAATTGTGATGAAAAACATGGAATGTAATTGAGAATTCAATATGAGAATTAAGCTAAGATAATAGTTACTTGATAGCTTTGAGTACTTAGCTAATACTTTGAAATGAAACAAAGATGGAAACTAATGAGTATACCACTTAATAAACTTTGTCAATGGATACATCAATGTTAAAAACAAGTAAGCTAGCTTAAGGTAAACCCTGGTACAATTTATAGATTGATGATATGGGGAAGTATAGCATAATTTCTTGTTATATGAATGTAGTTTAAGTTTTCGGGATAGATTGAAACTGTCCCGAGCATTCTATTTGTTTTATTCTCACATGGCTTGTCCAATGAGTTAAATTATGCTTGTGCTTCTAAGCTTGGAATCGAGGTAAGTACTTAAATGAAAAGTACCCCATGATATGTGATATTTGGTGAATGTTTGATACATGATTAAATGTTGGGTCACGTTGGCACGCCCTGTGGCGCAGCGGAAAAATTAATCCGACGTAATCCAGCCAGGATCCATGTACAGGAACGAATCCGGGGTGAAAAGATGAAGAGTTACCTTTTAAAACTCTGGAAACTGGAAAATCGACGGTTTGTCGGAATAACCACGTCAAGTAAAACCGGAATCGTCACAGGTTCGCAATGACCTCTACGGAGTCCACCCGAACAAAACGAACAAAGTTTCTGCCTCCCTAACACTTAGGGATAAATTTCGACAGGTTTGAACACCTTCCAGTGAGAAGTCGAAATCCCTCCAGGGATTCTTGAGGGAGTCTAAAATCGACCAGAAGTTCAACCGGGACTTGAAATCGAGCAAGGGAACATTCAGGGATTTTCCAGGGGGTAAGTAGAACACCAGAAAAATATCGAACAGCTTCTCAGAGAGCTTTCTGGGATATGTCGAATTCCAGTGGGGAATCCCTAGGGGTGTTGTCGAAATCTTCAAGAGGAGGAAGAGGGATGATTTGGTTGCTAGCCCTTGTCCCTTTAAATAGCATTCAGAGACTTAATTCTAATTGAATTCCTTAAATCCAAGTTCAACCAAAATTCATAGAATCTAATTCTACTTGAAATTGGTTTATATTAAATATACATTATATTTAATAATATTAAATGATATATATATATATATTTAATTATGTAGAGTCTTATTCTACATAAAACATGAATTTAAATATACATTATATTTAATCCAAATATATATTTTTTTATTATATCTCATTATATCTTTACTTGGATTTAAATATATTTAAATATATATTTTTAATTATGTAGAATCTAATTCTACATAAACTTGGAATTAAATATACATTATATAAATTCCAAATATATATTTAAATTTCTAGAATCTTATTCTATAATATTTAAGTCTCTAAATATTTTCCATACTCTAAATAATATATGATAAATACAATATTTATCAAATATTATTCCCATTTAAGGGAGTTGCCGATTTCCCCTATCCCATAGGGGATTTTCGGCAACCTCCCTAAAATAGGGAGTATGGTTTCCAATTTTTTTTTGTTCGTTTCATTCGAAGGGTGTGACCCTTGTAGGTTCATGCAACGTTAGCAGCAAAATTAGAACTGTTCTAATTTTACAAACAATGAGTGGCATCTAGCAATACATCATTGCTACCTAAGTTGCATGAAGTCATGGTTTGACTTTCCTAATTCCTGAATAAACTTCCTTTATGTATTTCATCCTTTTGTCCTTTATATCTTAGATGAACACAAGTCATGGGTTAGTCACACTTGCGTTGTCCATCTAGTGTTTCTTGATGTCTTGAGTAGATTATGATAAATGAATCTCTATGATATCTCATTTCATAATATTCGAGCATGGCCATGCATTTTCTAATCTCACTCAATCAAGTGGCCGAAGATATTTCTCCCATTATGTAGGAGGGACAAATCCTTTCTTGATCAACCATATTTCACTACATAGGTCATCACGTATCCAATCATCAGTCTTTATAATGTAGTCAGTTACGACAGACGTTTGACTATGTCAAAATACGTAAATCTTTATGTTGAAATCATGTTGATCTCAAGTCTGAGGATTATACATATGTTTATCATGAGCAATGTTGTGACTGTCACATAATTACCCAAGAAACATGCTCATAGCGGGTCAATCCAGTATGTTGTTCTCTAACAAATACTTATGTGTTGATTTTGAAATCTCTATGTCAATGACAACACTTGTTATCAATCAACCATATATTAGTCTTTATATATTATCATTGTCCATACCCGTAATAATATTCGACTAAGGATCCTATTTAACAATAATCGTATTATTGTATGGACATTATTATCCAATGGTTAGTTTGATGCACAGAAACATACCAAATGATAATAACGACAATGCCATTACTTGATAAATCTAGTAAAATAGTATGTCTATTCAATCATCATATGATTGGTCTTTGGGCATACTCCAACAATCTCCCACTGGCACTAAGACCAATCATTCTCATATCTAATACGATATGGCTTAGTGTAACTGACATGCTTATGTTGTGTCAAAAGCTTTGTCAGGGAGTTGACAAAGTTATCAACTTTGTGCGTATGTTGCATACTTTCACAACTCCAAGATGTAAGCACTTTAGAATATGTTTGAATTTATTGATGAGATCTGGGTTTTATTTGCTTACGCAAAGGTTCCATCATAACAGAGTTATGTAGCATCTAATATGCTGGGAACAACCCTTAGTTCAGAAGTGAACCCTTTAGATCCAAACATCCTTCTTTATTGCTATGTCGACTGTAATACATTCAGCCTATGTTGTAGAGTTAGATACTGTCTCATGTTGCTAACTCGCATTATCTTTTATTAATGCAAAACGGATTGCGATCTTTAGTTCCTTTTGATGAGTATGTCATCTACATACAATACTTAGGAAAGTAACAATGCTCCCACTAGCTCTTTTGAAAACAAGAATCCCTTTTGTTTCTAGATAAACCAAACCTTTTGATTGTATCTTCTGAAACGAATATCCCAACTTCGAGAAGCTTGCCTTAGTCTATGGATAGACCTTTGTAGCTTACATATCTTCCAAGTGTTTACTGGAGTGACAAAACCTTATGGATGTGTCATGTACACATCTGTTTCAAGTTTTCCCTTAGGAAAGTGGTTTTGACATTCCTTTATTTGATTCCATAATCATCGTATGTAACTACTTGCTAGTGAGATTAAGATGGATTAATCATAGCTACAAGGAAGATGCTTTATCATAGTCTATACTATGAAGTTTGTCGAAAACTTTTAGCGACGAATCATCCTTTGTATGTTTTATCATCCATGTCGGTTTTTCCTTTTTGAAAAACTCATTCATACCTCTTAGGTTTTACCCTTTTAGGTAACCAAAGTCTATACTTGGTTTTAGACATGGATTCCATCTCATATCTCATGGCTCTTAGCCATTTCTCAAATTTTGGGCTCACCATTGCTTTATGATAAGACCTAGTCTTTATCTTGATCCGAAAAGAAGAGTGATTCCATGTACGGATAGTGAGAAATCCATATTTCTCAAGTATATGGTATTCTCTTAAGGATCAACACAATGGTTGTGTTTTGTTCCAATGTTCCTTGATCATTTGTGGAATATTCTCAATCTTTGGTTCATAAATTTGTTGTCTAAAATTTCTTCACATTCCAAATTCCATTTTTTCCTTTTGTGAGAGGTAATCTCTTTCGAGAGAAACTCTCGTTTGAGCAACAAACATTTTGTTCTCGTTGAAAAATGAAATCCCTTAGTGATAAGTATTCTCTTTCGAGATAAACTATCGTTTGAGCAACAAATATTTTGTTCTCGTTAAAGTTGAAGAAATAATATCCCGTTGTGAGAATTAATCTCTTTCGAGATAAACTCTCGTTTGAGAAACAAACGCTTTGTTCTCGTTAGGATAAACAACAAATGGAGTTTTTAAGGTTCGAACTTTGTAAACATGTAAGTAACCTTAAAACTTCAAAGGTATTCTAGAACAATTCTTAGTCCATATCTTATATGACGTTTCGGAAAAAAAAACACGATTACGTATAAGAGTTGTTTTTCTAGTGTGTAAAGAAGTTGAAAATGACTTGTTCTGAATCAAAACATGTCTAACATATTTGATTCTCTTTCAAAGACTTTTCGTTCCACTTGTGGGATTTAATTATGAGACAATCCCATATTCTTTGAAAGTTCATCAAACTTTAAATATTCTTGAATTTGATCTCATCAAATTACCTTAATACTTTTTATGAGTTTGAGATTAGTCATTTGTTTTATTTATCTTATAAATATTATTGATTTGATTAGTTTAAAGATCATTGATTCGTTGTACCATAAGAGATTAAAAGAATAACATTTATTTAAATAATCTCAAAATTAAAATATTTTGTTCTTACAAGATAACTAAAACTTAGGCACAAAATAATAATCTTAAAAACTAAAACAAATCTATTTAAGCAAAAACACGTTTCCTAATGGATGATGTAGCAACTCTTGCTTTATTTCCATTCGTAGGTCCATGTCTATTCTGATGCCTTCTCTTTAGAAGCCTCTGAGGTTGATGCCTCACTTGTTTTTGCTTTCTTGACTTCTTGTAGGTGTGCGGGGCAGTTTCTCTTCCAATGTCTGGTCTTGCCGCAATGGAAACACTTTCTATCCTTTTTTATTCCCTTCTTAGGTTTCAATGCCTCATTTCCATCGGTTTTGGTCTTACCATCACCTTTAGACTTTGCTGCCGATTTACCTTTCTTCTTGCCCTTGCGGACCATCATAACAGGTTTAGGTCCTACCTTCTTCAGGTTGATTTCAGCAGTTCTCAACATGCCGAGCAACTGTGGCAGCGTCTTGTTAATTTCATTCATATTGAAATTAAGGACGAACTGATTGAAACTATCCGGCAACGATTGTAGGATGACATCAGTACCTAATTCGTCTTTCAGCGGAAAGCTGAGCTTCTCCAACGTTTGAATGTAGCCCATCATTTTGATGACGTGAGCTCCTACGGGAGATCCCTCACTCATCTTGCATTGAAACAGAGCTTTAGAGGCCTCGTACCTCTCTTGACGAGCTTGCCCTTCATAAATCTCCTTGAGATTTTGAATCATATCATAAGCTACCATGTCCTCATGTTGCTTCTGAAGCTCAGGGGTCATAGAGGCAAGCATAAGACAACCGACATCCAGCATGTCGTCCATGTGTTTCTTAAACTTGTCTTTGTCAGCTCTGGAAGCAGTGGCAACCGGTTCATCAGGAACAGGTTCTTCAATGACATATTCCTTCTTTTCCTGTTTGAGAACAATTCTCAAATTGCGGAACCAGTCAAGGAAGTTTATGTCATTGAGCTTATCCTTCTCAAGGATAGATCACAGAGATAGAGTATTATTTGCCATTAATTCTACAACAAAGAAAATATGCTACATAAGTTTTACTAAATTTTAAAATTTATAGATATGTCTTTACTATAAATTTACTCCCATTATTTTCTTTAAAATTAAAAACCCTCTAGTTTTAATTTCGGGAAAACGGTTCGATAGTTTTTCTAGTGAGTGAGAATCCGTATTCCACCATTCCTAAATCAGCTTTGGCCAGTCTTTTAGGAAATGGTTATTTAGGTAAGTAACACCTTACTAATTACATCTCATGTAATTCCTCATCTTTTGGCGAACAACTCTTGTTCTTTAAATCATCTTATGATTATCCAAAACTTTTAACCACTAGGTTTTCTAATCTTATTAGAACAACCCAGCTAAGTCAATACCAATATCTCAACTGGCGAATATCACTAGCTTATTCTTCGCGTTTAACTAAGATAGATAAATGTGACATTGCTTTGGCAAAGCTCGCATTATATCGATCGAAGCTTTAACGAGAGTAAATATTGGATGGTTAAAACAGACTTAGAATTATAGTGAGGGATTTACTTAATTATCTCATCATTTTAACATTGATCCTATCAATAGAACTATGTTTAATCATGCTTATAAAACATCCATTGCATCACATACAAGGTAAATATAAGCGGTAAATAAATATGCAATGATTATAGCCCTTCTTAACCTAAGGCGACCCGTCCTAAACCAATGGGAGGACCATTCTACTGAAGATAGAATCTGCTTCTAATACGCCTGGTCCACCAGGGAAGGCCCACCACGCTGCTATGTTGGTCCTTGCTTTATCTCCATGAGTATTTACAATTTTCAGAAACTCGCGTTACATGCGAGGGAGTGAGATGAGAAGAGAAGTACAATAGAAGATAGAGAAAGGCACGACACGCGGGCCGTATTTATAAAAACCAAAACTATAAAGGCTATGGGCTATAACCATGCAAAACAAACACCGTGCAATCTAACATGCATTTCAAACATCGTGCGAACAAAGTAACGACGTGTTTACGGAGTTTTAAACTGATTATCCCTATGTTGCGGTTAATGGGCCAAAGAAGGATCACGAGGTTTCATAAACCATTTGCGTTAACGAACAAATGCACCAGGTAGGTCAACATGAAAGAGAGGTGGCGCACTAGGCACACTTAAGTACCAGGTCTTTGATGATGCCAATCCTAGACATGCATTTTTCATAACGTCTAACCATAACTCTTATGGATTCACCGTGAAAGATAGTTTGATAACTTTTATCAAATTAGAAGCCCTTTCAGAGATTTCATAAATCTATGAAACTACGAACAACTACTTGTTCTCTAGACTAACTATTAGTCTCAACATGTTAACATTTAACATTGAAGCAACCTAACATAGTTATGATTAACTTTTAATCATTCAGTGATAATCGAAATAAGTCTTTATTAGGTGTGATAAGATAAACGATAAATATCTAAATCGAATCAAACAACATGCATCTCGTACATAAACATCACCCAAGAATTTAAGTCCGAATTCGTATGATACAAGTGGCTTTGATACCACTGTTGGGTCACGTCGGCACGCCCTGTGGCGCAGCGGAAAAATTAATCTGACGTAATCCAGCCAGGATCCATGTATAACCAATCTGGGTGAAAAGATGAAGAGTTACCTTTTAAAACTCTGGAAACTGGAAAACCGACGGTTTGTCGGAATAACCACGTCAAGTAAAACCAGAATCGTCACATGTTCGCAACGACCTCTATGGAGTCCACCCGAACAAAACGAACAAAGTTTTCGCCTCCCTAACACTTAGGGATAAATTTCGACAGGTTTGAACACCTTCTAGGGAGAATTCGAAATCCCTCCAGGGATTCCTGAGGGAGTCTAAATTCGACCAGAAGTTCAATCGGGACTTGAAATCGAGCAAGGGAACCTTCAGGGATTTGCCAGGGGGCAAGTAGAACACCAGAAAAATATCGAACAGCTTCTCAGAGAGCTTTCTGGGATATGTCGAATTCCAGTGGGGAATCCCTAGGGGTGTTGTCGAAATCTTAAAGAGGAGGAAGAGGGATGATTTGGTTGCTAACCCTTGTCCCTTTGAATAGTATTCAGAGACTTAATTCTAGTTGAATTCCTTAAATCCAAGTTCAACCAAAATTCATAGAATCTAATTCTACTTGAAATTGGTTTATATTAAATATACATTATATTTAATAATATTAAATAAAATATATATATTTAATTATGTAGAGTCTTATTCTACATAAAACATGAATTTAAATATACATTATATTTAATCCAAATATATATATTTTTATTATATAGAATCTCATTCTATCTTTACTTGGATTTAAATATATTTAAATATATATTTTTAATTATGTAGAATCTAATTCTACATAAACTTGGAATTAAATATACATTATATAAATTCCAAATATATATTTAAATTTCTAGAATCTTATTCTATAATATTTAAGTCTCTAAATATTTTCCATACTCTAAATAATATCTGATAAATACAATATTTATCCAATATTATTCTCATTTAAGGGAGTTGTCGATTTCCCCTATCCCATAGGGGATTTTCGGCAACCTCCCTAAAATAGGGAGTATGGTTTCCAATTTTTTTTGTTCGTTTCATTCGAAGGGTGTGACCCTTGTAGGTTCATGCAACGTTAGCAGCAAAATTAGAACTGTTCTAATTTTACAAACAATGACTGGCATCTAGCAATACATCATTGCTACCTAAGTTGCATGAAGTCATGGTTTGACTTTCCTAATTCCTGAATAAACTTTCTTTATGTATTTCATCCTTTTGTCCTTTATATCTTAGATGAACACAAGTCATGGGTTAGTCACACTTGCGTTGTCCATCTAGTGTTTCTTGATGTCTTGAGTAGATTATGATAAACGAATCTCTATGATATCTCATATCATAATATTCGAGCATGGCCATGCATTTTCTAATCTCACTCAATCAAGTGGTCGAAGATATTTCTCCCATTATGTAGAAGGGAAAAATCCTTTCTTGATCAACCATATTTCACTACATAGGTCATCACGTATTCAATCATCAGTCTTTATAATGTAGTCAGTTACGACAGACGTTTGATTATGTCAAAATACGTAAATCTTTATGTTGAAATCATGTTGATCTCAAGTCTGAGGATTATACATATGTTTATCATGAGCAATGTTGTGACTGTCACATAATTACCCAAAAACATGCTCATAGCGGGTCAATCCAGTATGTTGTTCTCTAACAAATACTTATGTGTTGATTTTGACATCTCTATGTCAATGACAACACTTGTTATCAATCAACCACATATTAGTCTTTATATATTATCACTGTCCATACCCGTAATAATATTCGACTAAGGATCATATTTAACAATAATCATGTTATTGTATGGACATTATTATCCAATGGTTAGTTTGATGCACAGAAACATACCAAATGATAATAACGGCAATGCCATTACTTGATAAATCTAGTAAAATAGTATGTCTATTCAATCATCATATGATTGGTCTTTGGGCATACTCCAACATTAAAATCTATTCAAATAGTTATATGTTGATTTGAAAGTGATGATTGTTATATGTACATGTTTGAAACATGATCAACAATGATATGTCTTTCGATTAAGAAAATGTGGAGCTATGCTCAATTATGATTCTGATTCTAATATGAATAAGACATGTTATTCAAATGAGATGAGAAAAATGTATTAAGAAATTCACATGAAGTGAATACATGCCTAATATGATAGGGCAATAAGCTTTGTTTATATGATATTCTGATAAGGAGCTGAGCTCATTCTGTCTCAAATAAGATAAGATAAATGTGAAAGTCTTGGTTTCGAGTCAGTCTTAGGTATAGTTGGCATGCCATAGAGTTCATAGAGCTCATGTTTGGGTTGGACTACGGTCTTGGACTACGATCCTTATTTGGCGACAATAGGAGGGAAGTTTTGTGGTCACTTGGCGACAGTAGGAGGGATTGATCGGTACTGTGAGTACTATTTTAATTGGAGACAAATGGTTGGGGATTTGTGTACCTAAGCTGTTTCTTGATCTTCAAGGCTATGTTAAAGATAAGAATAATGAAATTTACAATCTATCAAATAAACTATCTTGATAAATTATGAGACGAGTAATACATGCCCTTGATATGTCATCTTGGATAACTTGCTTGATAAGTAACAATCGTTCATATGATCTTTGTGTATTCTATGGTATGAAATGTTATGCCTTGTTCGAAGGTTGTTAAACAAATGGCTAATTTCTTGTTTAAGTATAAAGTCTTACTTGATTACCAAGGTTATAAAATTTAAATAAAATCGAAACACTATCTAAATTACTAAGCTAAATGATTGCTTGCTTGACAAGTAAGACTAAATTAAGCACCAATTCGACTCATTCTTTTAAGATAAGATAATGTGCTTCAATCTTGATAGAAGTCAATTGTATTATAGATGTTTTGATAACAATTTATATATGATAGTAATTGTTTTGTGTGATCCTTGAAATATATATGAAAAACATTTATATGCTAGGAGTATGGAACAACTTAGGATAGTGAGATTAATGAAATTGCTTGTTGTATGATCTTCAGAATGTTAACAGTATATGCAAAGAAAATAAGACTTCAATGTTAGGTAATGGGTTAATGAATTAAAGAAAATGTTGGCATGGCCTAATAACTTGAAATGGGACTGTTTTATGATTAATTGGGACTGTTTTGCAAAGTTATAAAAATGGGTCTGTTTTATGATTAATCGGGACTGTTTTGCAAAGTTATAAAAATGAGACTGTTTTATGATTAATTGGGACTGTTTTGCAAAGTTATAAAAGTGGACTGTTTTATGATTAAATGGGACTGTTTATGATTAATTAGGACTGTTTTGCAATGTTATAAAGCTGGACTGTTTTATGATTAAATGGGACTATTTTATGATTAATTGGGACTGTTTTGCAAAGTTATAAGGATGGACTGTTTTATGATTAATTGGGATTGTTTTGCAAAATTATAAAAGTGGACTGTTTTATGATTAAATGAGACTGTTTTGCAAAGTTATTAAAGTGACTGTTTTGTGATTAAATTTGGAATGTTTTACAAATAAGAATGTGGATTGTTATGTGAAGTAGGAAAGTTATAATTTGAAAACTCATGTTATATGATTATTATTGGTGAATCGTCATGCAATTGTAAAAGATGCTGCTGACTCCATTTGCTTTCGGTTTCTGTTTGGAAGCTCTTGTCTTCCGTGTTCTTTTGTTTGTCTGTCGTGTGTTGTTCTCCTCTTCCTTTATGTGTATGGTGTGTTTCTTTGTTCCCCTGCTGTATGTGGGTTCTGTTTGTTCTTGCACTTGTTTGTGTGCTTTGGATTCTTCCTCACTAATGTTGCTTGTTTTAATGAAGCCGGTAATTTGTTAAAAAAGTATTTTACATGTTCCAAAAGAGAAAGACTACATTTATATAACACTGTACGGGGTAATTGTATGAACTATGAATAGTGTTGAGTGTAAGATGCTGCAATGCATTCAATAAATGCGACTGAGTATAAGATGCTGCAATAGAAAAAAAAATGACATTTAAAGGTTGTTTATTTATTGTTTTACTTTTACCCCCTCTACAATCTTCCCTGAACAAATAACTCTGTGCCCGACCCTGACCTTCAAATTTTCTTTTTCTCTTGGGATTCGTGTATTGAAACAGTCCAAGATTTACTCTGTCAAAATCCACGATCCCATAAGACCCATACATAAATAGGAATTTTAGGATTAGGATATGTATCCATACACCATGTCCATGCATCAGCATGAACATATAGATATTTTGGGTCTTAGAAATTAATGATTTTGAAGCTACTACGTACTATATAGAGGCCTAACATTTATTCCCCCCTTGTTTGATTTAATTTGCAATGTTCAAGTAAGTAAATAAACAAATCATTCACTTATTTTCTTTTTCCTCTCTGTAAATGATATTAACAACTTGGAGCAGAGCAACATGGTAACTTGATCAATGCCGCCTCTATACGTGTAGTCTTAGCTTCTTCCTCTGTTTCCCTCTTGTTTTTACCTTCTTCCTTTTTATTGAAATCTCAACCAATCCCATCAAATCTTCCCTTTTTGTTTGTTTGGGGTTAGGAAGCTTCAGCAGCAGCTGGTGATTGTGTGATTGCACCAGCCATGTCTAAAGCCACGCAGGGCTGCTCAACCGGTACCTGCATGCATATGGAGTAACCTTGATTATTACACAAACCAACAGATATTTTAGCTACTGGACAACAACTGCTATACTGATGAGTCCTTGGCTTTCTCTTTTTCTTCTAAAAAATGATTTGAGTCCTTGGCTTTCTCTTTTTCTTCTAAAAAATGATTGAGTCCTTGGCTTTCTCTTTTTCTTCTAAAAAATGATGATGATGAGTGATGACAAGGATTGATACATGCATGGGAGGTTACTCTATCAAGGATGGATGGCATAACAATCATATTATTTCTTTAGAGTGAAAATATGGGGTTTTGGTATGATTTTAGGAGTAATAAATAGTGATTTTTGAAGACTTACAAAGTGTCCAGCACCAAGTATCCAGAAAAATTGCAGATTTTTGTATGATTTGTAGAACCCTTTTGTGGCTTGATCTTCTTTACAATAAAGTGGACTCCTTTCCGTGCTTAGAAAATCTTGGAGTCCTTCCCACCTGAATAAAAATATCAGTACATAAATTTATGATTTATAACTCGGTAGTCCATTTAGTATTTGCATTCGATACTTGTTAGAAGATTAAATATACGGTATTTTTAACATGTGTTGAGCATACACTCGATGTCAATACGTACATTATCATACATTTTTATATCCAACATGTATTAAGGCATTAAAGTTCTATTTTCTATGGAGGGAAAATAAGAGTCATACTTGAGCTTATCGATCCAAGCTTCAGTTCCCTTTGTTGCACAGATCAGATCAAGCTGCAATGATTCATCCATCCAACAACAACATCATTAATGTTACAAGTTTAAACCCCAAAAGAAAAAAAACAATTTATATTGATTTCTAATTTCTTCTTTTTTTTAAAGAAAAAAATAAAAAAGATAAGTTAGGCATAAAAAGTTGTTTATAGTAACTGAGAAAGTTTGGAAGAGTCTTTTACCTGCCCACTGTAGATAGTGACATTAACTCCTTTTGAAAGTAGCTCATTAACCTGGATTAATCATCAAAACCAAAAATTATATTCGTATCTCTGTTAAAATACAACATAAATATCAAATCTGAATAGTTTAGAACTTGAGCCTTTACCTCAGCAATTCTTGGCCTCATAAAATCACCTGCCAAATACGAGAAAACAAGATCTGACTGTCCTCCCCATCTGTTAAAACACATAAAAGTTGTAATTTTGGATCAAAATTTATAAAGAGTAATTTTGCAGAAATTGTGATATTTCAAAACCAGAGGAATAAAATAAGGCTTACGTGACATTATCTGGGATCTTAAGCTTTTTCTTGATGACCCCGTTCATCAAAATATCAAGGTCACCATCACCATTGCCTGGTGAAACCCTCAAGGAACTCAAATACCTTGAGTATCTATTGACTGAAAAAAAGCCATTGGAAAATTCTGAAGCTGTTAAAGCTACAGGCCCCATCCCTTCATCCTGCAGAAAATTGTAGAAATCCTGCAAAATTTACTCAAAAATAATGAGGATTTTCTTTTTTTGGAGGCCAACTATGATAAAAAGAAGGGAAAAGTAGCATACCACTGAGTTGCTGTTTGCACCAATTACTGACTCAAGTTGACTCCAGGTATTTGTTGCATCGATATATTGACCATCTTTGAGTTGCTGGCTGATCTTCTCTGCTAGACTGATATTTCAAATGGTTTATCAGATAACAAAAATGCATGGTTAAAATATGCCACCAATCCTTGTATTTTTACAAATTTTGAAATTTGAACCCTGTACTTTGAGTTAAAAATTAAAACTTTCATTTAAAAGTAACATGCCAAATTGACAAAATTTAATGGAAAATATTAAAGGCACCAATGATTGGTTGGAATTTTCAAATAAAAAAGAGGCAAAACAAGGCAAGGAAAAGGAAAATCTGTACCTGTTTGATTTTTTCAGGCCATTGACATCTAGCCTGGAAACATCCTTAAGAAGAGGCCCCCAAGCAAACTGTAATAATCCAAGTTTAAAAAAGCAAAGAAAAAAACTTTAGACAATACCCAAATGCAAGCATTCAGTTCTGCAAATTTCCTGAGAATTTCAACAATTTAAATGAAGTAACTTACAACAAAATCCTCTGGTGAGATCCAACTATTTCCCAATGCAACTCCTACAAATACAATATCAGTTCAATGCATGAAAAGAGAGTATTTCTTTATTTTGATGATTGATGAATCATTAATGGAAACAAAGATTTTATTCTTTATTTCACCTCCAAGTTTTAGCTTCAATTTCCCAGCATCAATGGCTTTCAGAACTGATAATCCAGCAGTGACAGCAAATTTCCCCCCATAAGACTCAGCCACAATGTACAAATGACTCTTTTGAAGGCTTTCATTTCTATTGAACAATTCCATCAACAAAGTAGTTAAATCAGTTGCTGCTTCATCATCAGTTTTCACCAACATCCGTGTGTCTTCCACAAAGCTGTACCCTGTTCCCACCGGGTTGTCCTACATTTAAACTCCATTAAAACTACAAAAAAGAAAGAAGCCTTTTGTTGTTGTTGAATTATGGAAACTAACCACAAATAAAAGATCAGCCATTTTCAACCAAGTGGAATTCCTTGGCTTCAAATCAGTGTCTAATGGCCCAATCTCCTCAAAGTTTCCAATTCCAACTCCTGAGGCACCCTTTACAAAACAATTCCAAAAACATCAACAAAAGAAAAGAAAATCCAAAAACTATTCTCTGAGTATTTTATTCAAATAGATTACTTACAGGTCCACCTTGTAACCAAAGAATGATTGGCCATGGTTTTGAAGGCTGTTCAACTCTGTAAGGACTTTTATATAGCCACCAAAACATGTGTGCTTCTATTCAAAACAATAAGAAAAACAAAAATCCAATTCAGAATCTATTACATTCAGCTATTTTTGATCCAGAATGAACGAGAATTATGTTTTCTTACTTGGTCTAACTTGAACATAGCCCCATTCTTCTTCTGATCCACCTTGGGATTTACCTTTAATAGCTCTGGATAATCCTCCATGGAACAAAGAGAAACTAAAGAAAACCAAGAGAAGAATAAGAACATGGAATTTTCCCATTTTTCTTGGCTTAGGAAAATAAAGGAAAATGAGTTTCCGTCTTCCGGGATAACCCCACTTTACAGCTCCGAGCTTTGAAGCAAAGGTAAAAACCAAGGCTTTATATAATCACAACAGTGAACACTTTTTATATCTGGCTGTCATATATGACTATGTGAAAACTGAAAGACTTTGTTTTTGGTTATTGGATTGAATTTCGACTGATTTGGAAATCTAAATTCAGTTTCAACTACAGCTTGCATGGCAAAATGTGTGGTTTTTTTAATCATAATACTGTTTGTTTTGTTTAAATAGTGAGAAAATTTTAAAAAGGTAAATAGTGAGATTTGAAACATGAAGACAATATGGACATCTTTGGTTGTTAGACCAATAAGTGGATCATATATATATTAAAAAAACAAAATTAAATATCAAAATACCACTCTTCAATTTTATACTTTGAAAATATGTCATGTCAATGGTGTCTTTTAAAAATATGTAATATATTATCATTTTAATATATGATCGAAAGAGATTATTGTGGTATTAGATCTTTAAAATAGTAGATTTTAATAAAGATATCGTTTTTTTTAAATAATTTCTAGCTAAAGAATGGGAGAAGGGGAATTTACAGAGTAGGTGAAGGGCATCATTTTATTTTATTTATATAGTACAAGGGAAATTGAATTAAATATTGGAAAATGAATAAATAATGTACTAATCATGATGAAGTGTTGAGATTCTTTTGGAGTACCACATGATGGGAAAAGCCTGTTTTTTTTTTTTTTTGGAGGGTCAAAAAATATTTTTTATTTATGTAATTATCCTTTAGCTTTTCCTTAAAGAAAGAAGTACATTATCTATAAAAGAATTTATTAAAGAAATTGAGTGTAGGAAGGTAGCTAGCCATTTCTTGTTGGTCCACTTTTGCCGTAAAGAACAAGACTTTCAGATCATAAGTATTTAAGTAACGTTCCAATCGAAATCGAATATCGTTGAATTCATGTCATTCCAATTTAATTATTAATTAATGTTAAACATTAATTTGGATCTGATTGATAATGAATTTAGAGATTTTTAAAATGGCCCTAAAATTGAAAATCATTTAACGCAATTAGATCAGAAAGAAATAAAGGAGTTATGTTTTGTCCCACTGAAATTCTCCAAAGGAAACAAAATCTTCATTTATATTTTTGTTAGCTCTGCCAATTTTGTAGGGATTTGGGATAAGAATGGGAAGAACCAATCAAAGCACCGACACTTCCTTCTCTCTTTGTTTCACTCACACAATTCATGTCCCATAGAAATAGAACACTGGAAACTTGGGGGGTTCTATTTTTATTTTTATTTTTCTGGGTTGAATTATTGACAATGTTTAAGCGAAATGGTTAGGGGCTCCACATTTGGGTCCCTTCACAGATCACATTGCTAAATTAGCTGTAAGCTACATAAATTTTCGGTGGAGATATCAACAACCCGCTTTCAAGGGAAACCAAAATTCAACTCGAAAAAATGAAATTTTTTGACTCGACACGATGCGAAAACACTTACTTGTTTTGACTCAACTCGACTTGAAAAAATTTCAATTAAAGTTTGAGTTGTAAAATAGAAATTCGAATAACTCAAATAACTAGAAATGTTTAGAAATTAGTGTATCGATTTTTAAGTCCAAATCGAGTCTCTAAGTTCCGGCTTAGATATATATACCACATATGAAAAAAATGTGGAGAAATATATAAGTGAACTGTATATAGATATGGATATGGAAAGTCATTTAATTGAAATTAATATGTATTATGATATTATAAATAATTACCATTTTTATAAAAAAATAATAAACAATTACAATTTAATTTGTACAAAAATTTAAAAACTCAACTCGAATCGAAAAAATTTCAAATGAAGTTTGAGTTGTAAAACAAGACTCGTAACCCCGAATAACTCAATTTTTAACTCGGCTTGATCGAACGTTCACCCTAAATACTCTCTTATTGGGTTTAGGGTTTTAGGTCAGGGTTTAGAGTTTAGGGATTTAGTGTATAGAGTGTAGAATTTAAAGTTTATGATTAAATATCAGAGTTTAGGGTTTAAGATTTGGGTGCTAGGGTTTGAGAATTAGGCTTTAAATTTTATAGAAGGGTTATGTAATTTCTTTTACACAACTTGTGTATCAAAATATAACCATATATCCACATTATATTATAGTGTCAATCGTCATTGATATAAAAACAAGTGTACGAGTGTTTACGAGTGCACATAATATTGAGTGCACATAATATAATGTGGATATATGAATCAACAAGTGTTGAGTGCACTAATAGGATACATTGTATTCTCAAAGAGAGATCTAGGTTGAATCTTTGGAGACAACATTAAGGAGCAGGGCCAGTCCTGAGATTTTAGAGGCCCGAAGCGAACCGGAAAATTAGGCTACTAATAATAAGTATTAAAAAAATTAAATTTTAAGAGTAGACCCCTAATAACAAATATTGAAAAATATAAATTTTAAGAATAGGCCCCTAATAACAAATATTATGGACAAAATGAGTCTCTAATAACAAGTATTGAAAAAAATGACCTCAAATATCAACTATTGAAAAAAATTGGATCCCTAATAAACATATTAATTTTTTTTTAAGAGTAAGCCCCTAATAAAAATATTGACAGAAATAAATTTTAAGAGTATGCCCCTAATAATAAAATTGGGGGAGCCTCTTTAACAAGTACTAAAAAGAATTGGACCCCAAATATCAAGTATTGAAAAAAAGTGGTCTCTTAATAATAAATATTGGACAATAAATTTTAAGAGCAGCCCCTAATATAAAATATTGAAAAAATGAATTTTAAGAGTAAGCCATGATAACAAATATGAAGAAAAAAATGAGTCTTTAACGACAAGTATTGAAAAACTTGAGCCCCAAATAACAAATATTGAAAGAAATTGGACCCTTAATAAGAAATATTAAAAACTGAATTTTAAGATTATACACCTACTAACAAATTGTGACGCCCCGGTTTTGCGCCTAAGAGTTTGTAGGTTGGGTTTAGGGCCCGTTGGACCAAGACTTGAGATTCGGTCTAGTTTGGGATTGGTTTAGGGAAAACCTAGTTCGGGAAGTGATAAAAATATGAGAAAAATTTATAAAATCCTTTATAAATGTATATAAGGGTTGGGTGAAGTCAATTTCGGAAAATGACATTTGGAACGTGGACATTTCAGTTTAGTGACTAAATCGTAAAAATGGAAAAACTATTTTCAATGGCTATTTTCTAAAAGAGCCAAAAATTAGAATCTTTAGGGAGCTAAAGTAATTGTAATCAGATATTCCTTTAATTTGACATGTTTTAAATGTGTTTAATTAAATGGATTAAAAAGGGTTTTGATTAAAAAAGGAATTAAACTTTACAAACTTATTTTGACGTAACTTCTATCTCTCTCTTTTCTCATCAGGCAACCACCCATTTCTTTCAAACCTTCCAGAGATATTTTCCTTTTCATTTTATTCTGATTTCCAAATGATTTCCATGGAGTTTTTTCAACTTGTTTCAATAGATTCTTGAAGATTTTCAATCAAATCTTGTTAATTGAAGGAATAGCAAGGGATTAGATGTAATTTTCGTGCTTCTCCTCTAATCAAGGTTCTTTAATGAAATTCCCAAGTATTTGGCTCTCTAATTATGTTTCTTATCAAGGTTTTATGATTGATTTAAAGAAAATGGTTAAATCAAGCTTTAAAAGATGATTTTGTGTAATTTTCGTAATGGATCTATTTTGGATGGGATATGATTGATTTTAATCATGTTTTGGAAGTTTATTGATATTTAGATTGCGGTTTAAGCATGGTAATCCCGAAACTATTTGGATCTTGTAACCCCCTCGACCCGGTCTGGGCGAAAGACCGAACCGAACGGATCACACGAGGAATATTGAAGTAAACTGGGAAGTTTACCTCAATAAATGACCATATTTTTTTCATTTTATCTTGTCTAGATGCTCATTATGATCCTTTGTGACAAACATCGCTGCGGAACAATTTCCAACTCGATCAGACAACGTTTAGGGACTCAATTGCCTACAAACACATTTTAGGGACCATTTTGTAATTTTACCAAATTACAGTGACTTCTTCACTTTTAAAATTACCAACATTTAATTAGTCACATTACATGCAACTATGTCAAATCTCAGCTCAAAACAATCATCCAAGTTCATTTAATTGCATCCACAACATTCATGGACTAAAATGTAAAGAAATAGAACTTTAGAAGATTCCAATAACCAACTTAACAGCAGGGTGTTTCGGTACAAGTTTCCCTGTATCGGAACGCCCGTATTGGAATAGGTTCGAGTGTCTTGAAGCTCAGGCCCGTATCGAAACACCGTCACAGGTGTTTCGAAACTGGGTATTCTAGTAGCAAAGTGTATCGAAACGCACCCTACCTGTTTTGAAACCCTTAAGCCATTTCAGGCACACTATTTCGATACAGGCTTAGGTGTACCGATATACCTGGGCCTGTAATGACACTTTTTGCTGGTTTTTTCACACTTTAATTCAATCTAAATCATTCCAGTAACCTTCTGGCATGCATACAACATGTCTAAACATCAAACCACAATCATACATGGCAATTCCAACATCATACCATGGCATTAAGCATTAAGGAAATCTAGAGGCATGCTACCTATGCAAAATAACTACTCAAAAGCCAAAACACAAACCAAGGCAAATAACAACAAGTAAAGGCTATTTACAAGTCATCAAAGGCATAACAAACTTGCCACAAAACAGGGAGTTTCAAAACACATTCTCTCAAAACATTAAGGCATCCTCCCATTGCCAACTACTATTACTAATAGGTAAACATAAAACCATACATGAGCTAATCTCACTCCTTGGGATTCTTCTTACTTCTTTGCTGCCCAAATATGCTATTTCTCTACATTGTTGGAAAAAGAGAGCATAAGCAATAATGCCTAGTGAGGGATACTCAAAACAAACCAACAACAACAATGCATTTTAAAACCATTTCTCATTTAGAAATCTCTATCTCATGCTTGAAACCATTTTCAAAGCAAAAACCACAACATTTAAACCACATGTACCATTTATCTCATGCATTAATCAAAATGCAAAGTCTCAAAGCAAAGCTTTCTCATGCTTGTTTCTCATTAGCATTTCTCAAATCATGTTCTCATATGCAAAACACAATGCATAAAATCATTTATAATCAAGGTATATGTGAATCTCATATATTGGCATTTAGGCAACATTACTCGGATATGCGGATAGCTTGACGGAATCTCACATCATCAAGTCCTACCTCAGTAGAATCTCACATCACCGAACTCTCATGGCGGTATCTCTCATCGCCACAAAGCTTGATGGAATCTCACATCATCAAGACCTACCGTGGTGGAATCTCTCATCACCACACTCTCACTTTGGAACGAGATGGCACTACCTCCATTGCCCGAACCAAAGAGCACGTACGAATTTTGTATATTATAGTGCACTTCTCATCCTATTGGTCAACCAATTATATCCGGTAACAATAATCTCATCTCATGCCAATATACACATTTTAAACATCATTACCTACTATTTTTCAATGCATCAATATAAACCATTCTCATCCGATTTCAAAAGCATAAACAATGCATATCATTTTCTCAATAAGTTCTATCTCTTTGAAATAACAAATCTATCTCACGGGATTATGTAAATCATCATATCATTTCTCAAAGCATGCATAAAACAGTAGGTGTAATTCTATCTTCAAAACATTAACATGATCATAAAAATCAATGAGATAAAACTGAGAAACGAGAGCGAAACATCTCAAACTTACTTTTAGGCTTAGATTAGTGTTTCAAACTCAATCTAAACCCCCAAACCTTGCTTTTCAAGTCTTTGAAAGGCTTTAAAAACCAATTTCACTCACCGACAACGCCTCGCTTGCTTTGCCAAAGTGAAATCAAGCTTCCGAAGCTCCCGGAACTCCACCGATCTCTTCCTATATGTTCTCTCCTATTTATACCACACAAGAACAGAGGATTAATGCATCTCAATGCATTAAAAACACCAGCAACCAAAGCCACTTCGCTGCTCTGCCAAAAAAACACCAAACCTATCTGAAACAACCGAAAACACCTTCTATTACTCTACAAACTCAACCCAGCCAAAACCTAACACTTCCATCCAATTTTAATAATCAATTAACATCCAAAAACAATCTATTTTCATCCTTATATCTCCAGCAACACCAAAACCACATTATCACCACAAAACCCCAAAATCTAACAACCTAACAACTAGAGATCCAATTCATTTCGGGATTACTATGATACAACCTTCATTTCAACATCATTTAACATCCAAATCATGATTAAAATCAATCTCAAATTAACCAAAACAGAACCATTATGAAAATATTGAGAAATCATCTTTCAAAGCTTGATCTAACCATTTTCATCAAATAGATTATAAAACCTTGTTATCAAACATAATTAGAGAGCCAAACACTTGGGAATTTCATTAAAGAACCTTGATTAGAGGAGTTGAACAAAAATTACCTCTAACCCTTGTCTATTCCTTCAATTGACAAGATTTGTTGCAAAATCTTCAAGAATCCTTTGAGATAAATGGAAGAATCATCAAGAAAATCATTTGCAAATCAAAGTGAAGTGGAACAATAAAAATCTCTTAAATTTTGAGAGAAAATGAAGTGTTTGGCTGACGAAAAATGAGAGAAAAGGAAGTTACGTCAAAATAGATTTTGGAAAAGGCTAATTAATAAAATCTCATCTTATTCTTTTAAAAAATACATTTAAAATGGTAAATTAAAGGAAAAGACCCATTAAATTTATATTATCTCCCTAAAGATTCTAAGTTTTGGCCCTCTTTCAAAAAAGTCCTTAAAAACATATTTTGAATTCTTTACAAATTAGTCACCAAATCAAAATTTCAATCTTTCAAAAGTCATTTTTCAAAATTGACTTCACCAAACCTTTAAATATATTTTTAGAGGATTTTAGGAATTTCCCATAATTTTATCATATCCCGAACCTTGTTTTCCTTGAACTACTCTCGAATTAACCCGGATCTCTAGTCTAGGTCCTACGAACCACGAGTCAACCTTAGAGACTCCTAGGACCAAAATTGGGGCGTTACAGATCTCTAGTTAATTAGGTTGTTAGAATTGGGTTTTTGTGGTGTAAATGTGATTTTGTGAATGCTGGGGGTATAATGTTGAAAATAGGATGATTTTGGATGTAAATCAATGATTATAAATGGTTGGAAGTGTTAGGTTTTGGCTGGGTTGAGTTTGTAGAGTAAACGATGATGTTTTCGGTTGTTTCGGATGGGCGTTTTGGTGGTTTTGGGCAGAGCAACGTGGTAGGATTGCTTGCTGGAGTTTTTATGGGGTTTAAATAGGGGAGAACATTTTGGAAGCAACCGGTGAGGTTTCGGGAGCTTCGGATGCTTAGTTCGCATCGACTAATCAAGGTTTCGCGTGTTGGTGAGTGAGAACGTGGATTTCAGCTTTGAAATGTTTTAAAGGTGGTTTTGGAAACTTAGATGTAAGCTTGAAACGCTTGAATAAGTTTAGAAGTAAGAATAAGGAATTTCTCTCTCGGTTGTGCTAACATGAAATGGTTTTTATGCACTTGGTTTTGGTTGCATGTTACCTATTGTTAAAGCATGTTTAAAGTATGTGTTTTACTGTTTTTAATGATATGATGATGAAGGATTCACATGGTAAGTGATCCTTGTAAGTATACGTTTTATACTTGTGATTTAAAGCATGATTTAATGCTTTGGAATATAATTTATTGATGATTGTTGCGTGCAAAAGTGATGCACAAATCGCGTGCAAGTATACACGGTGCCAAGTTATAGTATTTAAGATATCGTCTCCATAGGGATTGTGACAACCTTCGGAATTCACCTTTCTGCACAAATAAAATAAAAACACAAGTATTAAAAGCTGTTTGGATTTAATTAAAAATAAAGCTAAAGCAAATAAAATAAATTGAGAAATCAAAGTGAGAGAATGGCCCGGTATTGGAATGCTTCGTAGTGTGGAGATTAGATGCACCGTCTTGGTACAGTTTTGCATATCAACTTAACAACTTTCGGTAGCCGCCCACGAGTATGCCTCGGCAGAACCCCGCCTTGGCAGAGACCAATTTGACTGCCTGGGTAGTTAAGCGATGATTCAAGGATCGGCAAGGCTCCCTTCAATGACTTCCTCTTATCCCTAACCTTGAAGTACTTTTGGTGAACATGTCTTGGATAATACCTCCCGACGTGAATCTAAGGATGAACACCAACCAATTATGAAGCCTCTCTTAGCCGCTGAACATCTAACTTATCCCTAAGCCGAAATAGCTTTATCCTATGGTTGGATAAAACTGTGTTTACTCGTTTCGTGAGTCCAACTCTCCCGATATTGAACAAATAGATTGATGCTCTCTTCTCTCCTGATAAAGATTGCACACAATAAAGAACCAAGAGAAAACAAACCTTGAATTTTATTGCAAAAATTGAAACCTAAACAAATAGAAGCAAAACTCTCACAACTACTAGGCAACCAACCCTTAGCCCTAAGGAAGGTTTAGAACATAATGGAGATGGCGGCACAAGGGTATTTTTCGACAAGAAGGAGGGTTTCTCTCTAATCTCAACTGTGTTTCTCTCCTTCAAGTCGGTTTACATTTATAGGGGAGGAGCCTAGGTCTAAGTCAGTTTAGGGCAGGAGTCCTAGTTAGAATCTAATTACAACTCATTAAAAGAACAATATAACATTAATTCTTCCTATATTCCTGTTTGACTTTTTCCACCTTGACTTTGACCATGGCTTTTCTTTGTCTGCTGGGCTCCAATGCCCGTGCAAGTGGTCTCCAAAAATTGGGCTTGATGAGCTCTTTCAGTCGCATACCTCTTTGCATATTTCCAGCCTTTCTCGAGTTGCTGCCTCGGCGGCATACTGTTGTCTGCCTCGACAGAGATCTGGGTTGGTGTGCAGGGGTTGGCACAGCTCCAATGCACCACTTTTGGTATTGATGGCCTTGCACTGCTCGTAAGTGGGTTTCCTCGCGACATCAGTGTCACTGAGCAATCCTTCCACAGGTCTGGTGTTTAGGACTTGTGCAAATTGTCCCACTTGAGTTTCCAGTGACCTTAAAGTTGCCTCGTGATTTTGCATTCTCATCTCGATCCTGTCCATGGAAGCCTCAGTTTTCTTAACAAATAAATCCATGTTAGACATATAGGTACCTATTTGAGTCATGAAGGCATTTAATGTCTGCTCTAAAGCACTGGGTGCTGCCTGTTGCTGTTGAGACGGCTGCTGCCGCAACATAGTTTGCTGGAATCCTTGCGTTTGGTTTGTCTGGTTAGTCGGATTCAAAGCATTGTTGGGGTTACTCTATGAAAAATTAGGGTGCCTCTTCTAGCCTGGATTGTAGGTGTTCGATGTAGGGTTATTGTTCCTGTTGTAGTTCCCCACGAAACATCTGGTTTATGTTACTTGTTGGCACTCGGACAAGTCATGGTCTCCCCCACATTGGTCGCAAAAGGCATCAACGACTTTAACCTGATGGGTATTGTTCTGCCTTTGCATAGCTTCTACCATCTTTGTCAACTAAGCGATTTGTGCTGCGACTGCATCTGATGCTCCTAGTTCGTTTGCTGTGGCCTGCCTCCTTGTGCTGCCATGACGGGCATTAGGGAACTGGTAGTCGTTTTTGGCCATCATGTTCAAGATTTGAATTGCTTTGACCGGCTCATTATCGTGTAATGTACCATTGGCAGAGGAATCCAACATCATCCTCGTTGGTGTGTTTACACCATTTTAGAATATGGATACTTGTGTCTACTCTTGAAATCCATGGGAGGGGAATTTATTCAGCAACTTGCAATATCTCTCCCATGCCTCGTACATCGGTTCATCATCTGCTTGTCGAAAAGTAGTAATGTCAGTTCGCAATTTATTAGTTAAATTGACAGGATTAAATCGAGCTAAGAAATCACGACATAGTTCAGTCCACGATTCAATGGACTCTGATGGTAGACTGTTGAACCAAGTTTTTGCCCGATCCCTTAGTGAATATGGAAATAATCTGAGATTAGCACATCAGGGTGAACTCTTTGGATCTTGAATGATTTGCAGACATCCATAAAGGATTTCATGTGCTGGCAGGCGTCTTCAATGGCGGATCCTCCAAACTGTCCAAGTGTATTCAGCATGTTAAACATGAATGGTTTGAGTTTGAAGTGGTCCGCTTCTATTTTGGATCAATCACGCCAGACGTCAGCCTTCTAAGATCCTCTTCCAAGTAGTCACGAACTAGCCTCCGAGCGGCAGGAGCTTGCCTGCCATCGCCCGCCACGACATTGTTGATTCTGGGTGGTGGTGGATTCTGGTTCTAGATGTTCGCTTGGTCACTCATGGCTTCTCTGTTTGCTTGTCTAAATCTGCGTGCAGTACGTAAAGGCTCTGGATCGTAGTCTCGCAAGGGTGATTTCTGGTTCGCTCTGGTCATAAACCAAAGAAAACTTGAGGGTTAAACAGAAAAATAAAAAGTGTAGAAAAATAAAAACAAAAAGTTGTACGCCAATCCCCGGCAAAGACGCCAAAAACTTGTTGCCTGCAAAAGTGATGCAGAAAATTGCGTGCAAGTATACACGGTGCCAAGTTATATTATTTAAGATATCGTCTCCACAGGGATTGTGACAACCTTCGGAATTCACCTTTTTGTACAAATAAAAACAAAAACAAAAACACAAGTACTAAAAGTTGTTTGGATTTAATTAAAACTAAAACTAAAGCAAATAAAATAAATTGAGAAATCAGAGTGAGAGAATGGGCCGGTATTGGAATGCTTCGTAGTGTGGAGATTGGATGCACTGTCGCGGTATAGTTTTGTAGATCAACTTAACAACTTTCGGTAGCTGTCCACGAGTATGCCTCAGCAGAAGCCCGCCTTGGCAGAGACCAATGTGACTGCCTGGGTAGTTAAGTGATGATTCAAGGTTCAGCAAGGCTCCCTTCAATGACTTCCTTTTATCCCTAAGCTTGAAGTACTATTGGCGAACATGTCTTGGATAATACCTCCTGGCGTGAATCTAAGGATGAACACCAACCGATTATGAAGCCTCTCTTAGCCGCTGAACTTCTAACTTATCCCTAAGCCGAAGTAGCTTTATCCTATGGTTGGATAAAACCGTGTTTACTCGTTTCGTGAGTCCAACTCTTCTGATATTGAACAAATAGATTGATGCTCTCTTCTCTCCTGATAAAGATTGCACACAATGAAGAACTAAGAGTAAACAAACCTTGAATTTTATTGCAAAAACTGAAACCTAAACAAATACAAGCAAAACTCTCACAACTACTAGGCAACCAACCCTTAGCCCTAGGAAGGTTTAGAACATAATGGAGATGGCATGTAACGCCCTGGTTTTGGGCCTAGATGTTTTAGTGGTTGAATCGGGCCGGTCAAGAACAGTTCGAATCTTTAAGGGAGGTTTAGGGAACACCTAGTTCGGGATGCTTTAAAAATATGGAAAAATATCTAAAAATCCTCATTTATTGTATTAAAGGTTATGGTGAAAACAATTTTACAAAATGTGATTTGGAAATGCTACATTTCGATGTAGTGACCAAATTGCAGTTTTTGCAAAAGTTGACTAGTGACTGTTTTGTAAAGGATTGAAACTTTGAATCTTTAAGTAGCTAATTTAACCAAAATGTTTTTATCAGATTTCTCTTTAATTTGGGAGTTTTTAATAATGTTTTAATTAAGGAATAAAGGAGAATTAAAAAGAAAGTCTAAGTTGATTTTTTCATAACTACCTTACGTTAGTTTTCTCTAAATTTCCACTCAGCCAAACACATTTCCCTCACCAATTAACCTTTGATTTTCATCTCTTTTGCTGAGATTTCATTCTCCTAAGGATTCCTAATCCTTACCTCATCAAAACCTTTTGTTTTTACTTTGGAATTTCAAGAAATCTTGCCCAAATTGAGGAGAACTCAGCCATTAGAGGTAAGCTTCATCCTTCTCCTCTAATGATCAGTTCTTTACTGAAATCCCCAAGTTCTCAATCCTTTGTTAATGATTTTTGAGTTGCTTTAATGTTAGAAACATGAAATTGTGGTAAAACTCAAGATTCTTGGAGAGATCTTGATGATTTTCGTAATTCTTGGTTAGGATTTATTTTGAGGTTGATTTCTCATGTATTTTGGATGGTAATTGGTGTTATAAATGAGGTTTTATCAAACAAATCCCGAATAGGTTTGGATTCCTAAGTTTTACATGTTAGATTTGTGGTTTTTGGGGTGTTCTTGGTGTTCTGTTGTTGCTGGAGATATAAAGACGTGTTTATGGTGATTTTTGATGTTGATTGAGGTTTATAAATGATTAGAATTGATAGATCTTGGTTGGGCTTTGTTTTGGGAAAGTTTGGAGATGATTTCAGTTATTTTGGGTAGCCGAAATGGTGCTTTTGTGTAGTGCAGCGAGATTGATTGAGTGGCTGGTGATTTCAATGCATGATGATGCATTAATCCTCTGCTCTTATGTGTAATAAACATGGGAGACATCTTTGGACGCTTTTGGTGTTGATCCAGAAGTGCCGGAAGCCTAGATATCGTTTCGACAAGCAAGCAAAACGTAATCGGTGAGTGTGAATGGTTTTAGAAGTCCTTGAGGGACAAAGAAACAAGGTTTGGGGATTTAGGATTGGTTTGAAACACCGTCCTAAGTCTAGAAGTAAGTATGGCTAGATTTTCTCTCAATATGTGGTTGATGGCCCTAAATTCTTTTACATGCTCTTGTTTTGAGATAGACAAATTCCTACTGTTTTGTGCATGATTTGTAGCATGAGATGATGTTATGTATTAGTTACATGAGATAGCATGTGGTGGTAAAGAGTTTTGAGATTTTGATTTAATGCAAAGCATGAGATATGGTTTTGAAACGAGATGAGAAAGATTTGTGAAATTTTGCATCAAAATAGTAGGTGAGATGATGTTTTTGATATAATATATTGGCATAAGTGATGAGATAATTACCGGATATAATTGGTCTACCAATAGGATAAGAGTGCACTATAAACTAAAAATTCGTACGTGCTCTTTGGAGTCGGGCAATGGGGGTAGTGCCATCCCGATCCAAAGTGAGAATCCGATGATTAGAGATACCATCCGGGTAGGACTTGGTGAAATACCCAAGCTTTATGGTGAAGAGAGATACCGCCATGAGAGTCCGGTGATGAGAGATTCCACCGGGGTAGGACTTGACTTTGAGTCAAGCTAATCCGCATATCCAAGTAAAGATGTAATATGAAATGCCAATATATGAAATTGTATTTGATTCACATGTACCAAATGTTGAGATGATTTATGCTTTGAGAAATGCATATGAGATTTATGGTATGAAATGCTTTTGTTTTCTTTAAGCATGTGTATGGCCTTGCCATGAGATTTGCATTGGTTTAATGCATGAGATAGAATAAAGGTACATGTGTTTTCAAATGGAGTGTTGCTTTGAAATGGTTTTCAAGCATGTGATAGAAAGAGCATGTTGTAGAAAATGGTTTTTGAGATAGAGTTTTGAAATTGCATTGTTGTACTGGTTTTCTTAGAGCTTGCCTCACTAAGCAAATGTGCTTACGCTCTCTTTTACCAACAATGCATATAATTGAGACGTTTTTGGGAAGCAAGGAGGCTAAGAATATCCAAGGAAGTGAGAAGCTCATGTATGGTGATGTTTTCGTATGCTTTAGTAATGGTATTTGGCAATGGGGACCTATGGTTGGTTTTGGGAGATGTGTTTTGAACTCCCTATGTTTGCTGCAAGTTTAATATGGTTTTTGAGGTTGTAAATAGCCTATATGGTTTGGTTTTAGGCTTGAGGCTTTTATATGGTTTATGTGACTAGGGAGCATGCCTATAGACTCATTGATCATATGTTTGATGCCATGCTTTAGCCTAAACCTCATATTTGTGATCTCTGATGTTTAATCATGTTGTTGGTGTGTTATGCAATCTTTTGGGATGTGTTTGGATGTGAAAAGAGGAGAAAAACCAGAAAAACATATAGTTGCAGGGCAGGGTGTATCGAAACACCCTTAACTGTTTCAGAACAGGGGCCTGAAATGGCTATAGTGTTTCGGAACGAGTAAGAGTGTTTCGGAACTCTTTAGCTACTGGAGAGCCATGTTCCGATACGAGTTTTGGAACGGGCTCGAGTACCGAAACGGCCAGTCCAGTTTCGATACGGCCGTTTCGATACAGGGGTCAGCGTTTCGAAACACTCGTTCGTTGGACTGCATTTTGAATTGTTCCATGTTCATGCTTCTTACATTTTAGTCCTTGATGATTGTGGATGCAATTGGTTGAGTTTGGAATGTCTGATTAAGTTGATATTTGACAGGGACGCATGAAATATGACTAATTGCATATTGGTAAACTTAAAACCTGAAGGTCCTCGTATTTTTCAAAATTTACGTTTTGGTCCCTAAATGTCTAATTCTTACAATTAAACCCCTAAATGAATTCCGATCGCTGTGCGTTTTCTTCCCATGATTCTTGAGTGATCACATAGGCTTAATTTTGCATTTAGAAAAGTTTAAAAGAAAAAAAGGGTCGTTAATCAAGGTTGACTTTTAGGTTGACTTTGGTTTTCCCCGTGTAATCTTCGTAGTTCGGGTCAAGCGTCTAGGCCGGACTAAGGGGGTTACATGGCAACACAAGGGTATTTTTCGACAAGAAGGATGGTATCTCTCTAATCTCAATTGTGTTTTTCTCCTTCATGTCGGTTTTCATTTATAGGGAAAAAGCCTAGGTCTATGTCGGTTTAGGGCAGGAGTCCTAGTTAGAATCTAATTACAACTCATTAAAAGAACAAATCTAACATTAAATCTTCCTAGATTCCCGTTTGACTTTTTCCACCTTGACTTTGACCATGGCTTTTCTTTGTCTGCTGGGCCCCAATGCACGTGTAAGTGGTCTCCAAAAATCGGGCTTGATGAGCTCTTTCAGTTGCATACCACTTTGCATATTTCCACCCTTCCTCGAGTTGCTGCCTCGGCGGCAGACTGTTGTCTGCCTCGGCAGAGGTTTGGGTTGGTGTGCAGGGGTTGGCACATCTCTTCATTCTGGGCCTCTCCTCTTGTCAGTTCTTGATCAGCTCTCTAGTTGTTCCATTAGCTTCCTCCATCAATTTCCATGTAACACCCCGGTTTTGGGCTTAGAAGTTTTGGGCGTTGACCGGTTCGGTCAAAGTTCTGATCGAATATATAAGAGTGAATTTAGGAAAGCCTAGTTCGGGTTGCATTAAAAATATGGAAAAATATTCTAAAATCATCTTTTATTATATAAAAGTGAACTGTGAAATCAATTTTGGAAAATGAGGTTTGGAAGGTTGACATTTTGGCTAGTGACCAAAATGTAATTTTTGAAAGTTGCGGGACAGTTTTATAAAGGATTGAAACTTTGAATCTTTAAGGAGCTATTATTCCAAAAAGGATTTCTCCAGATTTTTCTAAGATATTTTAAGGCTTTATTCTGATTTTAAAGATTAAGAAAAGGAGGGAAATCATTTTAACCAATTTCCT
Organism: Hibiscus trionum; assembly: GCA_030270665.1. Taxonomy (NCBI): domain Eukaryota; kingdom Viridiplantae; phylum Streptophyta; class Magnoliopsida; order Malvales; family Malvaceae; genus Hibiscus; species Hibiscus trionum. The sequence goes on along the minus strand of BSYR01000057.1, from coordinate 19,914,059 downwards.
AACTACTTTTTCATTTTCTCTCCATTTTCCTTTTCTCTTATTTTCTCTCAACCCAAACAAAATTCTCCAGATTTCTTTCTCTGATTTTGGCATCTAAATCTCTCATTTCAACTCTCATTTGATTCCTAATCATCTCATCAACAAAACCTCTCAATTTGCAAGTTGTTTCATCATGCTTTTTGGCTCTAAAAAGGAGAAATTCAAGTTTGGAGGTAAGAACGTCCTTCTCCTCTGAACTTCAAGTTCTTTATTGAAATTCCCAAGTTCTCAATCCTTGATTTGTGATTTGTTAATGGTTTTTCAAATGAGATCTTGATTTTTGGCTAAAATGCAAGATTTGGTGATTTTGGTGGAATTTTCGTGTGATCTGTTTGGGCAGTGTTTTGAAGTGTCAAAATGATGTTAAATGAATGCTAAGTTGATTAGAAATTGATGTTTAACTAATGCAATCCCGGATAGGTTGAATTTCCTAAGTTTTGCTTGAGTTTTTGGTTGTTTTTGGAGTGTTTTTGGTGATCTGTTATACCTGGAGGTATAAGGATGTGTTTGTATTCATTTTGGATGTTAATTGATGTATAAAAATGGTTAGAAGTGATGGATCTTGGCTGGGTTAAGTTTTGGTAATGTTTGGAGGTGATTTCGGTTGTGTTTTGTAGCCGAATTGTTGGATTTGTGTTGAGCAGCGAGTTTGGTTGTGTGGCTGCTGTTCTTAATGCATAATGATGCATTAATGTGCTGTTTTTGTGTGTTGAAACAGGGGAGTTTGATCCTTGAGCTTTGAAGGTGTTTGCGGAAGGTTTAGGAAGCTTGGAAGGCTTGTCGGCTAGTCTTGTTTGGTTATCGGTGAGTGAAGTTGGGTTTTCGGCTTTTAAACAAAGGTTTGAAGGTTTTGGGAGCTTAGTTTAAGTCTAAACAACTTTGCTAAGCTCAAGAGTAAGTAAATGGATTTCTTACTTGATTTGTGATATGAAGTGGTTTTTAGGCAATTGTGGTTGATGATGAGGATGCATGAGTTTTGCATGGTTTAATTCTGTTTTGAAAGCATGTTTAAGCATGGTTTAATGCTGGTTTTGAAAGCCATATGTGAAGGATGCTCAAGGTAGGAGATCCTTGGTTTTATACATTGAAAATGTGGTTTTGATGCATGATGTTGCATGTTGTTCAATGGCTTTGTTTAATGCTTTAAAACAGTGAGTTGATGATGATAAATGATGGTTTTTGCGTATTGGTTATGCATGTGAATCATTTGATTAATGTTGTAATGGTTTTGCATATTGGTTATGCATGTGAATCATTGGTTTACAATGAAATGGTTTTCCATATTGGTTATGCATGTGAAACATTGGATTAATGTGGCAAGATGGTTATATTGGCAAGTGATGTAAGTGGTTCTTGGTTCTTTGATCGGATATAGTTAGCCGGCTATAGGATTGGGTGCACCGTGAATAAAGTCGCCTTGGAGGTGGAGTGGTCAAGAGTGGACCGGATAAGCTCCCTTCAAGTTTCCTAACGAGATGAGGTCATAGTGGAGGTGTTGCCCACTCGAGGACCTTGGTTATTTGAGGTCATAATGGAGGTGTTGCCCATTCGAGGACCTTGGTTAAGCAAAGGTTATATGGTGTTTAAAAGTCCATATGTGAGGACCTTGTGCTTGTTGAGATCACAATGGCAGTGTTAAGTCCATGTGTGGATCTTGTGTGTGATGTCCCGGATCTCGTTAGATGATGTTCTACAACTACCAATCGGTTATGCAAAGGTTGTATGGTGGTTAAAAGTCCATACGGGAGAACCTTGTGCATGTGAGGTTGTATGGTTGTCCATACATGGGAACCTCGGGAAAAGCTAAGGTTGTATGGTGTTTAAAAGTCCATGCATGGGAACTTTAGGCTTGTAAGGTCATAATGGAGGTGTTGCCCATTCGAGGACCTTGGATTGGGTAGGGTGTAGGGAGCGTGGGGACAACGCTCGGAATCCGCGTATCCGATCGGGTTGTTGTGTTGGAAAGTGAACGTGGTTGATCTCTTGAAGGCCAATGTAATATTCTTAATTATGTGAAGCATGAGATGCTTGAAATGGTGCATGGTTGCATGTGAAGCATGAGATGCTTGAAATGATGTATGGTTGCATGTGAAGCATGAGTTGCTTGGAAAGATGCATTGTTGCATGAAAGGTGTATGATGCATGTGAATGCATGTTTACTTGTTAGGTTGAACAAGTGTTGATTATCATTTGGTAAATGATGTATGTGAGCATGAATAACTTTAATGCATTGAAGTCTTGTAGGACTTGTTTTGAAAGGCATGTGAATATGTTTGTATGGTATATATGTTGCCTTGGCGTAATGCAAGTGTTGGTTGGCTTGTGAAATGGTTTTAAAGGTTTCTTGTTTGAAATGGCTTTCAAGTTTATGAAAGGTATGTTGTGAAACGGAAGTGTTTCCATGGTTTTGTTTTAGCTTTGCATATGGTATTTATGCATGGATGATGCTTGTGATTGAAAAGGATTTCAAACATGGTTTTGGTAAACAAATCGGGTTCGTTTTACAAGTGTTTTATGACCCGCTGCATTGATGGTGTTTTGGTTTTGAGCATTCCTCACTAAGCATTATGTGCTTACGCTCTCTTTGTCCATCAATGCAGATCTTTGAAGTTTGGACAGCAAGGAGCAAGGGATTTAAGGTGGACTCCAAGTGAGATGTATGTCTCGGTGAATAGCTATAGTTAATAAAGGCAATGGGGGTAGAATCTCTTGGGATTATTGTGTTTGTGATCGTTTATGTTGTTCAAGAATGTTTTAATGTTGTTAATGTTGTTGGATCATGTTTTGGCTTAATTGAGATTGTTTTGGAAGGTTTGTGCCTAAATGGTTGCTTGTGTAGGAAGCATGCTTATAGATTTGGGGCTTTTTGCATATGATGTGTTTCTGATGAATTGTTGATGCAAGCTTGTCTCATTTATGTTGAATTGCATGCTGGTAAAGTTTGGTGGCTTTTGGAGCATGTTTGGATGGTCGATTGTGTGTTTTTGTGAGCAAAATGCAGCTTTCTGGGCTAGGCGTTTCGGAACAGGTTGCACCGTTTCGGAACGGGTGCCCTGCATGAGCCCAGGCGTCCGAAACGGGTGCTACCGTTTCGGAACGGTTTAGCTACTGCCAGACCCCCGTTTCGAAACGGGCTATGCCTGTTTCGGAACGGCCCCGCGTTTCGGAACGGGCTGTCTCCCGTTTCGGAACGGTTGACCGTTGGGGGCTGACAGTGGCAGTTATGTGTTTCAAAAAGTTTGCATTTTGGTCCTGAATCTTGTTTGTGCAATTGTATGAGTTTGGGATGTCCGTTTGAGCTGAAATTTGGCCGAGATGCATGAAACATGATTAATTTTAAGGTGGTAACTTAAAATCTGGTTAAGGCCTCAAAGTTTTCAAAATTTACATTTTGGTCCCTAAAGTTGTAATTTGTTCAATTGGGTCCCTGTATGATCTCTGATGGCTGTGATCTTTGAGTATGTTGTTGTGTGATCACATATAGGACTAAGGTGCATCTAGACAAGTGTTAAAAAGAAAAAAAAAGGGTCGTTAATCAAGGTTGACTTTCGGGTTGACTTTGGTTTTCCCCGTGTAATCTTCGTAGTTCGGGTCAACCGTCTAGGCCGGGCTACGGGGGTTACATTTGGTGGTATCAGAGCTGTGTTGCGAATGCTTGGGGAAAACGGTAAGTTGTTGTGATGTGTGCTTGTTGTTTACCCTGAAAGTGGGTTGAATGTTGGTTGAAACATGTGTTTCTGGGCATGATGCTGATGTTTCTGAGCATGTTGTTGATGTTTTCAAGCATGTTTTATGGTTATGAATCTTGGATTGAGCTAATGTGGATATGTGCTGATGTTGTGAGCTGGTCTTATGCTTGTGTTATGCTTGATGGAAGTGTAAGTTGTATGTTATGTTGCTAGTATGCTGTGGCAAGTGGATGCTGTTTGATGTAAGCATGATCAAGGTGTGTTGTTTGATATGCTTGATGTTGTGATATCCATGTTGTGTTGACTGTTATGTCTTGTAAAGGGGAGGATTCGGGATACCCATTGCCTTATTAATATAGCTATTGTGTTATGTTGGAGTTGGAATTTGAATCCTTGCTAATGCTGGTCTAACTGGTTTGTTTGTTTGTATGATTGTATGTTTGTTGTTGTTAGTGGTATGGCAAAGTCAATGGAGGATTGGCGGTTGAGGGAGATGGTTGCTGCCTTGGGGCAGGTTGTTAAGGCAAGGAATTTTCCCTTTGGTAGTGGAGTTTTGTCTCAGTCTTCTGTGCCTAGTGTTGAGGTGGTAAGGCAAGGGGAAGAAGCTGGTTCTGTGGTGAAGAGTTCATCACCTGTTGAGCAGGAGGTGTTGGGAGCATCTCAGGCTATGGTTGAGGTAAAGTCAGTAGATGTGCTGGCTGTGGGATGTGAGGATTTGCCGAAGCAGTGTTTGCTTGATTTGGGTGCTGTGGAGTATCATGGTACTTCCCCGGAGATGTTTGAGGTCTGGTTGGTCAGTGTGGTTCAGATTTTGGATCGGGAAGGCTGTGATTATGCCTGTAAGCTGGGGAGTGTTGTTTCTTTGATGTTGGAAGATGCGTGTGCCTGGTGGACATCTGTGGCAGTTGCGTCACATATCCATGATATTGATTGGGATTTCTTTGTATCTGCTTTTTATGAAAGGTATCTGGGAAGGAAGTTCCTAAGGGTTAAGCAAGGAGCGGGTAGTGCTGTTGTTGAGCAAGTATTGCTTGAGCAAGGAGTGGAAGCTCAGTCATCTGTGTGTGACCGTTGTGAAAGGCAACATGTTGGAAATTGTTGGGGCGCAGGTGTTTGTTGGAATTGTGGTTCCAAAGTACATGTTAAGCGTGATTGTCCTCATGGAGCGAAGTTAGCTTTGGTGTTAGCCAAAGGGTTTCAGAAAGGTCGTGGGCACGGCCGAGGCAGGGTTCAGAAGTGGCAGAAAGAGCAGAAAGTTGTGAAGAGTGTGGGAAAGGAGAATTGCTGGAAATGTGGGTCTGCTGGACACAAGAGGCGTGATTGTTTGATGTTGGCTCGGAATAGCCAAGGTTCTTTACCGCAAGGAGTTGGTGGTGACCCTAGTGTGTTAGCTGGTGCTGCAGTGGTGTGGCAGGAGGGTGGTGGTTCCGCAAGGAAGAGAGCTCGTCTAATGAAGCTTCAGGGAGGTGTTGTGTTTCCAGGTAACCTTGTTTAGTAATCTTTGCTCTAGTTGCCTTAGTTTGGTTTCTGTTGGTTTTCCTTGCGTGGTAAGTTAGTCTTGTTGCTAGCTTGTTGGGGTTTTTAGTTATGGTTTGGAAATGTCTTGGGTGTGAAGAAGGCTTGGTAAGTATCTTGTGGTTAATAGTTGTTGGTATGGTGGAGTTAGATGAGTTAGAAGTGAGGTAGGAGGTTGTTCTTAGACGGATTTGAGGATGTTATTGGAGGGTGTGAATTGGCATTCATGCACAGTTAAAATCATTGTTATATACTATATTATATATGTTGGTCCATGCATACATGTGGCATGACATTAGAGGTTTTGCATACATGTACATCAGGCATTGATAGGGCATGTTGGTGATCATGCATACGAGGTTCACACTCGCTAATAACTAATCGAATCTGTTAGTGTGTTGGATTAGGTTGGATGATGGGTTTTTAGAGGTTGTTTTGGTGCTGGGTGAGAGTTAGTAGTGGGGTATATCAAGTTAGTTGCTGGTGGAGGAGTTTAGTGGTTTGGTGTTGGATGGTATCGGTTGAGTTTAGAATCGGTTTAGTGGTTTGAATAGCTAAGTGAAAGGAGTAGTTCCTTGGTGCTAAATGATGTTGCAGCTTAGTGGTTGTGTTCCCAAGTGCTGAAGTAGCTTAGCTTTTAAGTTGTTGTGGAAGAGTTGTGTTTGTAAGTGCTGGTTCTTAGTAACCTTTGGGGAGTTAAGAAGATGGTTTGTATGTTTAAGCTGGGCGATGTTTTAGTATGGTAAGTGTTATGGTTGAAGTTGAAGTGGAAGGTCAATGAAAGATTGAAGTTTTTGTTGGTTGTTGGGTTCTTGTGATAATTGGTTGGTGGTGTGTGGAATGGCTGACGGAGTCAAGTTGGGATTGTGATGTAATTTTTGGAATCTGGGTGAGTATTCCTGATGAGCTGTTATGGTAATGTTAGCAACAGTTGTGAGGGTTTATCAGTTTTCGTTGAGAGGTTTGAGTAAGCAGTTGATGCTTAAGGATTTTTGCTTGTTGGGTAATTCTTGGAAGAGGTTTGGGAGTTTGCAAGGGTTTTAGAAGCAGAGAAGGTTGCTTGGTGACTGAATCGGATTGGTTGTTGTCTTTGTGTAAACAGGTTTTGGGTATGGTGTATTGTGGTGATGTCTGCTGTAAGAGCTGAAGTTCTTCAGGATGGTGTTGGGACTGTGTACAGTCTGGTTATGGGAAAGGTTAAGTTGTGGCTATCTTTGTGTTTTTCTGGATTCTGTGAACAGCATGTGATGGTGCTAGGTTTGGTGGAGGTTTTGTGTGGAAAGTGTTCAGTGTTGGTAGAGGCTTTTGTGTTGCCTTGTGTGTTGGTTTGGGAAGGTTGTGGTTTTCTTTCGCCGGTTAAATTTCGAGGACGAAATTTCCTGAGGAGGGGAGAGTTGTAACACCCCGGTTTTGGGCTTTGAAGTTTTGGGCGTTGACCGGTTCGGTCAAAGTTCTGATCGAATATATAAGAGTAAATTTAGGAAAGCCTAGTTCGGGTTGCATTAAAAATATGGAAAAATATTCTAAAATCATCTTTTATTATATAAAAGTGAACTGTGAAATCAATTTTGGAAAATGAGGTTTGGAAGGTTGACATTTTGGCTAGTGACCAAAATGTAATTTTTGAAAGTTACGGGACAGTTTTATAAAGGATTGAAACTTTGAATCTTTAAGGAGCTATTATTCCAAAAAGGATTTCTCCAGATTTTTCTAAGATATTTTAAGGCTTTATTCTGATTTTAAAGATTAAGAAAAGGAGGGAAATCATTTTAACCAATTTCCTAACTACTTTTTCATTTTCTCTCCATTTTCCTTTTCTCTTATTTTCTCTCAACCCAAACAAAATTCTCCAGATTTCTTTCTCTGATTTTGGCATCTAAATCTCTCATTTCAACTCTCATTTGATTCCTAATCATCTCATCAACAAAACCTCTCAATTTGCAAGTTGTTTCATCATGCTTTTTGGCTCTAAAAAGGAGAAATTCAAGTTTGGAGGTAAGAACGTCCTTCTCCTCTGAACTTCAAGTTCTTTATTGAAATTCCCAAGTTCTCAATCCTTGATTTGTGATTTGTTAATGGTTTTTCAAATGAGATCTTGATTTTTGGCTAAAATGCAAGATTTGGTGATTTTGGTGGAATTTTCGTGTGATCTGTTTGGGCAGTGTTTTGAAGTGTCAAAATGATGTTAAATGAATGCTAAGTTGATTAGAAATTGATGTTTAACTAATGCAATCCCGGATAGGTTGAATTTCCTAAGTTTTGCTTGAGTTTTTGGTTGTTTTTGGAGTGTTTTTGGTGATCTGTTATACCTGGAGGTATAAGGATGTGTTTGTATTCATTTTGGATGTTAATTGATGTATAAAAATGGTTAGAAGTGATGGATCTTGGCTGGGTTAAGTTTTGGTAATGTTTGGAGGTGATTTCGGTTGTGTTTTGTAGCCGAATTGTTGGATTTGTGTTGAGCAGCGAGTTTGGTTGTGTGGCTGCTGTTCTTAATGCATAATGATGCATTAATGTGCTGTTTTTGTGTGTTGAAACAGGGGAGTTTGATCCTTGAGCTTTGAAGGTGTTTGCGGAAGGTTTAGGAAGCTTGGAAGGCTTGTCGGCTAGTCTTGTTTGGTTATCGGTGAGTGAAGTTGGGTTTTCGGCTTTTAAACAAAGGTTTGAAGGTTTTGGGAGCTTAGTTTAAGTCTAAACAACTTTGCTAAGCTCAAGAGTAAGTAAATGGATTTCTTACTTGATTTGTGATATGAAGTGGTTTTTAGGCAATTGTGGTTGATGATGAGGATGCATGAGTTTTGCATGGTTTAATTCTGTTTTGAAAGCATGTTTAAGCATGGTTTAATGCTGGTTTTGAAAGCCATATGTGAAGGATGCTCAAGGTAGGAGATCCTTGGTTTTATACATTGAAAATGTGGTTTTGATGCATGATGTTGCATGTTGTTCAATGGCTTTGTTTAATGCTTTAAAACAGTGAGTTGATGATGATAAATGATGGTTTTTGCGTATTGGTTATGCATGTGAATCATTTGATTAATGTTGTAATGGTTTTGCATATTGGTTATGCATGTGAATCATTGGTTTACAATGAAATGGTTTTGCATATTGGTTATGCATGTGAAACATTGGATTAATGTGGCAAGATGGTTATATTGGCAAGTGATGTAAGTGGTTCTTGGTTCTTTGATCGGATATAGTTAGCCGGCTATAGGATTGGGTGCACCGTGAATAAAGTCGCCTTGGAGGTGGAGTGGTCAAGAGTGGACCGGATAAGCTCCCTTCAAGTTTCCTAACGAGATGAGGTCATAGTGGAGGTGTTGCCCACTCGAGGACCTTGGTTATTTGAGGTCATAATGGAGGTGTTGCCCATTCGAGGACCTTGGTTAAGCAAAGGTTATATGGTGTTTAAAAGTCCATATGTGAGGACCTTGTGCTTGTTGAGATCACAATGGCAGTGTTAAGTCCATGTGTGGATCTTGTGTGTGATGTCCCGGATCTCGTTAGATGATGTTCTACAACTACCAATCGGTTATGCAAAGGTTGTATGGTGGTTAAAAGTCCATACGGGAGAACCTTGTGCATGTGAGGTTGTATGGTTGTCCATACATGGGAACCTCGGGAAAAGCTAAGGTTGTATGGTGTTTAAAAGTCCATGCATGGGAACTTTAGGCTTGTAAGGTCATAATGGAGGTGTTGCCCATTCGAGGACCTTGGATTGGGTAGGGTGTAGGGAGCGTGGGGACAACGCTCGGAATCCGCGTATCCGATCGGGTTGTTGTGTTGGAAAGTGAACGTGGTTGATCTCTTGAAGGCCAATGTAATATTCTTAATTATGTGAAGCATGAGATGCTTGAAATGGTGCATGGTTGCATGTGAAGCATGAGATGCTTGAAATGATGTATGGTTGCATGTGAAGCATGAGTTGCTTGGAAAGATGCATTGTTGCATGAAAGGTGTATGATGCATGTGAATGCATGTTTACTTGTTAGGTTGAACAAGTGTTGATTATCATTTGGTAAATGATGTATGTGAGCATGAATAACTTTAATGCATTGAAGTCTTGTAGGACTTGTTTTGAAAGGCATGTGAATATGTTTGTATGGTATATATGTTGCCTTGGCGTAATGCAAGTGTTGGTTGGCTTGTGAAATGGTTTTAAAGGTTTCTTGTTTGAAATGGCTTTCAAGTTTATGAAAGGTATGTTGTGAAACGGAAGTGTTTCCATGGTTTTGTTTTAGCTTTGCATATGGTATTTATGCATGGATGATGCTTGTGATTGAAAAGGATTTCAAACATGGTTTTGGTAAACAAATCGGGTTCGTTTTACAAGTGTTTTATGACCCGCTGCATTGATGGTGTTTTGGTTTTGAGCATTCCTCACTAAGCATTATGTGCTTACGCTCTCTTTGTCCATCAATGCAGATCTTTGAAGTTTGGACAGCAAGGAGCAAGGGATTTAAGGTGGACTCCAAGTGAGATGTATGTCTCGGTGAATAGCTATAGTTAATAAAGGCAATGGGGGTAGAATCTCTTGGGATTATTGTGTTTGTGATCGTTTATGTTGTTCAAGAATGTTTTAATGTTGTTAATGTTGTTGGATCATGTTTTGGCTTAATTGAGATTGTTTTGGAAGGTTTGTGCCTAAATGGTTGCTTGTGTAGGAAGCATGCTTATAGATTTGGGGCTTTTTGCATATGATGTGTTTCTGATGAATTGTTGATGCAAGCTTGTCTCATTTATGTTGAATTGCATGCTGGTAAAGTTTGGTGGCTTTTGGAGCATGTTTGGATGGTCGATTGTGTGTTTTTGTGAGCAAAATGCAGCTTTCTGGGCTAGGCGTTTCGGAACAGGTTGCACCGTTTCGGAACGGGTGCCCTGCATGAGCCCAGGCGTCCGAAACGGGTGCTACCGTTTCGGAACGGTTTAGCTACTGCCAGACCCCCGTTTCGAAACGGGCTATGCCTGTTTCGGAACGGCCCCGCGTTTCGGAACGGGCTGTCTCCCGTTTCGGAACGGTTGACCGTTGGGGGCTGACAGTGGCAGTTATGTGTTTCAAAAAGTTTGCATTTTGGTCCTGAATCTTGTTTGTGCAATTGTATGAGTTTGGGATGTCCGTTTGAGCTGAAATTTGGCCGAGATGCATGAAACATGATTAATTTTAAGGTGGTAACTTAAAATCTGGTTAAGGCCTCAAAGTTTTCAAAATTTACATTTTGGTCCCTAAAGTTGTAATTTGTTCAATTGGGTCCCTGTATGATCTCTGATGGCTGTGATCTTTGAGTATGTTGTTGTGTGATCACATTTAGGACTAAGGTGCATCTAGACAAGTGTTAAAAAGAAAAAAAAAGGGTCGTTAATCAAGGTTGACTTTCGGGTTGACTTTGGTTTTCCCCGTGTAATCTTCGTAGTTCGGGTCAACCGTCTAGGCCGGGCTACGGGGGTTACATTCCAGCTTCTCCTCTTCTGCCCTCTCTGATGCCTCAGCGGCATCTGCCTGGGCGGGGACCTGCGCACAAAGAGAAAACGCACCTGAGTAGTATCTTTTATTTAAAAACAATTAAGTTCATCAAATAAGGCAGGATATCTAATCTATGCAGTTTTGTGTATGTTTTCCTAATAAATGCAACTAAACTATGCTTAAGAACAACAATAATTGAGCTAAACTATGGCATAAATATAGGACTTTTGCACACTTAAGAATGATGCTTTGAAAACAGTGAGGTGTGTGGTTAAATATGAATTATATTGGCAACTGATGTTGTGAAAATGGTTTATAAATGATATCAGATATAATTAGCCGGCTATAAGATTGAATCTACTATAAAAAGTCGCCTTGGATGTCGAGGGGATGGTGTCCGTGTCTCCGTCCAAGTACCCTAATGATCGAGGAGGTTGGAGTCCAGTCTCTCGTTAGTGGGTTAAGCGTCTAACCTATAACGCCCGGGTTTTGGGCCTAGAAGCTTTAAGCGTTGGTTCGAGGTAGAACCTAAACTATGTAACGCCCCGGTTTTGGGCTTAGAAGTTTTGGGCGTTGACCGGTTTGGTCAAAGTGCTGTTCGAATCTAAAGAGGTGAAATTAGGAAAGCCTAGTTCGGGTTGCATTAAAAATATGGAAAAATGTTCTAAAATCATCTTTTAATATAATTAAGTGAACTGTGAAATCAATTTTGAAAAATGGGTTTTGGAAGAGTGACATTTTGGCTAGTGACCAAAATGTAATTTTTGAAAGTTTTGTGACTGTTTTATAAAGAGTTGAAACTTTGAATCTTTAAGGAGCTATTATTCCAAAAGTAGTTTCTCCAGATTTTTCTAAGATATTTTGAGATTTATTCTGATTTTAAAACATATCAAAAGTGGAGGGAAAGGCCATTTGGCTATTTTCTTAACTAACTTCTCTATTTTCTTTCTCTCATTTTCTCTCAATCCAAACACTTGTTTTCCAGAGAGTTGTTTCTGATTTTCTCACCTAAAATCCTCCTTTCAACATTCTTTTGATTCCTAATCAACATATCTTCAAAACCTCATCATTTGCTAGTTGATTCAACAAGGTTTTTGATTCCAAAAAGTGGAGAAACACAAGTTTGGAGGTAAGAACGTCCTTCTCCTCTAAACTACCAGTTCTTTACTGAAATTCCCAAGTTCTCAACTCTTAATTGAAGTTTTATTAAAGGATTTTAAGTGGTGAAATGGATCTTGGCTTATAATGCAAGATTTGGTGATTTTTGATGATTTTCGTTAGATATGATTAATCTGTGATTTGAGGTGTGTTTTTGATGTTAAATGAACTCTAAATTGTTGAGGAAATGAGTTTTGATTAATGCAATCCCGGATAGGTTGTGTTTCCTAAGTTTAGCTTGTGATTCTTGGATGTTTTTGTGGTGATCTTGTGGATCTGATGTTGCTGGAGGTATAAGGATGTTTATAGGTTGTTTTTAGATGTTAGATGGTGTTAATGGATGTTAGGTTTTGCTGGTTTATGGCTGGGCTTTGTTGAGAAGTGGTTTTGATGCCATTTCGGTTGTGTTTGGTGGCCGAAATTGGAGTGTGAATGAGAGCAGCGAGTTTGAGTGCTTTCATTGAAGCTTTTGATGCATGATGATGCATTAAATCTCTGCTTTAATGTGTTTGATCAGGGGAGGCATCTTTGGATCCAAGAGTTGTTGATCCGGAGGCTTGTTTTGGTGCTTTGGCTTGAGGCGAAGTGGAATCGGTGAGTGAAATTGGGTTTTCGGCTTTGAAACCAATGTCTTGGGAGCTTAGTTTAAGTCTAAACAACTTTGCTAAGCTCAAGTGTAAGTTTTCGGAAATTCTCTCTAGTGGTGGCCATGATTTTGTTGTGATGCAATGTGGTTATTTGCATGTTTTGATTACTGTTTTGAAAGCATGATTTAGCATGGTATTTGCTGTTTTGATAAGCCATATGTTAAAGGAAGCTCAAGGTAAGAGTTCCTTGTTTTTGAACATTGATTAAATGTGGTTTGATGCTTTTAAATGCATGATGAATATGGCTTGGTTTAATGCTTTAAAACAGTGGATAAATTGATGATAATGATGTATATTGGCAAGTGATGTTTTGAAAAGGTTAAGGTCACTAAGGTGGTTAAAAGTCCTTGAGTGAGCCTTGTTTACTTAAGAACATCAAGGTGGTTAAAAGTCCTTGGATGGTTCTTGTTACGGACACAAAGGTGGTTAAAAGTCCTTGTGTGGTCCATTCTATGGTGTTTAAAAGTCCATAGGCTAATGTGTTTAAAAGTCCTTGGGGTTCAAGGTGTTTAAAAGTCCTTGAGGTAATTTAATTCTATGGTGTTTAAAAGTCCATAGGCCAAGGTGTTTAAAAGTCCTTGGGGTTCAAGGTGTTTAAAAGTCCTTGAGGTAATTCAATTCATGGTGTTTAAAAGTCCATGGCCAAGGTGTTTAAAAGTCCTTGGGGTCAAGGTGTTTAAAAGTCCTTGAGGTGATCTAATTCATGGTGTTTAAAAGTCCATGGCCAAGGTGTTTAAAAGTCCTTGGGGTCCAAGGTGTTTAAAAGTCCTTGGGGTGAAAGTTGATGAACTTGTTTTCAAAGAAATGAAATGTATCACTTGAGGCCAATATGACATGTAATGAAATGAAGCATGAGATGCTTGTTTTAAGTATGCTTTTGAGCATGTGTAAATGATGTTTGAAGCATGTTTTATAAGTGTTTTATAAATGCATTATTGGATGGTTTTATTGAGCATTCCTCACTAAGCTTTTGCTTACGCTCTCTTCCGTTTTCTAAATTCAATAATGCAGAACATTAGAGTACTTGAGGGCAGCAGGGAGGGCAAGCATCCAAGTGGAAACAAAGCTCTAAGTATGGAAAGTTTTCTAAGTACATTTTAGCTTTTGGTAATTTGGCAATGGGGGACCTATGTGTATGTTTTGGGAGATGTATTGAACTCCCTAAGTATGTTGAATGTTGTTGAGAATGCTGGTTTTTGTGGTTGGCCTCTATATGCTTGAATTGGAAGTTTATGCTTGAATGGCTTACTTGTGTAGGAAGCATGCCTATAGATTTGGGGCTTTTCATATATGTGGATGTTTTCATGAATTGTTGATGCAAGTATGTCTCATATATGTTGAATTGCATGTTGGCAAAGTTTGGTGGCATTTAGAGCATGATTGGTCGGTCAATTGCATGTTTAAGTATGCATTTTTAGTCAATCTGTGCAGGGTGTTTCGGAACAGCACCTACCGTTTCGGAACGGGTGCCTTAATTGTGCCCAGGCGTCCGAAACGGGAGGGGCCGTTCCGAAACGGAAAGGCCACTGCCAGACCCCCGTTTCGGTACGCGTTGCGGAACGGCCCCGAGTTTCGAAACGGGCTATGCCTGTTTCGGAACGGGTGACCGTTGGGGGCTGACATTGGCAGTTATATGTTTTGGAATGTTTGCGTTTTGGTCCTGAAACTTGTTTGTGCAATTGTATGAGTTTGGGAAGTCCTTTTGAGCTGAAATTTTACAGAGAAGCATGAAACATGATTAATTTGAAGATGGTAACTTCAATTTGGGTTAAGTCCTTATAATTATCTGAATTTACAATTTGGTCCCTAAAGTTGTAAATTGTTCAATTAAGTCCCTGTTTGATCTCTGATGTTTGTGATCTTTTGGTATGATGTTTGTGTGATCACAATTAGGTCTAAAGTGCATCTAGACAAGGTTAAAAGAAAAAAAAGGGTCGTTAATCAAGGTTGACTTTCGGGTTGACTTTGGTTTTCCCCGTGTGACTTTCTTAATTCGGGTCAACCGTCTAGGCCGGGTTAAGGGGGTTACATTTGGTGGTATCAGAGCTGAGTTCTCGAGTAATTGGGAATGTATGTATGCATGATTGAAGTATGTATGCCTTGTATGCTTGTTGAGTGAAAGCATGTTTAATGGCTTGTGATTTTGATGCAATTGAAGTATGTGCTGTGATGTAGCATGTTGTGGGTACCCATTGCCAAATCAAAGCTAAAGGAAAGATGTTGTTTTGAAATGAAATTGAGCTTGAATACTTGGATTGCTTACCTTGCTGGGCCTGACTTTGTTTTATTTATGTTATGATTGCATGGTAAAAGTATGGCACCACGTAGAGAGTTACGAGGTAATGTGCGAGCTACGGCTCCTAATGAGAACGAGAATGAGGAAAACACGGGTAGTGCGGTGTTACCTCCTCCTCCACCTGGTGGTGGTGGTGCTGGGGCTGAGGAAGCTGGAGCTGCAGCTGGCGCTGGAGCTGCTGGACCTGGGGCTGGTCAGGGGCAAGCTATGCCTGATATGACGATGTTAGTGCAAGCTATTGCTGGTGCTTTTCAAGTAGCAGTAGCTGGGGCTCGTGGAGCGGGGCATCAGGAAGATGCTGGTGTTAGACTACCTTTGGAGCGTTTGCGCAGTCTTGGTGGGACTGAGTTCAGGGGTATGTCTGCTGAGAGTTCTGAAGCTTGGCTAGAGAGTACCAAGCGAATCTTGGGCCAGATGAGTTGCACTGATGTGCAGAAGCTGGGTTGTGTTGTGTCCTTGCTGCAGAAGGATGCGTATACATGGTGGACAACCACTGTTGCTGGGATGGCAGAAGCTGATGTGACTTGGACATTCTTTCAGAATGTGTTCAAGCGGAGATATCTTGGTGTGAGATATCTAGATGAGAAGAAGCGTGAATTCATGTCTCTTACCCAAGGGAGCATGAGTGTGGCTGAGTATGAGGTGCAGTTTGTGCGACTCAGTCAGTATGCACCGGAGCTGGTACCTGATGAGCGGGCAAGGTGCGAGAGGTTCCGTTATGGTTTAGAGACGGATGTGAAAATGTATTTGCTGGCCGCCGAGTATGATGATTTCGACGTGTTGGTGGGCCGAGCCAAGGATGTTGAGATGAACTTGGGTTTATCTGTGAGAGGTGCTGGAGCAAGTGCTGGGAAGCGATCAGCTGAGTTTAGTTCCGGAGGTGGACGGAACAAGAGGGGACGTGATCAGAAGTATCAGTCTTCAGCTAAGAGAGGTGGTGGTGCACCTGCTAGAGGAGGCAATGCTAGAGCTGATCCGAGTGTTTGTTGGATCTGTGGTTCACGTGGTCACGTGAAACGTGACTGTCCTCGTGCCGAGAGAGTGGTGCAAGCTCATGTTGCGGCTGCTGGTAACGGGTGTTGGAGTTGTGGTTCTGCAGACCACTTGAGGCGTGATTGTCCGAGGTTGGCTGGTGATCAGGTGCATGCTCCTGTTGTTGCTGCACCGTAGAGAGGTCGTGGGCGCGGCCGTGGTAATTTCCAGAGGAGAGAGGAAGGTGGTCGTGGAGTGGCCCATGTTGTGGCTATTCAGCCTGAGGGTGGAGGCCAAGCGAGGGTGTATGCTCAGCGAGAGGGCAGGAATGATGCGGATGTGATTGCAGGTACCTTTACTTTGCAGTCCTTGTCATTGCTTTCTTTGATAGATTCTGGATCTACGCATTCATACATTTTGCGTGAGCATGCTGAATTGCTTGGGTTGCCTGTTGAGTCTTTGGATGTTGGTGTTCGAGTCACTAGTTCTTTTGGTGAGACTGTTGTGACTAGGAAGCTTTATAGAAGGTGTCCCTTGGTTGTTCAAGAGCATGTTTTCCATGTTGATCTTGTGGAGTTGCCCTTCTATGGTTTCGATGTGATCCTTGGTATGGATTGGCTTGCTGAGCATCGTGCTGTTGTGGATTGTGAGAACAAGCGGGTTTCGCTTAAGCTTGCGGATGATTACGAAGTTGTTGTGGTTGGTGAGAATGTGAAGTTTCTTGCCAATGTGGTGTCTACCTTGGAGGCGAGCAGGATGCTGAGGCAAGGTTGCGAAGCTTATCTAGCTTTTGTGATGAATCCTAGCTCTAAAGAGTTGAGGGTGCAAGATATCAGAGTTGTGAAGGAGTTTCTTGGTGTTTTTCCTGAGGAGTTGCCTGGTTTACCTCCTAACCGCGAGGTGGAGTTTGGAATTGAGCTGTATGAGAATACAACTCCTGTGTCCATTACTCCCTATAGAATGGCACCTAAGGAGCTGAAGGAGCTGAAGACGCAGTTGCAAGAGTTGCTTGATCGTGGTTTCATCCGGCCGAGTGTGTCACCTTGGGGAGCACCGGTCTTGTTTGTGAAGAAGAAGGATGGCACTATGAGAATGTGCATTGATTACCGTCAGCTGAACAAGTTGACTATCAAGAATCGGTATCCTTTGCCGAGGATTGATGATCTTTTTGATCAATTTCGGGGAGCTGCTGTGTTCTCTAAGATTGACTTGAGGTCAGGGTATTATCAGTTGAAGGTGAAGGATGTGGATGTGCCTAAGACAGCTTTCAGGACAAGGTATGGGCATTATGAGTTCCTTGTGATGCCGTTTGGGTTGACAAATGCTCCTGCTGCTTTCATGGACATGATGAATCGTGTGTTTCATGAATACCTGGACAAGTTTGTTGTGGTGTTCATTGATGATATCCTCGTGTACTCGCGTACTGAGGAGGAGCATGAAGAGCATTTGAGGATTGTTTTGCAAGCTTTGTTGGAGAATCAGCTTTATGCTAAGCTGAGTAAGTGTGAGTTCTGGTTAAGGGAGGTGGTGTTTCTTGGGCATGTGGTCTCAGCTGAGGGGATTCGTGTTGATCCTCAGAAGATTGAGGCAGTGATGAGTTGGAAAGTTCCTAAGTCTGTTCATGAGGTTCGTAGTTTCCTTGGTTTGGCGGGATACTACCGAAGGTTTGTGGATGGTTTTTCCAAGATTGCTGCTCCTTTGACGAAGCTGTTGCAAAAGGATGTTAAGTATGAGTGGACGGAAGCGAGACAGCAGGCTTTTGAGAAGCTTAAGGCGGCTTTGACGCAAGCTCCTATCTTGATTCAGCCTGAATCAGGGAAAGAGTTTGTGGTTTACAGTGATGCATCCTATGTTGGGTTGGGGTGTGTGCTGATGCAGGAGGGTAAGGTGGTGGCTTATGCATCGCGGCAGTTGAAAGTGCATGAGCGCAATTACCCTACGCATGATATTGAGCTGGCTGCAGTGGTTTTTGCTTTGAAGATCTGGAGGCATTATCTGTATGGTGAGAAGTGTACTGTGTACACGGATCACAAGAGTTTGAGGTATCTGATGTCTCAGAAGGAGTTGAATCTTAGGCAGCGGCGTTGGTTGGAGTTGCTCAAGGATTATGATCTGACGATTGAGTATCATCCTGGAAAAGCTAATGTTGTTGCGGATGCCTTGAGTAGGAAGGTAGCTGTTGAGCTGAGGGCTATGTTTGCTAGCTTGAGCATATCGCAAGATGGTGGTCTCGTTGCTGAGTTGCAAGTGAAACCCTCTTTGGTTCAGTTGATCAAGGATAAGCAGTTGTTGGATGATTCCTTGGTGTCTCATGTTCAGGATATCGCGGAGGGTAGACCTTCGGATTTCTGTTTCAATGATGATGGTGTGCTGTGTTTTGGGAGTCGGATAGTAGTGCCTGCTGATGCTGAGTTGAGGCGTGCTATTCTGACTGAAGGTCATAGTAGTCCTTTTGCTATGCACCCTGGTAGTACTAAGATGTACCGTAATCTTCGTGATGAGTACTATTGGGTGGGTTTGAAGAAGGATGTTGCGGAGTTTGTTAGCAAGTGTTTGGTGTGTCAGCGAGTTAAGGCTGAGCATCAGTTTCCTTCAGGGTTGTTGCAACCGTTGAAAATCCTTGAATGGAAGTGGGAGAGGGTTACCATGGATTTTGTATCTGGTTTACCTTTGTCTCCATCGAAGAAGAATTCAGTCTGGGTGATTGTGGATCGCCTGACGAAGTGTGCGCATTTCTTGCCTGTGCATACCACGTTTTCTTTGGATAGGTTGGCAGAGCTGTACATTACTGAGATTGTGCGGCTGCATGGTGTGCCTAAGTCGATTGTGTCGGATAGGGATCCGAGGTTCACATCACGGTTCTGGCAGTGTTTGTATCAAGCTCTGGGTACAAGGTTGCATTTCAGTACATCCTATCATCCTCAGTCGGATGGTCAGTCTGAGCGAGTTATCCAGATTTTGGAGGATATGTTGAGGTGCTGCGTGATTGAGTTCCAAGGTTCTTGGGAGAAGCATCTGCCTTTGGTTGAGTTTGCTTATAACAACAGTTATCAGACAAGTATACAGATGGCACCTTATGAGGCTTTGTACGGGAGGAAGTGTAGGACTCCTCTTTGTTGGGCTGAGACTGGTCAAAAGTTGGTTTCGATGCCAGCTTTGTTGAAAGGGACCACAGAGAAGGTAAAGCTCATTTGTGAGCGGTTAAAGGCTGCTTCTGATCGGTAGAAGTCTTACGCGGATTTGAAGCGTAAGGAGATAGAGTATGCGGTGGGTGACCGTGTGTTCTTGAAGGTTTCGCCTTGGAAGAAGGTGATGCGGTTTGGCCGAAAGGGTAAGTTGAGCCCTAGGTACATTGGACCATATGAGGTGGTTG
This sequence comes from Hibiscus trionum, assembly GCA_030270665.1. Classification (NCBI taxonomy): domain Eukaryota; kingdom Viridiplantae; phylum Streptophyta; class Magnoliopsida; order Malvales; family Malvaceae; genus Hibiscus; species Hibiscus trionum. Next base: position 19,894,912 of record BSYR01000057.1, on the reverse strand, counting down.
AGCGTGTGGGTCCTGTTGCGTATCGGTTGAGGTTACCTCAGGAGTTGGAGAAGATTCATGATGTGTTCCATGTCTCTATGCTCCGGAGGTATAGATCTAATCCTTCGCATGTGATGCCTGTGGAGGATGTGGTTTTGAATCCGGATTTGACCTATGATGAGGAACCGGTGAAGGTTCTGGATTCGGATAGCAAGGTTCTTCGTGGCAAGACCATTGAGTTGGTGAAGGTGCTGTGGAAGCATCGCGGTGTTGAGGAAGCCACGTGGGAGCGGAAGGAAGACATGCTGAAGCAGTTTCCTTATCTCTTTCCTTCAGGTAAATTTCGAGGACGAAATTTCTTAAGGGGGGAGAGTTGTAACGCCCCGGTTTTGGGCTTAGAAGTTTTGGGTGTTGACCGGTTTGGTCAAAGTGCTATTCGAATCTAAAGAGGTGAAATTAGGAAAGCCTAGTTCGGGTTGCATTAAAAATATGGAAAAATGTTCTAAAATCATCTTTTAATATAATTAAGTGAACTGTGAAATCAATTTTGAAAAATGGGTTTTGGAAGAGTGACATTTTGGCTAGTGACCAAAATGTAATTTTTGAAAGTTTTGTGACTGTTTTATAAAGAGTTGAAACTTTGAATCTTTAAGGAGCTATTATTCCAAAAGTAGTTTCTCCAGATTTTTCTAAGATATTTTGAGATTTATTCTGATTTTAAAACATATCAAAAGTGGAGGGAAAGGCCATTTGGCTATTTTCTTAACTAACTTCTCTATTTTCTTTCTCTCATTTTCTCTCAATCCAAACACTTGTTTTCCAGAGAGTTGTTTCTGATTTTCTCACCTAAAATCCTCCTTTCAACATTCTTTTGATTCCTAATCAACATATCTTCAAAACCTCATCATTTGCTAGTTGATTCAACAAGGTTTTTGATTCCAAAAAGTGGAGAAACACAAGTTTGGAGGTAAGAACGTCCTTCTCCTCTAAACTATCAGTTCTTTACTGAAATTCCCAAGTTCTCAACTCTTAATTGAAGTTTTATTAAAGGATTTTAAGTGGTGAAATGGATCTTGGCTTATAATGCAAGATTTGGTGATTTTTGATGATTTTCGTTAGATATGATTAATCTGTGATTTGAGGTGTGTTTTTGATGTTAAATGAACTCTAAATTGTTGAGGAAATGAGTTTTGATTAATGCAATCCCGGATAGGTTGTGTTTCCTAAGTTTAGCTTGTGATTCTTGGATGTTTTTGTGGTGATCTTGTGGATCTGATGTTGCTGGAGGTATAAGGATGTTTATAGGTTGTTTTTAGATGTTAGATGGTGTTAATGGATGTTAGGTTTTGCTGGTTTATGGCTGGGCTTTGTTGAGAAGTGGTTTTGATGCCATTTCGGTTGTGTTTGGTGGCCGAAATTGGAGTGTGAATGAGAGCAGCGAGTTTGAGTGCTTTCATTGAAGCTTTTGATGCATGATGATGCATTAAATCTCTGCTTTAATGTGTTTGATCAGGGGAGGCATCTTTGGATCCAAGAGTTGTTGATCCGGAGGCTTGTTTTGGTGCTTTGGCTTGAGGCGAAGTGGAATCGGTGAGTGAAATTGGGTTTTCGGCTTTGAAACCAATGTCTTGGGAGCTTAGTTTAAGTCTAAACAACTTTGCTAAGCTCAAGTGTAAGTTTTCGGAAATTCTCTCTAGTGGTGGCCATGATTTTGTTGTGATGCAATGTGGTTATTTGCATATTTTGATTACTGTTTTGAAAGCATGATTTAGCATGGTATTTGCTGTTTTGATAAGCCATATGTTAAAGGAAGCTCAAGGTAAGAGTTCCTTGTTTTTGAACATTGATTAAATGTGGTTTGATGCTTTTAAATGCATGATGAATATGGCTTGGTTTAATGCTTTAAAACAGTGGATAAATTGATGATAATGATGTATATTGGCAAGTGATGTTTTGAAAAGGTTAAGGTCACTAAGGTGGTTAAAAGTCCTTGAGTGAGCCTTGTTTACTTAAGAACATCAAGGTGGTTAAAAGTCCTTGGATGGTTCTTGTTACGGACACAAAGGTGGTTAAAAGTCCTTGTGTGGTCCATTCTATGGTGTTTAAAAGTCCATAGGCCAAGGTGTTTAAAAGTCCTTGGGGTTCAAGGTGTTTAAAAATCCTTGAGGTAATTCAATTCTATGGTGTTTAAAAGTCCATAGGCCAAGGTGTTTAAAAGTCCTTAGGGTTCAAGGTGTTTAAAAGTCCTTGAGGTAATTCAATTCATGGTGTTTAAAAGTCCATGGCCAAGGTGTTTAAAAGTCCTTGGGGTCAAGGTGTTTAAAAGTCCTTGAGGTGATCTAATTCATGGTGTTTAAAAGTCCATGGCCAAGGTGTTTAAAAGTCCTTGGGGTCCAAGGTGTTTAAAAGTCCTTGGGGTGAAAGTTGATGAACTTGTTTTCAAAGAAATGAAATGTATCACTTGAGGCCAATATGACATGTAATGAAATGAAGCATGAGATGCTTGTTTTAAGTATGCTTTTGAGCATGTGTAAATGATGTTTGAAGCATGTTTTATAAGTGTTTTATAAATGCATTATTGGATGGTTTTATTGAGCATTCCTCACTAAGCTTTTGCTTACGCTCTCTTCCGTTTTCTAAATTCAATAATGCAGAACATTAGAGTACTTGAGGGCAGCAGGGAGGGCAAGCATCCAAGTGGAAACAAAGCTCTAAGTATGGAAAGTTTTCTAAGTACATTTTAGCTTTTGGTAATTTGGCAATGGGGGACCTATGTGTATGTTTTGGGAGATGTATTGAACTCCCTAAGTATGTTGAATGTTGTTGAGAATGCTGGTTTTTGTGGTTGGCCTCTATATGCTTGAATTGGAAGTTTATGCTTGAATGGCTTACTTGTGTAGGAAGCATGCCTATAGATTTGGGGCTTTTCATATATGTGGATGTTTTGATGAATTGTTGATGCAAGTATGTCTCATATATGTTGAATTGCATGTTGGCAAAGTTTGGTGGCATTTAGAGCATGATTGGTCGGTCAATTGCATGTTTAAGTATGCATTTTTAGTCAATCTGTGCAGGGTGTTTCGGAACAGCACCTACCGTTTCGGAACGGGTGGCTTAATTGTGCCCAGGCGTCCGAAACGGGAGGGGCCGTTCCGAAACGGAAAGGCCACTGCCAGACCCCCGTTTCGGTATGCGTTGTGGAACGGCCCCGAGTTTCGAAACGGGCTATGCCTGTTTCGGAACGGGTGACCGTTGGGGGCTGACATTGGCAGTTATATGTTTTGGAATGTTTGCGTTTTGGTCCTGAAACTTGTTTGTGCAATTGTATGAGTTTGGGAAGTCCTTTTGAGCTGAAATTTTACAGAGAAGCATGAAACATGATTAATTTGAAGATGGTAACTTCAATTTGGGTTAAGTCCTTATAATTATCAGAATTTATAATTTGGTCCCTAAAGTTGTAAATTGTTCAATTAAGTCCCTGTTTGATCTCTGATGTTTGTGATCTTTTGGTATGATGTTTGTGTGATCACAATTAGGTCTAAAGTGCATCTAGACAAGGTTAAAAGAAAAAAAAGGGTCGTTAATCAAGGTTGACTTTCGGGTTGACTTTGGTTTTCCCCGTGTGACTTTCTTAATTCGGGTCAACCGTCTAGGCCGGGTTAAGGGTGTTACAAACTAGATATCCGATTTTTTGGGAGTAGTTCAAGGAAAACGTAGTTCGGGGTATGCTAGAATTATGGGAAAATTTATAAAATCTTATAAAAGCATATAGAAAGGTTTGGTAAAGGCAATTTTAGAAAATGATTTTTGGAAGATCAAGATTTCGCTTCAGTGACCATTTTGTAAATAGTGAAAAATCTGTTTTAAGGACTGTTTTGAAAGGGGGCCAAAACTTAGAATCTTTAGGGAGCTACCATTTAATTAAGGAAACTTTTCCTTTAATTTGACCATTTTTAAATGATTTAATAAAAAGGAATTTAAAAGAAACTTTTTAATAAAAAGAGATTTTATCCTCCAAAAGAGATTTGACGTAAAATTCATATCTCTCATTTTCCCAAATAGCCAAACACTCTATTTTCTCTCTAAAGTTCTAGAGATCTTCATCTTTCTATTTCTTTTAATTTTACAAATGGTTTCCTTAGTTTTCTCATCATCTACTTTAAAGCAATCTTGAAGAGATTTCATCAAATCTTGTCATTTGAAGGAAAAAGGCAAAGGTTAGAGGTAAATTCCGTTCAACTCCTCTAACCAAGGTTCTTTAATGAAATTCCCAAGTCTTTGGCTCTCTAAATATGTAACCCCCTTAACCCGGCCTAGACGGTTGACCCGAATTAAGAAAGTCACACGGGGAAAACCAAAGTCAACCCGAAAGTCAACCTTGATTAACGACCCTTTTTTTTTCTTTTAACCTTGTCTAGATGCACTTTAGACCTAATTGTGATCACACAAACATCATACCAAAAGATCACAAACATCAGAGATCAAATAGGGACTTAATTGAACAATTTACAACTTTAGGGACCAAATTGTAAATTCTGATAATTATAAGGACTTAACCCAAATTGAAGTTACCATCTTCAAATTAATCATGTTTCATGCTTCTCTGTAAAATTTCAGCTCAAAAGGACTTCCCAAACTCATACAATTGCACAAACAAGTTTCAGGACCAAAACGCAAACATTCCAAAACATATAACTGCCAATGTCAGCCCCCAACGGTCACCCGTTCCGAAACAGGCATAGCCCGTTTCGAAACTCGGGGCCGTTCCGCAACGCGTACCGAAACGGGGGTCTGGCAGTGGCCTTTCCGTTTCGGAACGGCCCCTCCCGTTTCGGACGCCTGGGCACAATTAAGCCACCCGTTCCGAAACGGTAGGTGCTGTTCCGAAACACCCTGCACAGATTGACTAAAAATGCATACTTAAACATGCAATTGACCGACCAATCATGCTCTAAATGCCACCAAACTTTGCCAACATGCAATTCAACATATATGAGACATACTTGCATCAACAATTCATCAAAACATCCACATATATGAAAAGCCCCAAATCTATAGGCATGCTTCCTACACAAGTAAGCCATTCAAGCATAAACTTCCAATTCAAGCATATAGAGGCCAACCACAAAAACCAGCATTCTCAACAACATTCAACATACTTAGGGAGTTCAATACATCTCCCAAAACATACACATAGGTCCCCCATTGCCAAATTACCAAAAGATAAAATGTACTTAGAAAACTTTCCATACTTAGAGCTTTGTTTCCACTTGGATGCTTGCCCTCCCTGCTGCCATCAAGTACTCTAATGTTCTGCATTATTGAATTTAGAAAACGGAAGAGAGCGTAAGCAAAAGCTTAGTGAGGAATGCTCAATAAAACCATCCAATAATGCATTTATAAAACACTTATAAAACATGCTTCAAACATCATTTACACATGCTCAAAAGCATACTTAAAACAAGCATCTCATGCTTCATTTCATTACATGTCATATTGGCCTCAAGTGATACATTTCATTTCTTGAAAACAAGTTCATCAACTTTCACCCCAAGGACTTTTAAACACCTTGGACCCCAAGGACTTTTAAACACCTTGGCCATGGACTTTTAAACACCATGAATTAGATCACCTCAAGGACTTTTAAACACCTTGACCCCAAGGACTTTTAAACACCTTGGCCATGGACTTTTAAACGCCATGAATTGAATCACCTCAAGGACTTTTAAACACCTTGAGCCCAAGGACTTTTAAACACCTTGGCCTATGGACTTTTAAACACCATAGAAAAGGACCACACAAGGACTTTTAAACACCTTTGTGTCCGTAGCAAGAATCATCCAAGGACTTTTAACCACCTTGATGTTCTTAAGTAACAAGGCTCACTCAAGGACTTTTAACCACCTTAGTGACCTTAACCTTTTCAAAACATCACTTGCCAATATACATCCTTTTCATCAATTAATCCACTGTTTTAAAGCATTAAACCAAGCCATATTCATCATGCATTTAAAAGCATCAAACCACATTTAATCAATGTTCAAAAACAAGGAACTCTTACCTTGAGCTTCCTTAAACATATGGCTTATCAAAACAGCAAATACCATGCTAAATCATGCTTTCAAAACAGTAATCAAAACATGCAAATAACCACATTGCATCACAACAAAATCATGGCCACCACTAGAGAGAATTTCTGAAAACTTACACTTGAGCTTAGCAAAGTTGTTTAGACTTAAACTAAGCTCCCAAGACATTGGTTTCAAAGCCGAAAACCCAATTTCACTCACTGATTCCACTTCGCCTCAAGCCAAAGCACCAAAACAAGCCTCCGGATCAACAACTCTTGGATCCAAAGATGCCTCCCCTGATCAAACACATTAAAGCAGAGATTTAATGCATCATCATGCATCAAAAGCTTCAATGAAAGCACTCAAACTCGCTGCTCTCATTCACACTCCAATTTCGGCCACCTAACACAACCGAAATGGCATCAAAACCACTTCTCAACAAAGCCCAGCCATAAACCAGCAAAACCTAACATCCATTAACACCATCTAACATCTAAAAACAACCTATAAACATCCTTATACCTCCAGCAACATCAGATCCACAAGATCACCACAAAAACATCCAAGAATCACAAGCTAAACTTAGGAAACACAACCTATCCGGGATTGTATTAATCAAAACTCATTTCCTCAACAATTTAGAGTTCATTTAACATAAAAAACACACCTCAAATCACAGATTAATCATATCTAACGAAAATCATCAAAAATCACCAAATCTTGCATTATAAGCCAAGATCCATTTCACCACTTAAAATCCTTTAATAAAACTTCAATTAAGAGTTGAGAACTTGGGAATTTCAGTAAAGAACTGATAGTTTAGAGGAGAAGGACGTTCTTACCTCCAAACTTGTGTTTCTCCACTTTTTGGAATCAAAAACCTTGTTGAATCAACTAGCAAATGATGAGGTTTTGAAGATATGTTGATTAGGAATCAAAAGAATGTTGAAAGGAGGATTTTAGGTGAGAAAATCAGAAACAACTCTCTGGAAAACAAGTGTTTGGATTGAGAGAAAATGAGAGAAAGAAAATAGAGAAGTTAGTTAAGAAAATAGCCAAATGACCTTTCCCTCCACTTTTGATATGTTTTAAAATCAGAATAAATCTCAAAATATCTTAGAAAAATCTGGAGAAACCACTTTTGGAATAATAGCTCCTTAAAGATTCAAAGTTTCAACTCTTTATAAAACAGTCACAAAACTTTCAAAAATTACATTTTGGTCACTAGCCAAAATGTCACTCTTCCAAAACCCATTTTTCAAAATTGATTTCACAGTTCACTTAATTATATTAAAAGATGATTTTAGAACATTTTTCCATATTTTTAATGCAACCCGAACTAGGCTTTCCTAATTTCACCTCTTTAGATTCGAACAGCACTTTGACCAAACCGGTCAACGCCCAAAACTTCTAAGCCCAAAACCGGGGCGTTACAAAATATGTTTAATAACAATGTTTTGAGTTTTAATTGATGAAAATGGGTAAATCTAGCTTTAATTGATGATTTCTCAAGAATTTCGAATGTGTACTGTTTTGAGTGATTTGAGTTTGATTTTAATCAAGATTTTGATGTTAAATGAAGTTGATATAATGTTTTTAACATAACAATCCTGAAATAGGTTGGATCTATAGTTGTTTAGGTTATTAGATTTGGGTTTTTGGCTTGATAATGTGGTTTTGGTGTTACTGGAGGTTTATGAATGCAATTAGGTTGTTTTTAGATGTTAATTGATGATTAAAATTGGATGGAAGAGTTAGATTTTGGCTGAAGTCAAGTTTAGGAAGCAATCGAAGGTGTTTTCGGTTGTTTCAGATAGGCGTTTTGGTGTTCTTGGGCAGTGCAGTGAGATTTCATGGGTTGCTAGTGGTTTTAATGCATTGAGATGCATTAATCCTCAATTTTTGTGTGGTATAAACATGGGAGTTTGTATCGGATACAATCGGTAAAGTTTCAGAAGCTTGATTTCGCTTCGGCAGAGCAAGCAAGGCGTGATTGGTGAGTGGAATTGGTTTTAAAGTGTTGTCAAAGACTTGAAAGCAAGGTTTGGGGGTTTAGATTGAGTTTGAAACACTAATCTAAACCCAAAAGTAAGTTTGAGTTGTTCCGCTCTCATTTCTCGTCTTTTGTCCCATTGATTTTCATGTTCATGCTCTTGTTTTAAAGATAGTTGATAATCCACTGTTTATGCATGATTTGAGAAATGTTTTGATGGCTTAATTAATCCCATGAGATAGAATGTTGATTTCAAAGAGATAGAGTTGTTGTGAAAATGCTATGTTTTAAATATGCATTTGATATGGGATGAAATTGTTTTAGGTTGATGCATTGAAAACAGTGGGTACTTGATGTTTAAAGTGTTATATATTGGCATAAAATGAGATTATTGTTACCGGATATTATTGGTCGACCAATAGGATGAGAAGTGCACTATAATATACAAAATTCGTACGTGCTCTTTGTTCGGGCAATGGGGGTAGTGCCACCCCGTTCCAAAGTGAAAGTGTGGCGATGAGAGATTCCACCACGGTAGGTCTTAGCAAAACACCCAAGCTTTGTGGTGATGAGAGATTCCGCCATGAGAGTCTGGTGATATGAGATTTTAACGGGGTAGGACTTGACATTTAGTCAAGCTATTCGCATATCCGAGTAATGTTGCTAAAATGCCAATATATGAGATTGATTATGAGATTCACATGTACCTTAATATAAATGCTTTTATGAAATGGGATACATATGAGATCATGTACCTTAATACAAATGCTTATGATGAAGCTAGCATGTAAGGCTTTGCCTTAAGACTTTGCATTTTGGCTAATTCATGAGATAGATGGTACATGTGGTGTTTAAATGATGTGGACTTTGCTTTGAAAATGATTTCAAGCATGAGATAGAAAGAGCATGATGAGCTAGATATTTTTAAATGATAAATGGTTTTAAAATGCATTGTTGTGTTGGTTTGTTTTGAGCATTCCTCACTAAGCATTATGGCTTACGCTCTCTTTTTCCAACAATACAAAGAAATATCTTTTGGGGCAGTAAGAAAGCAAGGAAGAATCACCAAGGATTGACCCTTTGCACAAGTATGATTTTACGTTAATACATTTGTAATAAATTGGCAATGGGAGGATTCTTTGTGTTTGGGAGATTGTGTTTTGGAACTCCCTGTTTTTGGGCAAGTTTGGGATGCCCTTTATGACTTGTAAATGGCCTTTGTTTTATGGTTTTCGCTTTGGTTTGAGTTTTGACTCTTTAATGGCTTTTTGCATAAGAAGCATGCCTATAGATTTTAAATGTTGATTATCTCTATGCCTAGTTGATGAAATTGCCATGTTTATCTGAGGTTTGATGTTTAATTAAGTTGTATGCTTGTTAGAAGTATGTTGAAATGTGTTTCAAAGGATTAAAGTATGAAAAAACAGTAGAAGAATGCATATTTGGTACAGTCATACCGATATTCGAGGAACCGTATTGGTACAGGTAAGCCATTTTGGGCTTGGCGTACCGATACGGTAGGGAGAGTACCGATACGGTCTCCATGAAAATGAAGGGGCGTATCGATACACGGGGGCGTACCGATACAAGTTTTAGCTACTGGTTTTTTGTGTATCGGTACGTTTCGAAAGGGTATCGGTACGGGCCTTTTATCTTTGAATCTTGGCGATGTGTTGTCGTGGGCGTATCAATACTGGCTCTAAGGATATCGATACAACCAGCTGGTAAGTTAGTTAAAAGTATCTTTGATTATTCTGAAACTTTACATTTTAGTCCCTGATGGTTGTGTATGCAAATTAATGAGTTTAGATGCTTGTTTAGAACTGATTTTTGGCAGAGTGGCATGTAATGTAATTAATTAAAGGTTGGTAATCTAAAATTTGAAATGAGCCTTATAAATTAGCAAATTTACAATATGGTCCCTAAAAAGTGCTTGTGTGCAATTGAGTTCCAAATCGTTGTCTGATCAAGTTGCTGTTTGTTCCGATGCGATGTTAAACACTTAGGATCATAAAGAGCATCTAGAAAAGATAAAACAAAAGAGAAGTAGGGTCGTTTATTGGAGTAAACTTCCCGATTTACTTCAATATTCCCCGTATGACCATTCGGTTCAGTCTATCGCCTAGGCCAGGTCGAGGGGGTTACATTTGATGGTATCAGAGCCAGGTTTGTGAAAGAATGGGGAGGTAAGGTTGATGTGTTATTATTAATTTGTTGAATTAATGATGAATGCTATGCACGGTGGTTGTATATGTTATGAAATGATCGTTGAATGCTTTGGTTGAGATGTTTAGTGATTGATAGCATGGTTTATGTTTATGTGTTGTTTGGGGGAGAGAATAAGGGTACCCATTGCCATATTATTACTAATGTAAAAGAAGATTTTTGGTTTAAAGTGAAACTTGAGCTCCTTTGATTCTTGCTTTTGGGTTTGCCTAATTGTTTTGTTAAAATATTATCATGTTCTAGATTTGCATACCTTTTGAAATGGGATCGAGAAAATGTGCAAAACGTGGTTGAGAATGAGATTCATGAGAGTGATGAGAATCTGCCGCCTCCTCCTCTTGGTGGTGAGGGAGTTGGAGAGGGAGCTGGTGTTGGAGGTGTTGGACCTCAAGCAGCGCAAGGGCAAGCTACTGATGATATGACACCGTTGATTCAGGCTATAGCTGGGGCTTTTCAGGCAGCGATAGTGGGAATGCACGTGGTTGCACCTCAGTCTATTGCTAATGATGGCTTACCTTTAGAGCGTTTGCGCAATTTGGGTGGAACTAATTTTCGAGGATTGTCTCCTGAAGGTTTTGAGGCATGGTTTGAGAGGCCGTGGGCACGGTCGTGGCAACTTTCAACGTAGGGAAGATGGTCAGAGGAATGTTGCACATGTGGTTGCTGTTCAGCCTGAGGGAGGTGAACAGGCTAGGGTGTATGCACACTGTGAGGGAAGGAGTGACACGAATGTGATCGCATGTACTTTTACTTTGCAATCCTTGTCATTACTTTCTTTGATTGATTCTGGTTCTACTCATTCATACATTTTGCGTGAGCATGCACAAGCGCTTGATTTTCCTGTTGAGTTGTTAGATGTTGGTAAGTGTGTAACTAGTTCGTTTGGTGAAACGATAGTGCAATACCCCAAATCCTAGCCTAGTTAAAATCATAATTAAATTGGAAAGAAAAGTGTAAACATTTGGACATTAAGGACTAAATTGTATGAAATGAAACAAATCAACCTTAATTCTAATGATCTAATTGAATTAAAATGAAAGCTATGGGGAATGCATGTAAAGAAGCTAAGTATGATTAGTGGAGTTTGAGGTGTCAAACTTCCACCTACGCTAAGTGGCTAACAAGCCACTATCTTGCTTAGCGGAAGGATGATTCACCTTCATTCTCTCAATTTCTCTTATCACCAAAACTAAGAAAGAAAGGAGAGAGAAAATAAATTCTGGAAATTTGAGAGAGATTAAACCAGAATCTTGAAGGCTTGAAGCTTGTTAGGACAATAGAAATTTATGCATGCTAGCAAGATAGTCAAGTAAGTGTTCTATAGATTAAACCGGACCGGTCGGGTCGCGGTTCGAATATAAAAGGGTGAATTTAGGAAAGCCTAGTTCGGGTTGCATTAAAAATATGGAAAAATGTCTTAAAATCCTCTTTTATTATATATAAGAGGAAGGTGAAATCAATTTTACAAAATGAGGTTTGGGAGGGTGACATTTTGGGTTAGTGACCAAAATGTAATTTTCGGAAACTTGGTGACTGTTTTAAAAAGGATTGAAACTTTGAATCTTTAAGGAGCTATTTACCCAAAAGAGTTTCTCCAGATTTTTCTTAAATATTAAAGGATTAATTAATGGTTTAAAAATAAAAGTAAAAGGGAGGGAAAGATATTTTGGCATTTTCAACTAACTTTTCCCAAATTTCATTTTCCTTTTCTCTCAATTTTCTCTCAACCCAAACACATTTCTCCAGCACATTTTCCCTCTGATTTTGACATCCAAATATGAGATTTCAATCCTCTTTTGATCTCTAATCATCTCTTCAACAAAACCTTAGCATTTGCTTATTGGATTTTCAAGATTTTGGTTCCAAAAAGGGAGAAAACTCAAGTTTAGAGGTATGAACGTCCTTCTCCTCTAAATTCTCAGTTCTTTACTGAAATTCCCAAGTTCTCAATCCTTGATTTGTGTTTTATTAAAGGTTTTACATTTGTGTTCTTGATCTTGGCTTTAAAATGCAAGATTTGCTTTAATTTTGATGAAATTCGTATGATCTGATTGGGCACTGTTTTGAGATGTCATTTTGATGTAAAATGAATGTATAATTGATGAGAAATTGAGGTTTAATCAATGCAATCCCGGATAGGTTGATTTTCCTAAGTTTTGCTTGAGTTTTTGGTGGTTTTTGGAGTGATCTTGATGATCTGTTATAGCTGGAGGTATAAGGACGTGGTTAGATCCTTTTTGGATGTTAATTGATGTTTAAGGATGTTTAGAATTGATGGATCTTGGCTGGGTAGTGTTGTGGAGTTGTTTGGATGTGTTTTCGGTTGTGCTTGGTGGCCGAAATGCGAGTGTTGATGTGAGCAGCGAGTTTAGATGTCTTGGTTGAAGATATTAATGCATGATGATGCATTAATCTACTGTTTTGATGTGTTTAAAACAGGGGAGACATCTTCGGATCTTTGTGGTGTTGATCCGGAAGCTTGATTGGTGTTTCGGCAAGTGGCGAAACGGAATCGGTGAGTGGATTTTGGTTTTCAGCTTTGAAACCATTGTTTTGAAGGTTTGGGAGCTTAGTTTAAGTCTAAACAAATTTGCTAAGCTCAAGAGTAAGTTTTCGGAAAAACTCTCTTGTTGATGAACCATGTGTTGGTTGTGTGCAATGTGATTGTTTGCATATTTTATATTCTGTTTTGAAAGCATATATAGCATGTTTATTTGCTGGTTTTATAAGCCATGTGTTGAAGGATTCTCAAGGTAAGAGGTCCTTGTTTAGAACATTTGATAAAATGTGGTTTTGTTGCATAAGGATGCATGATGATTAATGGCTTTGTTAAATGCTTTAAAATAGTGGATTATTGTTGTTAAATGATGCATATTGGCAAGTGATGTATCGAGAAAGGCTAAGAACACTATGGTGGTTAAAAGTCCATAGGTGGTTCTTGTTTTAAGAACAACATGGTGGTTAAAAGTCCATGATTGGTTCTTGTGCTAAGGTCACTTAGGTGGTTAAAAGTCCTTGAGTGAGCCTTGTAAGGTCACAAAGGTGGTTAAAAGTCCTTGTGTGAGCCTTGTGTATTTTAAGAACACCATGGTGGTTAAAAGTCCATGGGTGATTCTTGTTTAAGGTCGCAAGGTGGTTAAAAGTCCTTGTGTAGACCTTGTGTATTTAAGAACACCATGGTGGTTAAAAGTCCATGGGTGATTCTTGTGCTAAGGACACAATGGTGGTTAAAAGTCCATGTGTGGTCCTTGTGAATTGTAAGATCACAATGGTGTTTAAAAGTCCATGTGTGAATCTTATGTTGATTGTTTTGAAATGGAAAGATTATGATTATCACTTGTGGTCAATATGACATGTTAATAATGTAAAGCATGTATGCTTGTTTTAAATGCTTTTGTGCATGGTTAAAGGTTGTTTTGAACTAAGGTTATAAAAGTGTTTTAATAATGCATTATTGTGATGTTTTAAATGAGCATTCCTCACTAAGCTATGTGCTTACGCTCTCTCTCTTTTCTTAACCAACAATGCAGAGCATTAAAGTGCATTGAGGGCAGCAAGGAGGTCAAGAAATCCAAGTGGTGACCTAAGCTCATGTATGGTGAAAGTTTCTTAAACACTATTAGCTTTAGGCATTTGGCAATGGGGAACCTATGTTGATGTTTTGGGAGAGGTTTTAGACTCCCTAAGTTGGTTTTAAGTTGTTGTTAATGTTGGAACATGTAAATGGCCTTTATGTGGTGGTTTGGATTTTTTGATGCTTGAATAGTTTTCAATATAGGATGCATGCCTATAGTATTGGGGCTTTCCTTGTTTGATGTCATGTTTGAGTATTGTTGATGCCATTATGTTCCTTATGCATGTAATGTGTTGCTGGTATAATTTGATTGCCTTTGGAGCATGTTTGATGGGTCAATTGTGTGATAATCCAGTTAAATTTCTGCAATCTGGGCAGCCTGTTTCGGAATAGGTGCTGCCGTTTCGGAACAGAGGGCCTGAAATGGCCTAGGCGTTTCGAAATGGGCAGAGCCGTTCCGAAACAGTTTGGCCACTGCCAGGCCCTGTTGCGCAACACGTTTCGGAACGGTTCCGCGTTTCGGAACAGATCATCCCTGTTCCGAAACACCCGACCGTTGGGCACTGAAATTGTTGGTTATATGTTTTGAAACCTTTACGTTTTGGTCCTAAATCTTGTTTATGCAATTGAATGAGTTTGAGATGTCCGTTTGAGTTGAAATTTGGCAGGGAAGCATGAAATATGACTAATTTCATATTGGTAACTTAAAAGTGGGTTAAGTCCTTCTAATTTCCAGAATTTACATTTTGGTCCCTAAACTTGTATGTTGTGCAATTAAGTCCTTGAATGTTTTCCGAATGCGCTGATCTTTGAGTATGTCGATTGTATGAACATAACTAGGGTTAATGTGCATTTAGATAAGATTAAAAAGAAAAAAAGGGTTGTTAATCAAGGTTGACTTTCGGGTTGACTTTGGTTTTCCCCGTGTAAACTTCTTAATTCGGGTCAACCGTCTAGGCCGGGTTAAGGGGGTTACATTTGGTGGTATCAGAGCTGAGTTCTCGAGTAATTGGGAATGATTATGTGGGTGATTAATGTATGTATGCTTTGTATGCTTGTTGAATGAAAGTATGTTGTGTGAATTGTAAGTATGTTACAATTGTGATGTATGCTAAGGTGAAGCATGTTAGAGGGACCCATTGCCAAATCAAAGCTAATGAAATGATGTTGTTTTTAATTGGAAATGAGCTTGAGTACTTGGATTGCTTACCTTGCTGAGCCTAACTTTGTTTATTGCATTGTGATTGCATTGTTTAGTGGATGGCACCTCGTAGAGAATTGGGGGTTAATACGCGAGCTATGGCTCGAAATGAGAATGAGGAGAATGCTGAAAATATGGTGGATTTACCTCCTCCACCTGGTGGTGGTGGTGCTGGAGGTGAAGGAGCTGGAGTTGCAGCTGGTGCTGGGGTCGCTGGACCTGAAGCTGGTCAGGGACAAGCTATTCCTGACATGACAATGCTGGTTCAAGCCATTGCTGGAGCTTTTCGAGCAGCGGTAGCTGGAGCTCAATGAGCTGGGCATCAGGGAGATGCTGGAGTTAGACTACCTTTGGAGCGTTTGCGCAGTCTGGGAGGGACTGAGTTCAGGGGTTTGTCTGCTGAAGGTTTTGAGTCTTGGCTGGAAAGTACCAAGAGAATCTTGGGGCAGATGAGTTGCACTAATGTGCAGAAGCTGGGCTGTGTGGTATCGTTGTTGCAGGACGATGCTTACACTTGGTGGACAACCTCTATCTCTGGGATGGAGGAAGCTGATGTAACTTGGACGTTCTTTCAGAACGCGTTCAAGAGGAGATATCTGGGTGTGAGGTACCTAGATGAGAAGAAGAGAGAATTCATGTCTCTTACCCAAGGGAGCATGTCTGTAGCTGAGTACGAGGTTCAGTTTGTCCGACTCAGTCAATATGCACCTGAGCTTGTTCCTGATGAGCGGGAGAGGTGTGAAAGGTTCCGTTATGGTTTGGTGACGGATGTAAAGACGTATATGCTAGCTGCTGAATATAATGATTTTGATGTGCTGGTTGGGAGAGCTAAGGACATTGAGATGAATTTGGGTTTATCATCAAAGGGTGCTGGTTCTGGTGTTGGAAAGCGAGTTGCTGAGTATAGTTCCGGTGGTGGACGGAACAAGAGGGGACGTGATCAGAGGTATCAGTCTGCGGCTAAGCGAGGTGGTGGTGCGCCTGCTCAGGGAGGCAAAGCAAGAGCTGAACCGAACGCATGTTGGACATGTGGATCGCGTGGCCATATGAAACGTAATTGTCCTCGAGCTGTGAGGGAGGTGCAAGCTCCTGTTGTGGCAGCTGGTAATTCGTGCTGGAACTGTGGATCTACGGATCAATTGAGGAGAGAGTGTCCTATGTTGGCTGGTGGCCAAGTGCGTGCTCCTGTTGTTGCTGTACCACAGAGAGGTCGTGGGCGCGGCCGTGGTAACTTCCAGAGGAGAGAAGAGGGTGGACGGAATGTGGCTCATGTTGTAGTTGTTCAGCCAGAGGGTGGAGGCTAGGCTAGAGTGTTTGCTCAGAGGGAGGGGAGGAATGACGCGGATGTGATTGCAGGTACTTTTACTTTGCAGTCCTTGTCCTTACTTTCCTTGATTGATTCTGGATCTACATACTCATACATTTTGCGTGAGCATGCTGAATTGCTTGGTTTGCCTGTTGAGTCTTTGGATGTTGGTATGCGTGTCACTAGTTCTTTTGGTGAGACTGTTGTGACTCGAAAGCTTTATAGAAGATGTCCTTTGGTTGTGCAAGATCATGTTTTTCATGTTGATCTTATGGAGTTGCCTTTCTATGGTTTTGATGTAATCCTTGGTATGGATTGGCTTGCTGAGCATCGTGCTGTAGTGGATTGTGAGAATAAGCGAGTTTCATTGAAGCTTGCGGATGATTATGAGGTGGTTGTGGTTGGTGAGAATGTGAAGTTTCTTGCCAATGTGGTGTCTACATTGGAGGCGAGCCGGATGTTGAGGCAAGGTTGTGAAGCTTATCTAGCCTTTGTGATGAATCCTAGCTCTAAGGAGTTGCGTGTGCAAGATATCAGGACTGTGCGAGAGTTTCCTGGTGTGTTTCCGCAGGAGTTGCCTGGATTGCCTCCTAATCGTGAGGTGGAGTTCGGGATTGAGCTGTAAGAAAACACAACTCCAGTGTCCATTACTCCTTATCGAATGGCACCTAAAGAGTTGAAAGAGCTGAAGACGCAATTGCAATAGTTGCTTGATCGTGGTTTCATTCGGCCGAGTGTGTCACCTTGGGGTGCACCGGTCTTGTTTGTGAAGAAGAAGGATGGCACTATGAGAATGTGCATTGATTACCGTCAGCGTAACAAGTTGACTATCAAGAATCGGTATCCATTGCCGAGAATTGATGATCTTTTTGATCAATTTCGGGGAGCAGCTGTGTTCTCTAAGATTGACTTAAGGTCAGGGTATTACCAGTTGAAGGTGAAGGATGTGGATGTGCCAAAGACAGCTTTCAGGACGAGGTATGGGCATTATGAGTTCCTTGTGATGCCGTTTGGTTTGACAAATGCTCATGCAGCTTTCATGGACATGATGAATCGTGTATTTCATGAATACCTGGATAAGTTTGTGGTGGTATTCATTGATGATATCCTCGTGTACTCACGTACTGAGGAGGAGCATGAAGGGCATCTGAGAATTGTGCTGCAAGCTTTGTTGGGGAATCAGCTTTATGCTAAGCTGAGCAAGTGTGAGTTCTGGCTTAGAGAAGTGGTGTTTCTTGGTCATGTGGTTTCTGCTGAAGGGATTCGTGTCGATCCTCAGAAGATTGAGGCGGTGATGAATTGGAAGGTTCCTAAGTCTGTTCATGAAGTTCGTAGTTTCCTTGGTTTGGTAGGATACTACCGAAGGTTTGTGGATGGGTTTTCGAAGATTGCTGCACCTTTGACAAAGTTGTTGCAGAAGGATGTTAAGTATGAGTGGACGGAAGCGAGACAGCAGGCTTTTGAGAAGCTTAAGGCAGCCTTGACACAAGCTCCTATCTTGGTTCAACCTGAATCAGGGAAAGAGTTTGTGGTGTATAGTGATGCGTCCTATGTTGGTTTGGGATGTGTGTTGATGCAGGAGGGTAAGGTGGTGGCTTATGCATCTCGGCAGTTGAAGGTGCATGAGCGCAATTATCCTACGCATGACATCGAGTTGGCTGCGGTGGTTTTTGCTTTGAAGATCTGGAGACATTATCTGTATGGTGAGAAGTGTACTGTGTACACGGATCACAAGAGTTTGAAGTATCTGATGTCTCAGAAGGAGTTGAATCTTAGACAGCGACGTTGGGTGGAGTTGCTCAAGGATTATGATTTGACGATTGAGTATCACCCTGGAAAAGCTAATGTTGTAGCGGATGCCTTGAGTAGGAAGGTAGCTGTTGAGTTGAGGGCTATGTTTTCCAGTTTGAGTATTTCGCGTGATGGTGGTCTTGTGGCTGAATTGCAAGTGAAACCATCTTTGGTTCAGTTGATCAAGGAAAAGCAGTTGTTGGATGATTCCTTGGTACCGCATGTTCAGGATATCGCGGAGGGTAGGCCTTCGGATTTCTGTTTTAGTGATGATGGAGTGTTGTGTTTCGGGAGTCGGATAGTAGTGCCCAATGATGTAGATTTGAGGCGTGCTATTCTGACTGAAGGTCATAGTAGTCCTTTTGCTATGCACCCTGGTAGTACTAAGATGTACCGTGATCTTCGTGATGAGTACTATTGGGTGGGTCTAAAGAAGGATGTTGCTGAGTTCGTAAGCAAGTGCATGGTGTGTCAGCGAGTTAAGGCTGAGCATCAGTTTCCATCAGGTTTGTTGCAACCGTTGAGAATTCCTGAGTGGAAGTGGGAAAGGATTACCATGGACTTTGTATCTGGTTTACCCTTGTCACCATCGAAGAAGAATTCAGTGTGGGTGATTGTGGATCGCTTGACGAAGTGTGCGCATTTCTTGCCTGTGCATACTACGTATTCTTTGGATAGGCTTGCGGAGCTGTACATTGCTGAGATTGTGCGGCTGCATGGTGTGCCTAAGTCGATTGTGTCGGATAGGGATCCGAGGTTTACATCGTGTTTCTGGCAGTGTTTGCATCAAGCTTTGGGTACACGGTTGAATTTCAGTACATCTTATCATCCTCAGTCAGATGGTCAGTCCGAGCGTGTTATCCAGGTTTTGGAGGATATGTTGAGGTGCTGTGTGATTGAGTTTCAGGGCTCATGGGAGAAACATTTGCCTTTGGTGGAGTTTGCTTATAACAATAGTTATCAGGCAAGCATTCAAATGGCACCTTATGAGGCTTTGTACGGGAGGAAGTGTAGGACTCCTCTGTGTTGGGCTGAAACGGGTCAGAAGTTGGTTTCGATGCCAGCTATGTTGAAAGGAACCACTGAGAAGGTGAAGCTCATTTGTGAGCGCTTAAAGGCAGCTTCTGATCGGCAAAAGTCTTACGCGGATTTGAAGCGTAAGGAGATTGAGTATGCGGTGGGTGACCGTGTGTTTTTGAAGGTTTCGCCTTGGAAAAATGTGATGAGGTTTGGCCGAAAGGGCAAGTTGAGCCCTAGGTACATTGGACCATACGAGGTGGTTGAGCGTGTGGGTCCTGTTGCGTACAGTTTGAGGTTACCGCAAGACTTGGAGAAGATCCATGATGTGTTTCATGTTTCTATGCTTCGGAAGTATAGATCGGATCCTTCACATGTGATGCCTGTGGAAGAAGTGGAATTGAATCCGGATTTGACCTATGATGAGGAACCGGTGAGGATTCTGGATTCGGATAGTAAGGTTCTTCGTGGCAAGACCATCGAGTTGGTAAAGGTGTTGTGGAAACATCGTGGTGTTGAAGAAGCCACGTGGGAGCGGAAGGATGACATGTTGAAGCAGTTTCCGTACCTCTTTCCTTCAGGTAAATTTCGAGGACGAAATTTTTTAAGGGGGGAGAGTTGTAACACCCCAATTTTGGGCTTAGAAGTTTTGGGTTTGGACCGGACCGGTCGGGTCGCGGTTCGAATATAAAAGGGTGAATTTAGGAAAGCCTAGTTCGGGTTGCATTAAAAATATGGAAAAATGTCTTAAAATCCTCTTTTATTATATATAAGAGGAAGGTGAAATCAATTTTACAAAATGAGGTTTGGGAGGGTGACATTTTGGGTTAGTGACCAAAATGTAATTTTCAGAAACTTGGTGACTGTTTTAAAAAGGATTGAAACTTTGAATCTTTAAGGAGCTATTTACCCAAAAGAGTTTCTCCAGATTTTTCTTAAATATTAAAGGATTAATTAATGGTTTAAAAATAAAAGTAAAAGGGAGGGAAATATATTTTGGCATTTTCAACTAACTTTTCCCAAATTTCATTTTCCTTTTCTCTCAATTTTCTCTCAACCCAAACACATTTCTCCAGCACATTTTCTCTCTGATTTTGACATCCAAATATGAGATTTCAATCCTCTGTTGATCTCTAATCATCTCTTCAACAAAACCTTAGCATTTGCTTATTGGATTTTCAAGATTTTGGTTCCAAAAAGGGAGAAAACTCAAGTTTAGAGGTATGAATGTCCTTCTCCTCTAAATTCTCAGTTCTTTACTGAAATTCCCAAGTTCTCAATCCTTGATTTGTGTTTTATTAAAGGTTTTACATTTGTGTTCTTGATCTTGGCTTTAAAATGCAAGATTTGCTTTAATTTTGATGAAATTCGTATGATCTGATTGGGCACTGTTTTGAGATGTCATTTTGATGTAAAATGAATGTATAATTGATGAGAAATTGAGGTTTAATCAATGCAATCCCGGATAGGTTGATTTTCCTAAGTTTTGCTTGAGTTTTTGGTGGTTTTTGGAGTGATCTTGATGATCTGTTATAGCTGGAGGTATAAGGACGTGGTTAGATCCTTTTTGGATGTTAATTGATGTTTAAGGATGTTTAGAATTGATGGATCTTGGCTGGGTAGTGTTGTGGAGTTGTTTGGATGTGTTTTCGGTTGTGCTTGGTGGCCGAAATGTGAGTGTTGATGTGAGCAGCGAGTTTAGATGTCTTGGTTGAAGATATTAATGCATGATGACGCATTAATCTACTGTTTTGATGTGTTTAAAACAGGGGAGACATCTTCGGATCTTTGTGGTGTTGATCCGGAAGCTTGATTGGTGTTTCGGCAAGTGGCGAAACGGAATCGGTGAGTGGATTTTGGTTTTCAGCTTTGAAACCATTGTTTTGAAGGTTTGGGAGCTTAGTTTAAGTCTAAACAACTTTGCTAAGCTCAAGAGTAAGTTTTCGGAAAAACTCTCTTGTTGATGAACCATGTGTTGGTTGTGTGCAATGTGATTGTTTGCATATTTTATATTCTGTTTTGAAAGCATATATAGCATGTTTATTTGCTAGTTTTATAAGCCATGTGTTGAAGGATTCTCAAGGTAAGAGGTCCTTGTTTAGAACATTTGATAAAATGTGGTTTTGTTGCATAAGGATGCATTATGATTAATGGCTTTGTTAAATGCTTTAAAACAGTGGATTATTGTTGTTAAATGATGCATATTGGCAAGTGATGTTTCGAGAAAGGCTAAGAACACTATGGTGGTTAAAAGTCCATAGGTGGTTCTTGTTTTAAGAACAACATGGTGGTTAAAAGTTCATGATTGGTTCTTGTGCTAAGGTCACTTAGGTGGTTAAAAGTCCTTGAGTGAGCCTTGTAAGGTCACAAAGGTGGTTAAAAGTCCTTGTGTGAGCCTTGTGTATTTTAAGAACACCATGGTGGTTAAAAGTCCATGGGTGATTCTTGTTTAAGGTCGCAAGGTGGTTAAAAGTCCTTGTGTAGACCTTGTGCATTTAGGAACACCATGGTGGTTAAAAGTCCATGGGTGATTCTTGTGCTAAGGACACAATGGTGGTTAAAAGTCCATGTGTGGTCCTTGTGAATTGTAAGATCACAATGGTGTTTAAAAGTCCATGTGTGAATCTTATGTTGATTGTTTTGAAATGGAAAGATTATGATTATCACTTGTGGTCAATATGACATGTTAATAATGTAAAGCATGTATGCTTGTTTTAAATGCTTTTGTGCATGGTTAAAGGTTGTTTTGAACTAAGGTTATAAAAGTGTTTTAATAATGCATTATTGTGATGTTTTAAATGAGCATTCCTCACTAAGCTATGTGCTTACGCTCTCTCTCTTTTCTTAACCAATAATGCAGAGCATTAAAGTGCATTGAGGGCAGCAAGGAGGTCAAGAAATCCAAGTGGTGACCTAAGCTCATGTATGGTGAAAGTTTCTTAAACACTATTAGCTTTAGGCATTTGGCAATGGGGAACCTATGTTGATGTTTTGGGAGAGGTTTTAGACTCCCTAAGTTGGTTTTAAGTTGTTGTTAATGTTGGAACATGTAAATGGCCTTTATGTGGTGGTTTGGATTTTTTGATGCTTGAATGGTTTTCAATATAGGATGCATGCCTATAGTATTGGGGCTTTCCTTGTTTGATGTCATGTTTGAGTATTGTTGATGCCATTATGTTCCTTATACATGTAATGTGTTGCTGGTATAATTTGATTGCCTTTGGAGCATGTTTGATGGGTCAATTGTGTGATAATCCAGTTAAATTTCTGCAATCTGGGTAGCCTGTTTCGGAACAGGTGTTGCCGTTTCGGAACAGAGGGCCTGATATGGCCTAGGCGTTTCGAAACGGGCAGAGCCGTTCCGAAACAGTTTGGCCACTGCCAGGCCCTGTTGCGCAACGCGTTTCGGAACGGTCCCGCATTTCGGAACGGATCATCCCTGTTCCGAAACACCCGACCGTTGGGCACTGAAATTGTTGGTTATATGTTTTGAAACCTTTGCGTTTTGGTCCTAAATCTTGTTTATGCAATTGAATGAGTTTGAGATGTCCGTTTGAGTTGAAATTTGGCAGGGAAGCATGAAATATGACTAATTTCATATTCGTAACTTAAAAGTGGGTTAAGTCCTTCTAATTTCTAGAATTTACATTTTGGTCCCTAAACTTGTATGTTGTGCAATTAAGTCCTTGAATGTTTTCCGAATGCGCTGATCTTTGAGTATGTCGATTGTATGAACATAACTAGGGTTAATGTGGATTTAGATAAGATTAAAAAGAAAAAAAGGGTCGTTAATCAAGGTTGACTTTCGGGTTGACTTTGGTTTTCCCCGTGTAAACTTCTTAATTCGGGTCAACCGTCTAGGCCGGGTTAAGGGGGTTACACTATTCGATTGTGTCTTGTTAAGATTTCTTTGAATTGGTTGATTTCATGAGTTTAGAATCAGGAAATTTATGATTTCATCATGTGTTTAATGTTAATTAGATGTTGGGTTTAAGTTTAGATAAAATCAGATTGTGAATTGATTGGAAAATGGGTAACCGAATAGAGTAGGAATGCTTAGATTCAACCTATTGAGCTTGTTGCTGAAATCTGGAAAATTGATGATGATGTGATTTAAACTGGAAAAATTCATGTAGTAAAAAGTTGTTAGAAACTAAATTTTCTAGTGGGTAAAAGTGTTGTATTAATGAAAATGATGTTAGATTGCTGGAAATTTGATTTGGAGTAAAACTGGTCACACTAGGAGCCTAATTGGTAATTGTGGACTGTTTTGGAATAAATGTGAAATTCCAGTACCAAAATGAACAAATTGGGGACTGGAAGTAAAACCTAAATAAAAGGGGAATGATAATTTGATAGATTAAAATTTGATATATGCTCACGATGGACTTGATAAATGGAATTATACGCTAAGAAAGTGAAAGCTGGATTGTTCTGCAATAATTGTTAAATTGAGGATTTAAATGAACTGATTAGGGACCAAACTCAGCTTGAAATAACAGATTACAAACAGGGGAAATAAGGGTCTAAAGGGATAAAATGAATTAAAAAGATTCTTAGGTGAATTAACCCTTGAAAATGGACTAAAATTATAATTTGGGCAGTTTCAAGACTGTAATTTGACCCGGCTTCAATTGTAAAACAGTATTGATCTAGAAAAGATAAAAATATGAGACATACATGGTTGAATAGATAATTTAATTAGATTTTTAAGGATGTAAACTAATTGAAATTCCAGTATGTATATTAAAAGATATGGGACAGATTACTACAGGGTGTGCAATCTGCCAGAAACAAGGCAGATTAGTAATGTAGGATGAATGTGCTTGTTTTTATGAGATGTATGGATTGTTTCTAATGGTGCTTTTATGTTATTATGTATGAAATGATAGACCAAGAGGTAGAGGAACCTTGTGAAGACACTAGAGCTGGGCAGCCAAGGGATAAAAACAAAGGAATTACCATTCAAGACTAAGCTTGTAGTCTTTGTGAGTTTAGTTATCAATAGGGTTAGGAATTAGGTACTAAACAAGTTTAATTTTGTGCACATTATGACTTGATTCTGTCTTGAAAATGAATCTAAACTATATTTGGTAATTAACATGTGATGCTATGTGAGATTATTAATCTATATGTGCTATGATATGCTTGATAAAAGATATACCTATTGCCTTGATTGTCTTGATTGACTACTTGATGAATCATGTTAAAGAATGATATTCCTTGATTATGAACTAAGGTTCACTAGACTAAGGGATTCTTGATCATGTTACATGACTAATGACACCTTGAACATGTCTTGATCCTTGTATTACTTGATTACATGATTCATGCTTGAGGACCACTAAACTAAATGATGCCTTGGTAGCTAATGAGTCATAGGTAGGATGACATACCATAGAGTCTTGAGCTCATTTGTGTTGGGTGGTCTACGGACTGGGCTAAGTCCCTTATTTGGCGATAGTCGAAGGGATGTGTGTTATGGTCTTGGGCGACAATAGGAGGGATATGACCATATACTTGATTTGGTGACAGTTTGGTTGGTGAATCGATTACCTAGACTTGACTATATACCAAGGCTTAAACTTGAAATTTATTGTATAATCTTTTTGTTATAAGCTTCTATTCACATGTACTCAAAATGAGCTTGAATTACTTGCCTAAAATACATGACATGCCATGAAACTTGATTGATTACCATGTATATATGATCTTGATAATAATGTGTAAATGCAAGCTGAAATTGACTTGTGATGTATACATATGATCTGGAAATGCCATGTCTATATGATTGAATAAACTAGATGGAATGATATGTTGTTACACATAATAGAGATCATTCGAATACTAGGGTCTTGTGTAAGCATGATCTACTTGAACCTAGCTAGGTCTTCATTGAATAAGATACACTCAATACAAGAATAAACTTTCCTAGCTTAGGTTGCTACCTCACTAAGTACTTAACCGTTCTTATCACTCTCATTTTCATTCTTCCCAATCTACAGGTTAGTGGATTGAAAGGTACATTGAATTGGAGGCAAGGCAGGACAAGTACAATCAAAGTATGGTTATGATCTTTTGTAAGCTTCTAGTTGGTGGCCATAGACTTGTACCTAGTCACTTGTTCATGCATTTTGAGCCTATGAAAGGCTATTGTAAAGTGTCCACAAGTCCTATATTTAACGCACATTCCATCTCATGTTATTGTTGTTTTTAAGCACAACTTAGGCATAATTAGGATCATGCATTGCATTTTACAGTATTTCTTGGCTTTACCATGTTTTTATTGATTATCTTTTAATTGGTGAAGAAAGGTACTATTTCAGTGTATTTTTGGTTTTAGGCACTAAAGGCTGGTAGAGGGAAAGAGGAGCTGAGGATGCGATGCTGAGGCAGCGAACCATGGTGCCGTGTTGATGCAGTTCCAGCCAAAGACAGTAGCTGCCGAGTGCTGCCGCCGACCTTGCTGCCCACGGCAGCAGACTATGGAGTTTGAGAACCGGAGTGCGATTTGTAGAGCTAAAAATCTTGACTCTATCGATGCCATCCGCTTGATTTTCTGACGTCTATAGCAGCGGACAGAGTCGTCGAAGTGAAATCTTGAGATTTCTTGCGGGACAAGGCAACGTGATAAAGTCCACATTCAACTCAAAGAAGTCAGAGTTTAAAGTCACATTAAATGTGGAAAGCTACTTTTGAAGACTTCTACTTCATGAAGGACTAGACCTAGCTATTGTCTATAAATACTCATTTTAATTCTAATTCAACTTGTCTTGGGTTTTCTTTAGGCATAGCTTAGGTTTTCTTGCCACCGTCATGTTCTAAATCTCTCTTGGGTTTGGGGTTATGTTGTAAATTAGTCCTGAAAACAGTTGTTTAGGTTTTAAAGTTTGTTTTTGCAATAAAATATTCCAAGTTTACTTAATTCATGTTGTTCACTTCTTCAATTAGTTCCAAAAGTCCAGTTGAAGAAATCCATTTGTCGGGCGCGAGAGTGTCAAACTCACGAAAGAATTAAGTACGGTCTCATAATGTCGAGGTGTTGACTAATTCAGCTTAGACACAAGTTAGAATTTCAACGGCTAAAAGGATCAACCAAACGTCGACTGCCTGTGTTAGGTTTACGCTGAGATTGCTAGGTATTGCCTACATCACGTGGTGACAAAATCCTTGCCTAGACATAGAAAGGATCACTTCAGAATTGCTTCGCCGAACTTGGAGTAACTGCCCGACTTGCCGCTAGGACTTCTCTACATCTCACCTGCCGAGACAACAAAAGTTGCAAGAGCAGAGTTTTGCCGTGGCAGCGAAAGTTACCGCAGCCTCAATCAGCCATTACTCGCCAAGGCAGCAGATCGTGGCAGCGCAAAACAACTTGGCCTATTCAACGCAGTTTCACACTAAGCAGCAGCATAACCCTGCCCTCTCTATCAATCTGATCACTTCCTTAATTACTTGTGTTTTATTTCACTTTTCTTCTCAAACAATCATCTTACTTGTGCAATTTACTTTTCCTTGTGCAGGAACAATAATTCGAACCAAGCTGTCCAATCCCTGTGGAGACGATATCTTATATACTATAACTTGACAAGAGTGTGCACTTGCGCTCATAAATAGAGTACACCCAAACGCTCTACAAGTTTTTGGCGCCATTGCAGGGATTGGTAACAACAAATTTCGATTTTAATTTATGCTTTTTTATTTCTTTACTTTTTATTTTATTTTCTTTTTTAATAAATTTTTTTTACAGTTTCATTTGCTAGTGTATGACCAAGGCGAATCTAATAGGAGAACTTCTCTTCTACGACAATATTGAACTAAGAGCAAGAGAACTCAAGAAGAAGATCAGAGTAACCCTATAGAAAAACAAAGGGAAAAGCAAAGGTAAACATGGTAAACGACAACCCTGCCAACATTGCCGCGAACGGCAGGGATGGGCATTAAAACTTGCCGCCCGGAGAACCGCAAGATCCACCAAGGCAGGACCCCCCTATTCCGCCCAAGCAGCCCCAGATTGTTCGAACCACTAGAGACTATCAGGAACATGACTTCAGAGGGTTCGATCCGACAGTGACAGAACCTGATATTGAGGCGGACCACTTCGAGCTAAAGCCCGTCATGTTTAACATGATCAACACATTAGGGAACTTTGGAGGGACTGCCACAGAAGATGCTCGGCAGCACTTGAGAGGATTCCTGGATATCTGTAGAGCATTCAAAATACACGGGGTCCATCAAGACATCCTGAGGCTGAGGTTATTTCCCTATTCACTGAGGGATAGGGCAAAACAGTGGTTAAACAACCAGCCAACAGGATCGTTCAACACATGGACAGAGCTGTGTAAATATTTTCTGGACTGTTTCAGCCCGTCCAATGTCACAGATAGACTATGGAATGAGATAACATCCTTCAGGCAAGGGGATGATGAGCCGATGTATGGATCATGGGAGCGGTACCAACGGAGGCTGAACAATTTCCCGCTACACGGTCTTCCGGCTTGGACACATGTATCAATATTCTACAATGGGGTGAACTACCCAACACGGATGATGATTGATGCCTCATCCAACGGAATCATCCTTGACAGACCACCAGAGGAGGCATTGCGGCTTCTAAACCAAGCCGCCAAAAATGATTACAAGTATCCAACAGCCCGCTTAGGCGGCGTTAGGTGGCCAACCACTATGAACGAGGTAGAAGCCTCAGAATCTGTCAATGCCCGCCCTGACACACTGACGGAGCTGATCATAAAAATTGTGCAACTTGCTCGGAAAGTCTATGAGGTAAAGGTTGTGGACCCGTTCTGTGGCGAGTGTGGGGGCAACCATGATTCCTCTGACTGCACCGCATCTGCCAATTTTATGGGAGGATATGAGAGGAACAAAAGACCTGCCCAGAACACCTACAACCATAGATGGAAGAACCATCCCAACTTCTCTTGGAGCAACCCAAAGACTGCTGCAACCCCACAACAGCTACACGGAGGCTACCAGTAGAACCCGTCTAGACAGCAGGCTCAACAGCCACAAAACAATAATTCACTAGAAGCAACACTTCACACTTTTATGTCTAGAACTAGTGACTTTATTGTTCGTACCAATAAATTCATTGATAAAATCGAGTCTTTTATGGACATGATGGAGATGAAGATGAAAAACCAAAAGGCTGCTATAAAAACCTGGAGATCCAATTTGGGCATTTCACAGAAATCTTCAGTAGTAGAACAATGAGAGCAGCATCCAGCAGCTCAGAGGCAGCAGTCAAACCCACTTACGAGAATTGTAAAGCCATATCTACGAGGAGTGTGAAGCAGCTGAATGAACCCAAGGTGGAGAAACAAACAGAAAATCAGCTAGACCAGAAAGAACAGCCTGCCGCTGCAGTGCCAACACCAGTCGCTCCGGTAGCTGAACAAGACATCGTTCCTGAAGCAGATGATCCTCCCCGGATTAAGTTCCAACGCAAGAAGCATATAGAGGACATCCGTCTGCCGGCACCCTTTCCCCAAAGGCTTAAGAAAAAAAAGCAAGAGCACCAGTTCAGAAGATTCCTGGATTTTCCAAAGCAGGTGCACATAAACATACCTCTTATAGAAGCCATTCAAAATATGCCCAACTATGCAAAACATCTCAGGGACATGGTTTCTAGAAAGAAGAGGATTGGGGAGTTCGAGACAATTGCTGTCACAGAAGAGTGCATGAAAATGTTGCACAACAAGCTGCCGCCCAAGCAAACAAATCCGGACAGCTTTGTTATCCCATGCAGGATAGGCACCAAACACCAAACAAAAGCCCTGTGCAACTTGGGAGCCAGCATCAACCTTATGCCCAAGGCAGTCTTCGATAAACTAGGAATTGGGCCTGCAAAACCTACCTCCGTCATGCTAAACCTTGACAATCACTCGTTTGTACAACCGAAGGGTAAAATCGAAGACATCCTAGTGAAGGTGGGTAACCTGATTCTTATAGCTGATTTCCTCATCCTAGACTGTAAGGCTGATGAAAAAGCCCCTATCATCCTTGGGCGACCATTCTTGGCCACGGGCAGAACGCTAATAGATGTGGAAAATGGGGAGCTGACCATGAGGGTAGACGACCAGATCATAAAGTTAAATGTGCTACAACCCTCAGGAAAAGAAGAGTAAGGACGCCCATATGCAAAAGCTGCCAAAATCAACATAGAGGCAGACCAGGGCAGCGGCTGCCGCGACAGACCAAAAGGCAGGCTAAAAGTCCTAGTAGCACTACACTTGAAGGAACAAGAGGACCCCTCAGAAGGGAAGGACAAGCCAAACTACCTCAGGAAGTGGTTATGTTTGGGAGATGCACCCAAATGCACTCCCAACATAACTTAAATTTTTATAACTTCTATATTTTTATTTTTATACATTAGGATTAGAGTTTAATTTTTTTAGGATCAAATTAGTTTTTAGAGTTTTATTTTTCAGAAGTTATTTAACTACTTTTATTGTTACTTCAAGTTTAGGAATAAAAGAGCCGAATCAAGAAGGAGGCCCAGCAAGGTGCCCGCCCACCAGTCTGCCGAGACAGCCCAGGGCAGCCCAGCGCAGCACCGCGTAACGACTAGTTGACCGCCAACGGCTCTGAAAATAACGGGCAGAAATCCTGTAACATTCACGAGATAACTAGACCGTTGGACATTTATTGCCGCCACGGCACCTCTCGACAACCTCTATTTAAACTCCTCTCACTTTATTCTTTTAATTTACTTTCACCTCATTGCTATCTATTTCTTGCATCCACTGCTCTCTAATTATTTTTTCTTTCAGATTTTCAGTATACTTCAACTGTTTCACATGGCATTCGCATCACAACCCAAACCCACCTTCCATCGCTTCTTCTCCTGCGCAGCTTAAACGAGATATCGAACTCAGATCGCAAAATAGAACGTATGGGAGGAGCAAGGCTTTCATTACACAAGGGAGACAAGCGATCTCGGCTTAGAGCCTGTCCTGTTCGAGACCATCCACAACAAGGGATGGGAGATGTTCGCATGGCAGCCAGAGACAACCAACATCACCAGGGTTAGGGAATTTTATGCCCACCATCCCCGCCCAGAGAAGCCATTTGTCTATGTTCGCGGGGAGCCTGTCAAGCTGGACACTGCCATCATTAACAACTTCTATGGCCTGGATATGCACGACAATCCTCATGAGGAGTGGAAGCAGTCATTGACGGCTACCGATTATGAGAAAATCAAGGCCAAACTCTGCAAGCCCAACACACCATGGCTGGCAGGCAAGCATGTAGGATCTGTCCAACGCCGCCACCTGCTGCCCGAGGCCATGCTGTGGAACACATTTGTAAAGAGGCGCCTGTTGCCCACCTAACACAACTCTACTGTCGATCGGCCGTGCCTTTCCCTAGTCCACAACTTCATGATGAACTGGCCAATCAATGTCGGGGAGATTATCTGCAAGGAGATCCACACATGCTTCAGAAAGACGAAGGGCAGGTTGTACTTCCCGTCCCTCATCACATGCCTATGCGCCAACTTTGGTGTTTCGGACGACTCTAAAGATGAGTTGACGACTGCCAAAGAAGAGTGGTCCAGAAAAGTCCGCATACAGATGATGCAGGCCCTAGAGACAGAGCCCACAACGCCCAGCCAGCCATCCGCCGCCCAGGCTGACATTCTAGTCACCCCCGGTAGTACTAAAGCTGCCCTAGAACACGAAGTCCTCAGGCTGTTGTACACCCTTGTCGACAGCACCAAGCGTATCGAGCAGCAGCAGCTGACCTTCATGAAATTTGTGGAGGAGGTCCAAGAAGCCTTTGTGGCTTATCTCCTGCAAAACTTCCCTGGTGAGGGACCCATCCTACCTCCATACCCTGCAGAACTCGCAGCAGCAGCCCAGCACAAGGAATGCCATCTGCCACCGCTGCCCGCCAGGTGCCCTCTCCGACGCACTACCCAACTTACTCAGCCACCACCGCATCCGACACAGTGGCAGACTCCCCTGAGAGGCATCAACAGCATCATTCGCCTACCTGCACAGCAACGACGATGGTGAACACCTCCTCATCAGAGGAGATTGAGCAGTAGCCACCAGAACCAGCAACTGTAGTGGTAGCAGCAGCAACAGCCATCCCAATGGCGATTGTCACTCCGGCAGCACCCACAACGGAAGGCACTAGGAAAAGGAAGTGGCACATCATAGCCGCTGAGCCTGTGGACTTTGAGACAGAGTCAGAAGAGAGCAAAGCACCTCCTGCCGCCCCCTGCCGAACATCAAGAAGAACCTCATCCTACGCTGAAAAGAGTCCAGACGCCGCGGAAAGCAAAACTCTCACCTGCTAATCTACCGCCAAGACATTTGCCGGCCGCTGCTTCATCATTCAAACATCCTCCTCCTCCTCAGCAGAAAAGACTCAGGCCTCCTCTCAACCCTCAGCCAATTTTTAGGTTTTCTTGTTTCTCTTTTCTCTTTTCTTCATTTTATTTTATCTTGTATTTTTTTTTCTATTTTTAATTTTTTTTTGTTTTATTTTGTGCATTGAGGGCAATGCCCATCTCGTGTTTGGGGGGGGATAGCTCTCGCATCTTTTTTCTAGGCATACTTAGTAGCATATAGGTTGCATTGTACTTGCCTTAGTAATAATCGGAACATAAAAATTTGTTATAACTTGTTCCGATGATAGGATAACCTATTAATTTATTTTCGCACCAAATTAAAATTGAACTTAATATGGGAAAAGCATGAAAAATGACTTAGATTTTTTTCTTTTTGCCAAAACGGTCAAAACACCTCTATTACTTGCTGAATTTGTTAGAATTTCTGATGAACACTGCATGCTTATTTTTAGAATTCTTTGCAAAGTTCTAACAATGGTTGCAGGTAGCCGCCGAGGCAGGCAAAAGAAACAAAAAAATACAGCACTACCACAACAGCATAAGTAAAAACAAAGAAGATTGATGTTTTACCCTAGAGGTTCCGGCAACAGGCTCTAGGAAGAATCATGTGCGAGGACACTCTGCTGCTACCAAAGTCCAAGAATCTGAAAGTTTTGAAGTGACAGACAAATTAGCATGAGTGAATGAAAGTCTTCACGGGATGACTCTACTCCATGGGTTCGGGGATTTGTAGTTTGCTCCTATCTTAATTTCAGACCTAGAAGAGTAGTTGTGATAATCTGAATCCCTCATTGCCATGATTAAAATATTATGCTTAACTGTGCTCCCTCGACAGTAACCTTATATATCGTAACATCATCTTTGTTTATTCAGTTATTCTGCATTTTCAGCCTGTATACAGTCCTGCACACACTGCACTAGCATTAGAAACTAATTCTGAGTTATTTTCTTGCTATGTTCCCTTCACTAATTTAATATAGGTTCCACGGCCTTGAGGTATAAAATCAAGTTAAAAACAGATTTTTCTTTCTGGTTATTATTAGAGCAAGTATGTTTAGGTTGCATTGCTTGAGGACAAGCAATAGTTCGAGTTTGGGGTGTGTAAAGTGTCCACAAGTCCTATATTTCACGCACATTCCATCTCATGTTATTGCTATTTTAAGCACATATTAGGCATAATTAGGATCATGCATTGCATTTTACAGTATTTCTTAGATTTACCATGTTTTTTATTGATTATCTTTTAGTTGGTGAAGAAATGTACTATTTTAGTGTATTTTTGGTTTTAGGTACTAAAGGCTGACAGAGGGAAAGAGGAGCTGAGGATGCGATGCGGAGGCAACGAACCATGGAGCTGTGTTGATGCAGTTCTAGCCGAAGACAGTAACTGCCGAGTACTGCCGTCGACCTTGCTGCCCACGGCAGTAGACTATGGATATGATGAATTTGTACGACAATTATGAGTTTTTGGTGATGTCGTTTGGCTTGAAAAATGCACCGACAACTTTTATGGATATGATGAATAGGGTGTTCCATGAGTTTCTGGATCAGTTTGTGGTTGTGTTTATCGATGATATTCTTGTGTACTCATGTACCGAGGAGGATCATGATAAGCACTTGAGGATTGTGTTACAAGTGCTGTTGGAGAATCACCTTTATGCTAAGCTAAGCAAGTGCAAGTTTTGGCTCAAGGAAGTGGTTTTCCTTGGACATGTGGTGTCAGCCGTAGGTATCCGGGTTGATCCACACAAGGTTGAGGCGGTGATGAGTTGGAAGACGCCCAAGTCTATGACGGAAGTGCGTAGTTTCCTTGGGTTGGCTGGGTACTACCGAAGGTTTGTCGAGGGTTTCTCTAAGATAGCTGCCTCTTTGACCAAGTTGTTGCAAAAGAATGTTCGCTTCGAGTGGACGGATGTTTGGCAGCAAGATTTCAAAAAGTTGAAGGAAGCTTTGACGTAAGCACCTTTCTTGATTCAACTAGAATCAGGTAAGGAGTTTGTAGTTTATAGCGATGCATCATATGCTAGTTTGGGTTGCGTACTGATGCAAGGTGGGAAGATTGTGGCTTATGTGTCTAGACAGTTGAAGGTGCTTGAGCGAAACTACCCTACGCATGATCTTGAGCTCGCGGCGGTGGTTTTTGCGTTGAAGATTTGGAGATACTACCTTTATGGTGAAAGGTGTGTGGTTTATACCGACCATAAGAGTTTAAAGTATCTTATGTCGCAAAAGGAGTTGAATCTTAGGCAACGAAGATGGTTGGAGTTGCTTAAGGATTACGATCTAACCATTGAGTATCATCCGGGAAAGGCCAATGTTGTGGCCGATGCTTTTAGTAGGAAGGTAGCTGTTGAGCTGAGAGCTATGTTTGCTCATTTGATTATATCGCGTGATGGTGGCTTGATAGCCAAGTTACAGGTGAGACCTTCCTTGATTCAGTTGATTAAGGAGAAACAGTTGTTGGATGATTCGTTGGCGGCTCATGTTCAGGATATAGCTGATGGTAAGACTACGGATTTTTGTTTTAATGATGATGTGGTTTTATGTTTCAAAAGTCAAATAGTGGTGCCGAAAGATGTTGAGTTGAGGCACACTATTTTGACTGAGGCTCATAGCAGTCCATTTGCTATGCAACCTGGTAGTACTAAGATGTATCGTGGCTTGAAGGATGAGTACTATTGGGTGGCATTGAAAAAGGACGTGGCAGATTTTGTAGGCAAGTGTATGGTTTGCCAATGGGTGAAGGTTAAGCATTTGCTTCCTTCTAGTTTGTTATAGCCGTTGAGGATACCTGTAGAGGGTCTGGGTGTTCTCTATTTATGAGCGCAAGTGCACACTCTTGTCAAGTTATAGTATAAAAGATATCGTCTCCCACAGTATTGGAGCAGCTACTATGAATGGTTTCCTGTACAAAGATTTAGTAAATGTGCAATTAAATCTCACGATGTGGAAACATAAAAACACAAATAAAACAAAGAAAGTGATGAGAGGGATGATAGGGAGAGATTTGGTCGATAGGCTGGGTAAGACAAATGCAGCTCGGTAGCGTTTGGACTGTATTGTAATGTCTGAGTATGTTTTGCGCTGCCATGGATTGCTGCCTAGGCGGGTATGGTAGGCGGCAGGTTACGAACCTGTCACGCGGCCGCAACGGGTCACTACCACTGCAACTTTCACTGTCTCGGCAGGTGGAACAGAAATAGGTCCTGGAATCAAGTCTAGAAGGCATTCCAAGTTCGGCGGGATAGTCGACAATGATCCTCCCTATTTCTAGGCAATGATGCTCGAACAATCACGTGACGTAGGCAATACCTAGCAATCTCAGCGTAAACCTAACACATGCAAGCACATTCGATTGGTGATCCCTCTTAGCCGCTGAAACTTGTGGACTGGTGTGGAACCAAGTTAGTCACGCCTCAACATGTTGTGACCGTGCTTAACCCTTTCGTGAGCCTTGCACTTTCGTGCCTAACAAATGGATTCTCTCAACTGACCGGTGTAGACTTATCGAAAGAATGAAGTGCATAGATTAAGAAAACTTTGGAATTTTTATTGAAAACAACTCAAAACTATTACAACTGTTTCTCACAAACTACTTTACATACATGCGCCTAAACCCTAGGAGAGTTGGGCCGCGACCCCCAACAACTCCAACCTATCTAGCTACATCTCCGTTGTGCGGCTGTTCAAGCTCGCATCACCTTACACCTCGTCATGCGATATGCCCCTATACCCTTGCATACATTGGGTATATATAGGGCTCATGGCCTAAGTTTGAGTCCTCCTTGAAGTAGAAGTTCTTAAAGTATATTTACATTAAATATAGACTCCTTTTTGACTTAAATATGGACTCTTTGGACGTTGCCTCTTCTGCAAGTAAGGATAAGTACTCATACTTATCAATCTTGGATCAGCTCTACCGGCCGCTACAGGCTTCATAAAATTGCAAGATTGGGCTTAGGAAATTGCCCTCTTTAAATCGCGACCCATCTTGGCTAGGCCGGTGTAACTCCTGCCCGGGCGGCACTTGGCGGCAATGCTGCTTCGGCAGCGTCCTTGGAGGCATCTGGAACTGCTTCAGTATAGCTTCTTTTGTTCCAGCTTTCCTGTCATGTCCTGTCCTGTCCTCTCCTTGCTAGAGCACCTGGAAATATAAACTAAACTAAAACAATAACTTTTCTCAACCAAACATGAAATATTCAATAAAAGCATGGTAAAAGAGAAGATATTGTTATAATGCATGCAATGCACCTAAATATGTCTAAATGAACTTAAGAACAACAATAATAAGGGCATGAATATGTACAAAATATAGAACTCGTGGACACTCTACACACCCTCAAACTCGAACTATTGCTTGTCCTCAAGCAATGCAACCTAGCTAGTAAATCTACCCATAGTACAAAATTAATAGAAACATTAGCCTTTGACTTGATTCCTTACCTCAAGGCTGTGGCACCTGCTTTTATGTTAGTGGTAGGGAATGGCATGAAATAACTTAGGTTTAATTTTCTTAATGCCAGTGTAGTGTGTGCAGGTCTATGCTGAATATGCTGAAATTACTAAACTAACAAAGAATGCCTAAATTAATTTAATTACTAAAAAGGATACAAGTTGCTGCCTTGGCAGCACAATTGGGCACTTTTGTTCTCTTTTTTCTGATCATGGCTTTAAGGGCTTCAGCTCATCACAACTATTCTCTGGGTCTGAAGCTAAGATAGGTGCACTCCACGAAACTCCGAACCCTTTGAATAGAGTCACCCCGTGAAGGCTTTCATCCACTCTTGCTAATTTGTCTGTCACTTGGTTTAGATACGTGGACTTTGATAGCAGCGTAGTGTCCTTGCTCATGATCCTTCCTAGAGCCTATTTTGGGCACCTCTAGGGTATTTAAACTTCTTGCATAGATCCTGTTTCGGGCACCTTTTGGGTTTTCATCATCTTTGTTTTGCTGCCCTGTGCTACCGTGGCGGCAAACCAGTATTCAATCAAGGAATTTTTATTAAGTAAGACAGGCAATGTAAAACTTAAAACTCAAGCAAGAATTCAGCATTTAACAGACAAGTGTAGAGATAATCGGCAAAAAGAAAAAAATTTCTAAGTATTTTTCAAGCTTCTTCCCATAGTTAGATTAAATTTTTTTGGAATGGTGCGAATATAAGTAGTCGGCTATTCTATCATATGCACAAGTTTTTAAACTAAAAATTTCTACTTCATTAAGTGCTAGGGGGCAAAATTTACATATGTACCTAAATGCTACTAAATGAACCTTAAACAACGAGGACTATTCCCCCCAAACTCAAGGTTGGCATTGTCCTTAATGCCTCTATACAAACAAAAATAGAAAATAGAAAATAAAAAGGAAAATAAAAACAGAAAAAGAAAAATAAAAAAGAAATAAAACATAAAAAATAACAAAGAAAAGAAAAGAAAAGAAAATGGTGCTATAGGTTGGCGGAGTTCCCCTCTGTTGCTGCTGCGTCAGAGGAGGATGCTGAGGAGGCGGGCAGGACTAGGCGGCGCGTAGCAGATGGTTTGTCGGTTGGGCTCTTCTTCTTGCTACGCGGCAGATGGGTGTGGGTTTCTTGGATGGTCCTTCAGGTCCTGTAACCCCCTTAGCCCGACCTAGACGCTTGACCCGAACTACGAAGATTACACGGGGAAAACCAAAGTTAACCCGAAAGTCAACCTTGATTAACGACCCTTTTTTTATTTTAATCTTGTCTAAATACATATTTAACCTAAGTGAGTACTCACGAATCATGAATGAGAAAGGCACAGCGATCGGATGTCATTTAGGGACTC
Organism: Hibiscus trionum; assembly: GCA_030270665.1. Classification (NCBI taxonomy): domain Eukaryota; kingdom Viridiplantae; phylum Streptophyta; class Magnoliopsida; order Malvales; family Malvaceae; genus Hibiscus; species Hibiscus trionum. Next base: position 19,857,573 of record BSYR01000057.1, on the reverse strand, counting down.
AATTGCACTTTATACAGATTTGAGGACCAAAATGTAATTTTTGTAAATTAGAGGGACTTCATAGATTTAAGGATTACCAATATGTAATTAATCATGTTGCATGATTCTCTGCCAAATTTCAGCTTTAAATGACTTCTCAAACTCAAGCAATTTCAAACAAAACATTTAAGACTAAAATGTAAAGCATGCAAACTTCAAAACAATTCAAATCTGAGTCCAACGGTCACCCGTTTCGGAACACCTACCTACCGTACCGAAACGCCGTATCGAAACGGTGTTGACCATTTTGGTACGCGGGTATCTTCCGAGACCAGTACCGAAACGTGACATTCTAGTAGCCAAAATGTTTCGAAACAGCCTCAGGCGTTTCGAGACACGAATACCATTTCAGGCCCCCATTTCGAAACACTAGAGGGTGTTTCGATACACCCTGCCCACAAACAGCAGCAAATGCTGGTTTTTCAACACTTAACACACCCAAACATGCTTCAAAGACTCCCAAATCATACCAGCAATCCAACATACATATAAGGGACACATTTGGAACATTCTAACATGAACATAGCATCAAACACAATTTCACATTGTCTAGAGGCATGCTTCCTAAACATGAAACCAAAATAAGCAATTCAACTACAATTAAAACATTCAAGGCCGATTACAACTCAAACATGCCAACACAAACATGCCACAACCTTAGGGAGTTCAAACATATCTCCCAAATACAATCCTTGGTTTCCCATTGCCATTATATCAAAACTAAGGTGTGCGAAAACTTCACCATACATGAGCTTGGACTTCCTTGGATGAACTTAACTTCCTTAATGCCCGAAAACACCTCAATTATCTGCATTATTGCTAAAAGAGAGAGCGTAAGCACAAATGCTTAGTGAGGCATACTCTAAAGAAAACCAACACAATAATGCACATCTTGAAAATACTTTCTCAAAAGCTTTTAAACCACATGCTCATTCTATCTCATGCTTGAAAACCTTTCAAAGCAAACTCTCATTGAAAACACATGTACCTTCATTCTATCTCATGCATTTAAACCAATGCAAAACTCATGGCAAGGTCATACACATGTTTGTAACACCAAAGCATTTCTAATACAAATCTCATATGCATTTCTCATAGCATAAATCATTTCTTCAAAGGTACATGTGAATCAAAAAACATTACATATTTTATATTGGCATTTCACATCTCATTATTACTCGGTTATGCCGACATCTCACTAGACACTTCCAGTGGCATCTCTCATCACCGTACTTACTCGTCTAGCAACATAGTTTCCGGTGGAATCTCACATCACCGTACTCACATGGCGGAATCTCTCATCGCCACAAAGCTTGGGTATTTCACCAAGTCCTACTCGATGGAATGCCCATCATCGGTTCTCTCCCTTTGGCTTAACCAAAGAGCACGTACGAATTTTTAGTTTATAGTGCACTCTCATCATATTGATCGATCAATTATATCCGATAAGTATCTCAACATCTATGCCAATATATTATGTTAAATCATCATCTCACCTACTGTTTTTCATGCATCAAATCCCAAAACATTCTCAACTCATTTCAAACCATAACATTTGCTATGCTTTAACATAAAAGCTCAAATCTCAAATATGCAACATGTTACTTCATGAAATCATTTCAAGCATCATCTCATGATATAAAATATGCATAAAAACAGTAGGAATTTATCAATCTAAAACCATGAGCATGTAAAAGCATTTTAGGGGCAATTCACCACATTCAAGAGAGCAATCTAGCCAATACTTACTGCCGGACTTAGGAAGGTGTTTCAAAGCTTTCCTAGTCACACTGCATTGAAATCATCAGCCACACACCTAGTCACACTGCTCTACTAAAAAACCACATTTCGGCTACCAAACACTACCGAAATCACCTCCAAACTCTTCCAAAACCAAACCCAGCCAAGATCCATCACTTCTAATCATTTCTAAACATCAATTAACATCAAAAACCATCACAACAACGTCCTTGTACCTCCATCTATAAGAGAACACCAAAATCACCCAAAAAACCATTATTCTAACAGGCAAAACTTAGGAAAACAAACCTATTCGGGATTTGATTGATAAAACCTCATTTGTAACATCAATTAACATCCAAAATACATTAGAAAATCATCTCAAAATAGAGCCCAATCAATCACCACGAAAATCTTCAAGATCTCTTCCAAAATCTTGAGTTTTAAGACAATTTATTGTTTCTAACATTAAAACCACTTAAAAATCATTAATAAAGGATTGATAACTTGGGAATTTCAGTAAAGAACTGATCATTAGAGGAGAAGGACGAAGCTTACCTCTAATGGATGATTTCTCCTTGATTTGGGCAAGTTTTCATGAAAATTCAATGTAGAAATCAAGAGGATTTGATGAGGAATTGATTAGGAATGAAAGAGTGATTGAAATCTCATCAAATGAAGTGAAAATCAAAGTGTATTTTCTGGAGAAAATGTGTTTGGTTGAAAGGAATTTGAGAGAAAATAAAATGAGAGAAAATTTGTGAAAAGTAGTTATGAAAAGTCAAAGGTGGTTTTCTAATTTAATCCACCTTCATTTTCTTTAATTAAAACATTAATTAAATCACCCAAATTAAGGAAAAATCTGATGAAAACATTTTGGTAAAATTATCTCCTTAAAGATTCAAAGTTTCATTCCTTTACAAAACAGTCACTACTTAACTTTGCAAAAACTACGATTTGGTCACTACACCAAAATGTAGTATTTCCAAACCTTATTTTGTAAAATTGATTCCACCATTGTCTTTCCCATATTAAATAAGGATTTTTAGATATTTTTCTATATTTTTAAAGCATCCTGAACTAGGTGTTCCCTAAAACTCCCTTTTAGATTCGAACCGTTTTTCAGACCAATCCGGTTCAGACTCTAAACATCTAGGCCCAAATTTGGGGTGTTACAACTCTCCCCCTCTTAAGAAATTTCGTCCTCGAAATTTACCTGGAGGAAAAAGGTATGGAAACTGCTTCTTCATATCTTTCTTTCTTTCCCACGTGGCTTCCTCAACACCACGATGCCTCCACAACACCTTAACCAGCTCAATGGTCTTACCCCGGAGAACCTTACTGTCTGAATCCAAAATCTCGACTGGCTCCTCATCATAATTCAAATCTGGATTCAACTCAACTTCGTCCACAGGCATAACATGCGAAGGATCCGATCTATACCTCCGAAGCATGGATACATGAAACACATTATGTATCTTCTCTAGCTCTTGTGGTAACCTCAGCTTATAAGCAACCAGACCCACACGTTCTATTACCTCTTATAGTCACCCACCGCAAACTCTATCTCCTTACGCTTCAAATCCGCGTAAGACTTTTCCCGATCATAGGCTGCCTTCAATCGCTCACAAATGAGCTTCACCTTCTCGGTGGTTCCTTTTAACAAAACCGGCATCGAGACCAACTTTTGTCCCGTTTCAGCCCAACAAAGAGGAGTTCTGCACTTCCTCCTATACAAGGCTTCATAAGGTGCCATTTGAATACTTGCCTGGTAGCTATTATTATAAGAAAACTCCACCAAAGGCAAATGCTTCTCCCAAGAGCCTTGAAACTCAAACACACAGCACCTCAACATATCCTCAAGCACTTGGATAACACGCTCAGGCTGTCCATCCGTCTGCGGATGATAAGAAGTACTGAAATTCAGCCGCGTACCCAAGGCCTGATGTAAACACCCCCAAAACCTTGCCGTGAACCTCAGATTTCTATTCAACACTATAGATTTTGGTACACCATGCAGACGTACAATCTCAGCAATGTACAACTCTGCAAGCTTATCCAAGGTATACGTAGTATGCACAGGCAAGAAATGCGCACACTTCGTAAGGCGATCCACAATCACCCACACAGAATTCTCCTTCGATGGCGACAAAGGCAAACCAGACACAAAGTTCATGGTTATCCTCTCCCATTTCCATTCAGGAATCCTCAACGGTTGCAACAGCCCCGAAGGAAACTGATGCTCAGCCTTAACCCGCTGACAAACCATGCACTTGCTCACATATTCCGCAACATCCTTCTTCAAACCCACCCAATAGTACTCGTCCTTTAGATCACGATACATCTTTGTACTACCGGGGTGCATAGCAAAAGGACTACTATGAGCTTCGGTCAGAATAGTACGCCTCACCTCCACATCATTCAACACTACTATCCGACTTCCAAAACATAGAACTCCATCATCATTAAAACAAAAATCCGATGGTCTACCCTCAGCAATATCCTGAACATGTGGTACCAAAGAATCATCCAACAACTGCTTATTCTTTATCAACTGAACCAGAGATGGTTTCACCTGCAATTTAGCAACAAGACCTCCATCTCGCGATATGCTAAAGCTAGCAAACATCGCCCTTAACTCCACCGCCACTTTTCTGCTCAAGGCGTCAGCCACAACATTGGCCTTTCCCAGGTGATACTCGATCGTTAGATCATAATCCTTAAGCAACTCCACCCATCGCCGTTGCCTAAGATTCCACTCTTTCTGAGACATCAAATACTTCAAACTCTTGTGATCCACGTACACAGTACACTTCTCACAATAAAGATAATGTCTCCAGATCTTCAAAGCAAAAACCACCGCAGCTAACTCAATATCATGCGTAGGATAATTGTGCTCATGCACCTTCAACTGACGTGATGCGTAAGCAACCACCTTACCCTCTTGCATTACCACACACCCCAAACCAACGTAGGATGCGTCACTGTACGCCACAAACTCTCTTCCTAATTCAGGTTGAACCAAGATAGGAGCTTGCGTCAAAGCTGCCTTAAGCTTCTCAAAAGCTTGCTGTCTCGCTTCCGTCCACTCATACTTAACATCTTTTTGCAACAACTTCGTTAAAGGAGCAGCAATCTTTGAAAATCCATCCACAAATCTACAGTAGTACCCTGCCAACCCAAGGAAACTACGAACTTCATGAACGGAATTAGGAGGCTTCCAATTCATCACCGCCTCAACCTTCTGAGGATCAACTCGAATCCCCTTAGCCGAAACCACATGACCAAGGAAAACAACTTCCTTAAGCCAGAACTCACACTTGCTCAGCTTAGCATAAAGCTGATTTTCCAACAGCGCTTGCAAGATTATTCTCAAATGACCTTCATGCTCCTCCTCAGTACGAGAGTACACAAGGATATCGTCGATGAACACCACAACGAACTTGTCCAAAAATTCATGGAACACTATATTCATCATGTCCATGAAAGCAGTAGGAGCATTCGTCAAGCCAAACGGCATTACAAGGAACTCACAATTCCCATATCTCGTTCTAAAACCTGTCTTCGGCACATCCACATATTTCACCTTAAGCTGATAGTATCCTGACCTCAAGTCAATCTTTGAAAACACACCCGCTCCCCGAAACTGATCAAAAAGATCATTAATCCTCGGTAAAGGATACATATTCTTGATGGTCAACTTGTTCAGCTAACGATAATCGATGCACATTCTCATCGTGCCATCCTTCTTCTTCACAAACAAGACCGGTGCACCCCAAGGTGACACACTAGGCCGAATGAAACCACGGTCAAGCAACTTCTGAAGTTGCGTCTTCAACTCCTTCATCTCTTTGGGTGCCATGCGATAGGGAGCAATAGACACCGGAGTTGTGTTCTCATACAACTCAATCCCAAACTCCACCTCTCGACTAGGCGCACCTCCTTTGAACTAGGATTCATAACAAAAGCTAGGTAAGCCTCGCAACCTTGCCGCAACATCTGGCTCGCTTCCAATGTAGACACCACATTGGCAAAAAACTTCACATTCTCCCCTACTACCACCACCTCATAATCATCCGCAAGTTTCAACGAAACTCTCTTGCTTTCAAAATCCACCACATATCTATGCTCAACAAGCCAATCCATGCCAATGATTACATCAAAGCCATAGAATGGCAATTCCATGAGATCAACAAGAAAAACATGGTTTTGCACCATCAAGGGACATCTCCTATACAAATTCCTTGTTACAACTGTCTCACCAAAGGAACTAGTCACACACATACCAACATCCAAAGACTCAACAGGTAAAGCAAGCATTTGAGCATGTTCACGCAATATGTACGAGTGTGTAGATCCAGAATCAATCAAAGAAAGTAATGGCAAGGATTGCAAAGTAAAGGTACCTGCGATCACATCCGTATCATTCCTTCCCTCATGATGGGCGTACACTCGAGCCTGACCACCACCATCAGGTTGAACGGCCACAAAATGTGCTACATTCCTGCCACCATCATCCCTACGCTGAAAATTACCACGGCCGCGCCCACGACCTCTCTGTGGCTCAGCTGTTCTCACTAGAGCCTGTCCCGCTCTCAGCGGTTAAGGACAATCCTTCCTCAAATGCCCTCGATTCCCACAACTCCAGCATGTCCCAAGGTTACAACAACATTTGCCACCATGCCTTCTACCACAATGGTTACATTCAGGAGTCCTCAGAACATCATTAGGTCCTTGCTGACCTCTACCAGGGTTACCACCCCCACGCCTAGCATCATAATGCGGCTTCCTCTCCTTATGCCTCTTGTTGCGATCTCTACCATAATCGCGTTCCGCAGCTCGTTTCCCTGAGCTAGAGCCACCAGCTCGACTTAGCAAACCAAGATTCGATTCAATGTCCTTGGCTCTAGTGACCAAGACATCGAAATCCGTATAATCAGCTGCCAGCATATAGGTCTTGACATCCGCTACTAGCCCATAACGGAATCGTTCACACCTCTCCCACTCACTAGGGATTAGCTCAGGCGCATACTGACAGAGGCGAACAAACTGAATTTCATACTCAGCTACATACATGCTCCCTTGCATGAGAGACATAAACTCTCTTTTCTTTTCATCGAGGTAACGTACCCCCAAGAACTTCCGCTTGAACGCATTCAAGAAGAACGTCCAAGTCACCTTGTCATCCTCCATCCCGGAGATAGTGGTCGTCCACCACGTATAAGCATCACCATGCAGCAGTGACATAACACAACCCAGCTTCTGTACATTATTGTAGTTCATTTGACCCAGAATCCTCTTGGTGCTCTCCAACCAAGACTCAGATCCTTCTGGAGATAGACCTCTGAACTCAGTCCCTCCTAGACTGCGAAGACGTTCCAGAGGCAACCTCACATTAGCATCATCCTGATGCGCAGCTCCATGAGCTTCGGATACTGCCGCCTGGAAAGCTCCGACAATAGCATGAATCAACACGGTAATGTCAGGAGGAGCCTGCCCCTGCACACCCTCGGGTTCAGCAACCCCAACACCAGCATTACCAGCTCCAGCTCCACCACCATTGGGTGGTCCACCACCAGGGGGAGGAGGTAAATCCTCAGCATTCTCATTCTCAGCCATCGATCTCATATTAATTCTCAGCACTCTACGTGGTCCCATTATAAAGAAAACAATGCACTGACAAAAATGCAATAAACACAATTAGGCACAATAAGGTAAGTAATCCAAGTATTCAAGCTCATTTTCAAAAACAATTCCTCTCATTAGTTTTGATATGGCAATGGGATTCCCAACCACACTCCAATCACAGTATAACATTACAAAATCATTTCAATTGAATCATACATCAGTATTCACACATCATTCTTTCACCAAAAAGACACATCATGCATAAACACATACAACAACCACATACCAAGCCCCAATTATTCGATAACCTGGCTCTGATACCAACAAATGTAACCCCCTTAGCCCGGCCTAGACGCTTGACCCGAACTACGAAGATTACACGGGGAAAACCAAAGTCAACCCAAAAGTCAACCTTGATTAACGACCCTTTTTTATTTTAATCTTGTCTAAATACATATTTAACCTAAGTGAGTACTCACGAATCATGAATGAGAAAGGCACATCGATCGGATGTCATTTAGGGACTCAATTGCACTTTATACAGATTTGGGGACCAAAATGTAATTTTTGTAAATTAGAGGGACTTCATAGATTTAAGGATTACCAATATGTAACTAATCATGTTTCATGTTTCTCTGCCAAATTTCAGCTTAAAAGGACTTCTCAAACTCAAGCAATTTCAAACACAACATTTAGGACTAAAGTGTAAAGCATGCAAACTTCAAAACAATTCAAATCTGAGTCCAACGGTCACCCGTTTCAGAACACCTACCTACCGTACCGAAACACCATATCGAAACGGTGTTGACCATTTCGGTACGCGGGTATGTTCCGAGACCAGTACCAAAACGTTTCGAAACAGCCTCAGGCGTTTCGAGACACGAAGACCATTTCAGGCCCCCGTTTCGAAACACTAGAGGGTGTTTCGATACACCCTGCCCACAAACAGCAGCAAATGCTGGTTTTTCAACCCTTAACACACCCAAACATGCTTCAAAGACTCCCAAATCATACCAGCAATCCAACATACATATAAGGGACACATTTGGAACATTCTAACATGAACATAACATCAAACACAATTTCACATTGTCTAGAGGCATGCTTCCTAAACATAAAACCAAAATAAGCAACTCAACTACAATTAAAACATTCAAGGCCGATTACAACTCAAACATGCCAACACAAACATGCAACAACCTTAGGGAGTTCAAACATATCTCCCAAATACAATCCTTGGTTTCCCATTGCCATTATATCAAAACTAAGGTGTGTGAAAACTTCAACATACATGAGCTTGGACTTCCTTGGATGAACTTAACTTCCTTGATTCCCGAAAACACCTCAATTATCTACATTATTGGTAAAAGAGAGAGCGTAAGCACAAATGCTTATTGAGGCATGCTCTAAAGAAAACCAACACAATAATGCACATCTTGAAAATACTTTCTCAAAAGCTTTTAAACCACATGCTCATTCTATCTCATGCTTGAAAACCTTTCAAAGCAAACTCTCATTGAAAACACATGTACCTTCATTCTATCTCATGCTTTTAAACCAATGCAAAACTCATGGCAAGGCCATACACATGCTTGTAACACCAAAGCATTTCTAATACAAATCTCATATGCATTTCTCAAAGCATAAATCATTTCTTCAAAGGTACATGTGAATAAAAATCATTACATATTTTATATTAGCATTTCACATCTCATTATTACTCCGGTATGCGGACATCTCACTAGACACTTCCGGTGGCATCTCTCATCATCGTACTCACTCGTCTAGCAACACAGTTTCCGGTGGAATCTCATATCACCGTACTCACATGGCGAAATCTCTCATCGCCACAAAGCTTGGGTATTTCACCAAGTCCTACCCGATGGAATGCACATCATCGGTTCTCTCCCTTTGGCTTAACCAAAGAGCACGTACGAATTTTTAGTTTATAGTGCACTCTCATCCTATTGATCGATCAATTATATATGGTAAGTGTCTCAACATCTATGCTAATATATTATGTCAAATCATCATCTCACCTACTGTTTTTCATGCATCAAATCCCAAAACATTCTCAACTCATTTCAAACCATAACATTTGATATGCTTTAACATAAAATCTCAAATCTCAAATATGCAACATGTTACTTCATGAAATCATTTCAAGCATCATCTCATGCTATAAAATATGCATAAAAATAGTAGGAATTTATCAATCTAAAACCATGAGCATGTAAAAGCAATTTAGGGGCAATTCACCACATTCAAGAGAGCAATCTAGCCAATACTTACTTCCGGACTTAGGAAGGTGTTTCAAACCTTTCCTAAATCCCCAAACCTTGATTCTTTGTCCCTCAAGGACTTCTAAACCATACGCACTCACCGATTACGTTTCACTTGCTCGCCGAAACGCTATCTAAGCTTCCGGATCAACTCCAAAGGTGTCCAAAGATGTCTCCTCTATTTTAAACACATAAGAGAAGAGGATTAATGCATCATCATGCATTGAAATCATCAGCCACACACCTAATCACACTGCTCTACTCAAAAACCACATTTCGGCTACCAAACACTACTGAAATCACCTCCAAACTCTTCAAAAACCTAACCCAGCCAAGATCCTTCACTTCTAATCATTTCTAAACATCTATTAACATCAAAAACCAACACAACTATGTCCTTATACCTCCAGCTATAACTGAACACCAAAATCACCCAAAAAACCATCATTCTAACAAGCAAAACTTAGGAGAACAAACCTATTCTGGATTTGATTGATAAAACCTCATTTGTAAGATCAATTAACATCCAAAATACATTAGAAAATCATCTCAAAACAAAGCCCAATCAATCACCACGAAAATCTTTAATATCTCTTCCAAAATCTTTAGTTTTAAACAATTTCTTGTTTCTAACATTAAAACAACTTAAAAATCATTAATAAAGGATTGATAACTTAGAAATTTTAGTAAAGAACTGATCATTAGAGGAGAAGGACGAAGCTTACCTCTAATGGATGATTTCTCCTTGATTTGGGTAAGTTTTCATGAAAATTCAATGTAGAAATCAAGAGGATTTTATCAGGAATTGACTAGGAATCAAAGAGTGATTGAAATCTCATCAAATGAAGTGAAAATCAAAATGTATTTGCTGGAGAAATTGTGTTTGGTTGAAAGGAATTTGAGAGAAAATAAAATGAGGGAAAATTTGTGAAAAGTAGTTATGAAAAGTCAAAGGTGGTTTTCTAATTTAATCCACCTTCAATTTCTTTAATTAAAACATTAATTAAATCACCAAAATTAAGGAAAAATCCGATGAAAACATTTTGGTAAAATTAACTCCTTAAAGATTCAAAGTTTCAATCCTTTACAAAACAATCACTACTTAACTTTGCAAAAACTACGATTTGGTCACTACACCGAATTGTGGTATTTCCAAACCTTATTTTGTAAAATTGATTCCACCATTTTCTTTCCCATATTAAATAAGTATTTTTAGATATTTTTCTATATTTTTAAAGCATCCCGAACTAGGTGTTCCCTAAAACTCCTTTTTAGATTCAAACCATTTTCTAGACCAATCCGGTTCAGACTCTAAACATCTAGGCCCAAATTTGGGGTGTTACAGGTCCTCCACCCTGGGCTCCGATGCTGGTCGCTTTCTTCTTCTGGCTGCCTCTGCCGGTTCGTCATCAAGGGAGTCTGAGATATCCATGTCTAAGTAGCTGGTATCTTTAGCAGCGGCCTCTTTGCTACGGGGGAGGCATCGGTGGTTTCGTCCTCCTCCTCTGATTATGATGAAGATGTGAGGTCATATGGCTGGATTGGGGTTGGAGAGGTTCTTTTCTTAGGGTGGTAGTGCGGCCCCTCGCTGTCGTCGACGGCGGGAGCAGCAGCTGGTCTGGGTGTAATGTGAACTGCCTTGGAGGCTACTAACTCTGTTAGAAAGGCGAGCAACTGTGGGCCGCCGTCTTGTTACTTGTCAAGCAAGTAAGCCACAAAGGCTTCTTGCACGTCCGCTACGTATTTGGTGAAGGTCACCTGCTTGTGCTTGATCTTCTAGCAGCTTTCAACTAGGCTGCGTAGCAAGGGGATCACTGCGGACGGGAGGGCAGCTTCAGTACTGCTTGCTGCAGCTGGGGTGGCGGCAACTGGGCGGTGGAAGGTGTGTCTGGCTCCAAGTTCTGCATCATCTGCTGGCGTACCCTTCTTGTCCACCCTTCTTGTCCTTTGGGTGCGGCGGCACGCAGAAATTGGCACACATGCCTTTGATGAGTGCAGGGAAGAAGAGGGGTCCTTTGGCGTTTGGCTTCTCTGCGTGGGCATAGATCTCCTTTATGATTACCTTGCCAACATTGATTTGCTGCCCCATCATAATGATGTGGATGAGGGCAAGTCGCGGTCTGTTGACTATTGATCTATGCATGGTGGGCATCAGGCGGCGCTGGGCAAAGTAACTCCAAAGGGCTGCATCCGGCAGCAAATCACGGCGGTTGACTGACCCGTTGTTTTTTCCTGTTAGCCACTTGGTGTTTGGCTTACAAATCTCCTTCTTGATCATGTTGTAGTCAGTCGCCGTTAGGTAGGACTCCCATTCCTCATATGGATTGCCGATAACTTCTATGCTGTAAAAGCTATTGATCATGTCAGCTATAAACTTGACACCTTCTCCGCGAATGTAGACGAAAGGACTCTCCGGTGTCAGTCTGTGGGCGTAGAACTCTCGCACATGGTTGCTGTTGATTCCTTCTGGCTGCCGTGCGAACTGGTCCCAGCCCATGTTATGAATCCTTTCGAATAGGAAGGGTTCCAAGCCAAAATCCCCATCAGACTGGTATGTTGAAAACCCATCTCCTCCCATAGTTGCCGCTATCAGAAGTACTTCTTGTAGGTTTCCTCGATAGCTGGGTTCAAGAACCTTTTGTAGAGAGGTTTAGAGGTGGCGACGGGTTGCTGTGATGTGACCATAGATGTGAGATGGATGTATTTCCTAAAGAAAGAAAAAAAAGAACGTGAAAGAAAATAAAGCAAGGAAAATCATGGAAGCAAAGATAGCAGAAAAAATTGAGAGTAAATGAGAGAGCAAAGTGAAGAACGGGGGAAGAATAGTTGGCTTTATATAGCCGCTTCTCTCCACTGCCTTGGCGGGCACGCTGTCAATGGGCGGCAATTATTGCAGCGTGAATAACGAGATTCTAGCCGTTACGCAGATATCCGTTCCGCTCGCTGTGGCAAATATAGCTGTTGCGGCTAGCCGTTATGCTCGTCTGCCTTAGACTGCCTTGGCTGCTAGTTGGGCTTCTCCTTTATTCTCTCATCTTTCTTGATCTTTCCTTCATTCCTAACCTGAAATAAATTAAATAAAAAATTAAATAAAAATAACTAAAAATTAAATCTAATCCTAATGCATTAAAAATAAAATTAAAAATTAGGTTATGTCGGGCTGCGCTTTTCCCAAGCATAACCACTTCTTGCGACGTTATTTTTGACTTTTCATCTAGGCATGTCCTTCCCCTCCTCAGGTGGGTGTTACTGCCATTCTTGCTGCCTTGGCGGGACATACACCAAAGAAAACAAAGAGGCTTTTTTAGGCAATAAAAATAAAAAAAGATTTAATGCGTAAAAACTAAAATAGAAGAGCTGAAATTCAAACGTTGTTGTTGTTGCCAAACCCCGGCAACGACGGCAAAAACATGTAGAGCGTCCGGGTGTTCTCTATTTATGAGCGCAAATGCACACTCTTGTCAAGTTATAGTATAAAAGATATCGTCTCCCATAGGGATTGGAGCAGCTCCTATGAATGGTTTCGATTGGTCGATAGGCTAGGTAAGACAAATGCAGCTCGGTAGCGTGTGGACTGCATTGTAAAGTCTGAGTATGTTCTGCGCTGCCATGGATTGCTGCCTCGGCGGGTATGGTGGGCGGCAGGCTACGACCCTGTCACGCGCCAGCAGCAGGTCACTACCACTGCAACTTTCGTTGTCTCGTCAGGTGGAACAGAAATAGGTCCTGGCGACAAGTCTGGCAGACATTCAAAGTTCGGCGGGATAGTCGACAGTGATCCTCCCTATTTCTAGGCAAGGATGCTCGAACACTCACGTGATGTAGGCAATACCTAGCAATCTCAGCGGAAACCTAACACATGCAAGTCCATTCGATTGGCGATCCCTCTTAGCCGCTGAAACTTGTGGACTTGTGTGGAACCAAGTTAGTCACGCTTCAACATGTTGTGATCGTGCTTAACCCTTTCGTGAGCCTTGCTCTTTCGTGCCGGACAAATGAATTCTCTCAACTGACTGGTGTAGGCTTATCGAAAGAATGAAGTGCATAGATTAAGCAAACTTTGGAATTTTTATTGAAAACAACTCAAAACTATTACAACCGTTTCTCACAAACTACTTTACATACACGCGCCTAAGCCCTAGGAGAGTTGGGCCATGACCCCCAACAACTCCAACCTATGTAGCTACATCTCTGCTGTGTGGGTGTTCAAGCTCGCATCCTCTAACACCTCGTCATGCGATATGCCCCTATACCCTTGTATACATTGGGTATATATAGGGCTCATGGCCTAAGTTTGAGACCTCCTTGAAGTAGAAGTTCTTAAAGTATATTTACATTAAATATAGACTCCTTTTTGACTTAAATATGGACTCTTTGGACGTTGCCTTCTTCTGCAAGTAAGGATAAGTACTCCTACTTATCAATCTTGGATCAGCTCTACCGGCCGCTACAGGCTTCAGAAAATTGCAAGACTGGGCTCATTGGGCTTAGGAAATTGCCATCTTTAAATCGCGACCCATCTTGCTAGGTCGGTGTAACTCCTACCTAGGCGGCACTTGGCGGCAATGCTGGTTCGACAGCGTCCTTGGCGGCATCTGGAACTGGTTGAGTACAGCTCCTTCTGTTCCAGCTTTCCTATCCTGTCCTCTCCTCTCCTCTCCTTGCTACAACACCTGAAAATATAAACTAAACTAAAATAGTAACTTTTCTCAACCAAACATGAAATATTCAATAAAAGCATGGTACAAGAGAAGATATTGTTGTAATGCATGCAGTGCACCTAAATATGTCTAAATGAACTTAAGAACATCAATAATAAGGGCAGGAATGTGTACAAAATATAGAACTCGTGGACACTCTACAATACTGGAGTGGAAATGGGAAATGATTACGATGGATTTTGTGTCCGGGTTGCCTTTGACACCGTCAAAGAAGAACTCAGTGTGGGTGATTGTGGATCATCTTACGAAGTGTGCACATTTATTGGTTGTCCATACTACGTTTACGTTGGATAAGTTGGCAGAAATGTATATCGTTGAGATTGTGCATTTGCACGGTGTGCCCAAGTCCATAGTATCGGAAAGAGATCCGAGGTTCACAACAAGATTTTGGGAATGTTTACATCAGGCGTTGGGTATGCGGTTAAATTTCAGCACTTCATATCATCCTCAGTCGGATGGGCAGTCGGAACGAGTTATCGAGGTGCTAGAGGATATGTTGCGATGTTGTGTGATTGATTTCCAAGGTTCTTGGGAAAAGCATCTGCCGTTGGTTGAGTTTGGTTATAACAACATTTTTCAGGCAAGTATACAGATGACACCGTATGAGGCCTTGTATGGGAGAAAGTGTAGAACGCCTCTTTGTTGGGCGGAGGCGGGGCAAAAGTTGCTTTCCTTGCCGGATATGCTCAAGGGAACAACTGAAAAAGTGAAACTCATATGTGAACGGTTAAAGGCTACATCAGATCACCAGAAGTCTTACGCGGATTTAAAGCGTAAAGAGATTGAGTTCGTGGTTGGGGATCGCGTGTTCCTTAAGGTATCGCCTTGGACGAAGGTGATGAGGTTTGGACTTAAAGGAAAGCTTAGTCCGAGGTTTATTGGACCTTATGAGGTTGTGCACCGAGTTGGTCCTGTGGCTTATCGGTTGAGGTTGCCTCCCGAGTTGGAAAAGATCCATGATGTGTTTCATGTATCTATGTTGCGGAGATATAGATCAGATCCTTCACATGTGATGCCGGTTGAGGAAATTGAGTTGAATCCATATTTGTCCTATGATGAGGAACCGGTGAGAATTTTGGATTCGAGTAGTAAAGTTCTTCGTGGCAAGACGATTGAGCTTGAGAAGGTGTTGTGGCGACACCGAGGAGTTAAGAAGGCCACATGGGAAAGCAAGGCGGACATGCTGAAGCAATTTCAGTATCTTTTTTCCTTCATGTAAAATTTTGAGGATGAAATTTCTTAAGCGGGGGGAGAGTTGTAACGCCGCGGTTTTGGGCTTAGATGTTTTGGCGAGTCGGGTTGGGCCGGTG
The DNA here is from genome assembly GCA_030270665.1 of Hibiscus trionum. Taxonomy (NCBI): domain Eukaryota; kingdom Viridiplantae; phylum Streptophyta; class Magnoliopsida; order Malvales; family Malvaceae; genus Hibiscus; species Hibiscus trionum. The sequence goes on along the minus strand of BSYR01000057.1, from coordinate 19,841,853 downwards.
GGACCGGTGTCGGTTGTTCAAACTGTTAAAAGATGGTTTAGGGAGATCGAGGTTCGAGATAGGATAAAAATATGATAAAATTTCCTAAAATCCTCTAAAATGATGTTTAAGAGGTTGGTTGAATCAATTTTACAAAATGGGTATTCGAAAGTATACATTTTGGGTAGTGACCAAAATGTAAAGATTTAAAAGTTGGAAAAATGTGTTTTTCAAGAAGAGTAAAAATCTTAGAATCTTTAGGGAGCTACTTGGAAATTATGCCTTTTCCCTAATTTGACTTGTGTTTTAAATGTATTTTAAATAATTAAAAAGGTTTTATTTAATTAATTAAGGAAAGTTAGTTAATCGGTTAAAGAAATTTTTGACGAGCTTTTCATTTCTCACTTTCACTTCAGCCAAACACACTCCCTTTTCTCGCAATTTTCCAGAAATCCTCTTCTCTCAAATCCTCTTTTGATTCCTATCTTTTCTTTATTGATTTCTTCCATTTTCCTTCAAATTTTTCAAGCTAATCTTGCCAAATTAGAGGACAAGCAAGGATTGGAGTTTATTTTTGTGCTATCCCTCTAATCTAAGTTCTTTACTAAAATTCCAAAGATATTTGACTCTTTAATATTAATTTTGATTGAGGTTTTGTTGTTAGATTGTTAAACTCTTGAAATCTTGATTGAAAAATGTATTTTAAGGTGATTTTCGGAGTTTGATTTAAATGGCTGGTTTGAGATTGTTTCTAAATGAGTTTTGAAAGGTTTTTGGTGTTGAAGTGAAGTCTTAATCATATAGATCCCAAAATCCTTGAGATCTTTAGTTTTTGAAGTGCTTTTGGGTGAGTTTTTGAGGTGTTCTTGAGGAATTTGAGTTGCTGGAGGTATAAGGATGGTTTTAGGATGTTTTGGTTGTTGATTAATGCCTAAAATGCTTTGTATTAGCAGGGTAATGGCTGGCCTGAAGTTAGAGGTCTATCGATTGAGTTTTCGGTTGTTTCGGATGGGTGTTTTGGTGCTTTAGAGCAGGGCTGCGGGTTTTCTTGTGAGTGCAGGTGTTTTGGATGCATTTTGATGTATCGAACCTCTGTTTTGGTGTGTTGAAAACAGGGGATATTGTTTCGGAAGCAAACGAAGTGTTTTTGGAGGCTTCGGAAGATTGGTAGTCGCGTCGTCAAGCGTGGTTTCGAGTCGGTGAGTGGAATTTGGTTTTCCAGCATGGAAACATTTTAGAAAAGGTTTTGGGAACTTAATAAGAGTTTGAAACGCTTTATTAAGTTCGGAAGTAAGTAAATCAAAATTTCTCCCTCGGTTGTGCTAGTTTTGAGCCATTGGTTGCACTTGATTTAAATTGCTTTTACTTAATATTTTAAAGCATGTTTTTGAGAATATAAATTGTGTACGATGATGCCATGTGGTTTAAGGATGCACTAGGTAAGTGGTCCTTGTATGCATTTGTGGATGCATGAAGTTTTAAGCATGGTTTAATGCTTGTTGATGGCTTATCATGAATGCTTTGTATAAACACTGAGTTATGCACAAGTTATGGGTTATATTGGCAAGTGATATTGAATAAAATGTTTTATAAGTGAAATCAGATATAGTTAGCCGGCTATAGGATTAAGTGCGAATAAACAAGTCACTTGGATGTTGAGGGGTTGTGATTGTACCGAGTACTCCATCCAAGTACCCTAACGATCGAGCATTGTTTAAGGTTGCAACGGTTGAGGGTAGCTCCCGTGTGCGAACCTTATGTTTGGTCCCGTCTCTCGTTAGTGGATTATACATCTACCGATGAGTGGTGTTGAGGGGTTGTGATTGTACCGAATACTCCACAACGGGTGTCACAATGATGGAAGGTCGCTCTCGTGTGTGAGCCTTGTAATGCCGATAGAGTGTATGAAGGGTGTGGGACAACCCTTGGTAATCCGTGTATCCGATATATGTTTTTGAGATTTTTGTTTATCACTTGTGAGCCAATATAATGAAATGAATTATTGTGGAAAATGGTGTTATTGCATATGTTGAAAGATGCATGTTTTGGTTTAAGCTTAGCATAATGGTGTTTATGCTTGGAAAGCTTGGAAAATGAGTATCAATGGTTTAATTGTTGAATCCATATGAATCATGTTGCATGATGTTCAATACAATGAGATTGATGGAAAAGTGCATGTTTTTGCAAGTAAGGCATAATGATTTCGAATGAAGGAAAATGGTTTGAGCATTGATGATGTGTGTGTTTTTGAGAAATCCTCACTAAGCTTGCATGCTTATGCTCTCTTTGTTCATCAATGCAGATAATTAGACTTCGGAGGCAACATCTTCAAGGGTATCTTCCAAGACATTTGCTAAAAGTATGTTGTGTTCTCAAACTAGTGCAATAAGGGCGATGAGGGTGTCCAATGCTTTGAATGTTGTTAGTTTGGTATTTTCTGGTTTTGTGCAAGTTTGGGATGCATCTTTGGACTTGTAAATGGCCTTTGAGTTTGGTTTTATGCTTGTATTTGAATGGGTTCTAAATCTCTTGGATGCAGTTGAATGGGTTCTAAATGTCTTTTTGAGCTGAAATTTCACCGAGAACTATGTAATGAATCTAATTTAAGGCTGGTAACTCGAATTTGGCAAAAGCCCTTATAATTTACCAAATTTACAAAATGGTCCCTAAACTTTATTTGGCTATAATTAATTGGCGATTGTGTTGATGTTTTATCCGATGCTTGTGTACATTCACATAGGAACCTAAGTTACATCTAGACAAGATGTAGTAAAAAAATGGTCGTTTATTGAGGTAAACTTTCCCAGTTTACTTTAATATTCCCCGTGTGATCCGTTCGGTTCGGTCAATCGGCCAGGCCGGGTCGAGGGGGTTACAGTTTAGTCGTGTGTTCTCCATATCCATTATGTTCTAAACTTTCTTAGGGTTAGGAGTATTTTGCTTAGTAGTTGTGAGAAAACAATTGTACTTTGTTTAAGTTTTTAATGCAATATTAGTTCAAGGTTTGCTTGTTCTTGGCATTGAATTCATCCTTGCAATCTCATCGAGAGAGAGTTTGTGAGGTTAGCTATTTGTCTGGCATCGAGAGAGTTAGACTTACAAAACGAATAAGCATGGTTTTCATCCCGAACGGTGGAATGTAACTCGGCTTAGAGATAAGTTAGAGTTTCAACGACTAAAAAAAGTGTGAGATTGGTTGGTGTTTATCTTTGGTTTACACTAAGAGGTATTATCAAGGCCAATTCATCAGCACATTTTCGACCTTAGAGATAAGGAGGAGCTAACGAAGGACGTTTTGCCGAAGCATGACATCACTACTGACCAACAAGAGATTGCCGAGGCAGCACATTTTACTGCCGCGGCATGAACGAAGGACACTACTGAGGCAGTTTGGTGCTCATTGCATTTAAAGACTCAGACAAGTCAATTGGATTCCACACTACAACGCAATCTAATCCGGCCCATTCTATCATCTTGATTTCTCTACTTTTACTTGCTTTAGTTTATGTTCTTTAGTTTAGTTAAAATCCAAAAACCCCTGTACTTGTGTTTTTACTTTTACTTTTTCTTTTTCAGTGCAAGAAGATAATTGAAATAGGGCATCCCAATTCCTGTGGAGACGATACTCTGATACTTATCACTTTATTACTTGAGACGTGTACACTTGCACTAATTGCGGAGAACCCTTTACACGCAACAAGTTTTTGGCGCTACTGCCGGGGAATACACACCTCCAAGGAAGGGATGGGACCGAAAAGCCTACTACCTGCTCATGCAGATCACGGAGGAAGAACCGTGGCAATCAATGCCAATGCAGTGCACTGCTGCAGCAACATCCACGACAGACGTTCCAGAGACGCCACAGTCCACTGCCCCGGTAGCCACCCTGCACCAAATTGCCAAGAAATTGGAGGACATGGACAGACGGCAACAACTATTTCTTGCCTTCGCAAGGGACTTCACCACCTCCATCGTCCAAGTAATTCAAGAGAAGTTCCCGGACCACACCGTCTAGTTCCCTCCGTTCCCTGCCGTCGTCTCTACTACAGCCGCCCAGAGCCACGTGCTGCCACTGCCCCAACACCCCTTGTCGAAGCCACACCTTCCACCGCTACTGCCCCGGCCTAACCAAGGTACTCTGCCTGGACAGGACTTGACACTCATCAAGGTTCGCTAGCCGGGACATAAGGCTTCTCCCATTGGACCGAAACTACCCAATATATCCGCCGACGTTCGAAACCACAAAACCCAAGGCGTCTACTTGGAGGCCACAGAGAAGTTTCACATCGACATGGATGGACATGAGGAATTCAATGCCCCAGCCAAGCCAACCCCCAACACGCATCCAACCGCCACGAGAAACAAAGAGAGTCAAGCATGCGGCATGCAAAGGGAGAAAATTGATCTTACAAAGCGATGACGATGACTTATCATCTGAATCGATCTACATTTTTTCTCTCTCTTGCCTTTATTTTAATAAGTTTAATTGACGTGCTTAATTTTTTATTTTATTTGCATCTGTTGTTAAAGCATTAAGGGCAATGGTTCTCTCGAGTTTGGGGGTGTAGGTTATGCTGCCGAGAGGCATTATACTGCCGCAGTATATTAATATAATTGCTATACAGTTCTGTTTCTTACTTGTCCAAAAAAAAATTTACTGCACAATTGCCTTAGCTTAAATGAAGCTTGTGTCTCGACAATGCTCTTTATCAATTGCCTTAGTTTAATTTAATTGAATTTTCTATCTCGGCGGCCATAGGTATCTCTCTTCTTACCATAGGTTTGAACTGTTTAGTGCCTTTAATTTTAGGATGTTTAAGGAAGATATCTTAGAATCATACTATGAGATTAGAACTTTAAAACACCTTTGTGACTTGTACGATTTAAGGAGTTCTAGTACACTTAAGACATAGACTTGCTTAGAAAGAAAATTTTGGGTAAAAAATTAGAGGTGCCTAACATTGGCTCTAGCTTAAGGAAGCCCTAGAGGTGCCTAAAACCGTCTCTACGCTAATCACAAGAGGTGCCCAAAATTGGCTCTAGTAGGTTAGAATGCTTAAAAAAGAAAAAAAAGAAAATAATTTACCCAAGTAAAGTAGGTTAATGCTTAAGTGTTTACTTAGAACCCGGATAATCATCTTGTTCACAATGCTTGCACACACTCACAAAACTAAAACTTGCTGCCTACACATACAAAGATACTATATTTGCTAACCAAAACGCACATCTCAAAACTCTCCCTCATATTCTCCCACCTCTAACAGTGTACGCCTCAAAGTACATAATAGAAATCACATGCCCATACACCTGATTATGCAAGGCCAATAACACCAGCATAGCACTAACACAACCAAAATCCTCACAAAAGCTAACGCTGCAAAACCATGCATCAACATAATCCCCACCATCAAAGAACCAAACACAACGCAAACATTCAATCACAACAACTAACAACAATGAAATCGAAGGCACCCAAAAGAACCAACCAAGCTGCAAATGATTAAGACAAAAATGACATACTCAGGCAAAACCAGTTCTACCACCAAGCCTTGAACAACTCTTGTCTATGTATTCCCTCCTTTGCGAGTCTATCGGCCATCATGTTTAAACACCGAGAAATGTGATAGAAACACACCTCTCCAATTACTTTTTTCAGGCGATACCGCTGCAAAATTGAAGCTTTAGGCTTCTTTTGTGCGCTTGAATTCCCTGGCTCAGCCTTACGCTTGAATCCCAAGAAATGCTCAACCTTTCTATCACCAATCATAGACCTCAAGCTCCCTGGAAAATCCTTCTCAACAATAGCAAAGCCACTTGTAGGAACACTAGTTTCCTGATGCCTCTGGATCTTTGCATGCTAAGTCTTCAAAAACCATCATGTTTTGTCCCTTCCTCCTAGATTATTCATCATCATCATCCCCATCGATGTAGCGCCTCTCAAAGAAAATTTAACTTTCGGTACAACTGAACTAACCACCTTGCCCAGTACAACTTTTCCATCTTCCGAAATAAAATTGCAACAAATCTTCAGAAGTTTCACGCAAACATCATTTCTCCAGACATGAAACATCACTTTAAAAGTTACATATCCTTTAAAAACAATTTCCACCTATCTCTCCTTCATGTTCAACACCAATTTAAATTTGGAATTATCTCAAACTGTCTCAAAACTGTCTAATCTGCCAACAGTTACTCCACTCTGAAAACAACCTCAACAACAATCCATAATTTGATAATAACCACAAAACATCTTAAACATTCTACGACCATGCTAACATCCTCACGGTAGCAAATTTGAATCAACCTTAAACCTTCAAAGATCCAAGTGAGCATCTACAACACAACAGACTTGTCTTTTAAAGTTTCTTTGATTGTTCTTCTAAAAGAGCAATATCTATCACTGCTTGGTTTTCATCTCCTATAATCTGAATTCCCAATCTTTTTCCAAGCTTCAAAGTCTTCCTCGCTTCTCTCGTTAAGATATCCCACCGTGTCACCAAGTCTGATTCTGACAGTGATCTACCAGATAGTTCTGAATCTTCATGAGATTTGTCTTTCTTGTGGTCCCTTCTACTCCCCTGTTATTTCTTTCTTCTCTCAATTTTAGTCAAAGTTTTGTCTTGAAATTTCCTAAGAGAACTAAATCTCTTTCCTTTCTGTTTCTTTTTTCCCAGTTCAGGGAAAAAAGCCCTAGGCTCTTCTCCCTCTTCCAAAGCATCAACAATCACCGGACTCTTTGCCTTTCCGGTTAAGCCCATATCCTTACAACTATTTTGTTCGTCCATCATTCTTTCCTATACAGATTTGTAAGGATTAAGATGGAATGTTTCGGTGCTTGATTTGTCTGCCATCTTTGTGTTCACACCACATAAATCTTCAAAGGCCCCAATAGACAAATTTTCAAAAGCTAAAGAGTTTCCTACCTCCCTCCGATCATGTTCACTTTCCAACCTTCTAGAGGACTCTTCCTGCCAACTGTCAAGATTGTAATCCCGAGATGAAACCTCTTTATTCTTTTGGCTCATAGCGGTTTCAACTTCTCCGACATTAACTGTATATTGTTGTCTCCTCGCCTCTCTAGGTTCACCTCCTTTTATATCTTGTTCCCCTAGATGTCTTTTAGAATCCAATGTATCCATGCTGTAGCCATTATTATAGTCTTTCCCAATGCAAACTGCATTTAATGCTTCATCTTTAACCTCTCGCTTTTCACCATTCTATGGTGCCGGAGATTTACTTCGAATGGATTCTGACGAAGAATCCAAGCTGGTTTCGCCACTATTTTGTACCACATTATCTGCGCATTTTTTGCTAACCACTGTGAGTGTTGATTCCTCCTTGAAACCAATTTCTAAAACTCTAACAGCATGAACCTTGTTCCCAACTTCAATCTCCACTGCCTCTTCAATTTTTTTCTCATGGTTTATTACGATTAAGACATAGACTTTCTCGCAATCCTTAGAATGTTTTGCATTTTCTCCTAGAGCTTCAAAAGTCCCCCATAATTCTGCCACTTTCTTTATCGTGTCAAGATTCCAACAGTGAAGTGGTAAATTACACACCTCTATCCACGTAGCTCTTCCTCCATTACTTACATCTTCTGACCAGGGAAACACTTCAGTGAAACTCTCTTTAAGATAGGACCGGTTAAGGTCCTCCAACATTGTGAATAGTTCATCGTCATCAAAAGACAGTAAGTAGGATTTTCCTCCCATTCTTTGAACTTTAATCTCTCCTAGTCCCCACTCATGGAGTCTTACCATTATACTCTTAACACTACAAATCGTCGCCATCACACCAACCATGCACCTCTTCAGCCTCCATAGTTCTTCCGTTTCTACAACTCCAGAAATTCTCTTCCATTTACCTGCATTTTTAGAGTTGCATTCACCTTTGTCTTTATGATCCAATACTATTGATATCTTCTATCCACTCCTAGGATTGACAGCACCTTGACTGCCTACTGGATTCAATTTTTCCTTTTGTTTATCTCCTCTTAAAATGTCTCCTGAGCCCTCCGGTCGAACCCTTCTTCAGTAAGATTGTCTTGTTCTAAAGACAGCCCAGGCCCCCTTAATCCTATTTCCAAACAACACATACCCGTTCAATCTTGCCAACACTCTTTCTACATCAATCCGCCTTCCAAATCTAACAAAACCAAATCGTTTTCCCCTTCTATTACGTTTCCTTGCTATGAAAGCATCCAACACGTCTCCATATCTCCCAAAAGCATGCCATAGTCCTTGCCAATGCAACGTCTCCGATAGGTTCTCAATATACAGCGTGAATGGTTGTTGTCGTTGTCGTCGATCAGTGTCTTCCCAGTTTCTTCTCGCCGTCACCATTTAAATGTTTAAGACCTATGATTTGCCCAACACGAAGCCTTTTTTCCCGATCATTATCGTAAACAAAATATACGTTCAAGTACTTGAAACTTCAGACAAATTGAGAAAGAAAAGAGGACACGCCTTTACTGCTGAAGCAGATTGGTAAGAATTTCAACATCAGAGCTACTTATATCCATGGAATCTAGACATTGAGCTAGCCTCTCACTCAAATCATCCACTTCTTTCTGTAACCTTCTGATATAACTGCATGTTTCCTTCAAAACCTTCGTTGTTGATGATGATACCTCTCGTCTTCTCAATCTTAAAAAAATTCAATTTTGTCTTCTAACTATGAATGAAAAAACAGGGTTTTGTTATGTCTATTGAACTAATTAAAATCAACTCCCCTTTGTTGGGCTGGAACGGGACAAAAGTTGATTTCGATGCCAACTTTGTTGAAAGGAACCACCGAGAAGGTGAAGCTCATTTGTGAGCGTTTGAAGGCAGCATCAGACTGGCAAAAGTCTTACGCGGATTTGAAGCGTAAGGAGATAGAGTTCGCAGTTGGCGAACGTGTGTTTCTGAAAGTTTCACCTTGGAAGAAGGTGATGAGATTTGGTCGGAAGGGCAAATTGAGTCCGAGGTTCATTGGACCATATGAGGTGATAGAACGTGTGGGTATTGTTGCTTACAAGTTGAAATTGTCTTCAGAGTTAGAGAAGATACATAATGTGTTCCATGTATCCATGCTTCGGAGGTATAGATCGGATCTGTCGCATGTTATGCCTGTAGAAGAGGTTGAGCTGAATCCAGACTTGACGTATGATGAGGAGCCCATTGAGATTCTAGATACGGACAACAAGGTTCTCTGAGGTAAGACCATCGAGTTGGTCAAGGTCTTGTGGAGACATCGTGGCGTTAAGGAAGCCACGTGGGAAAGGAAGGATGACATGAAGAAGCATTTTCCTTACCTCTTTCCACCAGGTAAATTTCGAGGATGAAATTTCTTAAGTGGGGGAGAGTTGTAACGCCCTGGTTTTGGGCCTAGATGTTTTAGACGTTGAATCGGGTTGGTCGGGAACGGTTCGAAACCTTGAGGTTGGTTAAGGGAATACCTAGTTCAGGATGTTTTAAAAATATGGAAAAATATCTAAAAATCCTCATTCATTATATAAATGACTATGGTGAAAACAATTTTACAAAAGAAGATTTGGAAATATTACATTTTGTTATAATGACCAAAATGCAGTTTTTGCAAAAGTTGACTAGTGACTGTTTTGTAAAGGATTGAAACTTTGAATCTTTAAGGAGCTAATTTTACCATTTTTTTTCATCAGATTTCTCTTTAATTTGAGAGCTTTTAATAATGATGTAATTAATGAAATAAAAGAGAATTCAAAAAAATCTAAGGTTGACTTTTCATAACCAACTTTACGATAGATTTTCTCTTTTCATTTTCTCTCAACTTCCAAAAGCCAAACACATTTCCCTCCTCTGATTTTCATTTTGACTGCTGGGATTTTATCTCCCAAAAGATTTCCTATCTTTGCTTCATCAAATCCTTTTGGTTTTTTCTTTGGATTTTCAAGAAAACTTGCCCAAATTGAAGAGAGATCAACCATTAGAGGTAAGCTTCGTCCTTCTCCTCTAATGATCATTTCTTTACTGAAATTCCCAAGTTATCAATCCTTTGTTAATGGTTTTTGAGTTGTTTTAATGTTATAAACAAGAAATAGTTGCTAAATTCAAGATTCTTGATGAGATCTTGGTGATTTTCGTATTTCTATGTTAAGCTCTGTTTTGAGGTTGATTTCTAACATGTTTTGGATGATATTTGATGTTGAGAATGACGTTTTAACAAATAAATCCCGAATAGGTTTGGGTTCCTAAGTTTGAGATGCTAGATTTGTGGTTTTTGAGGTGTTTTTGGTGATCTGCTATTGCTGGAGGTATAAGGTAGTGTTTTTTGGTGATTTTTTATGTTGATTGAAGTTTAGAAAAGGTTAGAATTAATGGATCTTGGCTGGACTTTGATTTTCGAAGGCTTGGAAGTGATTTTGGTTATTTCGGATAGCCAAAATGCTAGTTTTGGGTAGAGCAGCGAGTTAGAATGAGTGGCTGGTGATTTTAATGCATGATGTTGCATTAATCCTCTGCTCTTATGTGTAATGAACATGTGAGACATCTTCGGACACATTTGGTGTTGATCCGGAAGTGCCGGAAGCCTAGAAATCGTTTCGGCAAGCAAGCGAAACGTTATCGGTGAGTGCAAATGGTTTTAGAAGTCCTTGAGGGACAAGGAAACAAGGTTTGGGGATTTAGGATTGGTTTGAAACACCATCCTAAGTCCGGAAGTAAGTATGTTTAGATTTGCTCTCGAAAAGTAGTTGATACCCCTAAATGCTTTTGACATGCTCTTGATTTGAGATAGACAAATTTCTACTATTTTATGCATGATTTATGACATGAAATGATGTTTCATATTGATCTCATGTGATAGAATGACATTGTGAAGAGTTTTGAGATTTTGATTAAATGTTATGCCTGAATTGTGGTTTTGAAATGGGATGAGATTGATTTTAGAAATGTTGCATCAAAACAGTAGGTGAGATGATGATTTAATGTAATATATTGGCATAAATGATAAGATGATTACCGAATATAATTGGTCATCCAATAAGATGTAAAGTGCACTATAAACTAAAAATTCGTACGTGCTCTTTGGAGTCAGGCAATGGGGGTAGTGCCATCCCGATCCAAAGTGAGAGTCCAATGATGAGAGATACCATCGGGGTAGGTCTTGGTGAAACACCCAAGCTTTGTGGCGAAGATAGATACCGCCATGAGAGTCCGGTGGAAAGATTCCACCGGGGTAGGACTTGGCATTGGTTAAATTCATGAGGTAGATAGATAGATGGTACATGTGATTTTCAGATGATGATTTGCTTTGAAATGGTTTCCAAGCATGAGATAGAACGAGCATGATTTAGAAATGATTTTCAAGATAGAGTTTTAAAAGCTTGCATTGTTGTGTTGGTGTTTTTATAGCATGTCTCACTAAGCTATCGTGCTTATGCTATCTTTTAACAACAATGCAGATAATTGAGATAACTTGGGAAGGGAGGAGGCTTCGAGAAATCCAAAGAATAGATAAGCTCAAGTATGGTGTTATACTTTTACTCTAGTAATGATATTTGGCAATGGGACTTAATGGTTTGTTTTGGGAGATGTGTTTTTTTGGACTCCCGAATGTTGGTGCAAGTGTTATATGGTTTATTTGGGTTGTAGAAGGCCTTTATATTGGTTTTGATGCTTTATCTCACCTTTTGGTATGTTTTTGGTTTGTGGTTTAAGCATGCTCCATTACATGCCTTGTTATGCTTGTGTTAATCAACCAAATGTTACCATGTGCTTGGAATTGCATGATTATATGATTGATTAGATGCCATAAACATGACCATATGATTTGATGATGTTATGTTGAAGTTTGATACGATTTTGGAGCTGATTTTGGGACAATTCTGGCATGCGTATCTGTAACACCCCAATTTTGGGCTTGGAAGTTTAGGGTCTGAACCGGACCGGTCTGATTTTCGGTTCGAATATAAAAAGAGGTTTTAGGGAAAGCCTAGTTCGGGATGCTTTAAAAATATGGAAAAATATCTAAAAATCCTCTTTTAATATATATAAGCGAGTGGTTAAATCAATTTTACAAAATAAGGTTTGTAAATACTACATTTCGGTGTAGTGACTAAAATGTGATTTTTGAAAAGTTTAGTGGTGACTATTTTGTAAGGATTGAAACTTTGAATCCTTAAGGAGCTAATATACCTAAAAATGATTTCTCCAGATTTTTCCTTAATTTGAGTAAATTAATTAATGTTTTAATTAATTAATTGAAAGGAGAAACTACTTTTTGGATTTTCATAACTACCTTTTCCTAGATTTCTCTCTTTTCTTTTTCTCTCAAAATTCCATCATCCAAACATTATTTCTCCAGCAACTTTTGCATTGATCTTCACTTAAAATGATGAGATTTCTATCATCAATTAGTTCTTAAACAATCTTGCATCAAATCCTTTTGATTTCCTCATTGAATTTTCAAGGAAATTGGCTCAAATCAAGGAGAAATCACCAATTAGAGGTAAGATTGTTCTTCTCCTCTAAATACTCAGTTCTTTACTGAAATTCCCAAGTTGTCAATCCTTAATTTAAGTTTTATAAATGGTTTTAATGATAGAAACTTGATTTTGGCTTAAAACTCAAGATTTGGAAGAAATCTTGAAGAATTTCGTTGAGTTTGATTGAGCTCTGTTTTGAGATGATTCTTTAATATATTTTGGATGTCTAATGATGTGGAAATGAGGTTTTATCAATGCAATCCCGAATAGGTTGTATTTCCTAAGTTTTTGCTTATGAAAATGGTGGTTTTTTATGTGTTTTTGGTGTTCAGTTATAGCTGGAGGTATAAGGATGAGTTGAGGTGTATTTTGGATGTTGATTGATATTTAGAAATGATTAGAAGTGATGGATCTTGGCTGGGTTAAGTTGTGAAAGAGTTTGGAGGTGTTTTCGGTTGTTTTTGGTAGCCGAAATGTTGGTTTTGGGTAGATCATCGAGTTTAGTTGTGTTGGCTGAAGATTTCAATGCATAATGATGCATTAATCCTCCGCTTTGATGTGTTTAAAACAGGGGAGGCATCTTCGGACACTTTTGGAGTTGATCTGAAGGCTTGATTGGCGTTTCGGCAAGCGTACGAAATGTAATCAGTGAGTGGAGTTGGATTTCCAGCTTTGAAACAATTATTTGAAGGTTATGTGAGCTTAGTTTAAGTCTAAACAACTTAGCTAAGCTCAAGAGTAAGTTTTCGGAAAAACTCCCTCAGATGTGCTATGAAGTAGCTTGATGCATTGGTCATAAATTGCATGTTTAAATTCTGTTTTGAAAGCATGTTTTAGCATGGTTAATGCTGGTTTTGAAATCCATGTGTTGAAGGATGCTCAAGGTAAGAGATCATTGTTTTGGCATGATGTTAAATGGTAATGATGCATGGTGATGCATGGTGTTTAATGGCTTTGTTTAATGCTTTAAAACAGTGAGTTGATGATGGTATTTGATGTATATTGGCAAGTGATGAATTGGTTTTAAAGTTCTTGAATCGGATATAGTTAGCCGGCTATAGGATTGGGTGCACCGTGAATAAAGTCGCATTGGATGCCGAGGGGTTGTGATTGTACCAAAAACTCCATCCAAGTACCCTAACGAGAGAGGTAAGATCACAACGGTGGTTAAAAGTCTGTGTGTGGATCTTGTTAAGGTCACAACGATGGTTAAAAGTCCGTGTGTGGACCTTGTGTTATGTGTCCCGTACTCTCGTTAGTGGAATTATACAACTACCGATGAGTGATGTTGAGGGGTTGTGATTGTACCGTTAAACTCCATCACGGGTGTTGAGGGGTTGTGATTGTACCGTTAAACTCCACCTTATGTTGTTCGGTAGTGTGTATGAAGTGTGTGGGACAACGCTTGTAATCCGCGTATCCTATTGTGTTTAAAAGCATGAGATGCTTGTAAAGTATGCAAGGTTGCATGAAAAGAGATGAGCTTGTGTTTAAAAGCTTTGTTGAAAGTGTTTTCTAAATGCATTATTGTGTTGTTTTCTTTAGAGCATGCCTCACTAAATACGCTCTCTTTCTTGTACCAATAATGCAGACAATTGAAGTGTTTAAAGGCAGCAAGGAGGCTAGAGTGTCCAAGGGAAACCAAGCTCATGTATGGTGATGTTTTCATACACTATTAGTTTTGGTAATTTGGCAATGGGACCCTAAGTTTGTGTTTTGGGAGATGTGTTGAACTCCCTGGGTTGTGGCATGTTGTTTTGATGGCTTGAACTTGTAAATGGCCTATTAATGCTTGTTTTGGAGTTTGGTTGGTTGCTTGGTTTTGGAAACTAGGATGCATGCCTATAGACATGTGAAGTCTCATGTTTGATGCCATGAATGTGATTATGAGTTGCAAACATGCTAAATATATGTATGATGACTTGTTGGCATGATTAGGAAGTCATTATGCTGTGTTTGAGTGGATTTATGTATGAAAAACCAGCAAAATCTGAAGATTCTGGGCAAACCGTATCAGAACGGGCACTGGCGTTTCGAAACGGGGGCCTGTAATGGCCTTCGTGTTTCAAAACGGCTGGAGGCTGTTCCGAAACGATTTGGCCACTAGAAGGCCCTGTTTCGGAACCAGTCTCGGAACGAACCCGTGTTTCGGAATGGTCAAAGCCGTTCCGAAACAGGTGACCGTTGGGCACTGATTTGAATGGTGTTAAAGTATGCAGGCTTTACGTTTTAGTCCCGAAAGTTGTATTTGCAATTGCATGAGTTCGAGATGTCCAATTAAGGTGAAATTTGACAGGGAAGCATGCAATAAGACTAATTTATTATTGGTAACCTTAAAATCAACAATGACCTTCTATTTTACAAAATTTACGTTTTGGTCCCTAATATTTGTATTTTGTGCAATTGAGTCCCTGTATGCTATCCAATCGCTATGTCCTTTTCAAATAAGTCTTTTGGGATCTCACTTAGGATTAATGTGCATCTAGATAAGATAAAAAGGAAAAAATGGTCGTTAATCAAGGTTGACTTTCGAGTTGACTTTGGTTTTCCCCGTGTAATCTTCGTAGTTCGGGTCAACCGTCTAGGCCGGGCTAAGGGGGTTACAGTATCGATACTCGGGCTTGTGTATCGATATGCATAAGCCAAATGTATGCTTTATGCACAGGGGTTTCGGTACAATTGGGGAGTGTTTCGATACGGGTTTGAAGGGCGTACCGATACACGGGGGAGCGTACCGATACCCTTTCTGCGACTTTGGTCACTACCTTCCCGCATATCGATATGGACCCTAGGCGTACCGATACGCGACCGTTAATTCTGTTAATGACATCTTTAAAAGTTTCAAAACTTTATATTTTAGTCCCTAAACTTCATTAATGCAATTGGATATGATTGGTTAGTCAGATTGTGATGAAAATTGGTAGAGAAGCATAAAATGTGACTAATTGAATAAAGGTAACTTTAAAATCGGAGAAGTCCTTGTAATTTTTAGAAAGTACGTTTTGGTCCCTAAATGTCTAGTATGTGCAATTAAACCACTAAACGAAATCCGATCGTTGTGCCGTTTCTTCCTATAATCTTTGGTGAGTACATAGGATTTATTTGGCATCTAGAAAAGATAAAAAAGGTCGTCAATCGGAGTCGACTTTAACGAGTATGCTTTGGTTTTCCCCTTGTAATCACCTCGTTTCTGGTCAAGCATCCAGACCGGGCTAAGGGGGTTGCAGTTTTGGTGGTTCTGAGCAGAGCAACGTGGTAGGATTGCTTGCTAGAGTTTTTAATGCATTGAGATGCATTAATCCTCTGTTCTTATGTGGTTTAAATAGGGAAAAATGTTTAAGAAGCAACCGGTAAGGTTTCGGGAGGTTCAAATGCTTAGTAATCCCGAAACTATTTGGATCTCTAGTTGATTAGGTTGTTATAATTGGGTTTTTTGTGGTGTTAATGTGATTTTGTTAATGCTGGAGGTATAAGGTTGAAAATAGGACGATTTTGGATGTTAATCAATGATTATTAATAGTTGGAAGTGTTAGGTTGTGGCTGGGTTGAGTTTGTAGTGTAATGGA
This sequence comes from Hibiscus trionum, assembly GCA_030270665.1. Classification (NCBI taxonomy): domain Eukaryota; kingdom Viridiplantae; phylum Streptophyta; class Magnoliopsida; order Malvales; family Malvaceae; genus Hibiscus; species Hibiscus trionum. Next base: position 19,825,860 of record BSYR01000057.1, on the reverse strand, counting down.
TGATGTTTTCGGTTGTTTCGGATATGCATTTTGGTGGTTTTGGGCAGAGCAACGTGGTAGGATTGCTTGCTAGAGTTTGTAATGCAATGAGATGCATTAATCCTCTGTTCTTATGTGGTTTAAAAAGGGGAGAACGTTTCGAAAGCAACCAGTGAGGTTTCGGGAGCTTCTGATGCTTAGTTCGCATCGGCTAATCAAGGTTTCGCGTGCCAGTGAGTGAGAACGTGGATTTCAGCTTTGAAATGTTTTAAAGGTGGTTTTGGGAACTTAGATGTGAGCTTGAAACGCTGGTCTAAGTTCGAAAGTAAGTATAAGGAATTTCTCTATTGGTTGTGCTATTATGAAATTGTTTTTATGCACTTGGTTTTGGATGCATGTTACCTACTGTTAAAGCATGTTTAATGTATGTGGTTTGTTGTTTTAAATGTGTTATGATGAAGGATGAACATGGTAAGTGATCCTTGTAAGTATACGTTTTATACTTGTGATTTAAAGCATGATTTCATGCTTTGAAATATGATTTATTGATGATGCTTTGAAAACAGTGAGGCACGTGGTTAAATATGAATTATATTGACATGTGATGTTGTGAAAATGGTTTATAAATGATATCAAATATAGTTAATCGGCTATAGGATTGATTGCACTATAAAAAGTCTCCTTGGATGTCGAGGGGTTGGTGTCTCGTGTCTCCGTCCAGGTACCCTAACGATCGAGGAGGTTGGTGTCCCGTCTCAAGTTAGTGGGTTAAGCGTCTAACTGATGAATGGGGTTGGTGTCCCCGTTGGTTGTTATTGTACCAAATTGCGATTGAGATGGCTTGAAGTGTTGTGTGAACACTTGTTGAATCCGTGTACCTGATATGTTGTTTAATAATCACTTGTAAGTCAATATAATTGATGATGTATCATGAGATGGTTTATGATGTATATTTTGATTTATACACGTTTTACTCTTGAAGCTTTGCATATGGTAGTTATGCATGGGAAGGCTTAAATTGATTGTTAGCAATGAGACTTGTTGTTGATATAAGATACATGTTGCATAAGGTTTATTATGCTAATTTTTTATTAAGGAAAGTGCGTGGTTTTAAAGGCATGATGGTTTTCAAATGATTGTTTAAGTTAATTGAAATGAGAATTCAATGTGGACTTGCAAAATAGTTTGAATGCATTGATGATGTTTTGTTTTTTAGCACTCCTCACTAAGCCTTGTGTGTATACGCTCTAATATTTCCATCAATGCAGAGAATTGAGGTTTTGGAGGCAACGTGGAGCAAGGGATCACAAGAGACTTCATTTGAGAATGTATGTTTCGGTTTAGACTATAAGTAATAAGGGTAATGGGGGACCCGTTGTGTTTTGGGGAGATTTGTGTAACTTCCTATTCGAGCAAGTTTATATTGCTATTTTAGACTTGTAAATGGCATTTGGTTATTGGTTTGTGCCTTGCTATGCATTTTGGTATCTTGCTTGGATTGTTTACTTGGTTGCATGCCTATAGCTTACCTTTGATGCAAATTGCCATGATATGATGTTGAATATGCCATGAATGATTGAGGTTTGATGTCTGGATATGTTATATATATGTTGGAAGCATGCTTGAGTGGTTATGGATTCATTAAAGTGTGAAAAACTAGAAAAATGTGACATTATAGGCCTAAGTGTTTCAATACGCTTAAGGTTGTATCGAAACGGTGAGCTTGAAATGGGCATGGGGTTTCGAAACAGGGAAGGGTGTATTGAAACATGCTCGGCTAAGTTGGCTACTGGAAATATGTGTACCGAAACGACTTAGAGATCGCATCGAAAAGGGCTCGTGTTCTGAAATACCTATACATGTTCCGAAATAGGGTGTATCGATACAAGGCTAGGTGTATCGATACATGATGCTGTTAAGTTAGTTAATCAGATTCTTTTGAAGTCTGTTTCTTTACGTTTTAGTCCCTGAATGTTGTGGATGCAATTTAATGAGTTTGAATAATCGGATTGAGCTGAGATTTGACACAGTGGCATGTAACATGACTAGTTAAAGGATGGTAACTTAAAATTTGAAGAAGCCACTGTAATTTGCTAAAATTAAATATTGGTCCCTAATGTGTGTTTGTAATCAATTGAATGCCTAATTGGTGTCTGTTTGAGTTGATGTTCCTTCCGCTGCGAGTCTTAACACTTAGGCTAATAGTGTGCATCTAGACAAGATAAAAAGAAAAAATTTGGGTCGTTTATTAAGGTAAACTTTCTAATTTACTTCAATATTCCCCGTGTGACCCATTCGGTTCGGTCGGGGACCTAGGCCGGGTCGAGGGGGTTACAATTTATCCCATATCTAATAGATCATGGGTTACCCCGGTGCATTGCGTGCCAAAGAAAGGTGGCATGAACATGGTATGAAATAGTGAAGCTATATTGATTCCATCTAGGACCATCACCGGATGGAGAGTGTGCATGGATTATAGAAGGTTGAATAAGGCTACAAGGAAGGACCACTTCCCATTTCCTTTCATCGACCAGATGTTAGACAATTTGGCAGGTAAAGCTTTCTAATACTTTTTGGATGGTTATTCAGGGTATAATCATATTGTCATCGCCCCTGATGATCAAGAGAAGACCATGTTTATGTGTCCATATGGGACATTCGCTTTCAAAAGGATGCCATTTGGGCTATTTAATGCGCCAGCAACGTTTAAGGAACGCATTCATAGTCTGGAGAAAGTCTTGAAGAGATGCATTGAGACAAACATAGTGAGTTGGGAGAAATGCCACTTCATGGTGAATGAGGGCATTGTTTTCAGTCACAAGGTAAGAAAGAGAGGACTAGAAGTCGATCAAGCCAAAGTGGAGGTAATAAAGCAATTGCCGCCTCCAACAAGTGGTAAGGGTATAAGGAATTTTTTAGGCCATGCCGATTTTTATCGGCGGTTTATTAAAGATTTTTCAAAAAATGCTAAACATTTATTCTTGTTGTTAGAGAAAGATACCGCTTTTGCATTTGACGATTCTTGTTTGAGAGCATTTCAGGAATTTAAAGAGAAATTTATTAATGTCAATATAGTCGTAGCACCAAATTGGAATGAGCCCTTTGAGCTTATGTGTGATGCCAATGACTATGTCATTGGAGTAGTTTTGGGACAACGGCATGGCAAGATTCTCCATGCCAACAAAACTTTGAATGAAGCACAACTAAATTACTCTACAACCGAGAAAGAGTTTCTTGGGGTTGTATTTGCTTTTGATAAATTCAGATCTTATCTAATTGGTAACAAGGTTGTGGTTTATACAGATCACTCGGAATTAAAGTATCTATTGGCAAAGAAAGATGCCAAGCCCAGACTAATCTGATGGAATCTTTTACTTCAAGAATTTGACTTAGAGATCAAAGACAAGAAATGCAGCGAACACTTAGTAGCAGACCACCTGTCTCGATTGGAAAATCACATTGAGGATGGTAAGACCACTACCATTAGAGATGTAACCCCATTGACTCGGCATGGGTGAAGGACAGAACCGAAAGACCACAATGTTACCCAATGTGTTAATCCTTGCAGCGGAACAAACATCAACCCGATCAAACATTGATTAAGGACTCAATTGCACACAAACACATTTTAGGGACTATTTTGTAATTTTAATAATTTGTAGAAACTTCTTCAAATTTTAGATTACCATCCTCTAATTAGTCACATTAAATGCCACTCCATCAAATCTCAGTTCAAAACAATCATCCAAGCTCATTTAATTGCATCCACAACATTCAGAGACTAAATCGTAAAGAAATAGAACCCATTAACAACTTGGTATTTCAGTACATAGAGCACCATACCGAACGCCCATATCGAAACAAGACCTAGTGTTTCAGAATAGAGCCTGTATCGAAACACCCTTTAAAACTTTTTGGCACACCATACCTCACAAGTCTGTTTTGATACACCATGCCCTGTTTCGAAACCCCATGCCTATTTTAGAGACTCTGTTTCGATACAACCTTAGGTGTATTGAAACACTGGGCCTGAAATGTCACATTTTTGCTGGTTTTTCTCACTTTTAAGCAACCATAAACATCCAAGCATGCTTCTAACTTGCATCTAACATATCCAAACATCAAACTTCAAACATTCCAAGCATGATCAACATCATTCCACGACAATTAGCAACATAAGTAAACTATAGGCTTGCAACCTAGAAAATAAGCCAAGCAAGATACCAATATGCATATCCAAGCATAAACCAAGTACCAAAGGTCATTTACAAGTCAACATAGACATCAAAAAATTGCCACATAAGAGGGAGTTTCAAAACACACCCTTCTGAAACATTAAGGTATCCTCCCATTGCCAATTATTATTAACAGGTAAACATAAAACCATACTTGAGATATGTATCACTCCTTGAAATCCTTCTCGCTTCCTTGCTTCCCCAAAAGAGTCATTTCTCTGCATTGTTGGTAAAAGAGAGTGTAAGCACAAATGCTTAGTGAGGGATGCTCAAAACAAAACCAACTACAACAATGCATTTTAAAATCATTTTTTTCAATTAAAATCTCTATCTCATCAAGCTCATTCTATCTCATGCTTGAAATCATTTTCAAAGCAAAAACCACATCATTTAAACCACATGTACCATCTATATTATACATTAACCAAAATGCAAAGTCTCAAAGCAAAGCCATACACGCTTGTTTCTCACAAGCATTTCTCAAAATATATTCTCATATGAAAATCTCATTTCATTAAATCATTTATAAACAAGGTACATGTGAATCTCATATATTGGCATTCTAGAAACATTACTCGGATATGCAAATAGCTTGATGGAATCTCACATCGTCAAGTCCTAGCTCGGTGGAATCTCACATCACCGAACTCTCATGGCGGTATCTCTCATCGCCACAAAGACTGATGGAATCTCTCATCATCAAGACCTACCGTGGTGGAATCTCTCATCACCACACTCTCACTTTTGAATGGGATGGCACTAACCCCATTTCCTGAACCAAAGAGCACGTACAAATTTCATATATTATAGTGCACTTCTCATCCTATTGGTCGACCAATTACATCCGGTAAAAGTAATCTCATCTCATACCAATATACACATTTTAAACAACATTTACCTACTGTTTTCCAATGCATCAACATAAACCATTCTCATCCCATTTCAAAAGCATAATTAAAGCATGCATAAAACATTAGGTTTATATCTATCTTCAAAACATGAGCATGATCATATAAATCAATGGTATAAAAACCGAGAAACGAGAGCGAAACATCTCAAACTTACTCCTGGGCTTGGATTAGTTTTTCAAACTCAATCTAAACCCCCAAACCTTGCTTTCAAATCTTTGAAAGGCTTTAAAACCAATTACATTCACTGACAACGCCTCGCTCCATTTGCCAAAGCGTAATCAACTTCACTGATTGCTTCCGATACGTTTTCCCTTGTTTATACCATACAAGAACATAGGATTAATGCATCTCAATGCATTAAAATCAGCAGCAACCAAAATCACCGCGCTGCTCTACCAAAAAACACCAAAATGCCTATCTGAAACAACCGAAAACACCTTCGATTACTCTACAAACTAAACCCAGCCTAAACCTAACACTACCATCCATATTTAATCATCAATTAACATCCAAAAATAACCTAATAGTATCCTTATATCTCCAGCAACATCAAAAACACATTATCACCATAAAAACTGTAACCCCCTCGACTCGGCCTAGATGATAGACCGAACCGAACGGGTCACATGAGGAATATTGAAGTAAACCGGGAAGGTTTACCTCAATAAGCAACCCTAGTTTATTTTTATCTTATCTAGATGCTCCTTAGAGTCCTATGTGTTTAACATCGCAACGGAGCATTCATAACTCAATCGGACATCAATTGCATCAAATTACGGCTTTTAGGGACTAATTTGTAATTTTACCGATTTATAAGAACCTATGACATTTTGTGTTACCATACTTTAATTAGTCAGATTACATGCATCTCAATCAAAACTCAGCTCAAAATAATCATTCATGCTCATTTAATTGCATCCACAACATATAGGGACTAAAACGTAAAGAATTAGAACTTCGGAATATTCCATCAACTAACATAATAGTCAGTTGTTTCGGTATAGGCTATCCCTATATCGGAACAGGTGTATCGAAACAGGGTCCCAAGTCTCAGAACACGGGCCCGTATCGAAACACCATTGAGGTGTTTCGTAATTGAAGCTTCCAGAAATAACTCGTACCGGAACAGGCTTCCCCTGTTTCGAAACCCTTAGGTCATTTCAGGCTCACTGTTTCGGTACAAACTCGAGTGTATCAAAATACTTGGGCCTGTAATGACACTTTTTGCTGGTTTTTCACACTTTAATCCACATTAAACCAATCCAACATGCTACTAACATACATACAACATATTTAGAACATCAAACCACAACATATATGGCAGAAACAACATCATAGCAAGTCTATAAGCATCAATAGAATCTATAAGCATACACCCTAGGAAAATATAGCCACTTAGAATTCAAAACACAAACCAAGACATAAACCAAACATTAAAGGCCATTTACAAAACATTAAGGGCATTACAAACATGCCTCAAAACAGGGAGTTCCAAAATACAATCTCCCAAGACATACCATCCACCCATTGCAAACTATTATTACTAATAAGCAAATTTAAAATCATACTTGAGCTTAGTCCAAATCCTTCGAAACCTTCTTGCCACTATGCTGCCCACACAAGCTAATTGTCTGCATTGTTGGAAAAAGATAGCATAAGCACAATTGCTTAGTGAGGGATGCTCAAAACATACAACAACAACAATTCATTTTAAAACCAATTCCCTTTATAATTCTCCATCTCATTATGCTCTTTCTATCTCATCATGCTCTTTCTATCTCATGCTTGAAATCATTTTCATAGCAAAACCACATCATTTACATCACATGTACCATCTATCTCAAGCATTTAACAAATGCAAAGTCTCAAAGTATAACCTTACATGCTTAAATCTCAAAAAGCATCTCTCAAAACATATTCTCAAATGCAAAGCATCACGCATAAAATCAATTATTCCAAGGTACATGTGAATCTCATAATCAATCTCATATATTGGCATTTTAACAACATTATTTAAATATGCAGATAGCTTGACTAAATGTCAAGTCCTACCCCGGTGGAATCTCACATCACCGGACTCTCAAGGTGGCATCTCTCATCACTACAAAGCTTGGGTGTTTCACCAAGACGTACCCTGATGGAATCTCACATCACCGGACTCTCACTTTGGAACGGGATGGCACTACCCCCATTTCCCGAACCAAAGAGCACGTACGAATTTTTGTATTTTATAGTGCACTTCTCATCCTATTGGTCGACCAATTATATCCAGTAACAATAATCTCATTTCATGCCAATATATATATATATATATATATATATATATATATATTAAATATCATTACCTATTGTTTTTCAATGCATCAATGCAAAACATTCTCATCCCATCTCAAAAGCATGTACAAGGCATAACACTTTCTCAAATAATTCAAACTCATTGAAACATCAAGTTTATCTCATGGGATCTTTGAAGTCGTCATTTTGTATCTCAAAACATGCATAAAACAGTAGGTATAAATCTATCTTCAAAACAATAGCATGATCATAAAATCAATGTGACAATATCCGAGAAACGAGAGCGCGTAATATCTCAAACTTACTTACGAGCGTAGATTAGTGTTTCATACTCAATCTAAACCCCCAAACCTTGCTTTCAAGTCATTCAAAACTTTTCAAAACCAATTCCACTGACCTACTCGTGAAACCAAGGTTCATCGACACGAAATTAAGCGTCTGAAGCTCCTGGAACCTCACCATTTGCTTCCAATGTATTCTCCCCTATTTATACCACACAAGAACAGAGGATTAATGCATCATAATGCATTAAAATCACTAGCAACTTAAACAATCCCGCTGCTTTGTCCAAAACACCAAAAATCCCATCTGAAAACAACCGAAATCACCTTCGATTGCTCTCTAAACTCAACCCAGCCATAATCTAACACTTCCACTCAAATTCAATCATAAATCAACATCTAAAAATAACCTAACAACATCCTTATACCTCTAGCAACTCAGATTTCACACTTTCACCTCAAAAAACCAAAATCTACCAATCTAATAATTAGGGAATCATCCTATTTCAGGATTATTATTAGAAAACCTTTATTCTCAGATCCTTTAACATCCAAAACAAGTTTAAAACTATTCTCAAATCGATCAAAACAATACACAAACGAATTACTTAGAAAATCCCCAATTAAAGTTAGATTAATCAATTTTCCATTAATCAAAACATGAAACTTATTTAATAAACATATTTAGGAAGCCAAAGACATGGGAATTTCATTAAAGAACCTTGATTAGAGGAGTTGAGCAACATCTTGCCTCTTCCCTTCAAATGACAAGATTTTGAAGAAGTCTTTCAAGATTGCTTTGAGATTAATAATGGAGAAGCTTAGAAAATCATTTGGGAAACAAAAAGAAGTTAAAAGATGAAGATCTCTGAAGTTTTAGAGAGAAAAATAGAGTCTTTGGATGATTAGAAAATGAGAGAATGAAAGTTACGTCAATTCATTTTAGCTATTGAAATTCCCTTTTTATTTAAAAATCCCTTTTAAAATTCTTTTTAATTAAAGCAATTAAAATGGTCAATTTGAGGGAAAAGGTTCACAAAATAGATATAAGCTCCCTAAAGATTCTAAGTCTTGGCCACTTTTTAATTTAGTCCTTAAAAACCAATTTTGTAGTTTTTACAAAATAGCCACCAACGCGGAATCTTAACTCCCCTAAACTCATTTTCCGAAATTGACTTTACCAAAACTTTATCCATATTTTTAGAAGATTTTAGAGATTTTTCTCATAATTTTATCATATCTCGGACTATGTTTTTCCTGAACCATTCCCGAAAGCTCGGATCTCTAGTTTAAGATCTACTAACTCTGAAGTAACGCTTTAAGCTTCTAGGCCCAAAATCGGGGCGTTACAACACTACCCCACTTAAGAAATTTCATCTTCGAAATTTTTACCTGAAGGAAAAAGATGAGGAAACTGCTTCTTCATATCACCCTTTCTTTCCCATGTGGCTTTTTCAACACCATGATGTCGCCACAAGACCTTGACCAACTCAATGGTCTTCCCACGAAGAACCTTGCTGTCTGGATCCAAGATCTCAACTGGTTCTTAATCATAGGATAAATCCGGATTCAACTCAATTTCTTCAATAGGCATAACATGAGACGGATCCGATCTATACTTACAAAGCATAGATACATGGAAAACATCATGGTGTTACGAAGCATAGATAGATGGAAAACATCGAGGTAAGACCATCGAGTTGGTCAAAGTCTTGTGGAGACATCGTGGTATTGAGGAAGCCACGTGGGAAAGGAAGGAAGACATGAAGAAGCAATTTCCTTATCTTTTTCCTCCAGGTAAATTTCGAGGACGGAATTTCTTAAGAGGGGGAGAGTTGTAACACCCTGATTTTGGGCCTAGATGTTTTAGAGTTTGAATCGGGCCGGTCGAGAACGGTTCGAATCCTTAAGGGAGATTTAGGGAACACCTAGTTCGGGATGCTTTAAAAATATGGAAAAATATCTAAAAATCCTCATTTATTATATGAATGATTATGGTGAAAACAATTTTACAAAATATGGTTTGGAAATACTACATTTCAGTGTAGTGACCAAATCGCAGTTTTTGCAAAAGTTGACTAGTGACTGTTTTGTAAAGGGTTGAAACTTTGAATCTTTATGGAGCTAATTTTACCAAAATGTTTTTAATCAGATTTCTCTTTATTTTGGCTGTTTTAATAATGATTCAATAAAGGGAATTAAAAGAGAAAATCCTATTTTGACTTTCATAACTACTTTACGATCTTTTTCCCTCGTTTCTTTTTCTCTCAACTTCCACTCAGCCAAACACATTTCCTCCACCAATTAGCCTCTGATTTTTATCCCTTTTGATGAGATTTCAATCTCCTATGGATTCCTAATCTCTTTCTCATCAAATCCTTTTGTTTTCACTTTGGATTTTCAATAAAACTTGCCCAAATTAAGGAGAAATCAGCCATTAGAGGTAAGCTTCTTCCTTCTCCTCTAATGATCAGTTCTTTATTGAAATTCCCAAGTTATCAATCCTTTGTTAATGATTTTTGAGTTGCTTTAATGTTAGAAACATGAAATTGTGTTAAAACTCAAGATTCTTGGTGAGATCGTGATGATTTTCGTAACTATTGGTTAGGCTCTATTTTGAGGTTGATTTCTTATGTATTTTGGATGGTAATTGATGTTATAAATGAGGTTTTATCAAACAAATCCCGAATAGGTTTGGATTCCTAAGTTTTGCATTCTAGATTGGTGGTTTTTGGGGTGGTTTTGGTGTTCTGTTGTAGCTGGAGGTATAAGGACGAGTTTATGGTATTTTTTGCTGTTGATTGAGGTTTAGAAATGATTATGAGTGATGGATCTTGGCTGGGCTTTTTTTTTTGGAAGAGTTTGGAGATGATTTCAGTTGTTTTGGGTAGTCGAAATGGTGCTTTTGAGTAGAGCAGCGAGTTTGTTTAGTTGGTTGGTGATTTCAATGCATGATGATGCATTAATCCTCTGCTCTTATGTTTAATAAACATGGGAGACATCTTTGGACGCTTTTGGTGTTGATCTAGAAGTGTCGGGAGCTTAGATATCGTTTTGGTAAGCAAGCGAAACGTAATCGGTGAGTGCGAATGGTTTTAGAAGTCCTTGAGGGACAAAGAAACAAGGTTTGGGGATTTAGGATTGGTTTGAAACACCATCCTAAGTCCGGAAGTATGTATGGCTAGACTTGCTCTCAAATATGTGGTTGTTGCCCTAAAATGCTTTTACATGCTCTTGTTTTGAGATGGAAAATTCCTACTGTTTTATGCATGATTTGTAGCATGAGTTGATGCTTGGTAGAGATTTCATGAGATATCATGTTGCATTGAAGAGTTTTGAGATTTTGATTTAATGCAAAGCATGTGATGTGATTTTGAAATGAGATGAAAAAGACTTGAGAAATATTGCATAAAAACAGCAGGTGAGATGATGTCTTGACATAATATATTGGCATAGAAGATGAGATACTTACCGGATATAATTGATCGATCAATAGGATGAGAGTGCACTATAATCTAAAAATTTGTATGTGCTCTTTGGAGTTGGACAATGGGGGTAGTGCCATCCCGATCCAAAGTGAGAATCTGATGATGAGAGATACCATCGGGGTAGGACTTGGTGAAATACCCAAGCTTTGTGGCGATGAGAGATACCGCCACGAGAGTCCAGTGATGAGAGATTCCACCAGGGTAGGACTTGACCTTGAGTCAAGCTAATCCGCATATCCGAGTAAAGATGAAATGTGAAATGCCAATATAAAATATGAAAATGTATTTGAATCACATGTACCAAATGAAGAGATGTTTTATGCTATGAGAAATGCATATGAGATTATGATATGAAATGCTTTTGTTTTCATTGATCATGTGTATGGCCTTTCCATGAGATTTGCATTGGTTTAAATGCATGAGATATAATAGAGGTACATGTGCTTTCAAATGGAGATTTGCTGTGAAATGGTTTTCAAGCATGAGATAGAATGAGCATGTTGTTGAAAATGGCTTTTGAGAAAGGATTTTGAATAATGCATTGTTGTGTTGGTTTTCTTTAGAGCTTGCCTCACTAAGCAAATTTGCTTACACTCTCTTTTACCAACAATGCAGATAATTGAGACAAATTTGGGCAGTGAGAAGGTTAAGAACATCCAAGGAAGTGAAAGCTCATGTATGGTGATGTCATGTTTACATACTTTAGTATTGATATTTGGCAATGAGGCTTCAAGGTTGTTTTGGGAGATGTATTTTGAACTCCCTAAGTTTGTGGCATGTTTTTATGGCTTTTGAAGTTTGTAAATGGTCCTATTTGGTTTGGTTTGAGGTTTGAGGTCTATAATTGGTTTTGTGGTTAGGAAGCATGCCTAGAGACTAAATGTTCATGTGTTTGATGCCATGCTTTAGCTTTAAATTCTTAAACATGTTCTTAAATGTTTAATCATGTTGCTGGTATGTTATGGTATGATTTGGGATATGTTTGAATGTGGAAATATGTGAAAAACCAGAAATTTGTAAGGTTGCAGGGCAGGGTGTATCGAAACACCATTGTATGTTTCGAAACAGGGGACTGAAATGGCCATAGTGTTTCGGAACGAATGAAGGTGTTTCAGAACACTTTAGCTACTGGAGAGCCATGTTCCGATATGGGTTTCGAAACGGGCCTGATTACCGAAACGGCTAGCCCAGTTCCGATACGGGCGTTTCGATACCAGGGTCAACGTTTCTAAACGGTTGACCGTTGGCTGGCATTTTTGAATGGTTTCAAGTTTCTGTTTCTTACATTTAGCCCTAGATGTTGTGGATGCAATTGATTGAGTTTGGAATGTCCTTTTGAGCTGATTTTTGACAGAGTTGCACGTAAAATGACTAATCACATATTGGTAAGCTTAAAATATGCAAAGTCCATATATTTTCCAAAATTTGCATTTTGGTCCCTAAAAGTGTAATTCTTACAATTGAATCCCTAATTGATTTCTGATCGCTGTGCCTTTCTCTCCTATGGTTCATGAGTAATCACTTAGGCTTATTGTACATTTAGAAAAAGATAAAAAGAAAAAAAGGGTCGTTAATCAAGGTTGACTTTCAGGTGGACTTTGGTTTTCCCCGTGTAATATTCGTAGTTCGGGTCAAGCGTCTAGGCCGGGCTAAGGGGGGTTACAAGCTACCGCCCTACCCTCGTGTATCAACACACATTCTAACACAACATAGGATGCATCACTATAAACCACAAACTCTTTACCCGAATCGGGTTGAATCAGAATATGAGCTTGCGTCAATGTTTCTTTTAACATCTCGAAAGCCAAACCTCCGTCCACTCGAACTTAACATCCTTTTGCAACAATTTTGTCAATGAAGCAGCAATTCTTGAAAAACCATCCACGAACCTACGATAGTATCCCGCCAAAACAAGGAAACTACGCACCTCATGGGCCGACTTTGGCGACTTCCAATTCATCACTGCCTCAACCTTTTAGGGATCGACCCGAATTCCTTCGGCCGACACCACATGTCCAAGGAAAATGGCCTCCTTAAGCCAAAACTTACACTTGATCAACTTGGCATAGAATCGATTGTCCAATAACACTTGCAACACAATCCACAAGTGTCAATCGTGATCTTCCTCGGTACGCGAAAACACGAGTATGTCATCAATAAAGACAACTACGAATTTATCCAAAAACTTATGGAATACCCAGTTCATCATGTCTATAAACGTAGCAGGGGCATTAGTCAAAACCAAACGACATCACCAAAAACTCATAATGCCCGTACCTTGTGCGAAAAGCGGTCTTAGGTACATCCGCATCCTTTACCTTCAACTGGTAATATCCGGATCTCAAATCAATCTTGGAAAACACCGAAGAACCTCAAAACTGATCAAAAAGATCATCAATCCTTGGCAAATGATACTTGTTCTTGATTCTCAACTTGTTCAATTGACCATAATCTATACACATATGCATCATGCCATCCTTCTTCTTCACAAACAAGACTGGTACACCCCAAGGTGAAACACTAGGCCTAATGAATCCTCGATCAAGAACCTCCTGGAGTTGCATCTTCAAATCCTTCGGTGCCATTTGATAGGGAGCAATAGACATTGGAGTCGTATTTTCATACAACTCAATGCCAAACTCAACCTCTCTGTTCGGTGAAAAACCAGGCAACTCTTCCGGAAATGCACCTGGAAACTCACATGTCGTATGTATGTCCTGCACTCGCACCTCCTTCGTACCCATATTCAAAACATAAGGCATAAAAGCTTCATATCCCAAAAGCATCAACCGACTCGCTTCAAGAGCTGAAAAACATTAGACATGAATTTCATATTCTCGCCTACGATTACCACCTCGTAATCATCGGCTAGTTTCAACGAAACTTGCTTGGTCTCAAAATATACCACAACCCTATGCTTAGTCAACCAATCCATACCAAGAATTACATCAAACCCATAGAAAGGCAACTCCATAAGATCAACCTCAAACATATGACCTTGAACAGACAAAGGGCATCCCTAATACAACTTCCTCGTAACAATCGTTTCACCAAAGGAACTAGTTACTTGCATACCAACATCTAAAAACTCAGCAGGTAAATCAAGAGCTTGTGCATGCTCACGCAAAATATATGAATGAGTAGAACCAAAATCAATCAAAGAAAGTAATGACAAGGATTGCAATGTGAAGGTACCTGCGATCACATCTGTGTCATTTCTTCCCTCTCGGTGTGCATACACCCTAGCCTATCCACCTCCCTCAGGCTGAACAACAACAACATGAGCAAAATTCCTCTGTCCATCCTCTCTACGATGAAAATTACCACAACCATGCCCACGGCCTCTCTGTCGCTCAGCAACTTGCTCCGAAGCTTGTCCATCTCTAGCCGATTGTGGACAATCACGATTCATATAACCTCTTTGGTGTACGAAAAAAGCATTTTAGCCTTGCTGACCACGGCCAGGGTTACCACCACCACGCCTTGGATCCGGTTGGTACCTCCTATCCTTATGCTTCTTGAAACGATATCTACCAACATCAAACTCAGCCAACCTCTTCCCAAAACTAGAACCACCCGAACGAGCGACTAAACCCAAAATTTGTTCGATGTCCTTAGCTCAAGTGACTAAGACATCAAAATATGTGTACTTCGAAGCCAACATATATGTCTTAACCTCATTCACAAGCCCGTAGCGAAAACGATCACATCTCTTTTGTTCATTGGGAACCAGTTCAGGGGCATACTGGCTCAACCGAACAAACTGAACCTCATATTCTGAAACGACCAAGTTTCCTTGCATCAAAGACATGAATTCTCGCTTCATTTCATCAAGATAGCGAACACCCAGATACTTCCTCCTTAAAGCAGTTCTGAAGAACTCCCAAGATATATCGACATGTTCCATACTTGTAGTGATGGTCATCCACCACGTATAAGCATCTCCATGCAACAAAGATATAACACAACCCAACATATGGGTATCATTACATCTCATCTGACCAAGAATCCTTCGGGTGCTCTCAAACTAAGCCTCAAAACCCTCAGGAGACAGACCTCGAAACTCAGTTCCACCCAAACTGCATAGACGCTCGAAAGGTAAACCAACATTAGCACCATACTGTGGAGGTGGAGGGGGTAGTAAATTCACAACCTCATTAACCTTATTCTCAACCACATTACGCACATTTGTTCTAAGCTCTCGTCTCGATCCCATTATCAAAACGGTATGAATCTTCGAGCTAAAAATGCAACATTAAAAACAATCTAGCTAGCTGAAGCAAGAATCCAAGGTGCTCAAGTTTTTCTTTAAACCAAAATCCTCTTAATACTATTAGTAATATGGCAATGGGTACCCTTAATCTCTCCCCTAGCAACACATAACAACCATAAATTAGGTTATCATACACCGTGCATCTCACACAAAGCAAACAACGATCATTCATAACGTAAACAACCACCGTCCATAGAATTCATTAGGAAATCTACCAAACAACAATATCACATCAACCTTACCTCTAAATTCTTTCAAAACCTTCCTCTGATTCCACCAAATGTAACCCCCTCGACCTAGCCTGGGAGAAGGATCGGACCGAACGAGTCACACGGGAATATTAAAGTAAACCGGGAAGTTTACTCCAATAAATGAACCTATTTTTTCTATTTTATCTTATCTAGATGCACAATGTTACCCTATGTGTTAAACCTTGCAACAAAACAAACATCAACTCGATCGAACATTGATTAGGGGCTCAATTGCATACAAACATATTTTAGGGACTATTTTGTAATTTTAATAATTTGTATGGACTTCTTCAAATTTTAGATTACAATCCTTTAATTCGTCACATTACATGCCACACCATCAAATCTTTGTTCAAAACAATCATCCAAGCTCATTTAATTGCATCCACAACATTCAGAGACAAAAACGTAAAGAAACAGAACCCATTAACAACTTGGTGTTTCGGTACACAAAGCACCATACCGAAACGCCCCTATCGAAACAAAACCCGGTGTTTTAGAACACGAGCCCCTATAGAAACACCCTTTTAAACGTCTCGGTACACCGAATTCCAGTAGCCAAACCTCACAAGCTTGTTTCGATACACCATGCCCTATTTTGAAACCCCATGCCTGTTTCAGAGACTCTGTTTCAATACAGCCTTAGGTGTATCGAAACACTGGGCTTGAAAAGTCACATTTTTGCTAGTTTTTCTCACTTTTAAGCAACCATAAACATCCAAGCATGCTTCCAACTTACATCTAACATATCCAAACATCAAACTTCAAACATTCCAAACATGATCAACATCATTCCCTAGCAATTAGCAACATAAGTAAACTATAGGCATGCAACCTAGAAAATAAGCCAAGCAAGATACCAAAATGCATATCCAAGAATAAACCAAGTACCAAAGGCCATTTACAAGTCAACATAGGCATCACAAACTTGCCACAAAACAGGGAGTTTCAAAACACACCCTCCCAAAACATTAAGGCATCCTCTCATTGCAAATTATTACGAATAGGTAAACATAAAACCATACTTGAGCTATGTATCACTACTTGAAATCCTTCTTGCTTCCTTACTGCCCCAAAAGAGTTATTTCATTGCATTGTTGGTAAAAGAGAGTGTAAGCACAAATGCTTTGTGAGGGATGCTCAAAAGAAAACCAACTACAACAATGCATTTTGAAATCATTTTCTCAATTAAAATCTCTATCTCATCATGCTCTTTATATTTCATGCTTGAAATTATTTTCAAAATAAAAACCACATCACTTATACCACACGTACCATCTATCTCATGCGTTAACAAAAATGCAAAGTCTCAAAGCAAAGCCATACATGCTTGTTTCTCATAAGCATTTCTCAAAATATATTCTCATATGCAAATATCATTTCAATAAATCATTTATAAACAAGGTACATGTGAATCTCATATATTGACATTCTAGCAACATTACTCGGATATACAGATAGCTTGATCTCACATCGTTAAGTCCTAGCTCGGTGGAATCTCACATCACCGAAATCTCATGGCGATATCTCTCATCACCACCAAGCTTGATTTAATCTCTCATCATCAAGACCTACCGTGGTGGAATCTCTTATCACCACACTCTCACTTTGGAACGAGATGTCACTACCCCCATTACCTGAACCCAAGAGAACGTACAAATTTTGTATATTATAGTGCACTTCTCATCCTATTGGTCGACCAATTACATCCGGTAAAAGTAATCTCATCTCATGCCAATGTACAAATTTTAAACAACATTTACCTACTATTTTTCAATGCATCAACATAAACCATTCTCATCACATTTCAAAAGTATAATTAAAGCATTGTATTTTCTCAATAAGTTCTATCTCTTCAAAATCATAATTCAATCTTATGGGATCATATAAGCCATCAAATCACTTCTCAAAACATACATAAAACAATAGGTTTATATGTATCTTCAAAACATGAGCATGATCATATAAATTAATGGGATAAAAAC
The DNA here is from genome assembly GCA_030270665.1 of Hibiscus trionum. Classification (NCBI taxonomy): domain Eukaryota; kingdom Viridiplantae; phylum Streptophyta; class Magnoliopsida; order Malvales; family Malvaceae; genus Hibiscus; species Hibiscus trionum. The sequence goes on along the minus strand of BSYR01000057.1, from coordinate 19,808,162 downwards.
TGAGAAACGAGAGCGAAACATCTCAAACTTACTTCCGGGCTTATATTAGTGTTTCAAACTCAATTTAAACCCCCAAATCATGCTTTCAAATCTTTGGAAGGCTTTAAAACTAATTCCACTCAATGACAACGCCTCGCTCGCTTTGCCGAAGCGTAATCAAGCTTCCAAAGCTCCCGAAACTTCACTGATTGCTTCTGATACATTCTCCCATGTTTATACCATACAAGAACAGAGGAAAATGTGTCTCAATGCATTAAAATCATCAGCAACCAAAACCACCATACTGCTCTGCCTAAAAACTCCAAAACGCTTATCTGAATCAACCGAAAACACCTTCGATTACTCTAACAACTCAACCCAGCAAAAACCTAACACTTCCATCAATTTTTAATCATCTTTTAACATCCAAAAACAACCTAATAGCATCCTTACATCTCCAGCAGTAACACCCCAAAAATCGATCTAGTCGAATTAGGTTCCGATGACCGGAATATTGATATTAGAATATTAAAAATCTTGATTCCTTATTATAGATTATGTTGTTATATGATCTTAAGTAAATCATTTCCCTGGTTAAGATTTCTTGGAGAATGCCTATACGATGTTTTTGAGCTAGGTGTTTCTGTACAGTCAGACACATACCGAAACGATCTGGGTAAGGCGTATCGAAACGGCAGACCAAAAGTGTTTCAGAACGATTAAGGGCGTATCGATGCGGGGTAACGGGTTTTTAACTAACTTTTGGACTTTTGCTTATCCGTACCGATACGGCCTCGAGCGTATCAGAACGGTACCCTGCAGAAAACATGGTAGGTGCTTCCAAGGTCAAAAGTTGCAGCCCTTGGTGAGTCACCTACTTGCTTGGCATCTCCCGACACATTTTTAAGCTGGGTGAATGGCTTTTTGTCAGCAAGATAATGTGAAGTGGATTAAGCAAACACTTTTCTTGAGGAAATGTTGTGATTGGCTTCTTAGGGAGGCAAACCCTCAAGCAAGGTAAACATTTTTTTATTGGTTGATAGGTGAGGTGGAATTAAGATAATAATTTCTCCATCCTCTATAAATAAGAAGAGGATGAAGAGGAGTTTGTCTTTTCTGATTTCCCTACCGAGCCTAAACTTTTCTTTAGAAAACAAGTAAGCTCCTCTATTACCATCTTCAACCTTAAGCTATAAGCAAGCACCACCATTGAAGACAAACCAAAGCTTTCTCTTCCTTCGTTTAAGAATCTCGTTTTATCTATTTGAATACGAGAAGGAGAATTTAAGCATTGAACGAAGTATTATCGATCATAAAGCCTTAACCGAGCAAGGTGAGTGTAGTAGCGTCTCGAGTTTAGGCAAGGGCCTACTCGAATATGTTGTTATTTTTTTAATACTAACCTTTGAGATAGGGGTTTTACATCATTGATCATATATTAGTAAGTATGTGGTAAGCGTTGCATTGATTCTACGTTCATATCATGGTTATCATCGTCATGAAAATCATTGAAAGCATTGACATGTAAAAAGCTTCTCATGGATCATTGTTATTGTTTATTAACATGAAATTTCGTTTATGAATTATGAATGATGAACCATTGTTATTGGACCTTGGATTCGAAGTATTGGATACAAATTGCATGCCATAGAATTAATGAAGTCATTGGTACGGGTGGACTACGATTTTAGGGCTACGGCCTATATGATTTGGCGAGGCGGAGGGATGTATTGTGTTGGTCTTTGGCGATGTCGGTGGGATGATCATTTATTGATATGGCGAGGAGGTGGAATTCGTGTATCCATATACCATGAATCGATCCAAGGGAACTATTGATTAAAGATATTGGTTTGCTATGAAACTATGATATTGATATAGATGATTTGATATTATGTTTTGTTATGAATAAGATGCATGCCATGTTATTGCTTAGTTAGCATTAGGATCATTTTTTTGGAAGCATGCTACATGAGATAATATGTTCATTCATTGTTATATGACTACCTCACTAGGCAAAGTATGCCTAATGCATTCCATTGCATCCATTTCAGGTTAGACAAGTATCGGGATCAAGATCGGAGAAGTTGAGGTGTTGTACAAGTCACAATCAAGTTCTAAGTATTGTATTTTGTCCTTTGAACTCCTAGTATAGTTGCAAGGTCTATGTATGAGTTTATTATGTCTCTTTTGATGTGCCTATGCGGTGGTTAAGCATTTTAAGTATGATATGTTACTATGAACTTTCTTTATGGCTTAAAATGTGTGTTTTAGTACTAAATGGCACAATCGGGTAAGTGGATTCAAAGAGCTATAAAAATCAGACACACAAGAAGAATATATGTCTATAATGTTGTGTGTAATGTTTCACCGCTTTTGAACACTATTAGATATGTTAAAATGGATTAAAACCAGTAAAAATCTGTCATTTCAGACCAGACCGTACCGAAACGGGTGATGGCGTTTCGATACGGGTAAGTATAATTTGAACCCTAGAGAACAGGGTGTCCCGAAATTGGTAAGGATGTTTCGGAACATTTTACCACTGGAGACCTCTGTTTTGATACGGGTTCACAGTGTTTCGAAATAGGTCAAGGTCTAAGTCAAATGTAGTCAACCCGTACCGATACGGGTGCTTCCGTATCGATACGGTCTAAAAAGGAAAGGCAACGAGGTTTACCTTTATCCTCCCGTATCGAAACAGCCTTAAGCGTTTCTATATAGGGTCAGATAAAAGTGGTCCTCTTATGAATGAAATGAACTAATACGTATACTGGTAATGTTTGTGAGTGAAATATTGAATAAATGTCATTAAAAAGTCCAAAGTTTATCACACCGATCACCACACTGTTCACCGGTAACACGCTCCGACTCAGTTCTCTACCAGGCCGAGAAAGGGGTGTTACATTTGTGGTATCAGAGCTAGAGTTTAGTCGGTTCTGGACTAAACCTATGTATGTTTGTATTGTTTGCTATGTTACTTTGCCACCTAGGAGTTATTCTGTTTTGTATTGTGACATGTCAACTAATCCGATCTCTTTATAATATAGATATGTCTCAAACTAACGAAGCTTGTGATAATGAGTTTGCTTCTAACTCCTCGACTCATGGCGAGGAGGTACGAGGAGGAAATCCTCCGAATCCACAGAACCCTCATGTTCGGTGTGTGGAGCCTGAAGCACCTACGGCTCAGGCAAAATGTTATTGAAACATGGTTGATATGTTTCAGCAATTTATGAATGTGATAAGAACTAATCAAGTTGTGCAACCTATGCCACCTGTTACTCAAACTCTTCAAGCTCATATCGATAAGTTATCTCAAAACCGAACTTCCACCTTCACTGGACGAGACAATGACGATCCTGAAATTGCTGAGTATTGGTTAGACAATACTTCAAGAATTTTGGATAAGCAATTACGGTGTTTGGATGTACATAAGCTTGAATGCGCTCTTGCATTGCTTGCCGATGAAGCTTTACAGTGGTGGGAGACTACCCTTCTTACCGTCTCCGAGGATACCGTGAATTGGGAATTCTTCCTGAAAGAGTTCCGTAATAAGTACATAACCGAATTTTATCTTGCCGAGAGGCGAAAAATCTTCCTTCACCTTAAACAAGGTGGACGACCGATCGAACAATATATCCACGATTTTTGCAAGTATTGTAGATATGGAGCTGACTTTATCAATAAAGCGGAAGAAAAGTGTTGGATGTTCATCGCTGGACTCAACGATGAATTACTTCCCATGTTCACAGCATTGTGTATCACCAATTTCCAAGATCTTGTAAATAGAGTTAAAGCTACGGAAGGAGCACAGAGAGCTCAAAGAACTAGTGGATCCAACAAATCTGAAAAGAGAAATCGAGATGGGTCTCATTTCTTAGGATCTTCTAAGAAAGGGAAGCATCGCAGCTCGGAATAAATTGTGTACTCGCAACCTTCCCAGTTTGAGCATGTTGCAAAATCTCAAGTTGTATCTCGTTCTCCATCGGGTGTCAATCCTATTGAAAGCGATGTTGGTTCTAGACAAGATACGAGAATTTCCAAGTGTAATTTGATTGGTTCTTAGAAAGGTGGGTATGAGACAAATTTTGTATTCTTATAAAGTGATAGACTCCCTAAGCTATACCAGAGCTAAACACTCATCTTTGTTCTAAGAAATCAAGATAAGCATTCTCTCGAAAATACTACCGTTTCCAAGTAATGTCTAATCCAGTTAAGAAATCAAATGAGACGGAACAAGAAGGAGTTCCTTGTAGTCTTTGCCAAGGAAAACATCCAACAGAACAATATAATGGGAGAACTGGAGCTTGTTCCATTTGTGGTAAGATGGATCATTTTGTTCGAGATTGTCCTAAGAAATCTCACGAGAAGCATCGACATGTAAGTGCAAAACGAACTTGGCCAGAAGGATTAGGAAAAAATGAATTCTTCATCTCTGGAAGATTCTGATCTCGAAGAGTGCACTGAGAAGCAACCCGAAGCTGCAGGTAAGAATTTGAGGATGAATTCTTTTCTAAGGGGGGAGTTGTAACACCTCAAAAACCGGTCTAGTCGGAATTAGGTTTCGATGACCAGAATATTGATATTATATTATGTTGTTATATGATCTTAAGTAAACCATGTCCCTGGTTAAGATTTCTTGGAGAATGCCTATATGATGTTTTTGAGCTAGGTGTTTCGGTATAGTTAGACACGTACCGAAACGATCTGGGTAAGGCGTTCTGAAACGAGTAAGGGCGTATTGAAACGGCAGATAAAAAGTGTTTCGGAACGATTAAGGGCGTATCGATGCGGGGTAACAGTTTTTAACTAACATTTGGACTTTGGCTTACCCGTACCGATACGGCCTCGAGCGTATCAGAACGGTACCCTGCAAAAAACAGGGTAGGTGCTTCCAAGGTCAAAAGTTGCAGCCCTTGGTGAGTCACCTACTTGCTTGGCATCTCCACACACGTTTTTAAGCTGGGTGAGTGGCTTTTTGTCAGCAAGATAATGTGAAGTGGATTAAACAAACACTTTGCTTAAGGAAATGTTGTGATTGGCTCCTTAGGGAGGCAAACCCTCAAGCAAGGGAAACCTTTTTTATTCGTTGATAGGTGAGGTGCAATTAAGATAATAATTTCTCCATCCTCTATAAATAAGAAGATGATGAAGAGGAGTTTGACTTTTTTGATTTCCCTACCGAGCCTAAACTTTTCTTTAGAAAACAAGTAAGCTCCTCCATTACCATCTTCAACCAAGCACCTCCATTGAAGACAAACCAAAGCTGTCTCTTCCTTCATTTAAGAATCTCGTTTTATCCATTCGAATATGAGAAGGAGAATTTAAGCATCGAACGAAGTATTATCGATCATAAAGCCTTAACCGAGCAAGGTGAGTGTAGTAGCGTCTCGAGTTTAGGCAAGGGCCTACTCGAATCTATTGTTATTTTTGTTAATACTAACCTTTGAGATATGGGTTTTACATCATTGATCATATGTTGGTAAGTATATGGTAAGCGTTGTATTGATTCCACGTTCATAGCATGGTTATCATCGTCATGAAAATCATTGAAAGCATTGACATGTAAAAAGCTTGTCATGGATCATTGTTATTGTTTATTGACATGAAATGTCGTTTATGAATTATGAATGATGAACCATTTTTATTGGACCTTGGATTCAAAGTATTGGTTACAATTGGCATGCCATAGAATTCATGAGCTCATTGGTACGAGTGGACTACGGTCCTTGGGCTACGGCCTATATGATTCGGCGGGGTGGAGGGATGTATTGTGTTGGTCTTTGGCAATGTCGGTGGGATGACCATTTATTGATTTGGCGAGGAGGTGGAATTCATGTATCCATATACCATGAATTGATCCAAGGGAACTATTGATTAAAGATATTGGTTTGCTATGAAACTATGATATTGATATAGATGATTTGATATTATGCTTTGTTATGAATAAGATGCATGCCATGTTATTGCTTAGTTAGCATTAGGATCATTTTTTTGGAAGCATGCTACATTACATAATATGTTCATTCATTGTTATGTGACTACCTCAATAGGCAAAGTATGCCTAATGCATTCCATTGCATCCATTTCAGGTTAGACAAGTATCGAGATCAAGGTCGGAGAAGTTCAGGCGTTGTACAAGTCACAATCAAGCTCTAAGTAATATATTTTTTCCTTTGAACTCCTAGTATGGTGGCAAGGTCTATGTATGAGTTTATTATGTCTCTTTTGATGTGCCTATGTGGTGGTTAAGCATTTTAAGTATGATATGTTACTATGAACTTTCTTTATGGCTTAAAATGTGTGTTTTAGTACTAAAGGGCACAATCGGGTAAATGGATTCCAAGAGCTCTAAAAATCAGACACACAAGAAGAATATACATCTATAATGTTGTGTGTAATGTTTCACCGCTTTTGAACACTATTCGATATGTTAAAATGTATTAAAACAAGTAAAAATATGTCATTTCAGGTCAGACCGTATCAAAACGGGTGATGGCATTTCGATACGGGTAAGCATAATTTGAACCCTAGGGAACATGTTATACCGAAACGAGTATGGATGTTTCGGAACATTTTGCCACTAGAGACCTCTGTTTCGATACGGGTTCACAGTGTTTCGAAACAGAACAAGGTCTAAGTCAATGGTAGTCAACCCATACTGATACGGGTGCTCCCGTATCGATACAGTCTAAAAAGGAAAGTCAAAAAGGTTGACCTTTGTCCTCCCGTATCGAAACGGCCTTAAGCGTTTCGATACAGGGTCAGATAAATGTGGTCCTCTTATGAATGAAATGAACTAATACGTATATCGGTAATGTATGTGAGTGAAATGTTGAATTGTAGAACTAAGGTTTTGATATAATATTTGAAAAATGTTTTGGACTAAATTGAAAAGAATTTAAAATATGTTTTTAGTCAAAAACAACTTGAAAATATGTTTAAGGGTTTTTAAAGCTCTGGAATGGACTTAAAATACGTTTAAAGCGGTCAAAACCATGCATTCCAAGTGACCGTATCGATACTGTATCTGAGTGTATCGATACGCCTTGAGGTTTTCAGGCAAATAGAATTCCAGTAGCTAAAACCCGTATCGATACGGCTATGCGTATCGATACGGTGTCTAAACCCGTACCGATACGCTTACACGTATCGATACGGTATGTTTTTAAATAGCCCAACGGCTAGTCGCGTACCGATACGGTGGTATCGCGTACCGATACGCCAACGGTCAATTCCCAACGGTCATTTGAATTTGCAGGACCGTACCGATACGCCAGGCATGCGTATCGATACGCATCAGCAGAAAGCTCAACGGCTATATCAGACTTTCAAGACCGTATCGATACAGGGGATAGTGTATCGATACACTAGGCTGCTGAATTGCATTTTGTGGGAAATAAACGGCTATTTTGTATCCCCAACGGCTATGAAACATCCCCAACGATCATAAACGGCTAGAAACTCAATTTGGAGTATAAATAAGACCTCCAAGCATCAAGATTGAGAAGAGCTTCAATTGTTACAACGTTATGAGTGAAAAACTTGTCTAGAGCTTTATTTGTTCATTTATTGCTTAGACAACACTAGTGAGCTTACACTGTTAAATTTGCTCAAGTGTTTTAGGTTTTGGGTGAGTGCTTCATTGTGCAAACAAAACACCTACTAGAGGGTTCAAGTTTGCTTCTTTGTTTCTCTTTGTAAAGAGGGTTTTCCTTCAAGCTTTGGGTAGAAAGCTTCGAGGGTTGTAAAGGGTTTCCTCCTAATCCTAGAAAAGGGGACGAATCAATTAGTGGATTGATTGCGAAATCCTTAGTAGGAAGCTAAGGTAGTGGATGTAGACCTTGGTTAGAAGGTTGAACCACTATAAATCATCGTGTATTTATTCTTTTAGCTTCCTAAACCCTTCCACCCAAAAATCCACCTCTCCACCACTTGGCGAGCATAATCGGTTGATCGAATCGAGCATCGAAAAACCCAACATGAATAAATATCATTAAAAAGTTCAAAGTTTATCACACCGATCACCGCACTGTTCACCGATAACACGCTCCGACCCGGTTCTCTACCAGGCCAGGAAAGGGGTGTTACACCAGCAACATCAAAATCACATTATCACCACTAAAACCCTAATCTAGGAACCTAAAAAACTAGAGATCCAACTCATTTTTGGATTATTATGATAAAACCTTTATTTCAACATCATTTAACATCCAAAACATGAATAAAATAAATCTCAAATTAACCAAAATAGTACCATTGCAAAAATCTTAAGTAATCATCTTTCTAAGCTTGATCTAACAATTTTCATCAAATGGATTATAAAACCTTATTAATAAACACAATTAGAGAGCCAAATACTTGGGAATTTCATTAAAGAACCTTGATTAGAGGAGTTGAACAAAAATTACCTCTAACCCTTGCCTATTCCTTCAATTGACAAGATTTTTGAAAAACCTTCAAGAATCCTTTGAGATAAATGGAAGAAACACCAAGAAAATCATTTTCAAATCAAAGTGAAGTGGAAAGATAAAAATCTCTGGAAGTTATGAGAGAAAATGAGATGTTTGGCTCATTAGAAAAGAGAGAAATGAAAGTTACATCAAAATTAGATTTTAAAAGCCAAATCCATTTTTAATAAAATCTCTCTTATTTACCTTAATTAAACACATGTAATGTAGTCAATTAAATGAAAATGCTAATTTATAACATATTAGCTCCCTAAAGATTTTGAGTTTTGAAACTCTTTCAAAACAGTCCTTTAAAAATAGTTTTTACATTTTTACAAATTAGTCACTAAACTCAAATGTCAATCTTCCAAAATTCATTTTCTGAAATTGACTTCACCACACCCTTTTATATATTTTAAGAGGATTTTAGGAATTTTTCTCATAATTTTATAACATCCCGAACCATGTTTTCCCTGAACCACTCCCGAACTAACTCGAATCTCTAGTCTAGGTTCATCGGACCCTAATCCACCTTTAGAACTCCTAGGCCCAAAATCGGGGCATTACAAGAGACAAGTTTCCTGGCAAGTACTTGCTCACAGTTAATGCCTGTCCATAGTATGCCGACATAGTCAACTACCTTGTGAGTAACATTCTTCCACCAGACTTGGCACATAGTGCCAAGAAAAGATTTCTACGAGAAGTGAGGCAATACTATTGGGATTACCCAATTTTATTCAAGTAGTGTGCCAACCAATTGATTTGCATGTGTGTGCCAGAGGACGAGCAGCAAAATATATTGAATTTATGCCATGCCGCACCATATAGAGGTCACTTTGTTGGGCTGAAGACTGCTGCCATGGTGTTGCATTCAAATTTTTTTTGGCCCACACTATACAAGGATGCCCATGAGTATGCCAAGGCATGTGATCGATGCCAACAGAAAGGGAACATCTCTTGTAGAAACTAACTATCGCTCCAAAACATTATGCCCATGGATTTATTTGATGTGTGGGGGATAGACTTGATGGGTTCTTTTCCCACATAATTTGGTAATGTGTATATTCTTGTAGCTATTGACTATGTATCAAAGTGGGTAGAGGTTGCTGCTCTGCCAACAAATAATGCCAAGGCTATTGTCATATTCTTGCACAAGCACATTTTTCCTCGATTTGGTGCCCCTAGAGTGATTATTCATGACGAGAGTACCTACTTTAAATGTAATCTAATCTCAAAAGCTTTGTGTATGTATGGAGTTCAGTAGATAATCGCCACAGTGTATCATCCACAGACGAATGGGCAAGCAAAGATATCGAATGAGGAGATTAAGAACATTCTAGAGAAGACTGTAAATCCAACAAGGAATGACTGGTCCTTGAGACTAGATGAGTCCTTGTGTGCTTACATGACTGCATTTAAAACTCCTTTGGGTACTTCACCGTTTAGACTTGTTTTTGGCAAACCATGCCATCTGCCAGTAGAGCTTGAATATAAGGCCTATTGGGACATTAAGAAACTTAACATGTCATGGAGAGTTATTGGAGAAAAAAGGTTGCTTGACCTCAATGAGTTGGAAGAATTTCAGACACAAGCCCATGAGAATGCTAGGATATACAAGGAGAAGGCAAAACACTGGCATGATAGTAGAACCATGCCAAGGCAGTTTCCAATAGGCCAGCTTGTTCTTTTATTTGACTCTTGACTTAAACTTTTTCAAGGTAAACTCAAATCAAGGTGGACGGTTCTGTATGAAGTTTTTAAACCATACACTCATGGAGCTATAGACATTAAGAACTTAAGGTCGGGAGAAATTTTCGAGGTGAATGGCCAACGTCTAAAGCATTATGTGGAAGGTAATCCAAGCAATACCAATGAGTTGATCCTCTTGACAGAATTAGAATGAGACATCCGCTGGTTTGAAACTCTTTGTAAATATTAGGATAGTTGTTTGTGTTTAGGATTCAAATGTTTTTTTGTTTGTGTTTTTCTTTTTGTTATTTTCTTCGAATTTTATTCCCTTGCTATGTTACACGATTTTTCATTAAGTATGTGCAGGAATATTGCCAGGAATTGATGCTAGAAACATTGTTAGGAGGACTATTAGCCAGTGTGTTTGTCAAAGGCATTTCTATGCCTCATGCCAATACAATTGGCCGTGCGACGGTTCCCGTGTTGAAGAAGAAAGAAAAGAGAAAACCCTAGCTTGATTAAGATGAGAGAGAAAAGTCCTTGTGATTATCCCTAGCCGCCCAATTTAAGTGAGAATTAAATTTATCATGTTTACCCTATCACTTCAAATCTTTCACCCTATCCTTATCACTTATCACTTATCACTTTAAAACCTTCCCACTTAAAACTCTTACCCTTCCATTATTATCACGAACTTTTACGGTTACCATCATTAAAACCCTTTTAAATACTCCATCTTTTCTTTTCTTTACCCTAAACCGATTTCTCAAAAGCTGTTTTTTCCCATTTTCATCTTTCTCAAGGAAAGAACCAAGAAACACTCATATTTTCTCTTTCTTTCAATCAAGTCGACTTTGTTCTTCATCTCCATCGCATCTTCTTTTTCTACTCCGTTCAAACCATTCTTCAATGACGAGATCCGTAAAAAGTTCGAGGCGAGCTTCTCCTCTAGATCTTTCCTCTACGAGAAGCACTTCGATTTCCAAACTAATGCAACCGTTGGATTCCCACCGCATTTCATGGCCATTGTCGACATGCGCAAATGGAGCGCTTTCTGGGAGCAAAAATGAGAAGTCTATGCCACCATTTTGCAAGAATTCTATGCGCATCTTGTGATAAAAGATTCCATGTTCTTGATAATTAGGGGTAAGTGTGTCTGTTTTGATGAAGGATATATTAACTCGCTATTTTTTTGTCTAGTGAATTAGATGAATATTTTGACTACGCTGAAACCATGAATGATGCCAAGTGCAAGAAGCTGCTAGCAGACTTATGTGAGCTTAACACAACCTGGACCGTTTCATCGACATGCCACCAGACTATTAAGAGGCTGGTATTGAAGCCCCGGATGCGAGGCTGGAACCATTTTATCAAAGCGAATCTGCTGCCCACATCGCATAACGAGACTATCTCGGAGCACCGGCTAATCTTATTGCACTCCATTGTTAAGGGGCGCAAAATCAATGTTGGAAAGATCATCATAAATGAGACCTACAAATGTGCTGCAAAGGGTAAGGGTAGTTTGTTTTTCTCTTTAATAATTTCTAACCTATGTTTGCGCCATGAAGTGCCTAGGATGGATGAGGACCGTGGCAAAATTATCAGGGGAACAACCATCAATATCATTATTTGGAAAAACCTCACGGCTATAGAGAAAAAGGAGAAGGGAAAGCCAAACTTGCCACACCAAAACCAAAGCCAGAGGCCGAGCCCAGCAGTGTGCCGGAAACTATGCCAACCAGCTCATTGGTAGTGTTGTCCCAAGTTTACCATCGCAAGAGATTATTCACCAAAAGCTGGAGACAGTCGAGGACCTTGTCAAATTGTCCCCTGAAGTTGTGCTAGCAATCCCAAATTTCCCTGCCGCGCCCCTCTTCCAATAAAGATGACATGCCAACTGATCTTTCCAGTCCAACGATGCCATCCAGTTCATCTAGTCCAACTAGCCATGTCGGTTCTGACAGTCCAGTCAATTCAGATTCCACTGCACCAATACTTGTTTCCCGGTGCGAGTTGAATCCGCTAGCACTGATTCCTCATCTGAGTCAGAGGAAATCCCTGTCAAAACGTCCAAAGCTAAGCTAGTTACACTGCAAGCTAACCCTTCAAATAAGAATGAGGATATTGGAGCCTCCACTGCCGCCTCAAAGCAAGGCTGGAAAGGATAGAAAAGAATGTCTCCTAAGCGTGGGAGCCTAACCATGAGAAAGACCCGTGATAGAAAAGAGGAGGAAGCCAGTGCCAAATGAGGAAAAATCTCCAAGGGGGAGTCCTCTTCCTCCTACACTCCTTGCATTTCATCTTTATTGCATTTTTCATATTCATGCATTTTATTTTTCTATGATTTTTGTATATATGTGTTGTCTCATGCATTGAGGATAATGCATATCTTGGTTTTGGGGGTGTGTATTTCCTCACATTTATGCCATGCCATTCATGTTTAAATTTTTGCTTGCCATGTCATGTAGGTCATGTAGATAGTTGCATACCGAACCATACAAAAAAAGGAAAAATAAAATTTTGCCTCAATTAAATTTTGAAGGATGTTAACTTTTGTTAGGCAAGTTTAATTTGAGCTAGGTGTCTGTCCAATGATGAAATTTTAATCTTAGTTGTCATGCCATGCCAGCAAGATAGTATGCCAGGATTGCTTGGCAATTGATCTCTAGTTTAGGAAAATGAATGTACACTTAAGACGTGATATGCATCTAGTTCCTTAGCAAACTTAGACTCTTTGAAGCTATGCTCAGATTAAAAAAACAAACAAACAAAAAGAATAAGAAATAAGTATAAGGCGAAAATGTTCTTCCAAGGCAATAAAAATATCCTCTACCTAGGGATAATAAGTACTTAGGGCTTCGTGGTTTGCTCCCTCTCAGTTCTTAAGTCCAAAACCTTAGAGTATGAGTTGAAGAGAAAGCCTAGTGATTTCTGGATTAAGGTGGGGATTCGTGGTATGCTCCCTCTTATCACTTACGCTAAACAGTGTCACGAAGCAAGCCTAAGTTATTGCCAAAGACCCTCGGTAAAGAAAAAAAGGGAAAAAGGGTATAAATAAAAATTAGAGTGTAGGAAGTAAAATTGGCTAAGGGAGTGAAAGGATACTTGATGCATATTGCCCACACATCATGCACTCTTCATGAGCTTAAACTAGAGTTAAATTGTACCTCTTGAATTTTTACTTGCTTGGCATAATTACACTAAGATACTGAAGACTGAAATATAGCCAAATTCTGCTTGCCAGCATCTGTTGGCATCCCAGCCAGAATTTTGTCGAGGTAACTTTTTCACCGTTTTTATTTTTCTTTCTTTGCATCACTTGAGAACAGGCAATGAGTTAGGTTTGGGGGAGTGTTTCCTCTCCAAAAGTACTATTTTTAATTCCAATTTTACAATGCTCTTGCTTGCATTAGGTTGTCAAAATCATGCATTTGCATAAGGAGTTTAGTTCTCTATCTATGCCAGGGTGAAGTGTTGTTTTTATGGTTATTTTGAAGGTTTGGCATAGGATTCGGCAACGGAAAGCAACACAATTATGTTTGCCAAGAAGAATGCCAAAAGTTGTTGGAAAAGAAGGACCAGATAGTGCCAAGCATGTGTTGGCAGAGAAGTGCACTTGATGCCATGCCAAGAGATTGTTGAACCCCGAAAAAATAGGAAAAGATCAGGCTCCTAAAAGATCGCTAATGGACCAATCATCGAAAAAATAGCGGATATGGTGATGCCAAGCTATGTTGGAAAAGACATGCCAAGCTTGTGTGCCAAGGCAACATCGGCATGATGGCGTCAACCCTAGCTTGATAAGCTATCACACTAATCGGATGAGGCCTATCTCTTATCCTTGGAGCATTTTGAAATTCAAATGAGGAAGCTATCGTATCCCCTTCCCTTGCATGGCTATATATACACCAACCGATCAAGCATTTAGAGGGCATAAAGAGTGTGAAGGTTTGGAGTGATTGGAGTGAGGTGTTGGAAGCTCGACGAGTGACGACCGGCTGCACCGAGGAAGGGTGGTTCAACCATTTGGCTGAGAGCCTGGATTTGAGGGCTGCATCGTGAGACCCCTCTTGCCCATTCTTTTGGTTTTAAGGTGTTTTATTTTTATTTTAATGATGATGTCTTTGAAAACGATTATGGTTTTGTTGGATAACTCCCTCGCCATGAACTAATTTCATAGTTGGTGGGGGATGTTTTGGCTTAAATGTTAAGTTTATGTTTTTGTTCTTGGTATTAAAACTGTTTTGGCAAAGTTTTCTATCTGGCGTGCTTACTTTTTTTTAACTCTAATGCCAAACGAGAGATAGCATTACTGTTTTTCTAAATACTTTGCCAAGAGAGAGCTGGCATAGTTGGCCCATTGCTTCTCAATATCTTAATAGACTTGGGTGGCGACGATCAGTTGCTAGATACTTGGGAGAGAAGCTTAGAGAGATGTCGTTCAAGTAGATACACTTACTTCGAAAGTGATATCTACCCCCTCGGAGTATTGATTGGTTCTTAAACAACTCGATTCATTTAAAAACATTCACTATAAAGATATAGGGCTTTTTACATATTCGACTTAGGGCAATGACCATCGAGAGAGGCATTGCTAATTTTCAATCTGCTCGGAAAACAATGGCAAGAAAGTTGCCAACAACGGCTGGCATGAACAGCGTTAAAAGCACCCTTCTTGCCTACGTTTTACTTCATTATTTTCTTTTCTATTTAGTAAATCCAAAACATTCTTTAAAACAACAACTTTTCCTCCAAAGCAAGTAACAACCAAGCAATTGAATTTAAGCCAATCCATTGGTGTTGAAGTATGCCTAAAGACCAATCATGAGATGATTGTAAAAGACATACATATTTTATCTTGTTTATTAAAATCTAGTTATTCTTGAATGTCCTTAGTCGAGAATTATTGTGGGCGTGGACAACAATAATATGTTAAGATTAATATGTAGTTGTTTGATAACAAAGTATTGTTATTGACATAGAGATTTCAAAATCAATACATAAGAATGTGTTAGAGAACGACATACTGGACTGACCCGCTATGAGCATGTTTCTTGGATTATTATGTGACAGTCACAACATTGCTCATGGTGATAACTAAATGTATGATCCTCAGACTTGAGATCATTATTATTTCAGTATCGAGAGTGACATATTTTGATGCAGTCAAACGTGTATTGTAACAGACTACGCTATAAAGACTGATATTGGATATGCCACACTCTATATAGAAAACTATGGTTGATCAAGATAGAATTTGTCCCTCCTACATAATAGGAGTAATATCGTAGGCCACTTGATTGAGTGAGACTAGAAAATGCATGGCCATGCTCGAATAAATTGCTATGAGATATCATAGTTATTCATTTATCATAGTCTACTCAAGATATCAAGGAATATTAGATGGACTATACAAGTGTGACTAATCCATGGCTTGTGTTTGATCTAGATATAAGGACAAAATGATGTAATACATAAAATAAGTTAATCACGAAAAAAATGTAAAGTTGAACCACATCTTCATGTAACTTAGGTAGCAATGATTTATTGCTAGATGCCACTCATTATTTGTAATATTAGAATGGTTCTAGATATTACTACTAACGTTACATGAACCTACAAGGGTCACACCCTATGATTGAAACGAACAAATATCGACTAGATAGCATGTGTACAAACTTGTTGTATACGTAAAAATTATTAAAGACGTAATTATTATAATTATTGTAATTATAGATAATCTCGTTTATATGTATTTTAATAATTATATAATTATTATAATTATCAAACACTATTAATATATATATATATATTTATATATCCCTAAAGAAACCTAATTAAAGTAGAATCAGATTCTACATATTTAATTGTATTCGGTTAAATATATGGTATATTTAATGAATTCGAATTAAAGTAGAATTAGATTCTACATATTTAATTATATTCAGGTAAATATATTGTATATTTAATGAACCTGAATTTAATTAGAATTATGTTTTTGAATGCTATATAAACGCATAAGGTCTGGAAGCCAAAGTATGCTTTTTGGAAAAACCTCTCTAACAGTTAGAGAAGAGAAAATATTGTTCGTTTCGTTTGGGTGGACTGCGTAGAGGTCGGAGCACTATCGTGACTACTGGGATTCGATTTGGTTTATCCTAACTCCCTAAGGCTATCAAGATACCAAATTTTTTAAGGTAATATTTCATCCCTACTCACCACGAATTCGTCCCTTGTACATGGATCACTGGCGGAATTCACCGGATAATTTTTCCTTTGCGCTATGGGGTGTACCGACGTTTCCCAACAGTGGTATCAGAGCCACTTGTACGATACGAATTCAGACTTAAATACTTGGATAATGCTTTTGTATGGGATACATGCTATTAGATTATGGTTTATTCAATTTTTGACAAATATACGATATTTTACACATTAGATCATTTTACGCCTAATCTGAATAAATTAAATTGATTGTTCCAAGTGATTAAAGAGTTAGTCATAGATATGTTAGGATTTTTGGATGTTAAGCGTTGACATATATGGGTAACAGTTATATCCAGACTAATGGTTAGTCTATAGATAACGTACGGGGAAAGTAACAAAGAGTTGTTCAAGTAAAAAACTTGTGGATTTTGGAATCCTAAAAAAACGATAATGTTGATAAAAGTTATCAAATTGTGAGGTTTTTACACAGCAATTAAGATGTCAAGCTCTCAATAATAAACTGCTCGATGTTTTGCACGGTGTTTGAAATGCATGGTTATAGCTCTTTTTTTTGGTTTTAAATATATACGGCCTATGTGTCATGCCTTTCTTTCTTCTATTTTAATTCTCTTCTCGTATAATTTTGTTCTCATCTTACTCCCTCGTATAAAAAATGAGTTTCTGAAAAATTGTAATATTTGTGGAGAAAGCATGAACCAAAGGAGCAGAATGATGTGCCGATCAAAGGTGGATTAGGTGCTTGAGAAGCAAGTTCTATCTTTAGTAATTTTGGTTCTCCCATTTGCTTGGGATGGGCCGCCTTAGTTTGAAGGGCTGTAACAATTGCATTTATATTTACTGCTTTATATGTATGTGGTACGATGTATTTTTGGCATGATGTTAACTGCTTAAATCTAATAGAATGGTGAGATCAATATAACAAAACCCTCCAATTTTCAATAAAATTAATCATCCAATATTAACCCTCGTTAAAACCTCGATCAGTGCTATGTAGGTTTTTCCAAAGCAAAATACTTAGATCTATCTTGGTTAAATGCGAAGAATAAGCAAGTGATATTCAATGGTAGTAATATTGGATAAACTAGGTTGTTCTAATAAGATTAAAATCTAATGACTAATGATTGTTCAAGGACTTTGGTAATTGAAATACAATATGAAATAACATGTCTAGGATTGGTTTTTGAAAGACTTGGCTTTTAAGCGTGCCCAGTACACCACCTCTCTTCTCATAAGTTACCTACATGATGCTTTGTTCATTATTGTGCTTTCTATTTGACCATATGAACTTTTGTTTTGAACAAATACTTGTTCACCAAATATAGGAGTTACATGAGATGTAATTAGCAAGTATTGCTTACCTAAATAATTAAATTCTACGAGTAAAGCCAAAGCTGACCTAGGATATAATGAAATATGGATCCTTACCCACTAGAAATATTTATAGTAAGTTTTTCAATTTTGAGGGTTTTTAATAGTGAGAATGTAATTTATTTATAAACATGATAAAAGGTACGTACAAATCACATTTTATCATTGTATACTTTATGGCAAACTCAAACACATTACCATTACGATCCGTCCTTGAGAAGGACAAACATAATGGCTTGAACTTCCTTGTTTGGTTCCGTAACTTAAGGATTGTCCTTAAGCAAGAACGGAAACTGCAAATCATCGAAGAACCTGTCCCTAAAAAGCCAGCGGATGATGCCTCCAAAGATGAAAGGGAAGCCTTTGAGAAATACTCAAATGACATGGTAGATGTTGGATGCTTAATGCTTGCGACCATGACCCTTGAGCTTTAGAAGCAACATGAGGACATGGTTCCCTTTGAGATGGTCAAAAATCTCAAAGAATTATATGAGGGGCAAGCTCGTCAAGAGAGGTATGAGACCTCTAAAGCTTTGTTTCAATGCAAAGTGTTGGATGGAACTCTAGTGGGAACTCATGTTCTCAAAATGATAGGGTATATTCAGACCCTTAAAAAATCAGGCTTCCCTCTAAGTGTTGAATTGGCTACTGATGTTATCGTGTAATTGTTGTCGGATAGTTTTAATCAGTTTGTTCTTAATTTCAATATGAATGAAATTAACAAATAGTTGCCTAAGTTGCTTGGCCTGTTAAGAACAAGAGAAGACAACATGAAAATGGTTGGTAGCAAACCTATTCTGATGGTCCAAAAGGATAACAGAAAAGGAAAGCCCAACACCAAGGCAAAGCCAACGCCCAACAAAGGAAAAGCTGCATTGAAACCCAATGAAGGAGTTGCAAAAGAAGGAAAGTGTTTCCATTGCAACAATGCTAGACAGTGGAAGAGAAATTGCCCTGTCTATCTTGAGGACATCAAGAAGGCAAGAGAAAATGGATAGTCCAGATCATGTATTTATGTTATTGATATTAATATATCAACATCTACTTCTTCAGTATTAGATACCAGTTCTGGCTCACACATTTGTACGTCTGTACAAGGACTAAAAAGGAGTAGAAAATTTGCAAAAGGAGATGTGGACCTACGAGTGGGAAATGGAGCAAGAGTTGCTGCATTAGCTATAGGAACATATATTTTGTCATTACCTAGTGGACTTGTTTTAGATTTAGAGGATTGTTATTTCGTACCTAGTTTGACTAGAAACATTATTTCAATTTCTTGTTTCGACAAGATTGGTTTTTCATTAAGAATAATAGTTGTTCTTTTTCCCTCAATAATGTTTTTATGGTACGACTCAATTAATCAATGGCCTCTACATCTTAGATCAAGACAACTCCATATATAACATAAATACAAAAAATTAAATATAAATGGCTCTAATCAAACATTGTTAGACATGGTTCGGTCAACGATGAGTTATGCTAATCTTCCAACTTCTTTTTGGGGACATGCGCTACAAACAACTGCTTTTCACACTAAATCGTGTTCAGTCAAAATCGATTCAAAAGACACCATATGAGATGTGGACTAGGAAGCATCCTTGTATGTTTTTATGAAAATTTGGGGATGCGAAGTTTATGATAAACATCAGATGTCTACAAAACTCGAATCCAAATCTCATAAATATAATTTTGTAGGGTATCCTAAAGAAACGAAAGGATATTATTTCTTCAATCCATCTGAGAACAAAGTGTTTGTTGCTCGAACAAGAGTCTTCCTCGAAAGAGAATTTATTCTCGGAAAGGGAAGTGGGAGAAATATTGAACTTGAAGAAATTCAAGATCAACCACAAATCACTAAACCGAAGATTGAAGAACCACTAGTTCCATAAATAGTTGAGGAACCTCCAACCGTTCTTAAAACACAACCATTGCGGAGATCTATGAGAGAACGCAATGCGCCTGAGAAATATGGATTTCTTGCCACATTGTATGGAGACGTTTTTCTCATAGATAAAGATGAATCTAAGACTTATTAGGAAGCAATGGAGAGCCCAGACTGAGAAATGTCGCTAAAGGATTTGTTCAAAGAGTTTGGTTTCATTAAAAATAAAGATGAGCCATGTGTTTTCAAGAAAACTAGTGGGAGCACCGTTACATTCTTGGTATTGTATGTCCACGACATACTAAAAATAAGAAACGACATACCTACCTTACAGTCTATAAAGACTTGGTTAGGAAAATGTTTTTCTATGAAAGACTTTGGTGAGCAACCTACATATTAGGAGTCAAGATTTATAGAGATAGATCAAGACGACTCCTAGGACTAAGTCAAAATACATACATAGAAAAAGTACTGAAAATATTCGGTATGGAAGAATCTAAAAGATGATTCTTACCTATGAGACATGGTATTTCCCTCTCGAAGGAAATGTGTCCTTCAACTCCTCAAGAGAAAGAATGCATGAGTAAGATTATGTATGCTTCGACCATTGGTTCTATCATGTATGCCATGCTATGTACACGTCCAGATGTATCGTATGCACTAAGTATGACAAGTAGATGCCAAGTAGATCCTGGTGAAGGTCATTGGGTTGTAGTAAAAAATATCCTTAAGTACTTACGAAGAACTAAGGATACATTCCTTATGTATGCAGGTGAGGAAGAACTAAGTATAAAAGGTTATACTGACGCAAGCTTCCAAATTGATAAGGATGATTCTCGATCGCAATCGGGTTTTGTGTTTTGCCTTAATGGAGGTGCTGTAACATGGAAAAGTTCCAAGCAAGATACAGTTGCAGATTCTACAATAGAAGTCGACTATATTGCAGCAAGTGATGCTGCAAAAGAGGCTGTTTAGATCAAAAAGTTCATATATGAACTAGGGGTCGTGTCTGGCATATCAGATGCTATAGATCTACGTTGTGAAAACTATGGAGCCATCGCACAAGCAAAAGAACCCAAATCTCACCAACGATCCTAACACATACTTAGGCGTTACTATCTCATTCGTGAAATTATTGATCGAGGAGATGTAGAAATATGCAGAGTACCAATGGATGACAATGTCACAGATCCTCTAACAAAGCCTCTGACACAGCAAAAGCATGAACGTCACACTAAGTCTCTTGGTATTATATATATGAGTGATTGGTCTTAGTGCTAGTGGGAGATTGTTGGAGTATGCCCAAAGAACAATAATGAGACGATTGTAAAAGATATAATTATTTTATCTTGTTTATTAAAATATAGTTATTCTTGAATGTCCTTAGTCGAGAATTATTGTGGGTGTGGACAAAAATAATATGTTAAGACTAATATGTACTTGATTGATAATAAAGTGTTGTTATTGACAAGGAGATGTCAAAATCAATACATTAGTATGTGTTAGAGAACGACATACTGGACTGACCCGCTATGAGCATGTTTCTTGGATTATTACGTGACAGTCATAACATTACTCAGGGTGATAACTAAATGTATGATCCTCAGACTTAAGATCATCATTATTTCAATATTGAGAGTGACATATTTTGATGCAGTCAAACGTATGTTGTAACAGACTACACTATACAGACTGATATTGGATATGCCACACTCTATATAGCAAACTATGGTTGATCAAGATAGAATTTGTCCCTCCTACATAATAGGAGTAATATCGTAGGCCACTTGATTGAGTGAGACTAGAAAATGCATGGCCATGCTCGAATAAATTGATATGATATATCATATTTATTCATTTATCATAGTCTACTCAAGATATCAAGGAATACTAGATGGACTATACAAGTGTGACTAATCCATGACTTGTGTTTGATCTAGATATAAGGACAAAATGATCTTCCCGCTTATCTCCTCACCATGTGTTGAGGAACCGACAGCAGGCTCATGCATATGAGCTTTATTAGTCTCAGACATATCTACAGCATAAAGAGATCATATTAGTCGGCAAGTCATTGTATACACAATAAACAACAACTAAGTGGCAAAGTAACACAATAACAATGCAACATGATTCAGTTTAGTCCTAGAATTGACTAAACTCTAGCTCTAATACCACATATGTAACACCCCTCCCCGGCCTGGTTGGGAACCAGGTCAGAGTAGGTTACTGATAAACAAAACAATAATCGATGCAATGATTGGAACTTAATAATTAGCAATATAGCAATGTCATGCTAAAAAGACGATACAACGATGGTGCAATTATTTAGGAAGCAATATCAGACTATAACTTTCAATTCATGGTCAATTTAAAACTTTTAGAAATTTTAGGGACTAATTAGTAATTTCGATATCTTAGGGGTCCTTTTCTGCAATTAACCATACCAAAATGAAATTAAATCCCTAAATAACTAGCAAGCAAAATTTCATAACAATCGGAGCTCATTTACCTTATCAATTAGACTATACAATATTCAGTGACCATTGTGCAAACATCCCAAACTTACAATCCCAGTTAAATAACTAAATTAACTACCCCGTACCAATACTCAAAGAGGCGTATCGGTACACTTATGCATAAATCATAAACTCGAATTCCAGTGTCCAAAATTTGTATCCGTACAGCTAAGGTCGTACCAATACAGGTTGTCCAACGTTGACTCATTTCGATACGCCCCAAGACCGTATCGATGCGATTTATTTCTACCAATTACAATGTTGACCTTTCGTATCGATAAGCCCCTTTGACATACCGATACGCTATGTTGACCTGGTTTGACCATGCCCAAATATGCATACTCGTACCGATACGCCACCACTCGTATCGGTATGCCTTGCACTGTAATGACAGATTTTGTCTGGTTTTTTTTATCAAATTTGACCTAGCAAACCATTTTCGAATGCAATGAAATTTTACCATCAATATTTAAATATTATAATCTACTACCATGCCCAAATTCTCAATCATCCGAATCCGTTTACTACATTTTTGCCTTTTGTAGGCCAAAAATGCTAGTTTCATCACTTTTAGGCAAACCTAAAATGTCATTTAGAGCCTTTAAGGCCTATACATGCCACCAACAATATATACATAGCAAAAGAGCCAAAAGTGACTAGCCTAACTACTTTTCCACCATTCTCGGAGTTCATAGGAACGTTATACGTTACTTTAACTTGGTAGTGACTTGCCAAAGCTTCCAACATATATGATCTCGAGCCAACAACTCGATCAACCTGAAATGCATTAGACATAATTTTCCTAATGAGGCAGTCATAACCAATATGAAAAACAATAAAATATGCAACACCACATGCTTTAACAATGCCAATGCTATGATTCATATTCAATATCCATTAAATCATGTTTCAATATTAATCATTGGATCGAATTAAGAAAGTGGATACGTGAATTCCTACGCCTCATGAAATCAATGAATGGTCTAGTCCCTCTGCCTCACCAATGACCAATAACACAAACATCCCTCCGCCTCGCCACAACAAAGTCCGTAGCCAATGACTGTAGTCCACCCGTAGTAATGAGCTCATGAATTCTATGGCATGCCAATTGTATCCAATGTCCTTTCGAATCCATGGTTCGGTATTCATATCGATGTTCAATGTTCCGATAGCAATTCCAATAATCAAGGTTTCAATGTTAATAACAATAGTCGACATAAATTATCAATATTTCAATGACAATATTAATGTTCAATAATCAATGTTCAATGTTTTGCAATGGTTCGATGACAACTATAACAATGACTATATCTCAATGAACAATGATTCAACGTAATGACTTACTGAGGTTTACCAATACAATTCCTCATGAGATACGATGCAATTTCCCCTAGGCACAATGTTAGTTATTCAAAATTCGATATCAATGGACTAGGAAATAGGCACCTAGCCTAATTTCGAGACTCCGACAACACTCACTTTATTTTTTCGAAGCTCCTATTGCTCTCGGAGAACAACTTCTAATTTGATTGGCCGGTTCTGATGGATTGGTTGATTCCTCCTCTTGTTGCTCTTGAGCTAACAAACATTAAGGAATAAAGACCACAATGAATTTCAATATCAATAACCAATTTCATAGCACAACTTATCTATGAAAACAATAGGGATTAGACTAGGAAATTCTATTTACAATCTTAAAGGGTTTGAAATCTTACACATAAGATTAGCTATGATTTGACTATAAAATCATCAAGCTACTAGGGGAGAATGATTTACCCGATCGATAGCTATTCAAAAGAATCAACGAATCAAATAAACTCAAGCTTTTGAAAGCTTATCAATGGAGATTCTTGCTTAGGAGTTTAAGGAAGAAGATGGTGAATATGATGTTAGCTTCTTAAAATCGATTAAACTAAAACTCCAATCAATTCTCCTTTAGTGACCGAGGGCTTTCCTCCTAGTGAAGGAAAACAATCCGCACATCCCATGTTTGCGGTGATTAAAATTGGAGAGGGCTAATCGTAAGGTTAATCCTTCAACTTCCAATGTTTTACACTTTTACCCCTAAACTTTCAATTTTCACAATATAGTCACTAAAGGTTTTTCAATAAATTCAATAAGTTCCTCAATCGATAAATTAACTCAATTAGAATCCAATATCAATACAATTAACCTCACGGTCAAAGTCAACGCAATATTTAAACCTTTACGGTGTAGGGTTTCTGATCGCCTGAATCTACTTTCAATTATACCGGTTTAAGGGATGTTACATATCCGACTCGACTTATGAGTCTGAATCAGTACATTTGGTATTTAAAAACAAGGTCATCTGCTATTGACAAAACGACATAATCTTTTTTATTTCTCCTTTTTTTATGAGAGGAGGAGATGTCCTTTTCTTTATGTTGGTTCTTTAACTAATGCATCACTTGAAATTAAGTAATTAGGTCTGGATTTAGCCTTCTAGGTATATATATATATGTCTATAGGGCACATTAAGTTAGTTTTGAATTGAGTCCATTCAAATCAAGTTAATTCAAAATTTTAAATTTCTAGATCATTTCACGTTTATCTCATTTTAAATTTTGTTATATCCCTCGTTATTATATCTCTGCATTAGCTTTCATATTATTATATCTCTGCATCCACATGCCTCTGCATGATTGGTCTTTCACATTATACTGTACCAAACGATGGATTCATCGAGAAGAAGTCCTACACATCTCCCTCTCAGCTCTAGTCTTACCAATGTGACTGTTGTTAGGAGTTGTAGACAGCCTTAATGGCTACCGGTGGTGGAACTCAACATTATTTACAAAGAGGTTGATTTAAAAATGTTTAAATTTATGTGGGCCAACAATAAATTATTTATGTTTAAGGGATTAAATAACGAATTTATCGTTATACCAACCTATAGTTTTTTCAATTTTTAAATTTTCTTGGGCGGTGGGGGGGGGGCATGGGTCTCTCTTACATTTCACCCATAATGTCTACTAGCTAGATCTAAGGTGTCGACCCATCAATAGACTTCAATCCAATAGTCTTAGACTTGTACGTTGTTATCCGAGGGTGGCAAAGACGCCCATATTAAAATACCCTAGGGGTCCGAACGAAAAAGGGTAAGAAAGAACACTCATTTCACAATCCTCTTCTTCACTTTCCATCGTTCTCTGCACATTGGTTACTCTTTCAACCACTATTGAATGTGAATCACCATCTAAATCTAAAGGGTGAATCGCTTGACATCAATCCCACGTTGGCTTTCCCTTTTAATTTACCAAGCTATTAATCATTTAGGCCACATACGGAGTTATAAACTCAATTTCTCAGTTTTACTATTCATTTTACCCATTAAGAGACCCTTGTCCTTGAATTATAGAACCCTCGAACTTAAAATGAAGTTCCTTGGGCAAATTGCCCAACGAGTACCGATACTCGCCTAAGAGTATCGATACGCTCATGTGGGTACCAATACCCACTTACGCATACCGATACTCGGGTTAGCACGCTGAAGGGTTTAACCAAACCCCATACTAATACACAGGGAACTTGTACCGATGCGTAATCGGTATCGATACGCCCCCACACGTACGTATACCATTATTCGCTACTAGAATTCTCAATGAAACAGTGGTATCGTACGCCCCTATGGGTATCGATACCCCTTTGCTTTTCTCTAGAAAAAGGCTATCAAAGGGTAATGTAACGCCCCGGTTTTGGGCTTAGAAGTTTTGGGCTTGGACCGGTTCGGTCAAAGTGCTGTTCGAATATAAAAGAGTGAATTTAGGAAAGCCTAGTTCGGGTTGCATTAAAAATATGGAAAAATGCTCTAAAATCCTCTTTTAATATATATAAGTGAACTGTGAAATCAATTTTGCAAAATAAGGTTTGGAAGGGTGACATTTTGGGCTAGTGACCAAAATGTAATTTTTGAAAACTGTGAGACTGTTTTAAAAAGGATTGAAACTTTGAATCTTTAAGGAGCTATTTACCCAATGGGAGTTTCTCCAGATTTTCTAAAGATATTAAATGATTAATTAAAAGGTTTTAAATAAAAACAAAGTGGAGGGAAGATATTTTGGTTTTAACTAACTTTTCTCTCAATTCTATTTTCTCTCATTTTCTCTCAAGCCAAACACCTTTTCTCCAGAGCTTTTCTCTCTGATTTTGTCACCTAAATTCATCTTTTCAATTAACTTTTGATTGCTAATCATCTCTACAACAAAACCTCACCATTTGCTAAGTGGATTTTCAAGAAAACTTGATTCTAAAAGGGAGAAACTCAAGTTTGGAGGTAAGAACGTCCTTCTCCTCTAAACTCTCAGTTCTTTACTGAAATTCCCAAGTTCTCAATCCTTAAATTGTGTTTTATAAATGGTTTTAAGGTTGTGTTATGGATCTTGGCTTTTAAATGCAAGATTTGATTGATTTTGGTAAATTTTCGTATGATCTGTTAAAGCAGTGATTTGAGGTGTATTTTTGATGCTAAATGAATGTTAATTTGATGAGGAATTGAGGTTTAATCAATGCAAACCCGGATAGGTTTAATTTCCTAAGTTTAGCTTGTGTTCTTGGTTGTTTTTGAAGTGATCTTGTGGATCTGTTGTAGTTGGAGGTATAAGGATGTTGTTAGATCCTTTTTGGATGTTAAATGATGTTTAAGGAAGCTTGGTTTTGATGAACCTTGGCTGGGTAATGTTGAGAATTTTTTGGATGCATTTTCGGTTGTGTTTGGTAGCCGGAAATGGGGTGTGGATGAGAGCAGCGAGTTTAGGTGCTTTCATTGAAGCTATTAATGCATGATGATGCATTAATCTACTGTTTTGATGTGTTTAAAATAGGGGAGTCATCTTTGGATCCAAGAGGTGGTGATCCGGGAGCTTGATTTGTGTTTCGGCAAGAGGTGAAACGGAATCGGTGAGTGGAAATTGGTTTTCGGCTTTGAAACCAGTGTTTTGAAGGTTTGGGAGCTTAGTTTAAGTCTAAGCAACTTAACTAAGCTCAAGAGTAAGTTTTCAGAAAAACTCTCTTGGTGATGGCCATGGATTGGTTGTATGCAATGTGGTTTGTTTGCATGTTTCAATTCTGTTTTAAAAGCATATCTAGCATGTTTATTTGCTGAGATTATAAGCCATGTGTTGTAGGAAGTTCAAGGTAAGAGTTTCCTTGTTTTTGAACATTGTTAAAATGTGGTTGATGCTTAAAGTGCATGATGTTAATGGCTTGGTTAAATGCTTTTAAAATAGTGAATATTGTTGATAAATGATGTATATTGGCAAGTGATGTTTTGAAAAAGGTTTAAGAACATCAAGGTGTTTAAAAGTCCTTGGATGGTTCTTGGTTAAGATCACAAAGGTGGTTAAAAGTCCTTGTGTGGATCTTGTGAATTTTAAGAACAACATGGTGTTTAAAAGTCCATGGTTGGTTCTTGGTTAAGGCTCAAGGTGGTTAAAATTCCTTGGGGAAAGCCTTGTTTACTTAAGAACATCAAGGTGTTTAAAAGTCCTTGGATGGTTCTTGTTAAGGACACAAAGGTGTTTAAAAGTCCTTGTGTGGTCCTTGCCAAGGTGTTTAAAAGTCCTTGGGGCCAAGGTGTTTAAAAGTCCTTGGGGTGATACTTGTTAAGGACACAAAGGTGTTTAAAAGTCCTTGTGTGGTCCTTGTGAATTATAAGATCACAATGGTGTTTAAAAGTCCATGTGTGAGTCTTATGTTGATCTTGTTTTTAAAAGATGATGATTATCACTTGAGGCCAATATGACATGGTTATGATGTGAAGCATGTATTGCTTGTTTAAAATGCTTTTGAGCATGCCTAAGTGTTGTTATGAAGTATGTTTTGTAAAGATGTTTTATAAATGCATTATTGCGTGGTTATTGAGCATTCCTCACTAAGCTTGTGCTTACGCTCTCTCTCTTTTCTTAAACCAATAATGCAGAGCATTAAAGTACTTTTGAGGGCAGCAAGGTGGTGAAGAATCCAAGTGTTGGTTAAAGCTCATGTATGGTGAACTTTTCCTCAAACCATTAGCTTATGGGAATTTGGCAATGGGGGATCTATGTTGTTGTTGTTTGGGAGATGTTTTGGACTCCCTAGGTTGGATTTATGTTGTTGTTAATGTTGATATTTGTAATTGGCCTCTATGTGTTGGATTATGGTATTTTGATGCATGAGTGGTTGCTAAATAGGAGGCATGCTTTTAGAATTGGGGCTTTTCATTTTGGATGCCATGTTGATGCTTTGTTGGTTCAAGTATGTTCCATGTATGTTGAATGACCTGCTGGCAAAGTTTGGTTGCATTTGGAGCATGTTTGGTAAGTCAATTACATGTTAAACCAGCCACTTTTCTGCAATCTGGGCAACCTGTTTCGGAACAGGTGCTACCGTATCGAAACGAGGGCCTGAAATGGCCTGGGCGTTCCGAAACGGTAGGCACTGTTTCGGAACAGTTTGGCTACTGCCAAGCCGTGTTTCGGAACACGTTGCGGAACGGCCCCGCGTTTCGAAACAGGTCCTCCCTGTTTCGGAACACCTGACCGTTGGGAGCTGACATCGGCAGTTATATGTCTTGGAATGTTTGCCTTTTGGTCCTAAATCTTGTTTATGCAATTGTATGAGCTTGGAATGTCCTTTTGAGCTGGAATTCGACAGTAAAGCATGAAACCTGACTAATTTTATATTGGTAACATTAATTTGGGTTAAGTCCTTTTATTTTGCAGAAATTACATTTTGGTCCCTAAAGTTCTATCTTGTGCAATTGGGTCCCTGAATGATCTCTGAAAGTTATGATCTGTGAATATGATGTCTGTATGAACATAACTAGGGTTAACGTGCATCTAGATAAGATTTAAAAGAAAAAAAGGGTCGTTAATCAAGGTTGACTTTCGAGTTGACTTTGGTTTTCCCCGTGTAAACTTCTTAATTCGGTTCAACCGTCTGGGCCGGGTTAAGGGGGTTACATTTGGTGGTATCAGAGCTGAGTTTTCGAGTAATTGAGAATGTTTATGTGAATGTTTAAAGTATGTATGCTTTGTATGCTTGTTGGGTGAAAGCATGTTGAGTGAATTGCATGTATGTTGCAATTGAGATGTGTGCTGTGATGAAGCATGTTGTGGGTACCCATTGCCAAATCAAAGCTAATGAAATGAAGTTGTTTTAATTGAAAATGAGCTTGAGTACTTGGATTGCTTACCTTGCTGGGCCTGATTTTGTTTATTTGCATTGTGATTGCATAGTTAGAGTATGGCACCTCGTAGAGAGTTAAGGAGTAATGTGAGAGCTACGGCTCAGAATGAGAATGAAAATGAAGAGAATCTTGAGAGTGCGGTCTTACCTCCTCCACCTGGCGGTGGTGGTGCTGGGGCTGAAGAAGCTGGAGCTGCAGCTGGTGCTGGGGCTGCTGGACCTGAGGCTGGTCAGGGGCAAGCTGTACCTGACATGACGGTGCTGATTCAAGCTATAGCTGGTGCTTTTCAAGCAGCGGTAGCTGGAGCTCGTGGAGCTGGGCATCAAGAAGATGCTGAAGTTAGACTACCCTTGGAGCGTTTGCGCAGTCTGGGAGGGACTGAGTTTAGGGGTATGTCTGCTGAAGGTTCTGAGGCTTGGTTAGAGAGTACCAAGAGAATCTTGGGTCAGATGAGTTGCACTGATGTGCAGAAGCTTGGCTGTGTAGTATCTTTGCTACAGAAGGATGCTTATACGTGGTGGACAACCACTATCGCTGGGATGGCGGAGGCTGATGTAACTTGGACATTCTTTCAGAATGTGTTCAAGAGAAGGTATCTAGGTGTGAGGTACCTAGATGAAAAGAAGAGGGAATTCATGTCTCTTACCCAGGGGAGCATGACGGTGGCTGAGTATGAAGTGCAGTTTGTTCGACTCAGTCAGTATGCACCTGAGCTGGTCCCTGATTAGCGGGCTAGGTGTGAAAGGTTCCGTTATGGTTTAGTGACGGATGTGAAGATGTATGTGTTGGCTACCGAGTATGATGATTTTGATGTGTTGGTGGGCCGAGCAAAGGATATTGAGATGAACTTGGGTTTATCTGCTAGAAGTGCTGGATCAAGTGCTGGGAAGCGAGCTGCTGAATATAGTTTCGGTGGTGGACGGAACAAGAGGGGACATGATCAGAAGTATCAGTCCTCAGTTAAGCGAGGTGGTGGTGCGCCTGTTCGGGGAGGCAGTGCTAGAGCTGATCCGAGTGCTTGTTGGATATGTGGTTCGCATGGCCATATGAAACGTGATTGCCCTCGAGCTGTGAGGGAGGTGCAAGCTCCTGTTGCAGTAGCTGGTAACGGGTGCTGGAATTGTGGATCTGCGGATCATATAAGGCGAGAGTGTCCTATGTTGGCTGGTGGCCAAGTGCGTGCTCCTGTTGTTGCTGCACCGCAAAGAGGTCGTGGGCGCGGCCGAGGTAACTTCCAGCGGAGAGAGGAAGGTGGGCTTGGAGTGGCTCATGTTGTAGCTGTACAGCCAGAGGGTGGTGGTCAGGCTAGACTGTTTGCTCAGCGGGAGGGGAGGAATGACGCGGATGTGATCGCAGGTACTTTTACTTTGCAATCCTTGTCATTACTTTCCTTGATTGATTCTGGATCTACGCACTCTTACATATTGCGTGAGCATGCTGAATTGCTTGGGTTGCCTGTTGAGTCTTTGGATGTTGGTGTGCGTGTCACTAGTTCTTTTGGAGAAACTGTTGTGACTCGAAAGCTTTATAGAAGGTGTCCTTTGGTTGTTCAAGATCATGTTTTTCATGTTGACCTTATGGAGTTACCTTTCTATGGTTTTGATGTAATCCTTGGTATGGATTGGCTTGCTGAGCATCATGCTATGGTGGATTGTGAGAATAAGCGAGTTTCGTTGAAGCTTGCGGATGATTATGAGGTGGTTGTGGTTGGTGAGAATGTGAAGTTTCTTGCCAATGTGGTGTCTTCTTTGGAGGCGAGCCGGATGTTGAGGCAAGGTTGTGAAGCTTACCTGGCCTTTGTGATGAATCCTAGTTCTAAGGAGTTGCGTGTGCAAGATATCAGGATTGTGCGAGAGTTTCCTGGTGTGTTTCCTGAGGAGTTGCCTGGTTTACCTCCTAATCGCGAGGTGGAGTTTGGGATTGAGCTGTATGAGAATACAACTCCTGTGTCCATTACTCCCTATCGGATGGCACCTAAGGAGCTGAAAGAGCTGAAGACGCAGTTGCAAGAGTTGCTTGATCGTGGTTTCATTCGGCCGAGTGTGTCGCCTTGGGGTGCACCGGTCTTGTTTGTGAAGAAGAAGGATGGCACTATGAGAATGTGCATTGATTACTGTCAGCTGAATAAGTTGACTATCAAGAATCGGTATCCTTTGCCGAGAATTGATGATCTCTTTGATCAATTTCGGGGAGCAGCTGTGTTCTCTAAGATTGACTTGAGGTCAGGGTATTATCAGTTGAAGGTGAAGGATGGGGATGTGCCTAAGACAGCTTTCAGGACAAGGTATGGGCATTATGAGTTCCTTGTGATGCCGTTTAGTTTAACAAATGCTCCTGCTGCTTTCATGGACATGATGAATCGTGTGTTTCATGAATACCTGGATAAGTTTGTTGTGGTGTTCATTGATGATATCCTTGTGTACTCGCGTACTGAGGAGGAACATGAAGAGCATTTGAGGATTGTGTTGCAAGCTTTGTTGGAGAATCAGCTTTATGCTAAGCTGAGCAAGTGTGAGTTCTGGTTAAGTGAAGTGGTGTTTCTTGGGCATGTGGTTTCTGCCGAGGGGATTCGTGTTGATCCTCAGAAGATTGAGGCGGTGATGAATTGGAAGGTTCCTAAGTATGTTCATGAAGTCCGTAGTTTCCTTGGTTTGGCGGGATACTACCGGAGGTTTGTGGATGGGTTTTCTAAGATTGCGGCACCTTTGACAAAGTTGTTTCAAAAGGATGTTAAGTATGAATGGACGGAAGCGAGACAGCAGGCTTTTGAGAAGCTTAAGGCAGCTTTGAGCAAGCTCCTATCTTGGTTCAACCTGAATCAGGGAAAGAGTTTGTGGTGTATAACGATGCGTCCTATGTTGGTTTAGGATGTGTGTTGATGCAAGAGGGTAAGGTGGTGGCTTATGCATCACGGCAGTTGAAGGTGCATGAGCGCAACTATCCTACGCATGATATAGAGTTGGCTGCGGTGGTTTTTGCTTTGAAGATCTGGAGACATTACCTGTATGGTGAGAAGTGTACTGTGTACACGGATCACAAGAGTTTGAAGTATCTGATGTCTCAGAAGGAGTTGAATCTTAGACAGCGACGTTGGGTGGAGTTGCTCAAGGATTATGATCTGACGATTGAGTATCACCCTGGAAAGGCTAACGTTGTAGCGGATGCCTTGAGTAGGAAGGTAGCTGTTGAGTTGAGGGCTATGTTTGCCAGTTTGAGTATTTCGCGTGATGGTGGTCTTGTGGCTGAGTTGCAAGTGAAACCATCTTTGGTTCAGTTGATCAAGGAAAAGCAGTTGCTGGATGATTCCTTGGTACCTCATGTTCAGGATATCGCGGAGGGTAGGCCTTCGGATTTCTGTTTCAATGATGATGGTGTGTTGTGTTTTGGGAGTCGGATAGTAGTGCCCAATGATGCTGAGTTGAGGCGTGCTATTCTGACTGAAGGTCATAGTGGTCCTTTTGCTATGCACCCAGGTAGTACTAAGATGTACCGTGATCTTCGTGATGAGTACTATTGGGTGGGTTTGAAGAAGGATGTTGCTGAGATTGTGAGCAAGTGCATGGTGTGTCAGCGAGTTAAGGCTGAGCATCAGGTTCCTTCAGGGTTGTTGCAACCGTTGAGAATCCCTGAGTGGAAGTGGGAAAGGGTTACCATGGATTTTGTATCTGGTTTACCCTTGTCACCGTCGAAGAAGATTTCGGTGTGGGTGATTGTGGATCGCCTGACGAAGTGTGCGCACTTCTTGCCTGTGCATACTACGTTTTCTTTGGATAAGCTTGCAGAGCTGTACATTGCTGAGATTGTGCGGCTGCATGGTGTGCCAAAGTCGATTGTGTCGGACAGGGATCCGAGGTTTACATCGCGGTTCTGGCAATGTTTGCATCAAGCTTTGGGAACAAGGTTGAATTTCAGTACGTCTTATCATCCTCAGTCGGATGGTCAGTCCGAGCGTGTTATCCAGGTTTTGGAGGATATGTTGAGGTGCTGCGTGATTGAGTTCCAGGGCTCTTGCGAGAAACATTTGCCTTTGGTGGAGTTTGCCTATAACAATAGTTATTAGGCGAGTATTCAAATGGCACCTTATGAGGCTTTGTACGGGAGGAAGTGTAGGACTCCTCTTTGTTGGGCGGAAACGGGTCAGAAGTTGGTGTCGATGCCGGCTTTGTTGAAGGGAACTACCGAGAAGGTGAAGCTCATTTGTGAGCGTTTGAAGGCAGCTTCTGATCGGCAAAAGTCTTACGCGGATTTGAAGTGTAAGGAGATTGAGTATGCGGTGGGTGACCGTGTGTTTTTGAAGGTTTCGCCTTGGAAAAAGGTGATGAGGTTTGGCCGTAAGGGTAAGTTGAGCCCTAGGTACATTGGGCCATACGAGGTGGTTGAGCGTGTGGGTCCAGTTGCGTACAAGTTGAGGTTACCTCAAGAGTTGGAGAAGATTCATGATGTGTTTCATGTCTCTATGCTTCGGAAGTATAGATCGGATCCTTCGCATGTGATGCCTGTGGAGGAAGTGGAGTTGAATCCGGATTTGTCTTATGATGAGGAACCGGTGAAGATTCTGGATTCGGATAGCAAGGTTCTTCGTGGCAAGACCATTGAGTTGGTGAAGGTGTTGTGGAAGCACCGTGGTGTTGAGGAAGCCACGTGGGAACGGAAGGATGACATGCTGAAGCAGTTTCCTTATCTCTTTCCTTCAGGTAAATTTCGAGGATGAAATTTCTTAAGGGGGGAGAGTTGTAACGCCCCGGTTTTGGGCTTAGAAGTTTTGGACTTGGACCGGTTCGGTCAAAGTGTTGTTCGAATATAAAAGAGTGAATTTAGGAAAGCCTAGTTCGGGTTGCATTAAAAGTATGGAAAAATGCTCTAAAATCCTCTTTTAATATATATAAGTGAACTGTGAAATCAATTTTGCAAAATAAGGTTTGGAAGGGTGACATTTTGGGCTAGTGACCAAAATGTAATTTTTGAAAACTGTGAGACTGTTTTAAAAAGGATTGAAACTTTGAATCTTTAAGGAGCTATTTACCCAATGGGAGTTTCTCCAGATTTTCTAAAGATATTAAATGATTAATTAAAAGGTTTTAAATAAAAACAAAGTGGAGGGAAGATATTTTGGTTTTAACTAACTTTTCTCTCAATTCTATTTTCTCTCATTTTCTCTCAAGCCAAACACCTTTTCTCCAGAGCTTTTCTCTCTGATTTTGTCACCTAAATTCATCTTTTCAATTACCTTTTGATTGCTAATCATCTCTACAACAAAACCTCACCATTTGCTAAGTGGATTTTCAAGAAAACTTGATTCTAAAAGGGAGAAACTCAAGTTTGGAGGTAAGAACGTCCTTCTCCTCTAAACTTTCAGTTCTTTACTGAAATTCCCAAGTTCTCAATCCTTAAATTGTGTTTTATAAATGGTTTTAAGGTTGTGTTATGGATCTTGGCTTTTAAATGCAAGATTTGATTGATTTTGGTAAATTTTCGTATGATCTGTTAAAGCAGTGATTTGAGGTGTATTTTTGATGCTAAATGAATGTTAATTTGATGAGGAATTGAGGTTTAATCAATGCAAACCCGGATAGGTTTAATTTCCTAAGTTTAGCTTGTGTTCTTGGTTGTTTTTGAAGTGATCTTGTGGATCTGTTGTAGTTGGAGGTATAAGGATGTTGTTAGATCCTTTTTGGATGTTAAATGATGTTTAAGGTAGCTTGGTTTTGATGAACCTTGGCTGGGTAATGTTGAGAAGTTGTTTGGATGCATTTTCGGTTGTGTTTGGTAGCCGGAAATGGGGTGTGGATGAGAGCAGCGAGTTTATGTGCTTTCATTGAAGCTATTAATGCATGATGATACATTAATCTACTGTTTTGATGTGTTTAAAACAGGGGAGTCATCTTTGGATCCAAGAGGTGGTGATCCCGGGAGCTTGATTTGTGTTTCGGCAAGAGGCGAAACGGAATCGGTGAGTGGAAATTGGTTTTCGGCTTTGAAACCAGTGTTTTGAAGGTTTGGGAGCTTAGTTTAAGTCTAAGCAACTTAACTAAGCTCAAGAGTAAGTTTTCGGAAAAACTCTCTTGGTGATGGCCATGGATTGGTTGTAAGCAATGTGGTTTGTTTGCATGTTTCAATTCTGTTTTAAAAGCATATCTAGCATGTTTATTTGCTGAGATTATAAGCCATGTGTTGTAGGAAGTTCAAGGTAAGAGTTTCCTTGTTTTTGAACATTGTTAAAATGTGGTTGATGCTTAAAGTGCATGATGTTAATGGCTTGGTTAAATGCTTTTAAAATAGTGAATATTGTTGATAAATGATGTATATTGGCAAGTGATGTTTTGAAAAAGGTTTAAGAACATCAAGGTGTTTAAAAGTCCTTGGATGGTTCTTGGTTAAGATCACAAAGGTGGTTAAAAGTCCTTGTGTGGATCTTGTGAATTTTAAGAACAACATGGTGTTTAAAAGTCCATGGTTGGTTCTTGGTTAAGGCTCAAGGTGGTTAAAATTCCTTGGGGAAAGCCTTGTTTACTTAAGAACATCAAGGTGTTTAAAAGTCCTTGGATGGTTCTTTTTAAGGACACAAAGGTGTTTAAAAGTCCTTGTGTGGTCCTTGCCAAGGTGTTTAAAAGTCCTTGGGGCCAAGGTGTTTAAAAGTCCTTGGGGTGATACTTGTTAAGGACACAAAGGTGTTTAAAAGTCCTTGTGTGGTCCTTGTGAATTATAAGATCACAATGGTGTTTAAAAGTCCATGTGTGAGTCTTATGTTGATCTTGTTTTTAAAAGATGATGATTATCACTTGAGGCCAATATGACATGGTTATGATGTGAAGCATGTATTGCTTGTTTAAAATGCTTTTGAGCATGCCTAAGTGTTGTTATGAAGTATGTTTTGTAAAGATGTTTTATAAATGCATTATTGCGTGGTTATTGAGCATTCCTCACTAAGCTTGTGCTTACGCTCTCTCTCTTTTCTTAAACCAATAATGCAGAGCATTAAAGTACTTTTGAGGGCAGCAAGGTGGTGAAGAATCCAAGTGTTGGTTAAAGCTCATGTATGGTGAACTTTTCCTCAAACCATTAGCTTATGGGAATTTGGCAATGGGGGATCTATGTTGTTGTTGTTTGGGAGATGTTTTGGACTCCCTAGGTTGGATTTATGTTGTTGTTAATGTTGATATTTGTAATTGGCCTCTATGTGTTGGATTATGGTAGTTTGATGCATGAGTGGTTGCTAAATA
Source organism: Hibiscus trionum (assembly GCA_030270665.1). Classification (NCBI taxonomy): domain Eukaryota; kingdom Viridiplantae; phylum Streptophyta; class Magnoliopsida; order Malvales; family Malvaceae; genus Hibiscus; species Hibiscus trionum. Next base: position 19,771,641 of record BSYR01000057.1, on the reverse strand, counting down.
GGAGGCATGCTTTTAGAATTGGGGCTTTTCATTTTGGATGCCATGTTGATGCTTTGTTGGATCAAGTATGTTCCATGTATGTTGAATGACCTGCTGGCAAAGTTTGGTTGCATTTGGAGCATGTTTGGTAAGTAAATTGCATGTTAAACCAGCCACTTTTCTGCAATCTGGGCAACCTGTTTCGGAACAGGTGCTACCGTATCGAAACGAGGGCCTGAAATGGCCTGGGCGTTCCGAAACGGTAGGCACTGTTTCGGAACAGTTTGGCTACTGCCAAGCCGTGTTTCGGAACACGTTGCGGAACGGCCCCGCGTTTCGAAACAGGTCCTCCCTGTTTCGGAACACCTGACCGTTGGGAGCTGACATCGGTAGTTATATGTCTTGGAATGTTTGCGTTTTGGTCCTAAATCTTGTTTATGCAATTGTATGAGCTTGGAATGTCCTTTTGAGCTTGAATTCGACAGTGAAGCATGAAACCTGACTAATTTTATATTGGTAACATTAATTTGGGTTAAGTCCTTTTATTTTGCAGAAATTACATTTTGGTCCCTAAAGTTCTATCTTGTGCAATTGGGTCCTTGAATGATCTCTGAAAGTTATGATCTGTGAATATGATGTCTGTATGAACATAACTAGGGTTAACGTGCATCTAGATAAGATTTAAAAGAAAAAAAGGGTCGTTAATCAAGGTTGACTTTCGAGTTGACTTTGGTTTTCCCCGTGTAAACTTCTTAATTCGGTTCAACCGTCTGGGCCGGGTTAAGGGGGTTACAGGTAATCGATACTGGTCCATCCAGTATCGATACGCGAACCCAAATAATGAATTCTGGAGTTCAAAATCCCCACTAAACACTCCCTAACTTGTATAACAAACCTCAATTTAATCCAACAAGTTATGGAAGGTCTATTAGGTGGATTCCTACCATTTTTACACTTATTCAACACCAAGTTTGGAAATTACCATGGATGGACACCAAACTCTAACCTTAAACAAAACATCATAAAATCAAGCAAGAAAGAAAATTAATGATTCGAAAGAATACATGGGAGTTAGTAGTGTACTAACCTCAAATGTCAATGCTGAAAAGATGCACATCAAGCCTTCAAGCTTTCTCCTTCCCAAGTTGCCCTTCCAACTCTTTCACTACAAGGGAAGATTATCAAACAAGTTACTACACTATTGGAAGAATGGAGTCCCCAACACTTCATTCCCGAACTCTCCCAAAACCCCCATCAAAAACTCAATCTCACCATTTTAAACCAAACTTACCTTAAACTAAAGATCCTTGAATATTGATAAAACTTCCCTCAACAAGCAAAACGTGATTAACAAAGCAAGGCCTTAAAATTCTACATTTGGTGTTGGTGTTTTGGGTGGGAGAATGAGTTTGGAAGGAAGGAAGAGACCATAAAGCAAGGTAATCTCACCATTTTCTGCATTGTGCAGAAAATTAAAGTCTCTTCCCTCTTTTTCCATTCAATGAGGCATTTACCACACTACCCTTCTTCAACTACTCCCAACCCAAACCCACAACAACCAACTGAGTCCAACAATAAGGGATAGCCCAATAGGGCTCCCAAAGTCCAACATGTTGCCCCCAAACGCGAGGCCAAACACAACGCCCACGCTTCAGGTTAAACCAATGTAACCCCCTCGACCCGACCTAGCCGGTAGACCGAACAGAAAGGGTCACACGGGGAATATTGAAGTAAACGGGAAGGTTTACCTCAATAACAACCCCAATTTTTTTCTTTTTATGTTATCTAGATGCAAATTAGGTTCCTATATGTTTAACATTGCGGCAGATCAATCACAACTCAAACAAGCATCGATTTCATCCAATTACGACTTTTAGGGACCATTTTTTGATTTTCTTATTCGTAGGGACTTAAGCCATTTTAGTGTTACCGTTCTTTAATTAGTCTAATCACATGCATCTCGGTCAAAACTTAGCTCAAAATAAACATTCATGCTCATTAAATTGCATCCACAACATTCAGGGACTAAAACTCAAAGAATCAGAACTTCAGAACATTCCATTAACTAACGTAACAGACACCCATTTCGAAACACTAAGACCCTGTTTCGGAACAAACAGTAGCAAAACGTACCGAAACAGGTCTTACATGTTGTGAGACCAAGCATACCTAGGACGATTCCCCTGCCTCAGATAATACAGAGGCGTATCGAAACGACCCCGTGTTTCGATAAAGGCTTGAAAATAGCCTTGGGGTCTCGGAAGGACCCTTATGCGTTTCGATGCACTTAGGCCAAATATGCACATTGTATCGAAACGGCAACAAGTGTTTCGAAACACATACCGAAAAAAGACTCACTGCAGCATAATTTAGCATTCAAAATTGATTCAATTCATTATACAAAAACTAGATAACATCATGGAGCAACAAAGGTACTTCAAAACTCATCCTTAGCACCAACCATAGCATTTATCACCAAGCATAACAACATATGAAAAACCTAAAGGCATGCTTCCTAGTTCAAATTACTTAGGACATCAAACACCATAAAACCAAACAATCCAAGAATTAAAGGCCATTTACAAACCAATATAGGCATACAAAACTTATACCAAAACAACTAACTCCAAGACATTGGACACCCCCATTGCCTTTATTACTATAGTCCATAACCAAACATACTTTCAAGTGAAGTCTCTTGGAATTCCCTTGCGAGTTGCTGCCTCTAAATACTTAGTTATCGGCATTGATGAGCAAAAGAGATCATAAGCGTACAAGCTTAGTGAGGAATGCTCAAAATCCGAAAACACCATCAATGCTTTAAACCATTTTACTCTTTTGAAAACCATCATGCCATCTTTGAAATCCATGCACTTCATCATAAAAATCAATATGTTATACATCATGCAATAAGTATCAAATACTTTAACAACAAAATCCATTTGCTAACTCATAACTCAAGCCTTCCATGCATAATAACCAATATAAAAAGCTTACAAGTAAAACATGCATTTTCATGATATGCATCCATAAACATTTCATAGCAATTATTCAATTATATTGGCTCACAAGTGATCAACAACATTCACATTTCTCAAAATGTATTGGATACACGGATTCCCAAGTGTTGTCCCAACACTTCATACATTCTCACCGCATCTCAAGGTTCACACATGGGAGCTACCCTCCACCGTTGTGACACCCGTGGTTGAGTATTTGGTGCCATCACAGCCCCTCAACACCACTCATCGGTAGATGTATAACCCCACTAACGAGAGACGGGACACAACTCAATTTCCTCTATCGTTAGGGTACTTGGATGGAGTTTTGAGTACAATCACAACCCCTCAACATCCAAGTCGACTTGTTTATAGTGCACTCAATCCTACAGCCGGCTAACTATATTGGATTTCATTTGCAAAACACTTTACACAACATCACTTGCCAATATAATTCACTTTTAATACAAACCTCACTATTTTTCAAAGCATTCATAATAAGCCATATTCCAAGCATTAAACCATGCATCATAAAACAAGTATATACACATACTTACAAGGATCACTTACCTAGTGCATCCTTCAACAATATGGCATCATAAACAACAAATTGTATACTCAAATCATGCTTTAAAACAATAGGTAAACACATATAAAAACAAGTGCATCCACAAACTCATAATAGCACAATCCGAGGAAGGAAATCAATCAACTTACTTCGAACTTAGAAAAGCGCTTCAAGCTTACACTAAGTTCCCAAAACCTCTTTAAAAGTGATTCAAAGCTAGAAATCCCATTTCCACTCATCGACTCGTGAAACATCAATTGCCGACGCGAAAACAAGCGTCCGAAGCTCCCAGATCTTCACCGTTTTCTTCCAAAGGATTCTCTCATGTTTATAGCACACAAGAACAGAGGATTAATGCATCGGAATGCTTTAAAACCACCAACAAATACCAAAAACCCACTGCTCTGTCCAAAGGCTCCAAAATACCCATCCAAAACAACCGAAATCACCTTTGATTGATCACTAAACTTAACCCAGCCATTAACAAACACTTACATCACATTTTAACCATAAATCAACATCCTAATATCATCCTTATACATCCAACAACTCAGATTTCATATTTCCAAGCCAAAAAACCCAAAACTAACAACCTAGACAATTAGAGATCTCAATGATTTCGGGATTATTATGATCAAAGCTCATTATTAACCTCATTAATAATCCAAATCAACCTTAAAATCATTATCAAAACAATGAAAATAGTGCCCAAACGAAAATCACATTTAAACTAATCTTTTAACAAGATTTTGGTATTTTCACCAAATTAACATCAAAACTTCAATTAAAAACACAAATCAAGAGTCAAATACTTTGGAATTTCATTAAAAAACCTTGATTAGAGGAGTAGCACGAAATTACCTCCAATCCTTGCTTTTCCTCCAATTGGCAAGTTTTCCAACTCAAGAAGCTTTAAGAAATCTTTGTATCTTTGAGAAAAAAATCTTCGGAAAAGAGTTGTGAATCAAAAGAGAAAAAACGATGAAAAGAATTCTGGAAATTGAGAGAAAAGAAGGAATGATTGGATGAAGAGAAAAGGAGAAATAGAAAAGTTACATCAAACATGATTTAACAAATTAAATACCTCTTTTAATAAAATCTCCCTCTTCCATTTTAATTAAGACATTAAAATCACATGCCAATGAAAGAAAAGGCCTAATTGCAATAAAGCTCCCTAAAGATTATAAGAATTTGACTCTCCTTTGAAAATCACACTTTTTACACAATTTTAAATCTTTATGTTTTGGTCACTATCCAAAATGTACACGTTCTAAAATCCATTTTGTAAAATTTATTTTACCAAACCCATCTATATAATTTTAGATGATTTTAGAAATTTTTACCATATCTCGAATCATGATTTCCCTGAATCGATCTTAAAGACTTGAATCTCCAAACCTAGGTTCGACCACTTAAATCGATGCCTAAAACATCTAAGCCCAAAACCGGGGTGTTACAACTCTCCCCCACATAGGAAATTTCATCCTCGAAATTTTACCGGATGGAAAAAGATGCAAAACTGCTCCAGCATGTCCGCCTTATTCTCCCACGTGGCCTCCTCAACTCCTCGATGTCGCCACAACACCTTCACAAGTTCAATCGTCTTACCACGAAGAACTTTGCTACTAGAATCAAGGATCTCCACTGGTTCCTCATCATAAGATAAATCCGGATTCAACTCAATCTCCTCAACTGGCATCACATGATACGGATCTGATCTATACTTTCGCAACATTGAAACATGAAACACATCATAGATCTTCTCCAACTCGAGAGGCAACCTCAACTGATATGCAACTAGACCAACTCACTCCACAACCTCATAAGGTCCAATAAACCTCAGACTAAGCTTACCCTTACATCTGAATCTCATCACCTTCTTCTAAGGTTATACCTTCAAGAACACGCTATCTCTAACCGTAAACTCAATCTCCTTACGCTATAAATTCGCGTAAGACTTCTGATGATCAGAAGCAACCCTCAACCGCTCACATATGAGTTTCACTTTCTCAATTGTTCCCTTAAGCAAATTCTGCAAGGAAACTAGCTTTTGCCCCGCCTCCGCCCAACAAAGAGGCATTCTACACTTCCTTCCATACAAAGCTTCATACGGAGCCATTTGAATACTTGCCTGGAAACTATTATTATAGGCAAATTCCAAAAAGGGCAATTGTTTTTCCCAAGAACCTTGGAAATCTATCACACAACATCTCATCATATCCTCCAGCACCTGGATAACTCGTTCCAACTGTCCATCCGTCCGAGGATGATATGAAGTGCTGAAATTCAAACGCGTACCCAACGCTTGGTGTAAACACTCCCAAAATCTCTATGTAAACCTCAGATCTCTATCTGATACTATAGACTTAGGCACACTATACAAACGCACAATCTCAGCAATATACAACTTTGCTAGCTTATCCAACATATACGTAGTATGCACAGCCAAGAAATGTGCACACTTCGTAAGACGATCCACAATCACCCAAATGGAGTTCTTCTTTGAGGGTGTCAAAGGCAAACCGGACACAAAATCCATCATAATCCTTTCCCATTCCATTTCGGTATCCTCAAAGACTACAACAAACCAGAAAGAAACTGAAGCTCAGCTTTCACACGTTGACAAACCATTCACTTGCTCACATAATCAACAACATACTTTTTCAGCCCAACCCAATAGTACTCATATTTCAAATCACGATACATCTTGGTACTACCAGGGTGCATAGCAAATGGACTGCTATGAGCTTCAGTCAAAATAGTGCGCCTCAACTAAACATCCTCTGACACAACTATTCGACTTTTAAAGCATAAAACATCATCATCATTGAAACAGAAATCTGTTACATTACCATTAGCAATATCCTGAACATGAGACACCAAAGCATCATCAAGAAATTTCTTATCCTTAATTAACTAAATCAAGGAAGGTTTCACTTGCAACTCGACTATCAACCCACCATCACACGATATACTCAACCGAGCAAACATCGCTCTCAACTAAACAACCAACTTCCTACTCAAGGCATCAGCCACAAAAATGGCCTTCCCAGTGTAACGCCCTGGTTTTGGGGCCCAGGTGTTAGCTGAGTTTGGTTAGGCGGTTCGGTTCGAACTCATTTAGTGGTGTAGTCTAGTTTCAAGAAATAATTAAATTGAAAGGTTTTGAGTGGATAAAAATATGGGAAAATTTCATAAAATCATAACTATATATATGATTAATTTTGGTGAAGGTAATTTAAATAAATTTATTTTGGAAATCGGACATTTTGGTTTAGTGACCAAAATGTAAAAATGGTAAAGTTTGATTTAATGGCAAAAACGTAAAAGGCTAATACTTTGAATCTTTAATGAGCAATATTACCAAGGGCTAATAGAGACTTTTCCTCATATTTTACAATTTTAATTAAATAAATTATATTAAAAAGATGGAGGGAAGTTGAAACGGTTTTTCATTCTTTTCACAAAATTGGATTTGACGTAGTTTTTTCTTCTCTCACTTTTCTCTCAAAATCCCTTCATCCAAGCAGCAAGGTTTCAAATGTAAACTCTAATTTTTATTTAGATTTCAAAGATTTTTCTTATTTTTTATTGATTCTCCATTGAATTTATTCTTTTCTCTTTGGTTTTCTTTTGATTTCTTTTCAAAAATGGAGGAAGAGCTCATCATTAGAGGTAGGTTCGTTCTTCTCCTCTAATGACATGTTCTTTACTGAAATTCCCAAGTAGTTAGTCTTTTACATATTGTTTTTAATGGGTTTTTATATGTTAATTGATGAAATTGTGTTTAATTGAGGTTTCTTGAAGATTTATGGTGGATCTTTGAAATTGATGTTAGTTGCTGAGTTAATGGCTGATTATTAGTGTGTTGTAAATGGTTAATGAGGTTAACTTGATGGATTTTGTTAAGTAATCCCAAAACTATTTGGATTGCTACATGTTAGTGATGAAATCTTGAGTTTTAAGGGATGTTGTTGTGGTTTCTTGATAGCTGGAGGTTTATAGAGGTTGGGGAGTGTTTTAGGTTGTAAATGGATGATGATTTATGGTTGATTTTGTTGGGTAATGATTGGGAACAATTTAGAGTGGTTGTGTCGGTGTTTTCGGTTTGTATCGATTGTTAATTACTTGGCGAATGTTGTAGTTGAGTGGGGATTTGTGTTGCTAGAAGTTTTGATGCAAGAGTGTGCATTTATCCTCTGTTTTTCCTTGGTTAGAAGTAGGGCAAGACGTTGCTTGATCGTTAGAAGGCACATTTGGTGTTTCGAAGGCTTGGAATAGCTCCGGCAAGTGAGGCAAAGTTGTACCGGTGAGTGGATATGGTTTAAACGTTTTCAAAATCTTGGAAACAAGGTTTTGGGGGTTAGTGTAAGCTTGAAATGCTTAGTTAATCTCGGAAGTAAGTATGGTTACTAAAGCTCTCGGTTTTCAGTTTAAAGTCCATGTGGATTATCATGCTCATGTTTTGAATTATGTTGTTACTCACTATTATTTATGTTTAATAAGCATGGTTTTGCTGAATTATATCCCATGAAATGATTTGATTATGTTTCAAGAGGTTATATTCTTGACGAGATATATTATGTTATATTTGAGGCATGTTTTGAGATGGGATATGTGATGATTTCATTAATGCATTAAAAGCAGTGAGTTAACATAGGTTTAAATGGTATATTGGCTTAGTGATGAGGTTTCTATTATCGGAAATGTTGGTCGACCAATAGGATGTGAAGTGCACTATAATATACAAAATTCGCGTGTGAGATAAATTCTTCGGTTTCACAATAAGGGTAGTGCTATTGTGATGCGAGTGATACGGGTAGTGCTATCACCAACGGGCAATGTGGGTAGTGGCATCCCAACCGAAGTGAGATAATGGTGAGGGTTGTTTCACCATGTGACTTGATAGGGGTAGCGCCAAGGTATCCGTATATCTGATCATTAATGGATAGGGGTAGTGCTATCCATGGATGGGGGTAGATTCCATCGAGTTCACTTGAAATGCCAATATATGAATTGAACATGTATCTTGGTTTTGAAATACTTTTGTATAAAGACTCTTATACATGATGTTTATGCTTATGAGATTTAAGCTTGTGAAGCTTTGGTTTGGTTTTGCATTGAGATATGCATGAAGTAATGATACATGTAGTTTATAAAAGATGTTTCAATTCTGGTTTCAAAAGCATGAGAAAGTTGAGCATGATGTGATTATGTTTTAAAAGGAATCTTTGGTTTGAAAAGTGCATTGTTGTTGTTTAAATTGAGTTTTCCCTCACTAAGAAAATATGCTTACGCTCTCCTTTCCAGCAATGCAGATAAGTGAGCATTTATGCAGCAAAATAGCAAGGGATTTCACCCAAGACATCACTCGATTTACAAGTATGGGATTTGACACTTTTAATAAGGTATAATTGGCAATGGGGAGGGTACCTCGGTAATTGGGAGAGGATTGTTTAAACTCTCTGGTTTGGCAATTGTGTTTTGCCTTATAAAACTTGTAATGGGCCTTTAAATGTTGTTATGCTTTGCTCTTTGGTTTTAGATACTCTATGTGGATTGCTTATAGGGTGCATCGGTGGGTTTTGTGGTGCTCGATTTGTTCAACCGTTCTTGCTCGCCAAGTGGTGGAGAAGTGGAATTTTGGGTGTAAGAGGTGTGGAAGCTAAAAATGATTGAGACAAGATGATTTATAGTGGTTCAACATTCTAACCAAGGTCTACATCAACTACCTTAGCTTCCCACTAAGGATTTCCAATCAATCCACTATTGATTCGTCCCCTTTTCTAGGCTTAGGAGGAAACCCTTACAAACCGATCAAGCTTTCTACCCAAAGCCTTGATCAAACCCTCTTTACAAAGAGAAAAGATAAGCAAACTCAAATCCCTCTAATAGGTATTTGTTTGCACAATAAAGCTCTCACCCAATCCTAAAACACTTGAGCAAATCTAACAATTTTGGCTCACTAGTGTTTGTCTATACAAAGAATTGACACTTAAGCACTAAGACAATTTCTTGATCATATGTTGTATTACAATTGAAGCATTAACCATTACTAGATGCTTGGAGGTCCCTTTTATACTCCTCTTTAAGTTTGAAGCCGTTACTAACCGTTGGGGTTGAATTGGAGCCATTGGAGACTTAATTTCTCACTATAAATGCAGTTCTGCAGCTCCCCGTTTCGACACGCTCGAACTTGTTTTGAAACACTCTTCAAATAGAAAGAGTTGTTGCAGTCTGAAGCAGCACCCGTATAGAAACGCCCTTGGCCGTATCGAAACGCTCGTATCGAAATGCTTATCCCCGTATCGAAACGATATGCATTTAAAAGGTAGTTGGGAAATAGCCGTTGGGGTTTTTGACCGTTGAGGTCAATGCCACATAGGCGTATCGAAACGGAATAGACCGTATCGAAATGCTATGCAAAAATCTCACCCAGATAAAGCCCGTTTCGAAACACTTTGACAGTGTAAAGACTCGTATCGAAACACCTAGGGGTGTTTCGAAACGCCTGGATGGTTTTGTTGGATATAACTTTGAAAATATGTAAAAACCTTTTAAAAACATCTCATAAACATAGTTTCAAGTTGTTTGGATTTTAGAAATTGTTTTGAATTCCTTTTAATTTTGTCCAAAACATTTTTCAATTATTATACAAAACATTAGTTCTACAATCTCCCCCTTTTTGATATGATAAAACCAACTTGAAAAATTGTTTGGGATTCTCCCCCTTTAAATTTAAAATTGTGAATAAGAGATGAAAAATTTAAAATAAAGTAAAGTTCCTCCTTATTCATTTGAAAATGCAATTTTTCAAACCAAACTCCCCCTTTTTCTTATATCAAAAAGAATTCAAAAGACATTAAGTTCAAAAATAACTTAGGAGGTTAAAAAAAATTCAAAAATGAGAATTTTTGTTTTAAAGAGGCTCCCCCTTACTCAAAGCATCATTAAAATGTTAGTCCAACATATATGATCATAATCTAGTTGAAATAAAATAAATCAAATTAGACAAATAAAGCAACTAGATTTTTACTAACACTTGAACCCAAGGGAGGATGTGAAGCCTTCCTTCTTCAAGTGTTGTTCCTTGTGTGCATGAATCTCCCCCTTAATGTTTGACTTGTTGATCACTCTCCATCACACCTAGAAAAAGACAATCAAGTAATTTTTGGTATCCAAATTGCTTTGGATCCATAGACATTAGTAGCACAAAATTGTGTCCCCTTAGGAATCCATTTTTCAATGTCATCCTTTTTAGTTGAAGTACTTAGTCCTTTTGGGACCCAAATACTTCTAAAACATTTACCATTTACAAATCTAGGGGCACTAGATTGTCTTTGATAAAACTGTGATTTTCCAAAATCATTTTTCTTTTCTAGTTCTTTGGAAATCAAGATCTTTTCTTTCTTAAGATCATCAACTTCCTTTTGATGATCTTTTTCCATTGTTTGAAGCAAATTTTGTAAACTAGAAACTTGTTGCTCAAAATCTTTCAATTTTGCTTCAAACTCAAAATTGGTTTTCAAAAGCAAATCATTTTCATTTTTAAACTTTAAAATCAATTTTTTGTTTTTAGAAAATGAAGCCTTGAATTCAAAAACCAATTCATCATAGGCTTCTTGTAACTCATCAAAAGTATAGGAATTTGAAATGGATGAGTTAGAAGTTACCTCCCCCTCATTGAGGGTCATCAAGCATAGGTGGGCTACTTTATCATCGGTGGAGTCTTCATCACTCCATGTGGCCACATATGCTTGTTTTGAAGATGATCCCTTCTTGTTGGAATTGTGGGATTCCTTCATCTTCTTCCTCGATTCATGCCTTGAATTCTCCATTTTGCTCTTCATGAACCGGGCAAATTTGTTGAAGAGATAGGCCATCTCTTCATCTTCACTTTCCTCCTCACTTGAATCTATATGATGACATGTGGAGGATTTGAGAGCAATGGCATTTGTGTTGATGCCAAGCCCTTTAAGCTTCTTCTCCCCCATAGCTCTAATTTCTTCCCTCTTCTTCTCCTCTTCCTTGTTTTTCTTCATGATTTGGTGAGTGATAAGAGACCCCATGAGTTCATCAAGCTTCAAGGTCTTCAAATTTTTGGCTTCGATGATGGCGGTCCTTTTTGAGTCCCATGACTCGGGAAGTGAGTAGATGAGCTTTCGGACAAGCTTTTCTTCCGGGATGGCTTCTCCAAAACCTTTGAGTCCATTGGTGATGGTGGAGAACCTATCGAACATCTTCTCGATGTCCTCTTCCGGATCCATCTTGAAGTTTTCATACACTAGGTTGAGGAACCCAATCTTGGTCTCCTTTACTTTGTCGGTTCCTTCGTATGTGACTTCAAGCTTGTCCCATACCTCCTTGGCACTCTCACAAGAAGACATCTTCTCATAGATGGTTGGGCCAAATGCACAAAAGAGGATGTGCAAGGCTTTACAATTAAGCTCCATCTTCTTGCGATCTTCGGCACTCCATTCCGCTTTGCTTCGTTGAGGCACGAACGGACCATCTTCTACTATATCCCAAAGCTTGTAGTCCTTTGACTTTATGAAGAACTTCATTCTTGTCTTCCGATGGGAATAGTGAGTTCTGTCGAAGAAGGGCGGTTTGTCGATGAATTGCGCCATTGAGCCGGTTGATAAAAATGATGATCGAGCTTACCAGATCTACTCAATAGGATGTTAATCCTCTTCAATTGAGCCAAGCTCTGATACCAATTGTTGGGTTTTGTGGTGCTCGATTTGTTCAACCGTTCTTGCTCGCAAAGTGGTGGAGAAGTTGAATTTTTGGTGTAAGAGGTGTGGAAGCTAAAAATGATTGAGACAAGATGATTTATAGTGGTTCAACCTTCTAACCAAGGTCTACATCCACTACCTTAGCTTCCCACTAAGGATTTCCAATCAATCCACTCTTGATTCATCCCCTTTTCTAGGCATAGGAGGAAACCCTTACAAACTGATCAAGCTTTCTAACCAAAGCCTTGATCAAACACTCTTTACAAAGAGAAAAGATAAGCAAACTCAAATCTCTCTAATAGGTATTTGTTTGCACACTAAAGCTCTCACCCAATCCTAAAACACTTGAGCAAATCTAACAATTTTGGCTCACTAGTGTTTGTCTATACAAAGAATTGACACTTAAGCACTAAGGCAATTTCTTGATCATATGTTGTATTACAATTGAAGCATTAACCATTACTAGATGATTGGAGGTCCCTTTTATACTCCTCTTTGAGTTTGTAGTCATTACTAGCCGTTGGAGTTCAATTGGAGCCGTTGGAGACTTAATTTCCCACCATAAATGCAGTTCTACAGCACCCCGTTTTGACACGCTCGAACCCGTTTCGAAACGCTCTTCAAATTGAAAGAGTCGTTGCAGTCTAATGCAGCACCAGTATCAAAATGCCCTTGGCCGTATCAAAACGCCCGTATCGAAACGCTTATCCCCGTATCGAAACGATCTGTATTTAAGAGGTAGTTGGGAAATAGTCGTTGGGGGTTTTGACCGTTGAGGTCAATGCCACATAGGCGTATCGAAACGGAATAGGCCGTATCGAAACGCTATGCAAAAATCTCACCCAGATAAAGCCCGTTTCAAAACTCGTTTTGAAACACTTTGACACTATAAAGACCCGTATCGAAACACCTAGGGGTGTTTCGAAACGCTTGGTTGGTTTTGTTGGGTTTGGCTTTGAAAACATGTAAAAACCTTTTAAAAACATCCCATAAACATAGTTTGAAGTTGTTTGGACTTTAGAAATTGTTTTGATTTCTTCTTAACTTTGTCCAAAACATTTTTCAATTATTATATCAAAACATTAGTTCTACATGCATGCCTCTAGAGTAGTCATGTTATATAAATCACGTTGCTAGATGCCTTTGTTGATGACTATGTGTTGGATAAAAATGTTGTTGATGTTTACCTATGTTTGCATGATGATTGGTGGCCATATGGTATGTTTTAAGATGCTTAAATGTTGCTATTTTAATGCAAATCTGGTATGTGTTTCGAAACAGTAGCAGTTGTTTCGATACAATTTGCATATTTGGTCTTAACGTTTCAGAACACTACTAGATAGTTTCAAGACCATTAGTTATAATTTGAACCCGTATTGAAACTCGGAGTCATTTCGATACGACTCTGTTTTGTCTGAGTGCAGGGGAAATCAAATTGGGGATTTGGTTCTGAAACGAGTAAAGCTGTTCCGACACCAAATGCTACTGGAATGCATGGTTTCGAAACATGGGGTGACTGTTTTGAAACGGGGTGGTTAAGTTAGTTAAAATGGCATGATCTGTCAATTTTGAATGTTTACATTTCAGTCCCTATTTATATGATTTGCAATTGTGGATGTTTAAATGATCATATGATACTGATATTTCACCTGCAAGTATATAATGAACCGAATTAAAGGTTGGTAACATTAATTTGTAATTTAACCTTATATCGGGTTGTTTGCAAATGAAAGTACAATTGTGGTTTGGTTTAAATGAAATCCTATTCGTTGCGCGAGTAAACACTGTAGGACTTAATTATGCATCTAGACAAGTTAAAAGAAAAAAAAAGGGTTTCTAATCGAGGTTGACTTTACCGAGTTAACTTCTGTTTTCCCCATGTAATTCTCTTAATTCGGGTTAAACGTCTAGACCGGGCTAAGGGGGTTACATCCAAGATGGTACTCAATCGTCAGATCATAATCCTTAAGCAACTCCAACCATCTTCGTTGCCTAAGATTCAAATCCCTCTGAGACATGAGATACTTCAAACTTTTATGATCGGTGTAAACCACACACTTTTCACCATAAAGGTAGTGCCTCCAAATCTTCAAGGCAAACATTACTGAAGCAAGCTCTAGATCATGAGTAGGATAGTTGCGCTCATGCACCTTCAATTATCTAGATGCATATGCCACAACCTTCCCACCTTGCATCAACACACAACCTAGACCAACATATGATGCATCACTGTTAACAACAAACTCCTTACCCGATTCTGGTTGAATCAAGACAGGAGCTTGCGTCAAAGCTTCCATCAACCTCTCAAAAGCTTGTTGCATAACATCCGTCCATTCAAAGCGAACATTCTTTTGCAACAACTTGGTCAACAGAGCAGCAATCTTAGAAAAACTCTCCACAAACCTTCAATAATATCCAGCCAAACCAAGGAAACTACGCACCTCCGTCACAGATTTAGGCGTTTTCCAATTCATCACTGCCTCGATCTTGTGTGGGTCAACCCGAATACCCTCGGCCGACACTACATGTCCCAAAAAGAAAACTTCCCTGAGCCAATAGCACTTGCAACACAACCCTGAAATGCTTATCATGATCCTCCTCGATACGCGAGTACATGAGAATATCATCGATAAAAATTACCACAAATTGATCTAAAAATTCATGAAACACACGATTCATCATATCCATGAATGCAGCTGGTGCATTTTTCAACCCAAACGACATCATTAAGAACGCATAATGACCATACCTTGTCTGAAAAGCTATCTTGGGTACATCTACATCCTTAACCTTAAGTTGATAATACCAAGATCTCAAATCAATCTTCAATAACATCGATGCACCTCGAAACTGATCAAACAAATCATCAATCATTGGCAAAGGGTACTTATTCTTAACCGTCAACTTATTCAGTTGCCGATAATCTATACACATACGCATTGTGCCATCCTTCTTCTTTACAAACAAGACCGGCGCACCCCACGGTGAAACACTTGGCCTTATGAACCCTCGATCAAGCAACTTCTGAAGTTGCGTTTTCAACTCCTTCAATTCTTTAGGTGCCATTCGATAAGGAAAAATAGACACCGGAGTCGTATTTTCATACAACTCAATGCCAAACTCAACTTCTCTATTCGGTGGCAAACTAGGCAACTCTTCCGGAAAGACACCCATAAAGTCACATATTTTTTGTATGTCTTGTACTCGCACTTCCTTTGTACCAGGGTTTATCACATAAGCCAGGAAAGCTTCGCAACTCAACTCCATCATCCGACTCGCTTCAAGAGCCGAAATTGTATTGGACAAGAAGTTCACATTCTCGCCCACGATTACCACTTTGTAATCATCAACAAGTTTCAAGGTAACTCGCTTAACATCAAAATCAACAACAGCTCTATGCTCAGACAACCAATCCATTCCAAGGATCACATCAAAACCATAGAAAGGCAACTCCATCAAATCAACTCAAAAACAAATGGCCTTGAACAGATAAATGACATCTCTTATACAACTTTCTCGTAACAACAGTTTCACCAAAAGAGCTTGTTACTTGCATTACTACATCTAGCATCTCAACAGAGATATCAAGCAAATGTGCATGCTCACTCAAGATGTATGAATGCGTAGATCTAGAGTCAATTGAAGCTCCATGGATTGCAAGGTAAAGGTACCTACAATCAATTAAAGGACCATCACCCTCCATTGAACAACAACAACATGAGCTACACCTCTATGCCCATCTTCCCTTCATTGGAAATTACCTCGGCCGCGCTCACGGCCCCTATGTGGTGCAACAATAGGTGCTCACCCTTGACCACCTCCAGCTAGCAAAGGACACTCACATCTTATATGATCAGCTGATCCACAGTTCCAACAAGAATTGGTTGTCCCAACCACAGGAACCGACTCCTCTCGAGCCACACGAGGACAGTCTCGCCTCAAATGTTCTCGCGTTCCACATGTCCAGCAAGTATTCTACTAAAACCTCACCCTGTTACCCTAAGCTGGCGCACCACGCCCAAAACTACCTCGCCTCGCCTCAGGCCGATATCTATGATCATTGTTTCTCTTGTTCTGTCCACCGCTAGGACCAGAATCTGAAGCTCTCTTACTCGAGCTAGAACCACCCACACGAGAGGTCAAACCCAAACTCTGCTCTATACCCTTGGCTCACGTCACTAGCACATCAAAATCAGTGTAGTCAGAAGCTAAGATGAAAGTCTTCACTTTATACACCAAGCCATAACGGAAGCGATCACATCGATGCCTAACACTCGGCACCAATTTCAGAGCATACTGACTCAAACGTATAAACTGGACCTCGTACTCAGCTACTGTCATATTTCCTTGCACCAAGTACATGAACTCACGCTTCTTGTCATCCAAGTATCTAACTCCTAGATACTTCTTTTTAAAGGCAGCCTGAAAGAACTCCCAATCCACCTCATTGGGTTCCATGACCGTGGTCACATTCGTCCACAAGCGTATACATCACCATGCAATAGGGAGATAATGCATCCTAACTTGCGTGCATCATTGCACCCCATCTGATCGAAAATTTGGACCGTACTAGCCATCCAAGCCTCAAATGCTTCAGGAGACAATCTATGATATTCAACGCCTCCGAAACTTCAAAAGCGTTCCAACGTCAAACCCACTTTCCCAGTAGGAGGTGCTTGCACTTGCACTTTGCACCCCAGCAACAGCAGCCTGGAATGCTCCAGACATCACCTGTAACAAAGGCGTCAAATCACCCAACACCGAACCACCCTATCCCTGTTGCACTTGCTCCTCACCCCCTGGTGGTGCTGGTGGTGGAGGAGGTAAATTCGCACCAGGCAGAACCTCATTCTTCTGATTTCTTTGCACACCAACAGGAGCAACTGACCCTGAATATAGCTCTCTCCTCGGTCCCATTGTGCTATTATCATTAAGGCATGAATATAAAACAAAACAAGATATCAGGCCCGGTTCTAGTAAGGATCCAAGACTTTGAATTCAATTTAAAACATTTCACTACATTAATAAGGCAATGGGCATCCCAATTTTCCCCAAACATAGGATAAAGCATACAACATACATGTCACAACCATTGTGCATCACAATCAAGAAAATTAACCCCACATTATCATCATACATAACAGCTCATACTTACATCACAATCATCATGCATAACATCACTATCATTTAATCAACATTAACATACTTATAACATTCTCCGTGCAAAACAAACATCGCCAAATACATACAATTTCATCACATTGACTTACCATTAACTTACCATCAACCTATTCTTTTGTAACCTGAATTTGATACCACCAAATATAACCCCCTCAATCCGGCCTAGCTGGTAGATCGAACTGAACGGGTTACACGGGGAATATTGAAGTAAACCTTCCCGGTTTACCTCAACAAACAACCCTAATTTTTTTGTTCTTTTTATCTTATGTAGATGCAAATTAGGTTCCTATATGTTTTGTAGACACCGTTTTCTGTCCGGGTCGAAATAAATTGGGCCTTCAAAAGTCTGTCAAACACTTGGAGTCGCCATCGGTCGTTTTGGATTGGGTACAACCGAAAACCTGTAATACTGGTCTACGTCAACACCGAGATCATCGTCGGGTTCGGAAGTAAGTTACGAGTGGGGAAGGTTATAACACCCCCACTACGCCCATGAATTGGTACCTAAGAGTTTATGTTTTCTCTAAAAAATAAAACCTCAAAAAGGGATTAATAGCACTACTAAAAAAAATTAATTATGCTGCAAAAAAAGATAAGACATACTAAAAAAATTCAAATGCATGGAAGAAAACAATTAATTAGCAAAACAATCAAAAATTAAATTTTAATCGATTCACCAATTAAAACAAATTCAAACTTAATTTATCAAATTATTAATCAAGTTCAAAGCATGCACCTAATTAGACTAAATCAATTTTAATTAAAATCAATTCACAAATTAAACAATCATCAAAAGCAATTAATTACCCAATCAAATATGAAGCCAATTAAATGGTTTAATTATTAAATAATTTAGTGAACTAGGACTCAATTGAAATTAATTTAAAACTTAATGCATGAAAAAGGACCTAAATGGAAAGAATCCTAACCTAGAATGTCCTAAAGGTGATTAATCCCTAAGCCTAATGCATGCGTGAATTACCTGTAAAAGTAGAAAGCTTATTAAAATGTGGGACCCCCACCTGTCTAAAATACAAAGTCTTACGGCAGAACAAATGACGGGCCGAGTACCCTTTTTTATTACACTGTCATTTCATGTTTAGTTTAAAATAAAACCAATAAAAAATATATCGGTCTTTTGTATCAAACACAAACAATACTCTCTTATCTCATCTCTCACACATGCACATACCGGCCGCCGCCACTCACCCTCACCGGCGATGTCCGGAATCCGAAACAAGGGTATTTTCTCACTGATCTCTCACTCCAAAGTCCATGAATGAAATTAGTTTCAGCACATACGAAGTAAATTGATGCGAATTTACAAAAATAAAATTTAAGGTTTACTCTATTCAAACTCTGAAACCTGCCGTCAAATCGACCCGGCTTCGAGGTATGTCTTTCTTCTTTCCGCCGTCTTGCTATTCACCGTTTAGATTTTACTGAAAATATTCTGGTCGTTTTCAGAACTGACTCTCTCCTCTCTATTTTACAGGTTATATCTAATTTTTCGTGTGTATCCCTCTGCTCATTTGTTGCCTTTTATAATTGAAATGAAGATCCACATCTTCTCCATTCATGGGATCATGGGAAGATTCCTTTTGTATACATGAGGTGTTGAGAAATTTTAGGGGTGTTAGTTGGGGGCTTGACCAAGAATTGAGGGGCATTGGTTGTTAGGGGATTTGATGGAAGAATTTTTGGGATTTTGGTTTGAACAAGTAAAAATGAATGCGGGTTTAGATTTGGGCTCAGGTCTTGGGCTCGGTTACATTCGGGCTACTTCGGGTTTAGTTGGATTCGAGCTAAGTGACTAATCTGGTCAAAATTTTGTGCTTACAGCTGCCCCTCTTTGTCCATTGCTCGAGAAAGAGGAATAAGACAAAGACAACAAAGCATCAAATTTTGTTCAATGAATTTGAACTTGTGGTTATGACACCACCTACTCTTCCTAAGGGCATTGAAACTAAAGAACTTGTTTTTCAACGTAAGATGCATCCCGCTAATCTCAAGGGCGCCGTGATATGAGAACTCATTTTCTAATTGTATATGCACATTGCTCGTCTTGAAGGTGTTGGGATGTGCGGTGCTCGATTCCTTCAACCGTTCTTGCTCGCCAAGTGGTGGAGAAGTGGAATTTTGGGTGTAAAAGGTGTGGAAGCTAAAATTGATAAAGACAAGATGATTTATAGTGGTTCAACCTTCTAACCAAGGTCTACATCCACTACCTTTGCTTCCCACTAAGGATATCCAATCAATCCACTATTGATTCGTCCTATTTTCTAGGCTTAGGAGGAAGCCCTTACAAACCGATCAAGCTTTCTACACAAAGCCTTGATCAAACCCTCTTTACAAATAGATAAAGATAAGAAAACTCAAATCCCTCTAATAGGTATTTGTTTGCACAATTAAGCTCTCACCCAATCCTAAAACACTTGAGAAAATCTAACAATTTTGGCTCACTAGTGTTTGTCTATACAATAAATGACAATTAAGCACTAAGACAATTTTTGATCATATGTTGTATTACAATTGAAGCATTAACCATTACTAGATGCTTGGAGGTCCCTTTTATACTCTTCTTTGAGTTTGTAGCCGTTACTAACCGTTGGGGTTGAATTGGAGCCGTTGGAGACTTTATTTCCCATCTTTAATGTTGTTCCGCAACCTTCCGTATCGATACGCGAGGACCCGTATCGGTACGACCTTCTTCAGAAATTAGCCGTTGGGCTCTTGCCAGCCTAAGCGTACCGATACGCTTGAGGGCATATCGGTACTGTATGACATTTAAAAGACCATTGGGAAAATAGTCGCTGGGGTCGTTAAAACAGGGATCGGTACGCTTAAGGGGCGTATCGAAACGATCCCTATCCGTATCGATACGGTCTCACCCGTATCGGTACGAGTTTTGGCAGAAACAAAACCTGGGCAAAAGTGTATCGGTACGGGCTTGCTGAAAATTCAAGTTTGGCTACTTTAAATCATTAAAAACTTTGCCAAAAACCTTTTTAAATTTCTCAAACATATTTTCAAGTTGTTTGGACTTAATGACAAGTTTTAAATTCTTTTCAAATTTGTCCAAAACATTTTTCAATTATTATATCAAAACACTTAGTTCTACAATCTCCCCCTTTTTGATATAATAAAACTAACTTGAAAATTTGTTTGGGATTTCTCCCCCTTTGTGAAATAAAATTTGAATAAGAGAATAAAGATTCAAAATCAATTAAAGCTCCCCTTTTTCATTTTAAAATTCAATTTTTCAAACCATTTCTCCCCCTTTCTGTTATATCAAAAAGAATTTAAAGGACTTTTAAGCTCAAAAATAACAACAAAGGTTAAAATTTTTGAAACTTAGAGATGTTTGGTTTTAAAATGGCTTCCCCTTACTCAAAGCATCAAAAAAAATGTTAGTCCAACATATATGATCATCTAGTTGAAATAAATGAAAATAAATCAAATGAAAGCAAGAACAACTAGATTTTACCACACTTAAACCCAAGGGAGGATGTGAAGCCTTCCTTCTTCAAGTGCTCTTCCTTGTGTACATGGAGCTCCCCCTCAAAGTTTGACTTGTTGATCACTCTCCATCACACCTAGCAAAAGACAATCAAGTAATTTTTGGTATCCAAATTTCTTTGGATCCATAGACGTTAGTAGCAAAAAACTTAGTCCCCTTAGGAATACATTTTTCAATTTCACCCTTTTTAGTTGAAGTACTTAGTCCTTTTGGGACCCAAATACTTATAAAACATTTATCGTTAATAAACCTAGGGGCACTAGATTGTCTTACATAAAAGTTTGATTTTCCAAAATTGTTTTTTCTTTTCAAGCTCTTTGGAAATCAAATCTTTTTCTTTTTGAACTTTATGAAGCAAATTTTATAAATCAAAACATTTTTGTTCAAACTCTTCGAGTTTTACTTCTAGTTCAAGTTTGGTTTTAGAAATCAAATCATTTTGAAATTTCAACTTTGAATCATTTTATTGTTTTTCAAAATGTGATTTTTAAACTCTAAAACCAAATTGTCATAGGCATTTTGTAATTCATCAAAAGAATATGAACATGAAGTAGATGAATTAGAAGTTACCCTTGAATCTTCTTCGATGGCCATAAGGCAAAGGTTGGCTTGTTCATCGTCGGTGGAGTCCTCATCACTCCAAGTAGCAACATATGCCTTCTTCTTATGGCTTGAAGTGTTTGCCCTGTTCTTCTTCATGGATTCTCATTCAAGCTCTTTCAAGGCTTTCTTCATATAAGGGGCACACTTCTTGAAGAGATGAACTATCTCTTCTTCTTTATCCTCCTCTTCACTTGAGTCTACATGATGGCATGTGGAGGATTTGGGAGCAATGGCATTTGTGTTAATGTCAAGCCCTTTGAGCTTCTTCTCCCCCATAGCTATACTTTCCTCCCTCTTCTTCTCCTCTTCTTTGTTTTTCTTTATAATTTAGTGAGTGAGAAGTGACCCAATGAGCTCATCAAGCTTCAAGGTTTTGAGATTCTTGGTTTCGATGATGGCGGTCCTTTTTGAGTCCCATGACTCGGGAAGGGAGTAGATGAGCTTTCGGACAAGTTTCTCCTCCGGTATGGCTTCTCCATAACATTTAAGTCCATTGGTGATGGTGGAGAACCTATCGAACATCTTCTCGATGTTCTCTTCCGGATCCATCTTGAAGTTTTCATACGCTAGGTTGAGGAGGCCGATCTTGGTCTCCTTTACTTCATTTGTCCCCTTGTATGTAACTTCGAGCTTGTCCCAAACTTCCTTGGCACTCTCACAAGAATACATCTTCTCATAGATGATGGGGCCAAATGCACAAAAAGGATGTGCAAGGCTTTGCAATTAAGCTTCATCTTCTTGCGATCTTTGGCACTCCAGTTCGATTTGCTTCGTTGAGGCATGAATGGACCATCTTCTACTATGTCCCAAAGCTTGTAGTCCTTTGACTTTATGAAGAACTTCATCCTTGTCTTCCAATGGGCATAGTGTGTTCCGTCGAAGAAGGGCGATTTGTCGATGGATTGCGCCATAGAGCCAGTTGTTTGAAATGATGATCGAGCTTGCTGGATCTTCTCAATATGATGTTAATCCTCTTTAATTGAGCCAAGCTCTGATACCAATTGCTGGGATATGCGGTGCTCGATTCCTTCAACCGTTCTTGCTCGCCAAGTGGTGGAGAATTGGAATTTTAGGGGTAAGAGGTGTGGAAGCTAAAATTGATAAAGACAAGATGATTTATAGTGGTTCAACCTTCTAACCAAGGTCTACATCCACTACCTTAGCTTCCCACTAAGGATTTCCAATCAATTCACTATTGATTCGTCCCCTTTTCTAAGCTTAGGATGAAACACTTACAAACCGATCAAGCTTTCTACCCAAAGCCTTGATCAAACCCTCTTTACAAAGAGATAAAGATAAGCAAACTCAAATCCCTCTAATAGGTATTTGTTTACACAATTAAGCTCTCACTCAATCCTAAAACACTTGAGCAAATCTAACAATTTTGGCTCACTAGTGTTTGTCTATACAGAAAATGACAATTAAGCACTAAGACAATTTTTGATCATATGTTGTATTACAATTGAAGCATTAACCATTACTAGATGCTTGGAAGTCCCTTTTGTACTCCTCTTTGAGTTTGTATCCGTTGGGGTTGAATTGGAGCCATTGGAGACTTTATTTCCCATCTTTAATGTTGTTCTGCAGCCTTCCGTATCGATATGCGAGGACTCGTATCGGTACGGCCTTCTTCAGAAACTAGCCATTGGGCTCTTGCCAGCCTAAGCGTATCGATACGCTTGAGGGCGTATCGGTACGGTATAACATTTAAAAGACCGTAGGGAAAATATCCTTTGGGGTCGTTAAAACAGGGATTGGTACGCTTAAGGGGCGTATCAAAACGATCCCTATTCGTATCGATACGGTCTCACCCGTATCGGTACGGGTTTTGGCAGAATCAAAACCTAGGCAAAAGTGTATCGATGCGGGGTAAACCGTATCTGTACGGGCTTGCTGAAAAGTCAAGTTTGGCTACTTTAAATCATTAAAAACTTTGCCAAAAACCTTTTTAAATTCCTCAAACATATTTTCAAGTTGTTTGGACTTAAAGACAAGTTTTAAAATCTTTTCAAATTTGTCCAAAACATTTTTCAATTATTATATCAAAATACTTAGTTCTACAAAAGGCGCTATAAGATGTACCCGCTCGTCTCAAGGGCACTAGAATTCAAGAACTCAATGTTCCCCACTCGTCTCAAGGGCAATAGAATTCAAGAACTCATTTCTTGATATAAGATGCACCCCGCTCTTCTTGAGGGTGCTGTGATTTCAGAACTCATTTTCTGATGTAATATGCATCTTGCTCATCTTAAAGGTGTTGTAAGATGTACCTCGCTCGTCTCAAGGGCACTGAAATTCGAGAATTCATTTCTCGATGTAAGATGCACCATGCTCGTCACAAGGGCGCTATAAGGTGTAACCCTCTCATCTCAAGGGCACTGGGATTCAAGAACTCATTTCTTGATGTAAAATGCACCCCGCTCGTCTCAAGGGTGCTGTAAGGTGTACCCCGCTCGTCTCAAGGGTATTGGGATTCAAGAATTAATTTCCTCGACGTAAAATGCACCCCGCTCGTCTCAAGGTCGTTGTAAGGTGTACCCCGCTCGTCTCAAGGGCATTAGGATTCATGAACTCATTTCTTGATGTAGAAAGCACCACACTCGTCTCAAGGGCGCTGTAATGTGTACCTTGCTCGTCTCAAGGTTACTGGGATTCAAGAATTCATTTCCTAATATAATATGCACCCCGCTCGTCTCAAAGGTGCTGGAAGATGTACCCCGCTAATCTCAAGGGCACTAGGATTGTAGGATGTACCCCGCTCGTCTCAAGGGCGATGTAAGATGTACCCTGCTCGTCTCAAGGGTGCTGAAATTCTGGAACTCAATGTACCCCGCTCGTCTCAAGGGCATTGAAATTCTGGAACTCAATGTACCCCGCTCGTCTCAAGGGAATTGGAATTCTAGAACTTATTTCTCGATGTAAAAATCCATTCCTCAACTCAAGGACGTTGTGTCGGAAACTCTGATCCTTCAAAACCAAGGATACTGAGTTGAAAATTTGAATAGCTCCTTCAAACCCGAGGATGCCAAATCTGACTCCACTCTTTCAAACCTGAGGATGCTGGGTCGAATTCTAATTTGGTTGTAAAACTCCACTCGCTCATCTTTGGAGGCGATGGTTCTAACACCTTCATTTACTCGTATTTGAAGTAATTAGATATGATAACACTCATCTTTGAGGTAATTGTTAACACTTCATCTCGAAGGTAATTTGATGACACTCCATCTTGGGGGTAATGATGACACTCTATCTTGGAGGTATTGGTGGAACTTCATCTTGAAGGAAAATGGTGGCACTCCCTCTTGGAGGCAAATGGTGGCACTTCATCTTGGAAGCTTGATGCTGGCACTCCATCTTGGAGACAAATTGTGGCACTTCTTTTTGAAGGAAAATATGTCACTCCATCTTAGAGGCTTTAGGGTAGCACTTCATCTTGAAGGCAAATTGTGGCATTACATCTTGGAAGCTTGATTGTGGCACTCCATCTTGGAGGCGAAGATCTGATCATTCGTGTTTAAAGCAGGATTTGATGTAAAATCACTTACTCATGATTAGAGCAAGGTTCGATAAATGAAGATGCACTCATTCGTTCTTGAGTCTGGGTTGGATGTAGAACAACACATTCGTGCTTGAGACAAGGTTTTGTTTGTACCTGTTTGATAATCAATGTGCAAAGAATGCATACGGAAACATGTATATTAATGATGTAAATGCATGCTTTCATGGTTAATGGTGATGCAAAGATGCTTGGGAAGTCTTCCTTCTCGAACCAAGCATGATCACCTCGACTTCCTTTTCCCTCCAATTGGGCGTAAATCCATCACTTCCAGACTGTGACAATTCAGTTTTGCCCCAACAAATTTGTCTCCTAAACTTGCGTCTTTTCTTTTCCTTACCCCATTCTTGATTCTAGGCTCTTCAAATCTAAGTGAACCTTGTCAAAAGAATCTTTTCATTCTCAAGAGAGTTTATTTTAAAGTATTTTTCAAATCATAAAGAGCTTTCGAAAATATTTTTGCAAAAGGAAAATGTGCCCCACACAAGGCTCACAACTGAAATATTTCATAAAAATTTAAGTTCATTGAAGATCAAACAAATCAATTACTCTTTCAATCTTTCAAAATTATAGCTCTTTAACATGTGTCAAGACTATTGGTGATTTCAAGGTATGAGTTAGTTTGGAGTACAATGTGTTTTGGGATCGGTTGTTTTGAATGAGACATGATTCTTCAAATGTTCATTGATTTGTTCAGAAATGATTGAATGATCATGGAAGCTTCATGTTCGACTTCTGGAACTGTTCACTAATCTAAAACCCTTTCTCATGATTTTAGAGTGTGTGGAACTTTTCTAGGGGATCATCTCTCGCATGCCAATCATGTATATTTGACTTCATATTGGAGCTGCCTTTTCAAGTTTCGACTCAAATTCACCATTGGTTCAAAATGCCCTTTGCGGGTTTTCATTTGAAGCCCTACTTTTATTTTTTCCTTTTCTTTTTTTCTTTTGATTATTCATCATGCATTATAAGGTTTAGATATCTTCTGCAAACAAACGAGTTAACTCCAAGAGGAGGTATCAAATCTAAAAATAGACTCTTCAACTCAAATATCCATGTATGATCAAAATGGACTTTATAGGCATGTAACATAGGCTATGGTTTAGGGTTATGAAAGAAAGGGTACATAGGCTCAAACGAGTGTTTAAGGGTCAATAACCAAGGATCGATTGTTTTTGTTGGAATCTCACTTTGCTCGACTTGAATCTGCTTCCACATATTTTGTTTTTCGGATAACTATAGACTGCCTATTTTTGGGTTTTCACCCTAGAGTTCATTTCCTTTATTTCTTTTTTATCTTCAAGGATTCATGATAATTCCACGAAAGTTGGAACTAGAACTTCGAACAAAAAGTCATCTTTGATGAGGGACTTCACATGTGTGCTTCTCGTTCTGTTTATTTCATGTTTTTCTTTTTTTCTTTCTTTCTTTCTCTTCTTTCCTTCCCTTTTTTTCTTTCGTTCTCTTTTTCATGAATTCAGAACTTTGTTTTGATTTGAGCACAAATCACCTCTTGTGGCTGAAACACGAATATTTGTTCTTGACTCCTGGTCTATAAGGCTTCATCCTTGTAGTATGATCAGAATCGATAATTTATTAATATAAGCAGATATTTCTTCACCTTTGCCCCCTAGTGTGGAGGGTGATCCTTGGTTAGGGTTCAAATCAAAGAAAATTATAAGGCTCAAACATGGACAACAAATGATAATTTTCTCTTTTTGTGAAGGGATGATGAAGAAATGCCAAATGTCATCCCATACATAGATATTTTCGCAAAAGAGTTACCCTTAGAATAATAAGTATTCAGAATTAACTCATTTATTCACAGAATCATCTAAAAAAATAATGAATGATAAAGTTAACATTTCTTCTATTTCTTTCTTTTTTTCTTTTTTCTTCATACATGCCCCAACTATTTGATCTCATTCACAGAATCAACACGGGATGACCCACCTTGTCTTCTTGTTGGAAGATTCGTACACTAGTGAACATTTTAATTTTCACGCCTTTGAGGTATATATCGAGAAAAAAAATTGACTTTGGATCAAACTTTCAAAAAAACAAAGGTGTTACTCGAAGATCTTTTTCCTCGGAAGCTAACCTTTTATCATGTTTAGATTTTCAAGTACTAGTCATGAAGATTTTAAGATGAAAAGATCAAGAGATCATGTTTTTGGTTTCAAGTGAAAGGTTAGTCTTGTCATATGTCAAAGGTCCATAATCTCAATTCTTCAGAGAGCATTTGATTTGTTTGATTTTCATAGAACTTCAGAATTTCACAAATTTATTTCATTGCTCATAGCTATAGTTTGAAAGCTCATTTGTGAAAATACCACCATTTATTCATTGCTCAAAAGTTATTTACAAATGATTTCTTAAAATTTAAAATTTCAAAAAAATAGAAATAAAAAAATTGAGAAAATTATGACAAGGGTCTTCTCCGTGTGGGCACCGAAAATTGTTCCTCTTGAATCTTCTTATTCTTTACCACACATCGCTTCTCGATTATCTACCTATACAAATTATGAATGCATGCAAATGCAAATGCTAATGATTAAATGCATAAAAGGTGCTGCTTTAGAATTAACCATTCATAGAACAATCTTCAGAACTTCGATTACGAAAACCTTCTATTTTAAATGGCTAATCGTATATTAGCATCCCTTTATTAGTGTAACACCCCAATTTTGGGCTTGGAAGTTTAGGGGTTGAACTGGACCGGTCTGATTTTTGGTTCGAATATAAAAGGTGGTTTTAGGGAAAGCCTAATTCGGGATGCATTAAAAATATGGAAAAATATCTAAAAATCATCTTTTAATATATATAAGAGAGTGGTGAAATCAATTTTACAAAATAAAGTTTGGAAGTGTGACATTTCGAAATAGTGACTAAAATGTAATTTTTGAAAAGTTCAGTGGTGACTGTTTTGTAAGGATTGAAACTTTGAATCTTTAAGGAGCTAATTTACCCAAGGAAGGATTTCTCCAGATTTTTCTTAATTTTAATGACTCATTTAATGTTTAATTAATTAAAAGAAAAGAGGGAAAACCATATTTTAGTTTTCATAACCAACTTTCTCTAAAATTTTCCCATTTCATTTTCTCTCAAAATTCCCTCAGCCAAACACATTTCCACAGAAGCTTTTTTTTCACTCTAAATGATGAGGTTTCAATCATCAATTGATTCCTAAGCTTTCCTACATCAAATCCTCTTCATTTGCTTATTGAATTTTCAAGGATTTTGGCTCTAAACAAGGAGAAATCTACATTTAGAGGTAAGGATGTTCTTCTCCTCTAAATATTCAGTTCTTTATTGAAATTCCCAAGTTCTCAATCCTTAAATTAAGTTTTATAAAAGGTTTTGGTGATGTGATCTTGATTTTGGCTTAAAACTCAAGATTTGGATTTAATCTTGAAGAAATTCGTAATGAATGTTTGGGCTCTGTTTTGAGAGGTCTTTTAAATGTATTTTAGATGTTTAATGATGTGTAATTGAGATCTAATCAATGTAATCCCGAATAGGTTGATTTTCCTAAGTTTTTACATGTGTAAATGGTGGTTTTTGAACTGATCTTGGTGTTCTGTTGTTGCTGGAGGTATAAGGACGAGTTTAGATCTTTTTTGGATGTTAATTGATGTTTAAGAATGTTTAGAAGTGATGGATCTTGGCTGGGTAATGTTGTGGATGAGTTTGGATGTGATTTCAGTTGTGTTTGGTAGCCGAAATGTTAGTTTTATTTAGAGCAGCGAGTTTAGGTGTTGTGGCTGAAGATTTTAATGCATGATGATGCATTAATACTCTGCTTTGATGTGTTTAAAACAGGGGAGACACATTCGGATCCTTGTGGTGTTGATCCGGAGGCTTGATCGGTCTTTCGGCAAGCTTGCGAAACGGAATTGGTGAGTGAAGTTTGGTTTTCAGCTTTGAAACCAATGTTTGAAGGTTTTGGGAGCTTTTGGGAGCTTAGTTTAAGTCTAAGCAACTTAACTAAGCTCAAGAGTAAGTTTTCGGAGAAACTCTCTCTTTGATGAACCATGAGATGGTTGGATGCAATGTGTTTGTTTTGCGTGTTTAAATTCTATTTTGAAATCATGTTTTAGCATGATTAATGCTGGTTTTGAAAGCCATATGTTGAAGGATGCTTAAGGTAAGGGATCCTTGGTTTGACATTGATAAATGTGGTTTTGATGCATAGTGATGCATGATGGTTTAATGGCTTTGATTAATGCTTTAAAACAGTGGATTGATGTTGATAATTGATGTATATTGGCAAGTGATGTGTTCGTTTTAAAGTACTTCAATCGGATATAGTTAGCCGGCTATAGGATTGGGTGCACCGTGAATTAAGTTGCCTTGGATGTTGAGGGGTTGTAATGGTACCGAAAACTCCATCCATTTACACTAACGAGATGTCTAAGATCATAATGGTGGTTAAAATTCCATGTGAGGATCTTGTGTTGTGTGTCCCGTGTTCTCGTTAGTGATGTTATACAACTACCGATGAGTGATGTGGAGGGGTTGTAATTGTACCGTTAAACTCCATCACGGGTGTTGAGGGGTTGTGATTGTACCGGTAAACTCCACCTTGAGTTCGGTAGTGTGTATGAAGCGTATGGGACAACGCTTGTAATCCGCATATCCGATTGTGTTTTATGTTGAAAATGGTTATGGTATCACTTGGAAGCCAATATGACATGTTGATGTTTATGAAGCATGAGATGCTTGTTGTTTAAGACATGTTGATGATTATGAAGCATGAGATGCTTGTTGTTTATGCATTGTTGCATGAAAATGATTTTTAAGAATGAAAAGGCCTTATGAAAGGTGTTTAGTAAAAGTGCATTATTGTGTTGTTTCTTTAGAGCATACCTCACTAAGCATTTGTGCTTACGCTCTCTTTCTTGAACCAATAATGCAGAGAATTGAAGTGCTTTAAGGCAGCAAGGAGGCTAAGAATCCAAGGGAAGGCTAAGCTCATGTATGGTGACTATTTTTACAACATTATTAGATTTTGGTATTTGGCAATGGGAACCTAGGTTGTGTTTTCGGGAGATGTTTTGGACTCCGTGAGTTTGGCATGATGCCTATGATGTTTTGAGATTGTAAATGGCCATTATGTTGCTTGTTTTGGTGATTTGATGCTTGGATGGTTTTCAACATTAAGTTGCATGCCTATAGACTTGTGAATTGTCTTAATTGATGTCATGATTGTGTGATGGTGATGCAAATATGTTCCTTGTATGTATGATGACTTGTTGGCATGATTAGGAGGTCATAGGGTTATGTTTGAGTGGTTAATTGTATGTTAAACCAGCAAAATCTGCACTTTCTGGACAGTCCGTATCGGAACGGGCACTACCGTTTCGAAACGGGGGCCTGTAATGGCCTTCGTGTATCGAAACGGGTAGAGGGCGTTTCAGAACAGATTTGTCACTGTCAAGCCCTGTTTCGAAACAGGCCTCGAAACGAACCCGCATTTCAGAACGGTCAACCCCTGTTCCGAAACACTTGACCGTTGGGCACTGATTTGAATGGTTTAAGGTTTGCGAGCTTTACGTTTTAGTCCTAAATTTTGTATATGCAATTGCTTGAGTTTGAGATGTTCGTTTGAGGTGAAATTTGACAGAGAAGCATGTAATATGACTAATTTCATAATGGTAACTTAATAATCAGTTAAGTCCTTCATCTTTCTAGAATTTTACATTTTGGTCCCTAAAGTTGTAATTTGTGCAATCGAGTCCCTTATTGGTTTCCGATCGCTGTGCTTTTCATGTATACTTTTCTCAAGGGTACTCCTAGGGTTAATATGCATCTAGACAAGTTTTAAAAAGAAAAAAGGGTCATTAATCAAGGTTGACTTTCGGGTTGACTTTGGTTTTCCCCGTGTAATCTTCGTAGTTCGGGTCAACCGTCTAGGCCAGGCTAAGGGGGTTACATTTGGTGGTATCAGAGCTGAGTTCTCGTGTAATTGGGAATGGTTATGTGGGTGATGTATGCATGAATGCATGATGTGCCATTTTGAATGAAAGTGTGATGTGTGAATTGTAAAGTATGTTGCAATTATGATGCTATGCTATGTTGAAGCATGTTAGAGGGGCCCATTGCCATATCAAAACTAATAAAATGAATTGTTTTTTAAAAATGAGCTTGAGTGCTTGGATTACTTACCTTGTTGGGCCTAATTTTGTTTATTGCATTGTGTTAGTGCATTGTTTAGTGAATGGGACCTCGTAGAGAGACGAGGATTAATACGCGAGCTATGGCTCAGAACGAGAATGAAGAGAATGCTGATAATGTAGTGGATTTACCTCCTCCTCCTGGTGGTGGTGCTAGAGGTGATGGAGCTGGCGTTGATGCTGATGCTGGGGTCGCTGGACCTGAAGCTGGACAGGGGCAAGCTGCTCCTTATATGGCAGTTTTGATACAAGCTATTGTGAGAGCCTTTCAGGCGGCAGTAGCGGGAGCTCATGGAGCTGGGCATCGGGGAGATGCTAATGCTAGACTACCTTTGGAACGTTTGCGCAGTATTGGAGGGACTGAGTTCAGGGGTTTGTCTACTGAAGGTTCTGAGTCCTGGTTGGAAAGTACCAAGAGGATATTGGGACAAATGAACTGCAATGATGTGCAGAAGCTAGGTTGTATGGTATCACTGTTACATGATGATGCGTATACCTGGTGGACGACTGCTATCTCCGAAATGGAGGATGTTGATGTGACTTGGACGTTCTTTCTGAACGCGTTCAAGCGGAGGTATCTAGGTGTGAGATACCTGGATGAAAAGAAAAGAGAGTTCATGTCTCTTACGCAAGGGAACATGACAGTAGCTGAGTACGAGATTCAGTTTGTCCGTCTCAGTCAGTACGCACCTGAGCTTGTCCCTGATGAAAGGGAGAGGTGTGAACGTTTTCGTTATGGTTTGGTGACGAATGTAAAGACCTACATGCTTGCAGCTGAGTACACTGATTTTGATGTACTGGTGGGAAGAACGAAGGATATTGAGCAGAACCTGGGTTTGACTTCCAGGAGTGCTGGTTCTGGCTCGGGCAAGAGAGCTGCTGAGTATAGTTCCGGTGGAGGACAGAACAAGAGAGGACGAGATAAGAGGTATCAGTCTTCTGCTAGACGTGGTGGTGGAGGTCATGGTGTGCCTGTTCAGGGAGACAGGGCGAGAGCTGATCAGAACACATGTTGGGCGTGTGGATCACGTGGCCATTTGAGGCGTGATTGTCCTCGAGCAGCGAGGGAGGTACATGCTCCTGTTGTTGTAGCTGGTAATTCGTGTTGGAATTGTGGTTCGACAGACCACATGAGGAGGGAGTGTCCTTTGTTGGCCGGTGGAGGTCAGGGACGTGCTCCTGGAGTTGTTGCACCACAGAGAGGTCATGGGCGCGGCCGTGGTAACTTCCAGCGCAGAGAGGATAGTGGAAGGAATGTGGCGCACGTGGTGGCTGTCCAACCTGAGGGTGGTGGCCAGGCTCAAGTGTATGCGCAGCGAGAGGGGAGAAATGACACGAATATGATTGCAGGTACCTTCACTTTGCAATCCTTGTCATTACTTTCCTTGATTGATTCTGGATCTACACACTCATACATATTGCGTGAACATGCTCAATTGCTTGGTTTGCCTATTGAGTCTTTGGATGTTGGTATGCGTGTAACTAGCTCTTTTGGTGAGACTGTTGTGACACAGAAGTTATATTGAAGGTGTCCCTTGGTTGTTCAAGACCATGTTTTTCATGTTGATCTTATGGAATTGTCTTTCTATGGTTTTGATGTAATCCTTGGTATGGATTGGCTTGTTGAACATCGAGTTGTGGTGGATTTTGAGAACAAGCGAGTTTCATTAAAGCTTGCGGATGATTATGAGGTGGTGGTGGTTGGTGAGAATGTGAAGTTTCTTGCCAATGTGGTGTCTTCCTTGGAGGCGAGTCAGATGCTGAGGCAAGGGTGTGAAGCCTACCTAGCCTTTGTGATGAATCCTAGCTCTAAGGGGTTGCGAGTACAAGATATCAGGACTGTGCGAGAGTTTCCTGGTGTGTTTTCGGAGGAATTGCCTGGATTGCCTCCTAATCGTGAAGTGGAGTTTGGAATTGAGTTGTATGAGAATACAACTCCGGTTTCCATTACTCCTTATCGAATGGCACCTAAGGAGTTGAAAGAGCTGAAGACGCAACTTCAAGAATTTCTTGATCGTGGTTTCATTCGGCCGAGTGTGTCACCTTGGGGTGCACCGGTCTTGTTTGTGAAGAAAAATGATGGCACTATGAGAATGTGCTCGATTACCGTCAGCTGAACAAGTTGACTATCAAGAACCGGTATCATTTGCCGAGGATTGATGATCTTTTTGATCAATTTCGGGGAGCGGCTGTGTTCTCTAAGATTGACTTAAGGTCAGGGTATTATCAGTTGAAGGTGAAGGATGTGGATGTGCCAAAGACAGCCTTCAGAACGAGGTATGGGCATTATGAGTTCCTTGTGATGCCGTTTGGTTTGACGAATGCTCCTGCAGCTTTCATGGACATGATGAATAGAGTGTTCCATGAATACTTGGACAAGTTTGTTGTGGTGTTCATTGATGATATCCCTGTGTACTCTCGTACTGAGGAGGAGCATGAGGGGCATTTGAGGATTGTGTTGCAAGCTTTGTTGGAGAATCAGCTTTATGCTAAGTTAAGCAAGTGTGAGTTTTGGCTCAGGGAGGTTGTGTTCCTTGGTCATGTGGTTTCTGCTGAGGGGATTCGTGTTGATCCTCAGAAGGTTGAGGTAGTGATGAATTGGAAGCCTCCTAAGTCTGTTCATGAAGTCCGTAGTTTCCTTGGTTTGGCGGGATACTACCGGAGGTTCGTGGATGGATTTTCAAAGATTGCTGCACCTTTGACGAAGTTTGATGCAGAATGATGTTAAGTATGTGTGGACGGAGGCGAGACAGCAGGCTTTTGAGAAGCTAAAGGCAGCTTTGACGCAAGCTCCTATCTTGGTTCAACCTGAATCTGGGAAGGAGTTTGTGGTGTATAGTGACACGTCCTACGTTGGTTTGGGATGTGTGTTGATGCAAGAGGGTAAGGTGGTGGCTTATGCATCGCGCCAGTTGAAGGTGCATGAGCGCAATTATCCTACGCATGACATTGAGTTGGATGCGGTGGTTTTTGCCTTGAAAATTTGGAGACATTACCTGTATGGTGAAAAATGTACTGTGTACACGGATCACAAGAGTTTGAAGTATCTGATGTCTCAGAAGGAGTTGAATCTTAGGCAACGACGTTGGGTGGAGTTGCTTAAAGATTACGATCTGACGATCGGGTATCATCCGGGAAAAGCTAATGTTGTAGCGGATGCCTTGAGTAGGAAGGTAGCAGTGGAGTTGAGGGCTATGTTTGCCAGTTTGAGCATATCGCGAGATGGTGGTCTTGTGGCTGAATTGCAAGTGAAACCATCCTTGGCTCAGTTGATAAAGGATAAGCAGC
The DNA here is from genome assembly GCA_030270665.1 of Hibiscus trionum. Classification (NCBI taxonomy): domain Eukaryota; kingdom Viridiplantae; phylum Streptophyta; class Magnoliopsida; order Malvales; family Malvaceae; genus Hibiscus; species Hibiscus trionum. Next base: position 19,737,030 of record BSYR01000057.1, on the reverse strand, counting down.
TGTTGGATGATTCCTTGGTGCTACATGTTCAGGATATTGCTGAGGATAGGCCATCGGATTTATGTTTTAATGATGATGGAGTTTTGTGTTTTGGTAGTCGGATAGTGGTGCCCAATGATGTTGAGTTGAGGCGTACTATATGGACTGAAGCTCATAGTAGTCCTTTTCCTATGCACCCTGGTAGTACTAATATGTATCATGATCTTCGTGATGAGTACTATTGGGTGGGTTTAAAGAAATATGTTGCTGAGTATGTAAGCAAGTGCATGGTTTGTCAGCGAGTTAAAGCTGAGCATCAGTTTCCTTCTGGGTTGTTGCAACCGTTGAGGATTCTTGAGTGGAAGTGGGAAAGGATTACCTTGGACTTTGTGTCTGGTTTGCCTTTGTCGCCATCGAAGAAGAATTCGGTGTGAGTGATTGTGGATCGCCTGACGAAGTGTGCACATTTCTTGCCTGTGCATACTACGTACACTTTGGACAAGCTTGCAGAGCTGTACATTGCTGAGGTTGTGCGGCTGCATGGTGTGCCTAAGTCGATAGTGTCGGATAGAGATCCGAGGTTTACATCGCATTTCTGCCAGTGTTTGCATCAGGCTTTGGGTACACGGCCGAATTTCAGTACTTCTTATCATCCACAGTCGGATAGATAGTCTGAGCGTGTTATCCAAGTGCTGGAGGATATGTTGAGGTGCTGTGTGATTGAGTTTCAGGGCTCTTTGGAGAAGCATTTGTCGTTGGTGGAGTTTTCTTAAAACAATAGCTACCAGACAAGTATTCAAATGGCACCTTATGAAGCTTTGTACGGGAGGAAGTGTAGGACTCCTCTTTGTTGGGCTGAAACAGGCCAGAAGTTGGTTTCAATGCCAGCTTTGTTGAAAGGAACCACCGAGAAGGTGAAGCTCATTTGTGAGCGCTTGAAGGCAGCTTCTGATCGACAGACGTCTTACGCGGATTTGAAGCGTAAGGAGGTTGAGTATGCGGTAGGTGACCGTGTGTTTTTGAAAGTTTCGCCTTGGATGAAGGTGATGAGGTTTGGTCGAAAGGGTAAGCTGAGCCCTAGGTACATTGGACCATACGAGGTAATTGAATGTGTGGGTCCTGTTGCGTACAAGTTGAGGTTGCCGCAAGAGTTGGAAAAGATTCATGATGTGTTTCATGTCTCTATGCTTCGGAGATATAGATCTGATCGATCGCATGTTATGCCTGTGGAGGAAGTGGAGTTGAATCCAGACTTGACCTATGATGAGGAACCGGTGGAAATTCTGGATTCAGACAGTAAAGTTCTTCGAGGTAAGACCATTGATTTGGTAAAGGTGTTGTGGAAGCATCGTGGTGTTGAGGAAGCCACGTGGGAAAGGAAGGATGACATGTTGAAGCAGTTTCCATACCTTTTTCCTCCAGGTAAATTTCGAGGACGAAATTTCTTAAGGGGGGAGAGTTGTAACACCCCAATTTTGGGCTTGGAAGTTTAGGGGTTGAACCAGACCGGTCTGATTTTTGGTTCGAATATAAAAGGTGGTTTTAGGGAAAGCCTAGTTCGGGATGCATTAAAAATATGGGAAAATATCTAAAAATCCTCTTTTAATATATATAAGAGAGTGGTGAAATCAATTTTACAAAATAAGGTTTGGAAGTGTGACATTTCGAAATAGTGAATGTAATTTTTGAAAAGTTCAGTGGTGACTGTTTTGTAAGGATTGAAACTTTGAATCTTTAAGGAGCTAATTTACCCAATGAATGATTTCTCCAGATTTTTCTTAATTTTAATGACTCATTTAATGTTTAATTAATTAAATGAAAAGAGGGAAAACCATATTTTAGTTTTCATAACCAACTCTCTCTAAAATTTTCCCATTTCATTTTCTCTCAAAATTCCCCCAGCCAAACACATTTCCACAGCAGCTTTTCTTTTGATCTTCACTCTAAATGATGAGGTTTCAATCATCAATTGATTCCTAAGCTTTCCTACATCAAATCCTCTTCATTTGCTTATTGAATTTTCAAGGATTTTGGCTCTAAACAAGGAGAAATCTACATTTAGAGGTAAGGATGTTCTTCTCCTCTAAATAGTCAGTTCTTTATTGAAATTCCCAAGTTCTCAATCCTTAAATTAAGTTTTATAAAAGGTTTTGGTGATGTGATCTTGATTTTGGCTTAAAACTCAAGATTTGGATTTAATCTTGAAGAAATTCGTAATGAATGTTTGGGCTCTGTTTTGAGATGTCTTTTAAATGTATTTTGGATGTTTAATGATGTGTAATTGAGATCTAATCAATGCAATCCCGAATAGGTTGATTTTCCTAAGTTTTTACATGTGTAAATGGTGGTTTTTGGGGTGATCTTGGTGTTCTGTTGTTGCTGGAGGTATAAGGACGAGTTTAGATCCTTTTTGGATGTTAATTGATGTTTAAGAATGTTTAGAAGTGATGGATCTTGGCTGGGTAATGTTGTGGATGAGTTTGGATGTGATTTCGGTTGTGTTTGGTAGCCGAAATGTTAGTTTTGTTGAGAGCAGTGAGTTTAGGTGTTGTGGCTGAAGATTTTAATGCATGATGATGCATTAATCCTCTGCTTTGATGTGTTTAAAATAGGGGAGACACATTCGGATCCTTGTGGTGTTGATCCGGAGGCTTGATCGGCGTTTCGGCAAGCTTGCGAAACGGAATTGGTGAGTGAAGTTTGGTTTTCAGCTTTGAAACCAATGTTTGAAGGTTTTGGGAGCTTAGTTTAAGTCTAAGCAACTTAACTAAGCTCAAGAGTAAGTTTTCGGAGAAACTCTCTCTTTGATGAACCATGAGATGGTTGGATGCAATGTGTTTGTTTTGCGTGTTTAAATTCTGTTTTGAAATCATGTTTTAGCATGATTAATGCTGGTTTTGAAAGCCATGTGTTGAAGGATGCTTAAGGTAAGGGATCCTTGGTTTGACATTGATAAATTTGGTTTTGATGCATAGTGATGCATGATGGTTTAATGGCTTTGATTAATGCTTTAAAACAGTGGATTGATGTTGATAATTGATGTATATTGGCAAGTGATGTGTTCATTTTAAAGTACTTCAATCGGATATAGTTAGCCGGCTATAGGATTGGGTGCACCGTGAATTAAGTTGCCTTGGATGTTGAGGGGTTGTAATGGTACCGAAAACTCCATCCAATTACACTAACGAGATGTCTAAGATCATAATGGTGGTTAAAATTCCATGTGAGGATCTTGTGTTGTGTGTCCCGTGTTCTCGTTAGTGATGTTATACAACTACCGATGAGTGATGTGGAGGGGTTGTAATTGTACCGTTAAACTCCATCATGGGTGTTGAGGGGTTGTGATTGTACCGGTAAACTCCACCTTGAGTTCGGTAGTGTGTATGAAGCGTATGGGACAACGCTTGTAATCCGCATATCCGATTGTGTTTTATGTTGAAAATGGTTATGGTATCACTTGGAAGCCAATATGACATGTTGATGTTTATGAAGCATGAGATGCTTGTTGTTTAAGACATGTTGATGATTATGAAGCATGAGATGCTTGTTGTTTATGCATTGTTGCATGAAAATGATTTTTAAAAATGAAAAGGCCTTATGAAAGGTGTTTAGTAAAAGTGCATTATTGTGTTGTTTCTTTAGAGCATACCTCACTAAGAATTTGTGCTTACGCTCTCTTTCTTGAACCAATAATGCATTGATGCCTATGATGTTTTGGGATTGTAAATGGCCATTATGTTGCTTGTTTTGGTGATTTGATGCTTGGATGGTTTTCAACATTAAGTTGCATGCATATAGACTTGTGAATTGTCTTAATTGATGCCATGACTGTGTGATGGTGCTGCAAATATGTTCCTTGTATGTATGATGACTTGTTGGCATGATTAGGAGGTCATAGGGTTATGTTTGAGTGGTTAATTGTATGTTAAACCAACAAAATCTGCACTTTCTGGTCAGTCCGTATCGGAACGGGCACTACCGTTTCGAAACGGGGGCCTGTAATGGCCTTCGTGTATCGAAACGGGTAGAGGGCATTTCGGAACGGATTTGCCACTGTCAAGCCCTGTTTCGAAACAGGCCTTGAAACGAACCCGCGTTTCGGAACGGTCAACCCTTGTTCTGAAACACTTGACCGTTGGGCACTGATTTGAATGGTTTAAGGTTTGCAAGCTTTACGTTTTAGTCCTGAATTTTGTATATGCAATTGCTTGAGTTTGAGATGTTCGTTTGAGGTGAAGTTTGACAGAGAAGCATGTAATATGACTAATTTCATAATGGTAACTTAATAATCAGTTAAGTCCTTCATCTTTCCAGAATTTACATTTTGTCCCTAAAGTTGTAATTTGTGCAATCGAGCCCCTTATTGCTTTCCGATCACTGTGCTTTTCATGTATACTTTTCTCAAGGGTACGCATATGGTTAATATGCATCTAGACAAGTTTTAAAAAGAAAAAAAAGGGTCGTTAATCAAGGTTGACTTTCGGGTTGACTTTGGTTTTCCCCGTGTAATCTTCGTAGTTCGGGTCAACCGTCTAGGCTGGGCTAAGGGGGTTACAATTAGACATTCTAAACATGATGTGTGTGAGAAAAAACAAAAAAACATGGTTAATACATCATAAAAAAATGAATATGTACAAATATAAATTTAATGCATGGTAAAAAGTGTGTGAGTGTACATATGTAGGTGACCACTGACAATTATGGTTCATCATGGCTCTAATCGGGTGGGCTCCTACGGTTTACTACATGTGGTTCAAGGTTCTAAAAGATGGGTACCCAAACTGTCCTTACTAACCTACGAAGGTCAACAAAGACCTCGATCCTCACCCATTCTAAGCTGCTATGGACCGAGTTCAGTTTAGGGGAGCTTACTTCTTTAAGCTTGTACGAAGGATTGACCTCTCGAAGACAAAAAGTATGTAAACCCCAGAAGCAACACACATTCTTGTACGAAGGACTAACCTCTCGAAGGGTAGCGATTGCAACCACTTAAGCGGGACGAAGCTCGGGTTGAGAGCTTATGATATGTTAGTGCGCAAAGGAACATTGAACACGAGGTGACAATCATTGAACAATCTCCGTAACAATACAAAAACCTTCAATTTTTGCGATCACCAATATTTTAAATTCCCTTTTCCTTTTTTTGAGACAACATTTACCCTTTTGTGACCTGACTCTCTAATGTCCCCAGCGGAGTCGCCAAGATGTAGACACCATTTCGTGTCCTTGTCTAAATAAATTGGGCCTTTAAAAGCCCGTCAAACAGTTGGAGTCGCCATCGGTCGTTTTGGATTGGGTACAACCGAAAACCTGTAATACTGGTCTACGTCAACATCGAGATCATCGTCGAGTTCGGGAGTTGGTTATGAGTAGGGAAGGTTATAGCACCCCCACTATGCCCATGAATTGGTACCTAAGAGTTTATGTTGTCTCTAAAAAATAAAATCTCAAAAAAGGATTAATAGCACAACTAAAAAAATAAAATTAATTATGCTGCAAAAAAAAGATAAGACATACTAAAAAAAATCAAATGCATGGAAGAAAACAATTAATTAGCAAAACAATCAAAAATCATATTTTAATCTATTCACCAATTAAAACAAATTCAAACTTAATTTATCAAATTATTAATCAAGTTCAAATCATGCACCTAATTAGATTAGATCAATTTTAATTAAAAATCAATTCACAAATTAAACAATCCTCAAAACCAATTAATTACCCAAACAAATGTGAAGCCAATTAAATGGTTTAATTATTAAATAATTTAATGAACTAGGACTCAATTGAAATTAATTTAAAACTTAATGCATGAAAAAGGACCTAAATGGAAAGAATCCTAACCTAGAATGGCCTAAAGGTGATTAATCCCTAAGCCTAATGCATGCGTGAATTACCTGCAAAAGCAGAAAGCTTTATTAAAATGTGGGACCCCCACTTGTCTAAAATACAAAGTCTTACGGCAGAACAAATGACGGGTCGAGTACCCCTTTTTATTACCTTGTCATTTCATGTTTAGTTTCAAATAAAACCAATAAAAAATATATCGGTCTTTTGTATCAAACACAAACAATGCTCTCTTATCTAATCTCTCAAACATGCACATACCGGTCGCTGCCACACACCCTCACCGACGATGGCCAGAATTTGAAACAAGGGTATTTTCTCACTGATCTCTCACTCCCAAGTCCAAGAATTAAATTAGTTTCAGCAAAGACAAAGTAAATTGGTGTGAATTTACAAAAATAAAATTTAAGGTTTACTCTGTTCAAACTCTAAAACTTGCCGTCAGATCTACCCAGCTTCGAGGTATGTTTTTCTTCTTTCCGTCGTCTTGCTATTCACCGTTTAGATTTTACTAAAAACATGCTGGTCATTTTCATAACTGACTCTCTCATCTCTATTTGGCAGGTTATATCTGATTTTTCGTGCTTATCCCCCTGCTCATTTGTTGCCTTTTATGATTGAAATGAAGATCCACATCTCCTCCATTCATGGGATCATGGGAAGATTCCTTTTATATACGTGAGGTGTTGAGAAATTTTAGGGGGTGTTAGTTGGGGGCTTGACCAAGAATTGAGGGGCATTGGTTGTTAGGGGATTTGATGGAAGAATTTTTGGGTATTTGGTTTGAACGGGTACAAATGAGTGCGATTTTAGATTTGGGCTCAGGTCTTGGGCTTGGTTACATTCGGGCTACTTCGGGTTTAGTTGGATTCGAGCTAAGTGACTAATCCGGTCAAAATTTGGTGCTTACATGTTTAACATTATAGTGGATCAATCGCAACTCAAACACGCATCGATTTCATCCATTTACGACTTTTGGGGACCACTTTGTAATTTTCTAATTCACAGGGACTTAAGACATTTTAGTGTTACCGTTCTTTAATTAGTCTCATTACATGCATCTCAGTCAAAACTCGGCTCAAAATAAACATTCATGCTCATTCAATTGCATCCACAACATTCAGGGACTAAAACACAAAGAATCAGAACTTCAGAACATTCCATTAACTAACATAACAGACACCCGTTTCTAAACACTAAGATCCTATTTCGGAACAACGACTTACAGTAGCAAAATGTACCGAAACAGGTCTCACCCGTTTCGAGACCAAGCATACCTGTGACGATTCCCCTGCCTCAGATAATACAGAGGCATATCGAAATGACCCCTTGTTTTGATACGGGCTTGAAAAAAGCCTTGGGGTCTCGGAACGGCCCTTATGCGTTTCGAACCACTTAGGCCAAATATGCACACCGTATCAACACGGCAGCAGGTGTTTCGAAACACATACTAGAAAAAGACTCACTGTAGCACAATTTAGCATTCGATCTTGATTCAATTCATCATACAAAAACTAGATAACATCATGGAGCAACAAAGGTACTTCAAAACTCATCCTTGGCACCAACCATAGCATTTATCACCAAGCATAGCAACATATGAAAAACCTATGGCATGCTTCCTAGTTCGAATTACTTAGGACATCAAAAACCATAAAACCAAATATTCCAATAGTTAAAGGCCATTTACAAACAAATATAGGCATACCAAACTTATACCAAAATAGAAAATACCAAAACAACTAACTCTAAGACATTGGACACCCCTATTGCCTTTATTACTCTAGTCCATAACCAAACATACTTTCAAGTGAAGTCTCTTGGGATTCCCTTGCGAGTTGTTGCCTCCAAATACTTAGTTATCTGCATTGATGAGCAAAAGAGAGCATAAGCATACAAGCTTAGTGAGGAATGCTCAAAATCCAAAAACACCATCAATGCTTAAAACCATTTTACTCTTTTGAAAACCATCATGCCATCTTTGAAATCCATACACTTCATCATTAAAATCAACATGTTATACATCATGCATCAAATATCAAATACTTCAACAGAAAAATCCATTTGCTAACTCATAACTCAAGCCTTCCATGCATAATTATGAAGATGCAAAGCTTACAAGTAAAACATGAATTTTCATGATATGCATCCATAAACATTTCATAGCAATTATTCAATTATATTGGCTCACAAGTGATCAACAACATTCACATTTCTCAAAATGTATCGGATACACGGATTCCCAAGTGTTGTCCCAACACTTTATACATTCTCACCGCATCTCAAGGTTCACACACGGGAGCTACCCTCCACCGTTGTGACACCCTTGGTGGAGTATTCGGTGCCATCACAACCCCTCAACACCACTCATCGGTAGATGTATAACCCCACTAACGAGAGACAGGACACAACTCAATTTCCTCAATCGTTAGGGTACTTGGATGGAGTTTTCGGTACAATCACAACCCCTCAACATCCAAGGCGACTTGTTTATATTGCACTCAATCCTATAGTCGGCTAACTATATCCGATTTCATTTGCAAAACACTTTACACAACATCACTTGCAAATATAATTCACTTTTAATACAAAACCCCACTGTTTTTCAAAGCATCCACAATAAGCCATATACCAAGCATTAAACCATGCTTCATAAAACAAGTATATACACATACTTACAAGGATCACTTACCTAGTGCATCCTTCAACAATATGGCATCATAAAAAGCAAATTATATACTCAAATCATGCTTTAAAACAGTAGGTAAACACATATAAAAACAAGTGCATCCACAAACTCATAATAGCAAAATCCGAGGGAGGAAATCACTCTACTTACTTCTGAACTTAGTAAAGCGTTTCAAGCATACACTAAGTTCCCAAAACCTCTTTAAAAGCTTTTCAAGCTAAAAATTTTACCATATTTTTACCTCATCCTGAATCATGATTTCTCTCAATCGATATTAACGACTCGTATCTCTAAACCTAGGTTTGACCACTTAAATCGATGCCTAAAACATCTAGGCCCAAAACCAGGGCGTTACAACCAACCTTTGCTTTTTGAAATCTGGGTCGTTACAACTCTCGCCTCCTTAAAGAAATTTTTTCCTAGTAATTTACCTTTTTGAAACATATGCGGATATAGTATTTTCATATCCTTCTCGAATTCCCACGTAGCTTCCCCAACTCTGTGGTTCCTCCATAACATCTTCACCAAGTGTATGAACTTGTTGCGAAGCTCCTTGAATCCTCTATCAAGAACTCTTATTGGCTCTTCCTCATAGGTCAAGTCGGTGTTGATCTCAATCTCCTCGAGAGGAATAACATGTGAAGGATCGGAACGATAGCGTCTAAACATTGATAGATGAAACATATTGTGGATGTGTGCCATCTCCAGGGGTAAAGCTAACCGGTACTTGAATTATAGAACCCTCGAACTTAAAATGAAGTTCTTTAGGAAGAATGCCCAGCGAGTACAGATACTCGCCTAGGAGTATCGATACGCTCATGTGGGTACCGATACCAACTTACGTGTACCGGTACTCATGTTAGCACGCTGAAGGGGTTTAACCAAACCCCGTACTAATACACGGGGAACGTGTATCGATACGTAACTGGTATCGATACACCCCAATGCGTACTGATACCATTATTCATTACTGGAATTCTCAATGAAATAGTGGTATCGTACGCCCCTATGGGTATCGATACCCCCTTTGAATTTCACCTGAAAAAGGCTATCTCTTACAAAGGGTTATCGATGTTGATCCATCCAATATCGGTACACGAACCCAAATTTTGAATTCTGGAGTTCAAAATCCCCACTAAACACTCCCTAATTTTTATAACAAAGCCCTAATTTAATCTAACAAGTTATGGAAGGTCTATTAGGTGGATTCCTACCATTTTTACACCTATTCAACACCAAGTTTGGAAATTAACATGGATGGACACCAAACTCTTACCTTAAACAAAACATCATAAAAGCAAGCAAGCAAGAAAATTGATGATTCCAAAGAGTACATAGGAGTTAGTAGTGTACTAACCTCAGCTGTGAAGGCTGAAAAGATGCACACCAAGCCTTCAAGCTTTCTCCTTCTTGTTAAGTGTCTAAAAGTCTTATTTTATTTACCTTTTTTACTCATATTATTGTTAGACTTAGGAAAATTTTAGTTGCATAATTAGGCATTCATACATATTCTCATAATTTCCTTCACTATTAAGTTTGATTACATATTGTAGTATATTTTGTGGAAAATGTGTTGTTTTGGTATGTATTTTGGTGTATGCAGGAAAACTGCCGCCGAGCCTGCCGCCCATAGGTAGAAACCAGCCGCCGAGCCTTCCGCCCATGGGCAGAAACCAACCGCCAAGACTGATGCACAGGCAGACCATGCCGAGGCAGCAGAAAGGGCATAAGAGGAGAAGTTGGAAACTGATGGAGGAAGCTGTTGGACCATCTGGAGAGCCGATCAAGGAGGAGAGTCCCAAAATGAAGAGCTATGCCAACCCCTGCACACCAACCCAGACCTCTACCGAGGCAGACAACAGTATGCCGCCGAGGCAACAACTCGAGGAATGGTGGAAAAATGCAAAGTGCTATGCGGCTGAAAGACCTTATCAAGCCTGATTTTTAGATACAATTTTCACGACCATTGGAGCCCAGCAGACAAAGAAAAGCCATAGTCAAAGTCTAGGTGAAAAAGTCAAACGGGAATCTAGGAAGATTTAATGTTAGATTTGTTCTTTTAATGAGTTGTAATTATATTCTTACTTGCATTCCTACCCTAAACCGACAAAGGTCTAGGCTCCTCCCATATATATATGTAATTGACTTGAAGGAAGAAAAGCAATTGTGATTTGAGAGAAACTCCTTCTTGTCGAAACCCTAGTGTCGTCAACCCCCACCATGTTCTAAACCTTCCCTTGGGCTAAAGGTTGGTTGTGTAGTAGTTGTGAGAGTGTTGTTGTATTTGTTTAGGATTTCAGTTTTGCAATAAAATTCAACATTTGTTTACTCTTGTCTCTTCATTGTCGCAACCTTTATCAGGAGAGAATAGGGCTTCAATCCATTTGTTTAATATTGGGAGAGTTGAACTCACGAAACGAGTAAACACGGTTTTATCCAACCATAAGGTAAAGCTACTTCAGCTTAGGGATAAGTTAAGAAGTTCAGTGGCTAAAAGAGGATCCACAATCGGTTTGTGTTCACCCTTTGATTCACGCTGGGAGGTATCATCCAAATCGTGTTCGCCAATAATACTTCAAGCTTCGGTAGAACAGGGAGTCATAGAAGGGAGCCTTGCTGAACCTTGAATCATCACTTAACTACCCAGGCAATCTCACACATCTCTGCCGAGGTAGGCGCCTGTCGAGGCATACTTGTGGGCGGTAGCTGAAGTTGTTAAGTTGATAAGCAAAAATGTGCCGAGACAGTACATCAATTCTCCACACTCCGAAACATCCAATACTGGCCCATGCTCTCACTCTGATTTCTCAATTTACTTTACTTGTTTAAGTTTTAGCTTCAATTAGACCAACTCCTTATATCTGTGTTTTTTACTTTACTTGTGCAGAAAAGTGAACTCAGAAAAGCTGTCACAATCCCTGTGGAGACGATATCTTAAATACTATAACTTGGCATCGTGTACAGTTGCACACTAATTTGCGCATCACTTTTGCACGCAACAAGTTTTTTGCGCCATTTTTGGGGATTGGCGTACAACTTTTGTTTTTATTTTTTTGCACTTATCTTTATTTTCTTGCATTATTTAGTTTTTCTTTTGTTTGAAAAAAAATTTCAGGTGCAATACAAGTTCAAGGAATCAACATGTCAAGAAAAACCACTCGAGAGTTGATGTTAGAAATTCTTGCAATTTTTGTAAAGGAAATCAGGAGTTCGAAAGTTGCCATCATCTCCTCAGTGAATACATGGACGAACTGAGATGGGACAAACAACAAGATTATTCATGGTACGACCAACAAGCTCAAAATTTTTCCTACCATGACAATTTTGCTACCGTGGCAGCAGACATGCCCTGGGAATGTAGTCTTCTTCAAGAGCAATCAAAATCCTTGGAAGACACGCTCTAAGCTTTCATTGCATTCACTCAAGAATTGTCAGCTTCTATGGACGCAAGAATCGCCAAGGTGGACGCACTTTTGAGCAATTCGGTCCCCATTAAAACAATGTGGAAGGTACACATGGACTACAAGGGAACAAGGAAGGAAGGAACCTCTACCATGATAATCCAAAAGCAAGTAGTTGCAAACACAGTGGTCCACCCTTTTTTAGGCAAAATAGTCACTTGATAGAGGGTGCGGTTGGATTACAAGAAGTATCGAAAACGACCCCCCTGAAGTTCTAACAGACAATGGAGTAGTTACTTTAGGAGATGCATGCCAATGCATTCCTAGAGTAACATAATTTTTATTTTTACTTTTATCTTCCACATTTTTTATGCTTTTGTAGACTTAGAATTTTTAAATTTTCATTTTTTATTTCTTTCTGCATTTTATTATTTTATTTTGTTTTTGTTTTAGGAAGGAGTTCAAGAATCAAGAGTCCAAGGAGTGAACCCATCTACCCAAGCCCAACAACAGCCTAACATTTACCCGCCCACCAACCCGCCAATGGGTAGAAACCCGCCAATGGGCAGAATTTAATGCTAAGACGACAGCCTCTCCCAACAGCTAATCTTTCCAATTCCATCCATCCACAATCACTTTCACCTCCTTGCTATTTCTTGAATTCTCTTTGATCTTGCAATCTTTCCAAATTTTTTTGGCCTTCTTTATTTTCTTATTTTTTTTGCAAATAAAATTCAACCGTCTCACAACCTATCAATGGCCGCAACCAGCAACCAACCAGCCTTCTAGAGAATTTCGACAGAGGCAATCGAGCAACATCATCAACAGAAGTTTGCCCAGCTCCCACCGCTCGATAGTACTACTGTTGTCGCGCAGCTCCCGCCGCCCGGCAGTACTGATGCTGCCGCCCAGCTCCCGCTGCTCGGCAGTACTGAAGCTGCCGAACATACCCCAATACTAGTAGGGCCCTCCCCACTTCCATCATGGAAATCCACATAGATATGTTCCTTGACAGTACAGTCCGGTTCCCCATATTTCCTGCTGAAATACTTACCCGCCATAACCCGCCCTGGCAACCCAGATCGACGCCACGGCAACTGCAACTACAACTGCCCAGGTCTGCCAAGGTAACGACTGCACGTGGTTCGACTAGTAGATACATGCATTCAATAACCACACAAGCAAGCATGGTTCAAAGGAAATTCATCATGCAAGGTGACGACCTTTTCGGCTAACTCTTTTGTATTTTTTTCTCATGCATTGAGGACAATGCTCCTCTCGAGTTTGGGGGGAAATAATCCTTAGTTTTAATTATCTTCGTTTGTTAGATACATTCATCCTAGATTTTGCATATGTAAAAGATTAAGTTGTTTATCCTTAATTGCATATGTAAGCGCCTATTTATTTACCCTTGATTTAAATCGAAGTAAAAATTTCTTTAGACATGGTTAGTCTTTACCCGCCGCGGTAATTGTCTGCCGTGACATCGACTTTAGCAAGACTTTAGAAGTACTTAGAGCTTTACTATGATGCAAAAATTAAAAACACCATTTGTAGCTTGAATGGTTGAAGGAATTCATCGTTGAACCTAGGCTTTATCCAAAAAAATTCGATTGATTATGTACTAGAGGTGCCCGAAACTGGCTCTAGTATATTTGCTTGAATTCTTCAAAAATAGCTAGAGGAGCCTAAAACTTATCCCTAGTAATCTTGTGAAAAAAATAAAGAAAAAAAGAAGATGAAAAGGAAAGAAGAATTCACTAGAGGTGCCCGAGACTGGCTCTAGTTAAAAAAGTTACTAAAGCCTAGTTGATCACAAGGAATTCTGGAAAATCATTTGAGTTTACAAAGAAAATTATTATAGTTTGGTTCTGATTAAGTCTTTTGTCATTCGAAGGGTTGATGATCATACTTGCAAGTGCACGGTGGTTAAGAGTTAACTAAATTATAAAGTTGATTTTATGAGATTTAGAGATTTGGTGAATAATTATGAGTTTGCATTGCTTGAGGACAAGCAATAGTTCGAGTTTGGGGGTGTGTTAAGTGTCTAAAAGTCTTATTTTATTTACCCTTTTTTACTCATATTATTGTTAGACTTAGGCACATTTTAGTTGCATAATTAGGCATTCATGCATATTCTCGTAATTTCCTTCACCATTAAGCTTGGTTACATATTTTAGTGTATTTTGTGGAAAAGGTGTTGTTTTGGTATGTATTTTGGTGCATGCAGGAAAATTACCACCGAGCCTATCGCCCATGGGCAGAAACCAGCCACCGAGCCTGCCGCCCATGGGCAGAAACCAGCCGCCGAGCCTGATGCCCGGGCAGACCATGCCGAGGTAGCAGAGAGGGCAGAAGAGGAGAAGCTGGAAACTGATGGAGGAAGCTGTTGGACCATCTGGAGAGTCGATCAAGGAGGAGAGTCCCAGAATGAAGAGTTGTGACAACACCTGCACACCAACCCAGACCTCTGTTGAGGCAGCAACTCGAGGAAGGGTGGAAATATGCAAAGAGGTATGCGATTGAAAGAGCTCATCAAGCCCGATTTTTAGATACCACTTGCACGAGCATTGGAGCCTAGCAGACAAAGAAAAGCCATGGTCAAAGTCAATGTGGAAAAACTCAAACGGGAATCTAGGAAGATTTAATGTTAGATTTGTTCTTTTAATGAGTTGTAATTATATTATTACTAGTATTCCTACCCTAAACCGACTTAGGCCTAGGCTCCTCCCCTATATATATGTAATCGACTTGAAGGAAGAAAAACAATTGAGATTTGAGAGAAACTCCTTCTTGTCGAAACCCTAGTGTCGTCAACCCCCACCATGTTCTAAACCTTCCATTGGGCTAAGGGTCGGTTGTGTAGTAGTTCTGAGAGTCTTGTTGTATTTGTTTAGGATTTCAGTTTTGCAATAAAATTCAAGGTTTGTTTACACTTGGTTCTTCATTGTTGCAATCTTTATCGGGTGAGAAGAGGGCTTCAATCCATTTGTTCAATATCAGGAGTATTGAACTCACGAAACGAGTAAACACGGTTTTATCCAACCATACGGTAAAGCTACTTCGGCTTAGGGATAAGTTAAGAAGTTTAGCGGCTAGAAGAGGATCCACAATCGGTTGGTGTTCGCTCTTATATTCACGCCGGGAGGTAACATCCAAGTCTTGTTCGCCAAAAGTACTTCAAGCTTCGGGAGAAGAGTGAGTCATAGAAGGGAGCCTTGTCAAACCTTGAATCATCACTTAACTGCCCAGGCGATCTCACACATCTCTGCCGAGGCGGGCGCCTGCCGAGGCATACTTGTGGGCGGTAGCTGAAGTTGTTAAGTTGATCAGCAAAATTGTACCGAGACAGCACATCAATTCTCCACACTACGAAACATTAAATACCGGCCCATTCTCTCACTCAGATTTCTCAATTTACTTTACTTGTTTCAATTTTAGCTTCAATCAAACCAACTCCTCATTTCTGTGTTTTTTACTTTACTTCTGCAAAAAAGTGAACTCGGAAAAGCTGTCAGAATCCCTGTGGAGACGATATCTTAAATGTTATAACTTTGCATTGTGTACACTTGCACGCTAATTTGCGCATCACTTTTGCACGCAACACTTCCCAAGAGCTTTGGAATGCCCTTCCACCTCTTTCACTACAAGGGAAGATTACCAAACAATTTACTACACTATTGGGAAGAATTTGGGAGCTAAGAACACTAATTAAACCAAGAATGGAGTCCCCAACACTTCATTCCAAAACTCTCCCAAAGACCCCCATCAAAACTCAACCTCCATCGTTTTAAACCAAACTTACCTTGAACTAAAGATCCTTGAATATTGATAAAACTTCCGTCAACAAGCAAAACGAGATTCACAAAGCAAGGCCTTAAGATTCTACATTTGGTGTTGGTTTTTTGGGTGGGGGAATGAGTTTGGAAGGGAGGAAGAGATCATAAAGCAAGGTGATCTCACCATTTTCTGCATTGTGTAGAAAATTAAAGTCCCTTCCCTCATTTTCCTATCAATACGACATTTACTACAAAACCCTTCTTCAACTCCTGCCAACCCAAACCCACAACAACCAACTGATTCCAACAACAAGGGATGAGCCCAATAGGGGTCCCAAAGTCCAACATGTTGCCCCCAAATTCGAGGCCAAACACAACGCCAACGCCCAATTTCGTCCTCGAAATTTACCTTTTGGAAACAAATGCAGATAGAGTAGTTTCATATCCTTCTCGACTTCCCACGTAGCTTCCTCAACTATTTGGTTCTTCTATAACATCTTCACCAAGGGTATGCACTTGTTGCGAAGCTCCTTGACTCCTCTATCAAGAACTCTTATTGGCTCTTCCTCATAGGTTAAGTCGGTGCTAAACTCAATCTCCTCGAGAGGAATAACATGTGAAGGATCGAAACGGTAGCATCTAAATATAGATAGATGAAACACATTGTGGATGCGTGCCATCTCCAGAGGTAAAGCTAACCGGTAAGCCACGAGTCAAACTCTCTAAAGAATCTCATAAGGCCCAATGAACCTTGGGCTCAATTTGCCCATCCGCCCAAAGCGGATTACTTTTTTCCATGGTGACACCTTTAGAAAAACCTTATTACCAACATCGTACTCAATGTGCTTACGCTTCCAGTTCGCATACACTTTTTGACGAACAAAGACCGCTTGCATTATTTCTTTGATTACCTAAAGTTTCTCCTCAGTTTGTCTAATCAAATATGATCCCACATTCCTTCTCTCAATAAGCTCGGTCCAACATAAGGGAGTTCTACATTTAAGCCCATACAAGGCCTCAAAGGTAGCCATCTTGCTGCTCGATTGCAAACTGTTGTTGTAAGAAAACTCAACAAGAAGTAACTGCTCCACTTAACTCTTCTCGAAGACAATGATGGAACACTGGAGCATAACCTCCAAAATCTGGATAACCCACTCAGACTGACCATCGTTCTGAGGGTGGAAAGTTGTACTGAAGTGCAACTTGGTATATAAAGCTTCATGGATCTTCTTTCAAAACCTTGCTGTGAAAAGCGGATCTCTATCTGATATGATCGATGATGGCACTCCATGCAATCTTATTACCTCTTGGATGTATAACCCCGTCAACCTCTCAAGCGTATAATCCATATGTACTTATAAGAAATGAGTAGACTTGGTCAAACGATCTACTATCACCCAAATGGCATCGTGTTTCTTTTGCGTCAACGGCTAACCTATCACAAAGTCTATGGTCACACGATCCCATTTCCATTGTGGAAACTGAATGGGCTGCAGCAAGCCCGAAGGAACCTGATGTTCGACCTTAACTTGCTGACAAGCTAAACATCTTGTCACAAACTCAGATACATCTCTTTTCATACTAGGCCACCAATTAAAAGGACGAAGATCTTGGTACATTTTGTTGCTCCCTGGGGTGCATAGCAAACAGACTATGGTGTGCCTCCCACAAGATACGGTCTCGCAAATCCTCCAAGGCTAGAACACAAATCCGATCTTTGAAGTACAAGATTCCACCATCTCGTACATCAAAATCAGACTCCTCATCTCTCTGAACCATCTCAATCTTCGTTACCAACTCTTCGTCTAACACTTGCGTCCTATTGATCTCTTGTACCAAGTTGGGCTCTACACGAAGCTCGGCTAACAGCCCACCATCCTCGGTCATCCTTAACTCGGCAAACATCACTCTCAAGTCTGACCTAGACTTTCTACTCAAGGCATCGACCACTACATTGGCTTTACTAGGATGATACTCTATAATGCAATCATAGTATTTTAACAATTCAATCCATCGCCTTTGCCTCAAATTCAATTCCTTTTGGGTGAGGAGGTACTTTAAACACTTATGGTTGGTGTAGATGTAGCACTTTTCCCTATACAAATAATGTCTCCAAATCTTCAAAGAGAAAATAACCGTAGCAAGCTCCAAATCATGTGTATGGTAATTCCGTTCACGAGGCTATAGTTGTCTCAAAGCATAAGCAACCAACTTACCTTCTTGCAAAAGAATACATCCCAACCCATTCAATGAAGCATCGCTAAACACAACATAATACTTTCCCAATTCGGGTTTCGTCAACACCGAAGCTTCTGTAAGATAAGTCTTCAACTATTCGAAGTTATGTTGTCTCTTCTTATTCCATTCAAACAGAACTCTTTTTTGTAATAACTTGGTCAAAGGTACCGTTATGATAGAAAAACACTTGAAAATGGCGATAACACTACAACAAATATGTTTATTATTGACGTTGAAAATATTTTCATTGAAACTTACATTTATGTCACTATTTGTATTCTGTGACATAAAATTCGATGTCACGGCGAACGTCACGCTAGGTGTGTCACTAAATGTCTAGTGTGACGATGTATCTTTTTTCGTCACGTATTGCTAAACATATAGTGACATTTATGCATAACGTCACCTTATAATATGTTTTTAATGACAACTAATTATGTCACCAAATAATATAAAATTTCATCATTAATTCAATCGTATCGTCACTAATAATAATTTTTTTGTAGAAGTGACAAAATAAATATCGTTATCATTTATTTATTAAAAAATTTAAAATTTCTTTATTAAAAAATAAAACCGTAAAATTATAATAAAGATCTAATTTTTATATAAATTATAATTAAACCAAAAGAATTTATGAAATTTACAATAATGTCTATCACTCTTTATAAATTAAAATAAAGGCCATCACTTTTTACAAATTACAACAAATGCCAAAAGTTTAGAAAATTATAATAAAGGACAAAAGTACTAATAATTACAACAATGACCTATGTTTTTTTTAAATTACAATAAAAGCTCATATTTTTACAAATTACAGTAAAACACTATATTTAATAATAATAATAAAACCTAAAACACCATGTTTTCAAATTACAATTTGACCCTTTCCTAAAAATTGACTAAAACAAGCCCCCAAATCTGGTCCACTGATTCCAAGCCTCTGCTAATCTTCTTTGTACCCATTGCCTCTTGGTCATGGAGGTTCGACGGCATAAGGGTTTGTGGTTAGAGGGCTGCAACGAACCAAAGAGGTGTGAGGAAGGCTGCCTAAACAATAATGAAAGGTAGATTGAGGGGGTTTGCATAGCATATGTTGTCTTTAAATTTTCTTGTTCAAACATCGTATTAGTAATCTGCCAAAATTCAAAGATATCTTGTGGCATTTCTTTTATTAAGTGAAAATCATAAAAATGAACTGGAACTGAATTCAAGACTTGGCATTATAATTACTTTACCAAGAACAGTTAACTAAGCACCTTGCTAAGTATTACATAATAATATCAAATGGATGCATTGACCTTGTGAACAACTAATCAATTAAAAAAATACAAACAAATATATAGTATCAATGCCAATTGCATACCCTTCAAAACAAAGCATGATTTTTTTACAACAACAAGAAATGAGAACAAATGAAACATAACTCCTCAAAAATTAATAAAATAATAATTATTATTATTAATGAGAGTATCTACAAATTTATAAGAAAAATGCGAACATAACCACAAAACAACTCAACTTTAGATTAAAGTAAGACTTTACCTCACTTTCGCTCTCCCCATCATCACTCCTTTTTCTTTTTTTCTTCTGGTGTTCTTTGTCCATTGCAGGTAAAGTTAGATGATAAGATTTGTGAATGTACGGTTGGACGATGCTTTTTGATGCCATCGACGACAGAAACAAAAAAAGGTTAAAAACAAATACAGTGACAACCGACTAGAAGAAGGACAAGGGTTTCAGGCAGTGATGAAAAGGCGGCTAGGGTTGCATGAATTAAAAAAACAACGGAGGTTCTAATCTTATATGTATATTGATAAAACAATAGGGTAAATTGAAGGTTTAACCCTTCAACAGTTAAAATCCGTTTAAAAGGGCTCTAAACTTAGAGGAATCATAATTTTAACCATAATTCTAATTGTCACAATTTATGTCCTTTTTCTCACCATTTCAAAAGTTTGAGGCCCAAATTTATTAGTTTTACCTATGGTTCAAACTTTTAAAGATGTTTATTATCGAATTCAATCGATATCTTCAATAATAATTATTTGTAAGAATTTTTTTTTACAGTTAAATTAATTTTTTTACGTTTTAGCTAATATTCTTATTAAAAAAAATATTGAATAAACTATAACAAATCATCAAGAACCAATCTTATCCTAGATGCTAGATAAATGAGTTATTTTGTGCGTTGTATTTTATTTTAAGACTATTATCTTGAACAAAGTAGGAAATGCAAAATTTAAAATTTTTCAGTTTTTTGTATAAGTAGTTATTAAGTAACAAATTACTTGACAGTTTCTTAGATGTTGTAGAAATCAAAAGTTCTCAATTCCCTTGTTACATTGAAAATTCGTTATTCTAAGAGTATTTATCTTATTACAATAAAAACCCGCGACAAGATGATGCAACACGATATAAAATCATTTAATTTCTTCATGCAACAAAATTAAGTGATACAATCACATGATGTCTTTTAAATTGTCATATAAAACACAAGAAAATATTACAATGAGTGATAAAAAATTTCATGTTAAACCAGTTTTGGGGCATGAATAAAACGTCGCCTTTTATATCTTACTATAAAATATGACGAAACAATTTGTTACAAATAAAACTTAATAGTGATAAATTTACAATGTCGCCAATTCAAACTAGATCATCATAATAAAAAATCGACACTAATACTTCCATTTTATTGGAGACAATTTTACAATGTCACCATTTGTCTAAACGTCGTTGAAAGATTTCCCACCAAATTTTTTGGAGGCAAATTTTGGCTCCAAATATATAGTGACGAAAATTAATGACATTTTATTAAATTGTCATAGAAGATACACCATTAATCATAAAATGTGACGAAAAAAATAATTGTCACGTTTATAGTATATTCTGTGAAGTTATACACAATGTCATTTTAAAATTTCGTCACAAATCGATAAATTTGTTGTAGTGTAATATCCGACAAGCACAAGAAAACTAAGGACTTCCGCGATATTCCTAGGTGGTTTCCAGTCCACGACTGCTTGAATCTTTTGTAGATCATCTCGGGTCCTATTCGCTGCAACAATGTGGCCCAAAAACGCCACCTTGGAGAGGCAAAACTCACATTTACTGAACATAGCAAAAAGCTACCTCTCCCTCAAGGTCTGAAGAGTAATACGAAGATGAAAATCATGCTCCTCTTGCGGGCTCGAGTAAACCAATATATCATCAATGAAGACCACTACAAAGTGATCTAGATAGGGCTGGAAAATCCAATTCATCAACTCCATGAAAGATGTTGGTGCGTTGGTAAGCCCAAAAGGCATTACTAAGAACTAATAATGTTAATATCGTGTCCTGAAAGTGGTTTCTTGAACATCCTATTCCACTACCTTCAACTTGTCATACCCCGATCTCAAGTCATTCTTCGAGAACACATGGGCACCCCTCAACTGATCAAACAGTTCATCTATCCTTGGTAGGGGATAACGGTTTTTCACTGTTACCTTATTGAGCTAGCGGTAGTTGATACACATCCTCATAGATCCATCCTTCTTCTTAACAAACAAAACATGAGCACCCCAAGGTGAAATACTTGGCTAGATAAAACCTATTTCTAACAACTCTTGGATATGATTCTTTAGCTCTCTCAACTCTGTCGGTGCCATGCGATATGGAGCAATTGATATTGGTGTCGTACTTGTAACGCCCCGGTTTTGGGCTCAGAAGTTTTGGGCGTTGACCGGTTTGGTCAAAGTGCTGATCGAATATATAAGAGTGAATTTAGGAAAGCCTAGTTCGGGTTGCATTAAAAATATGGAAAAATGTCCTAAAATCATCTTTTAATATAATTAAGTGAACTGTGAAATCAATTTTGGAAAATGAGGTTCGGAAGGTTGACATTTTGGCTAGTGACCAAAATGTAATTTTTGAAAGTTCGGTGACAGTTTTATAAAGGATTGAAACTTTGAATCTTTAAGGAGCTATTATTCCAAAAGAGTTTCTCCAGATTTTTCTAAGATATTTTAAGGTTTTATTCTGATTTAAAACATAAAGAAAGTGGAGGGAAATCATTTTTACTATTTTATAACTAACTTTTCTATTTTCTCTCAATTTTCCTTTTCTCTCATTTTCTCTCAACCCAAACACATTCTCCAGATTTTCTTCTTTGATTTTGTCAATCTAAATCACTCATTTCAACTCTCATTTGATTCCTAATCATCTCATCAACAAAACCTCTCAATTTGCAAGTTGTTTCATCAAGCTTTTTGGCTCTAAAAAGGAGAAACTCAAGTTTGGAGGTAAGAACGTCCTTCTCCTCTGAACTTCAAGTTCTTTATTGAAATTCCCAAGTTCTCAATCCTTGATTTGTGTTTTGTTAAAGGCTTTTCAATTGAAATCTTGATTTTGGCTTAAAATGCAAGATTTGGCGATTTTGGTGAAATTTTCGTGTGATCTGTTTGGGCAGTGTTTTGAAGTGTCAAAATGATGTTAAATGAATGCTAAATTGATTAGAAGTTGAGGTTTAATTAATGCAATCCCGGATAGGTTGAATTTCCTAAGTTTGGCTTGAGTTTTTGGTTGTTTTTGGAGTGTTTTTGGTGATCTGTTATACCTGGAAGTATAGGGACGTGTTTGTGATCATTTTGGATGTTAATTGATGTTTAAAAATTGTTAGAAGTGATGGATCTTGGCTGGGTTAAGTTTTGGTAGTGTTTGGAGGTGATTTCGGTTGTGTTTGGTAGCCGAATTGTTGGTTGTGTGATGAGCAGCGAGTTTGGTTGGGTGGCTGCTGTTCTTAATGCATAATGATGCATTAATGTGCTGTTTTTGTGTGCTTGAAACAGGGGAGTTTGATCCGTGAGCTTTAGAGGTGTTGCGGAAGGTTTCGGATGCTTGGAAGGCTTGTTGGCTAGCCTTGTTTTGGTTATCGGTGAGTGAAGTTGGGTTTTTAGCTTTTAAACCAAGGTTTGAAGGTTTTGGGAGCTTAGTTTAAGTCTAAACAACTTTGCTAAGCTCAAGAGTAAGTAAATGGATTTCTTTCTTGATTTGTGATATGAATTGGCTTTTTAAGCAATTGTGATTGTTGATTGAGATGCATATATTTCGCATGGTTTAATTCTGTTTTGAAAGCATATTCTAGCATGGTTTAATGCTGGTTTTGAAAGCCATATGTGAAGGATGCTCAAGGTAAGAGATCCTTGGTTTTATACATTGAAAATGTGGTTTTGATGCATGGTGTTGCATGTTGTTCAATGGCTTTGTTTAATGCTTTAAAACAGTGAATTAATGTTGGTAAATGATGGTTTTTGCATTATGGTTATGCATGTGAAACATTGGACTAATGTGGTGAGGTGGTTATATTGGCAAGTGATGTAAGTGGTTCTTGGTTCTTTGATCGGATATAGTTAGCCGGCTATAGGATTGGGTGCACCGTGAATTAAGTCGCCTTGGAGGTGGAATGGTCAAGACTGGACCGGTAAACTCCCTTCAAGTATCCTAACGAGATGGTTGAGGTCATAATGGAGGTGTTGCCCATTCGAGGACCTTGGTTGAGCAAAGGTTATATGGTGTTTAAAAGTCCATATGTGAGAACCTTGTGCTTGTTGAGATCACAATGGCGGTGTTAAGTCCATGTGTGGATCTTGTATAGGGTGTCCCGGATCTCGTTAGTGATGTTATACAACTACCAATCGGTGAATGCAAAGGTTGTATGGTGTTTGAAAGTCCATACATGGGAACCTTGTGCATGTCAAGGTTGTATAGTGTTTGAAAGTCCATACATGGGAACCTTGTGCATGTCAAGGTTGTATGGTGTTTGAAAGTCCATACATGGGAACCTTGGGGAAAAGTTGAGGTTGTATGGTGTTTGAAAGTCCATACAAGGGAACCTCGGGAAAGCTAAGGTTGTATGGTGTTTAAAAGTCCATACATGGGAACCTTAGGATGTTGAGGTCAAATGGTGTTTGAAAGTCCATTTGGGAGACCTTGGATTGGTAGGGTGTATGGAGCGTAGGGACAACGCTCGGAATCCGCGTATCCGATTGGGTGTTGAGTTGAAAAGTGAATGTGGTTGATCACTTGAAGGCCAATATGATGTTCTTGATTGTGATGAAGCATGGGATGCTTGAAATGATGCATAATTGCA
Organism: Hibiscus trionum; assembly: GCA_030270665.1. Taxonomy (NCBI): domain Eukaryota; kingdom Viridiplantae; phylum Streptophyta; class Magnoliopsida; order Malvales; family Malvaceae; genus Hibiscus; species Hibiscus trionum. The sequence goes on along the minus strand of BSYR01000057.1, from coordinate 19,712,964 downwards.
TGTGAAGCATCAGATGCTTGAAAAGATGCATGGTTGCATGGAAAGTGTATAATGCTGGTGAATGCATGTTTACTTGTTAAGTTGAACAAGTGTTGATTATCATTTGGAAAATGATGCATGTGAGCATGAAATATCTTTAGTGCATTGGAGTCTTGTTAAGACTTGTTTTTAAAGGCATGTGATGTTGATGTTGTGGTACATATATGTTGCCTTGGTTTAATGCATGTGTTGGTTGGTTTGTGAAATGGTGTTAAAAGATTCTTGCTTGAATTGGCTTTCAAGTTTAAGAAAGGTATGTTGTGAAATGGGAGTGTTTTCCAAGGTTTTGTTTTAGCTTGCATATGGTGTTTATGCATGGTTTGGCTAAATGGTTGATTTTGCAAGTTGTGCTTTGAAAAGGGTTTTCTTAGTTTGCTAAACTAAGGGTTGGTTTTCATGTATATGCAATGCATGGTTTTAAGTATGTTGTTGAAAAGGGTTTTTCCAACTTTGCTTGCTAATCAAATCAGGTTGCTTTTCAAAGAGGTTTTTATGGCTCGCTGCATTGATGGTGTTTTGGTTTTGAGCATTCCTCACTAAGCATTATGTGCTTACGCTCCTTTTTGTCCATCAATGCAGATTCTTGAAGTTTGGACAGCGAGGAGCAAAGGATTCAAGAAGGACTCCACTTGAGATGTATGTCTCGGTTAATAGCTATAGTTAATAAAGGCAATGGGGTAGAATCTCTTGGGTTGATGTATGTGTTTGTATATGTTCGGACAAGTATGGTTTTGTGTTGTTGATGTTATTGGAACATGGTTTGGCTTATGAGTTTGAATTGGAAGTATGTTGTTTAAATGGTTGCTTGTGTTGGAAGCTTAACCTTGAAATTGGGGTTTTTCGTGTATGTTGACATGTTGTTGAATTGTTGATGCAAGTATGCCTCTTTTATGTTGAATTGCATGTTGGCAAAGTTTGGTGGCTTTTGGAGCATGATTGGATGTTTAATTGCATGTTTAAGAATGCATTTTGAGGCTTGCTGTGCAGGGTGTTTCGGAACAGCCAATACCGTTTCGGAATGGGTGCCTTAAACAAGCCCAGGCGTCCGAAACGGGAGGGACCGTTCCAAAACGGAAAGGCTACTGCCAGACCCCCGTTCCGGTACGCGTTGCGGAACGGCCCCGCGTTTCGGAACGGGCTAAGCCTGTTTCGGAACGGGTGACCGTTGGGGGCTGACATTGGCAGTTAAATGTTTTGAAAAGTTGCATTTTGGTCCTGAATCTTGTTTGTGCAATTGTATGAGTTTGGGATGTCCGTTTGAGCTGAAATTTGGCAGTGAAGCATGAAACCTGACTAATTGCAATATGGTAACTTTAATTTGGGTTAAGTCCTCATATTTAACAGAAATTACAATTTGGTCCCTAAAATTGTAATTTGTTCAATTGGGTCCCCGTTTGATCTCTGATGTTTGTGATCTTTGAGTATGGTGTTTGAGTGATCACATATAGGACTAATGTGCATCTAGAAAAGATTAAAAAGGAAAAAAAAGGGTCGTTAATCAAGGTTGACTTTCAGGTTGACTTTGGTTTTCCCCGTGTAATCTTCGTAGTTCGGGTCAACCGTCTAGGCCGGGCTACGGGGGTTACAGTACTATACATCACGTCAATCTAAAACTCTAGCTCACAATCTAGAGGAAGTCCGGGCAACTCTTCTGGAAACAAATCCTCAAACTCTCTAACAGTCTGAAGACTCTCAAGCGTCGGGATCTCAACACATATGTCAATCACGCGAGCCAAGAAAGCCCCGCAACCTTGTTGGATCATTCTTTGCGCGGCCAAGGCCGACACTACATTGGAAAGGCAAGGATTCTTCTCACCCTTGACTACTAGTTTGGTTTCGTCCAAACCACGAAACTTAAGACTCTTTACTCTACAACCCAAGCACACATCATGTTCGAACAACCAATCCATCCCTAGGATAGCATCAAATTCTTGGAACGGTAATACCATCAAATTAGCCGGAAAGATCAAACCCTAAACCTCTATCGAACAACTCCAATACACCTTATCCACCAAAACATTGTACCCTAAAAGACTAGCCACACAGACCCCTATCTCAAGATCCACGACAGAAATACCTCATTGTTGAGATATCCCACTACGGATGTAGGAATGAGTAGACCACGAATCCACAAGAGCAACTATAGGAACTGAGAACAAGGTAAACATACATGAGATAACATTGGTAGCCTCGCAATCTTCTTGGGCCTTAACTGCATACTGCCTCGCCGGTGCTCTAGCAATAGACTAGACTACACCTCGACTCTGATGTCCGGACATGTGACTCGCTCCACCCCTAGCAAAGCCTTGACCCTCTAAGGTACATAAGAGGTCCTCTAAGCCTGGACTTGAGTGATGTTAGCAGCTGTCAGACAATCCCTCACAAAATGGTTAGGTGATCCACACTCAAAGCAAGCTCTGGATGTTCCCCAAAACTCGCCTCTATGCCTATGCCCACGTTGATCACAAATTGGTGCGCCCGCACTCTTTTGTGAGCCCTACGGACTCATCATGGTTGAAGATGATGAAGGCCTTCTACGATTAGCAGACTCTGACCTACGATCTAATCTCGAATTCTGATCCGAGGCTCCTCTACCCTGGTTTTAACAGCTCCTATTCCTTTGGGAATAAGACTGCGAGTTGTTGTTGTAGAAGTTATGTGTTCCCCCACTCGAGCTCCCTTGCCCACCAGACGAGCCATAGGTCAAACGTTGCACTTGCTCAAGCGACTTGGAATATCTATGAATTCTAAAATCACTTACGGTGGGGCAACAGTCAAATAAGTCTGAATTTCCTTCTTCAAACCCTTTAGGAATCTTTTGCATCTCATTTTCTCGGTAGCAACAAACTCATAAGCATACCTACTAAATTGTAGAAGCACTTGTTCATACTCAAAGATTGACCGGTTTCCTTGGACCAAGTGATTAAATTGCCCCCTCAAGCTATCAATGTGGGCCTCTCCCACATACTTCTTCTCAAATTCTTCCAAGAAGTCATCTCATGTAGGTTGGTTAGGATACCAACCCAACTCAACAGTCTCTCCCTATTTTCGAGCACTCTCCTTCAATAGGGAAAGAACACATGTCAACTTGTCTTCAGATCTCAACCTCACCTGACGCATGATCCAATGAGTTTCCCTCAACCACTAATCGGCCTTAATCGGGTTATCTTGTCCCGATCCAAGAAAGTTTGTAGCACCATGGCGATGGACCCTCTCAATCGGTGCCTCGCGAATGGTAGCCTATGGCCTAGGTATAACTCTCACAATCCGGTGAAGGGCTTGATGCAAATGAGAGAAATAGGTAGCCCCCAGCTACTCTCATCCTCCTACATTTCCTTCGTGTCGGGAACATAATCCTCATCGTAGCTCCCTTCCGGGGAGCCCCAACTTCCCTCATGATCCCGTGCCCTCATGGCATGATTCTTTTTCTGTACAAGAAAACAATTAAGGTTACACAATCGAATACTCAGTTCAAACAAGTACAACTTTGACTTATGGGCGACGTATTTGCTAGACACCTATACGACACTCTAAACACCCATGGGGCTTCCTAGAATCGGCTAAACCTAAGCTCTGATACCACTGTTGTAATACCCCCAACTTAAATGTCACAATTGGGACTCAACCCCACCCAAAAATCCATAAAATTTGCTACTAGATTTAGCCCAATAACCAATATTTCATAAAATCCAATAAGTTCAAATACTTGACATAACCAAATAGTTAAAAATGTTACATATGAGATATATTTAAAGTGCATAATTTAAAAGCATTCCACTCATAGGTTTAAATTCAAAATGAGAGTTACAATACAACTTAGGGTCCTACGAATGCATAGCCCAAATAAGTCAAAGAACTATACTCAGACACATGTCGATGCTGGGGTACTACTCCGTTGGTGCTCCAACGATACACATCAACCTACTAACCTGTGAATGGAAACAACAATTTCGAACGTTGAGCTAACGAAGCTCAGTGGATATACTTCCACTAAACCAAGATTCATGTAAATCATTAATAAGAGCATGCTACAAGTATGATATCATGATTAGATAAACAATGGCGCTACCATAATCGCCTAAACACATAGAAAGAAAAGATGTATTATCTCACACACCATACATACGTCATACCAACAAACCTAGAGTGAGGCTCGGTGTCACACAGCCTCAGGAACGTACACTCAAAGTGAGACCCGGTGTTACATAGCCTCGAGAAGGTACACTCATACTTAGAATCTCTCATTGAGTATCATCAGATGAGGCTCGATGTCACATAGCCTCGGGAACGTACATCCAGGATCTCATCAACTTGTGTTGCAACACTCTCACTGGGTATCCAGATCCAATCAATAAAATAACTCAACCACGCAAGTGTACTTACCTGGCACGTTCACACATGAACCACCAAGGATCCCTAAGGTTTGCTAGTACATTCAAGCAATTTCCCTTTTCATTTACCAAGTTATTAATCATTTAGGCCACATACAGAGTTATAAACTAAATTTCTCAATTTTACTATTCATTTTACCTCTTAGGAGACCAATTAGACCCTTGTCCTTGATTTATAGAACCCACGAACTTAAAATGAAGTTCCTTAGGCAGATTGCCCAGCGAGTATCGATGCTCGCCTAGGAGTATCGATATGCTCATATGGGTACCGATACCCACTTGTGCGTACCGATACTGAGCCTAGCACGCTGAAGGGTCTAACCAAACCCCATACCGATACACGGGGAATATGCACTGATACGTAACTAGTGTCGATACGCCTCGACGCGTACCAATACCATTTTTCGCTACAAGAATTCTCAATGGAACAGTGGTATCAGTACGCCCCTATGGGTACCGATACACCCTTTGCATTTCACCTAAAAAAAGCTATCTCTTACAAATGGGTACCGATATTGGTCCATCCTATATCGATACGCGAACCCGGATTTTGAATTTTGGAGTTTGAAATCAGCACGAAATACTACCTAACATGTGTAACAAAGCTACAATTTCATCTTACAAGTTATGGAAGGTCGATTAGGTGGATTCCTACCACATTCAACACCAAGTTTGGAAATTACCATGGATGGACAAAGTTGCGTGTAAAAGGTGCTCCACAATTAGTGCAAGTGTACACGTCTCAAGTAATAAAGTGATAAGTATCAGAGTATCGTCTCCACGGGGATTGTGATGCCCTTCTTCAATTATTTTCTTACATCGAAAAGGAAAAAGTAAAAGTAAAAACACAAGTAAAGGGGGTTTTTGGATTTTAACTAAACTAAAGAACATAAACTAAAGCAAGTAAGTAAAAATAGAGAAATCAAGATGATAGAATGGGCCGAATTAGATTGCGTCGTAGTGTCGAATCTAATTGACTTGTCTCAGTCTTTAAATATAATGAGCACCAAACTGCCTCGAAAGTGTCCTTCGTTCGTGTCGCGGTTATAAGATGTGCTATCTCGATAATCTCTTGCTGGGCGGCAGTGATGTCAAGGTTCGGCAAAGCGTCCTTCGATACCTCCTCCTTATCTCTATGGTCAAAACTGTTCTGATGAATGGGCCTTAATAATACATCTCGACGTGAACCAAAAATAAACACCAACCAATCCCACGCTTCTTTTAGCCATTAAAACTCTAACTTATCTCTAAGCCAAGTTAGCTTCCACGGTTCGGGATGAAAACCATGCTTATTCGTTTCAAGAGTCTAACTCTCTCGATGCCAGACAAATAGATAATCTCACAAACTCTCTCTCGATGAGATTGCAAGAATGAATTCAATGCCAAGAATAAGCCAACGTTGAACTAATATTGCATTAAAAACTTAAACAAAGTACAATTATTTTCTTACAACTACTAAGCAAAATAATCCTAACCCTAAGAAAGTTTAGAACATAATTGATATGGAGAACACAAGACTACACCCTAATCTCAAGCTCTCAACTCTTTTGTCTCTGATCTATTGATGTGTGTGCCAAGCCTTGCTTAAATAGGAAGAGGAGTAGGGCAAAGTCTTTCTTGGATAGGAAGTTAAGTTGGACTTGGACTTGTCTTCATTAAAGAGATGGATCTCTTTAATTTTAATGCCTTTATCCACTTTTTCCAAATTCCATCTTTAACCTTCCTTCCATGCTTTCATCATCTTCGAGTGCTCTGATTGCCATGCAGAGTGTGTAGAAAAATCCAGCATTTTATTCTATTCAAATCGGCTATCACTTTGCATGTCTTGCCCTCCGACAGGTTGGTATGTGCACTGCCTCGGCAGAGAATATATGCTGCCTCGGTAGGGGTCTATTACTGGATCTACTCCGTAAAGCTTCCTCTTCATAATTTAGCTTCCTTCAGTAGAAGCTGTCATCTTTGGCTTGGCTTGATCTTGGTCTTTCTCGAGCTTGTTTTGCACCATCTCTCCTTTTCTTCATTGCCCACTCGGCATCACCTGCCCCGGTAGTGGGTAAATCTGCGCAAATACCAAACATGTGTTAAAACATTACCTTTTTATTAAATAAAACAAATATTAGAATCAAAGGTAAATGCAGTGTAAATAATGCATATAAGGCCACAACGCCACTCAAATGGGTGTAGTTTAAGCCATAATTGACATGTAAAAGGGGTACAAATATAGGACTATTGGGCCCTTATCACGCCCCCAAACTCGAACTATTGCTTGTCCTCAAGCAATGCAAACCATCAATTGCCAAACCTTAATCCTCATGAAAATTCCCCTTGGCCTTATCTTTCCTTCTACTCTCCAAACCATAGCAAAGAATTCTCCAAACCTTAACTCTTTTCCTCCACTCTAGGTTCAGGGAGGTTTTTAACGAGGCATACAACTTCAGGTTATCAATAATAAAATACTTTGCCAAGCAAAAAAAAGGAGTCCTACACTTCCTCCCGTACAAAGCCTCGTACGGTGCCATTTGAATGCTTGCCTGGTAACGATTATTATAAGCAAACTCAACCAAAGGCAACTGCTTCTCCCAAGATCCTTGAAACTCTATAACGCAACACCTCAACGTATCCTCAAGCACTTGGATAACACGCTCTAACTGCCCATCCGTCTCCAGATGATAAGAAGTACTGAAATTCAACCGCGTACCCAAGGCTTGATGCAAACATACCCAAAACCTCGATGTGAACCTCGGATCTCTATCCGATACTATAGATTTTGGCACCCCGTGCAAACGCACAATTTCAGCAATGTACAGCTCAACTAACTTATCCAAGGTATACGCAGTATGCATAGGCAAGAAATGTGCACACTTCGTAAGGCGATCCACAATCACCCAAAACAGAATTCTTTTTCGATGGCGACAAAGGCAAACCAGACACGAAGTCCATGGTAATCCTCTCCCACTTCCATCCTAGAATTCTTAACGGCTGCAACAACCCTGAAGGAACCTGATGTTCAGCCTTAACCCGCTGACAAACCATACATTTGCTGACGAACTCGGCAACATCTTTCTTCAATCCCACCAGTAGTACTCATCTTTCAAATCACGGTACATTTTCGTACTTCCAGGGTGCATAGCAAAAGGACTACTATGAGCTTCAGTCAGAATAGTGCGCCTCAACTCCACATCATTCGGCACCACTATCCGACTCCCAAAACATAGGACACCATCGTCATTGAAACTGAAGTTTGAAGGCCTACCTTCCGCAATATCCTGAATGTGAGGTACAAGAGAATTATCAAGCAACTGCTTATCCTTGATTAACTGAACCAAAGATGGCTTCACTTGTAACTCAGCAACAAGGCCACCATCTCGTGATATGCTCAGACAAGCAAACATCACACTCAACTCCACCGCTACTTTCCTGCTCAAAGCATCAGCCACAACATTAGCCTTTCCCGGGTGATACTCGATCAATAGGTCATAATCCTTAAGCAACTCCACCCAACGTTGTTGCCTAAGGTTCAATTCCTTCTGAGACATAAGATACTTCAAACTCTTGTGATCCGTGTACACAATACACTTCTCACCATATAGGTAATGTCTCCAAATCTTTAAAGCGAACACCACTGACGCTAACTCAATATCATGCGTGGGACTGTTACGCTCATGATCCTTCAATTGTCGCGATGCATAAGCTACTACCTTACCTTCTTGCATCAGCACACACCCCAAACCAACATAGGATGCGTCACTATACACCACAAACTCTTTTCTAGATTTAGGTTGAATCAAGATAGGAGCTTGCGTCAAAGCTTCCTTTAGCTTCTCAAAGGCTTGCTGTCTCGCTTCTGTCCACTCAAACTTAACATCCTTCTGCAATAACTTCGTCAAAGGAGTAGCAATTTCGGAAAATCCATCTACAAACCTTTGGTATTAACCCGCCAAACCAAGGAAACTACGAACTTCATGAATAGACCTAGGAGGCTTACAATTCACTACCGCCTCAATCTTCTGAGGATCAAAACGAATTCCCTCGGCCGAAACCACATGACCAAGGAAAACAACCTCCTTCAACCAAAACTCACATTTACTCAGATTTGCCTAAAGCTGATTCTCTAGCAACACTTGCAAAACAATTCTCAAATGTTCCACATGCTCCTCCTCAGTACGTGAGTACACAAGGATGTCATCAATGAACACCACAACGAAATAATCCAAGAACTCATGAAGCACCTTGTTCATCATATCCATGAATGCGGCGGGAGCATTCGTCAAACCAAAAGGCATCACCAGAAATTCATAATGCCCATACCTTGTCCGAAAAGCAGTTTTTGGCACATCCACATCCTTAACCTTCAATTCATAGTACCCAGACCTTAAATCAATGTTCGAGAACACAGTTGCTCCAAGAAACTGATTAAAAAGATCATCAATCCTTGGCTGAGGATACTTATTCTTGATAGTCAACTTATTTAGTTGTCGATAATCAATGCATATTCTCATCGTGCCATCTTTCTTCTTTACAAACAAGACCGGTGCACCCCAAGGTGATACACTAGGCCGAATAAAGCCTCGGTCAAGCAACTCCTGAAGTTGCGTCTTCAACTCCTTTAACTCCATAGGTGCCATTCGATAGGGAGCAATGGACATCGGAGTTGTGTTCTCAGACAACTCAATTCCAAACTCGACCTCTCGACTAGGCGGTAAACCATGTAACTCCTCCGAAAACACCACATGAAATTCACACACGGTCATTATATCTTGAACCCTGACATCCTTTGTACTAGGATTCATTACAAAAGCTAAATAAGCTTCGCATCCTTGACGCAACAACCGACTCGCTTCAAGCGTCGAAACTACATTAGATAGGAACTTTACGTTTTCTCCCACCACCACAACTTCATAATCATCAGCAAGTTTCAGCGAAACTCGCTTATTCTCGAAATCCACCACAACCCTATGCTCAACTAGCCAATCCATACCAAGGATTACATCGAATCCATAGAAAGGAAATTCCATGAGATCCACCAAGAACACATGTTCTTGCACCTTCAAAAGGGACATCTCCTATATAACTTCCTCGTTACAACCATTTCACCGAAAGAACTAGTCACACGCATACCAACATCCAAAGACTCAACATGCAAACCAAGAATTTGAGCATGTTCACGCAATATATACGAGTGTGCAGATCCAGAATCAATCAAAGAAAGTAATGACAAAGACTGCAAAGTAAAGGTACTTGCGATCACATCAATGTCATTTCTCCCTTCACGATGGGCATACACTCTGGGCTGGCCACCTCCTTCTGGCTGAACAACTACAACATGTGCTACATTCCTTGCACCACCATCTCTACACTGAAAATTGCCACAGCCGCACCCACGTCCCCTATGTGGCTCAGTTGCTCTCACCGAAGCATGTCCCTCTCTCATCGGCTGAGGAAAATCTCATTTTATGTGCCCACGGGAACCACAATTCCAGCATGTACCAATGTTGCCCCAGCATTCTCCCGTGTGCCTCTTGCCACACCGATTACACTCAGGTGTACGAATGAAAGCATTCGGCTCTTACTGCCCTCTCCCTGGATTACCTCCCCCACGTCTAGCATCCACATAAGACCTTTGATCCCTCAGACTCTTGAAATGATCCCTTTCAGCATCAGAACTCACAGCTCGCTTCCCTGAGCTAGATCCTCCAGCTCGACTCGCCAGACCAAGGTTCAGCTCAATGTCCTTGGCTCGAGTGACCAGGACATCAAAATCAGTGTAATCTTATGCAAGCATATATGTCTTCACATAAGCCACCAGCCCATATATGAAACATTCGCATCTCTCCCGTTCATTAGGGATCAATTCTAGTGGATACTAGTTAAGACGTACAAATTGCACCTCATATTCCGCCACTGACATGCTTCCTTGCACTAGGGACATAAACTCCCTCTTTTTCTCGTCCAAATAACGGACTCCCAGATATTTCCTCTTAAACGCATTCAGAAAGAACATCCAAGTCACCTCAGCATCCTCTAATCCAGCTATAGTGGTCGTCCACCAAGTATAGACATCACCATGCAACAGGGACACAATGAACCCCAACTTTTGGACATCATTACAGTTCATCTGCCCAAGGATCCTCTTGGTGCTCTCTAACCAAGATTCGGAACTCTCAGGGGTCAGCCCCCTAAACTCAGTCCCACCAAGACTGCGGAGTCGCTCTAACGGCAAACTCGCTCCAACACCCGCATGCGGTGCAGCCACATGAGCACCAGCTACTACTGCCTAAAAGGCTCTAGCAATAGCCTTAATTAGCACGGTCATATCAGGAGCAGCTTGCCCTCGTGCTCCTTCGGGTTCAGCAACCCCTATTCCAGCTCCAGCAGCACCAGCCCCCGCTCCACCACCACTGGGTTGTCCACCAGATGGAGGCGGTAGATTCTCAACACGCCCATCCATCTCATTCATCTCATTCTCAGCCGTATTATGCGTATTAATTCTAATCTCTCTACGTGGCCCCATTCAAAACAAAGCAACTAGCAAAATTCAATAAAACTCAGTTAGGCAATATAAGGCAAGAAATCCAAGGTGCTCAAGTTCATTTTCAAAACAATTCTTTTCAATAGTAATGATATGGCAATGAATTCCCCATCTATACCCCAATCATAGCATGACAACACAATTTCATCTCAAACATTCCATTTGCATGCATTTCATCTCATTAAGGCTCAAGCGTTCCACAATTACACAACATGCTTTCACAAAGTTCATAACTACTCACATTTACACTCACCAACCATTTACCAACGCCCCAATTATTTGCAAACTTGGCTCTGAAACAAACAAATGTAACCCCCTTAGTTCAGTCTGGACGGTTGACCCGAACCGAGGTGATTACACGGGGAAAATCGAAGTCAACTCGTTAAAGTCGACACCGATTGATGACCATTTTTTCCTTTTTATCTTTTCTTGATGCAAATTAAATCCTATGTGGTCACCAAAGAGTATAGGAAGAAACGGCACAACGATTAGATTTCGTTTAGGGGTTTAATTATACATACTAGATATTTAGGGACCAATATGTAATTTCTGCAAATTACAAGGACTTCTCTGATTTTTAAAGTTACCTTTATTCAATTAGTCAGATTTCATGCTTCTCTCTCAATTTCCATCACAATCTGACTAACCAATCACATCCAATTGCATTAATGAAGTTCAGGGACTAAAATATAAAGTTTTGAAACTTTTAAAGATGCCATCAATAGAATTAACGATCGCGTATCGGTATGCCTAGGGCTCGTATCGATACGCGGGAAGGCAGTGACCAAAGTCGCATAAAGGGTATCAATACGCTCCCTCGCGAATCGGTACGCCCCTTCAAACCCGTATCGAAATACTCCCCAATCATATCGAAACCCCTGTGCAGAAAGCACAGAGTTGGCTTATGCGTATCGATACACAAGCCCGAGTATCGATACGTATACCAGAACTGTCCCAAAATCAGCCCCAAAATCGTATCAAACTTCAACATACCTGTTGGAGTATGCTCAAAGACCAATCATATGATGATTGAATAGACATACTATTTTACTAGATTTATCAAGTAATGGCATTGCCGTTATTATCATTTGGTATGTTTCTGTGCATCAAACTAACCATTGGATAATAATGTCCATACAAAAAATGATTATTGTTAAATAGGATCCTTAGTCGAATATTATTATGGGTATGGACAGTGATAATATATAAAGACTAATATGTGGTTGATGACAAGCGTTGTCATTGACATAGAGATGTCAAAATCAACACATAAGTATTTGTTAGAGAACAACATACTGGATTGACCCACTATGAGCATGTTTCTTGGGTAATTATGTGACAGTCACAACATTGCTCATGATAAACATATGTACAATCCTCAGACTTGAGATCAACATGATTTCAACATAAAGATTTATGTATGTTGACATAGTCAAACGTGTGTCGTAACTGACTACATTATAAAGACTGATGATTGGATACGTGATGACCTATGTAGTGAAATATGGTTGATCAAGAAAGGATTTTTCCCTCCTACATAATGGGAGAAATATCTTCGGCCACTTGATTGAGTGAGATTAGAAAATGCATGACCATGCTCGAATATTATGATATGAGATATCATAGAGATTCGTTTATCATAATCTACTGAAGACATCAAGAAACACAAGATGGATAACGCAAGTGTGACTAACACATGACTTGTGTTCATCTAAGATATAAAGGACAAAAGGATGAAATACATAAAGGAAGTTTATTCAGGAATTATGAAAGTCAAACCATGACTTCATGCAACTTAGGTAGCAATGATGTATTGCTAGATGCCACTCATTGTTTGTAAAATTAGAACAGTTCTAATTTTGTTGCTAACGTTGCATGAACCTACAAGGGTCACACCCTTCGAATGAAACGAACAAAAATTGGAAACCATACTCCCTATTTTAGGGAGGTTGCCGAAAATCCCCTATGGGATAGGGGAAATCGGCAACTCCCTTAAATGGGAATAATATTGGATAAATATTGTATTTATCAAATATTATTTAGAGTATGAAAAATATTTAGAGACTTAAATATTATAGAATAAGATTCTAGAAATTTAAATATATATTTGGAATTTATATAATGTATATTTAATTCCAAGTTTATGTAGAATTAGATTCTACATAATTAAATATATATATTTAAATATATTTAAATCCAAGTAAAGATAGAATGAGATTCTATATAATAAAAATATATATATTTGGATTAAATATAATATATATTTCAATCCATGTTTTATGTAGAATAAGATTCTACATAATTAAATATATATATTTCATTTAATATTATTAAATATAATGTATATTTAATATAAACCAATTTCAAGTAGAATTAGATTCTATGAATTTTGGTCGAACTTGGATTTAAGATATTCAACTAGAATTAAGTCTCTGAATACTATTTAAAGGGACAAGGGCTAGCAACCAAATCATCCCTCTTCCTCCTCTTGAAGATTTCGACAACACCCCTAGGGTTTCCCCACTGGAATTCGACATATCCCAGAAAGCTCTCTGGGAAGCTGTTCAATATTTTTCTGGTGTTCTACTTGCGCCCTGGCAAATCCCTGAAGGTTCCCTTGCTCGATTGCAAGTCCCGGTTGAACTCCTGGTCGATTTCAGACTCCCTCAGGAATCCCTAGAGGGACTTCGACTTCTCCCTGGAAGGTGTTCAAACCTGTCGAAATTTATCCCTAAGTGTTAGGGAGGCAGAAACTTTGTTCGTTTTGTTCGGGTGGACTCCGTAGAGGTCGTTGTGAACCTGTGACGATTCTTGTTTTACTTGACGTGGTTATTCCGACATACCGTCAGTTTTCCAGTTTCCAGATTTTTAAAAGGTAACTCTTCATCTTTTCTTCCCGGATTCGTTCCTGTACATGGATCTTGGCTGGATTACGTCGGATTAATTTTTCCGCTGCGCCACGGGGCGTGCCGACGTATCCCAACAGTGGTATCAGAGCCACTTGTATCATACGAATTCGGACTTAAATTCTTGGGTGATGTTTATGTATGAGATGCATGTTGTTTGATTCGATTTAGATATTTATCGTTTATCGTATCACACCTAATAAAGACTTATTTCGATTATCACTGAATGATTAAGAGTTAATCATAACTAGGTTAGGTTGCTTCAATGTTAAATGTTAACATGTTGAGAGTAATAGTTAGTCTAGAGAACAAGTAGTTGTTCGTAGTTTCATAGATTTATGAAATCTCTGAAAAGGCTTCTAATTTGATAAAAGTTATCAAACTATCTTTCACGGTGAATCCATAAGAGTTATGGTTGGACGTTATGAAAAATGCATGTCTAGGATTGGCATCATCAAAGACCTGGTACTTAAGTGTGCCTAGTGCGCCACCTCTCTTTCATGTTGACCTACCTGGTGCATTTGTTCGTTAACGCAAATGGTTTATAAAAACCTCGTGATCCTTCTTTGGCCCATTAACTACAACATAGGGATAATCAGTTTAAAACTCCGTAAACACGTCGTTACTTTGTTCGCACGATGTTTGAAATGCATGTTAGATTGCACGGTGTTTGTTTTGCATGATTATAGCCCATATCCTTTATAGTTTTGGTTTTTATAAATACGGCATGTGTGTCGTGCCTTTCTCTATCTTCTATTGCACTTCTCTTCTCATCTCACTCCCTCGCATGTAACGCGAGTTTCTGAAAATTGTAATTACTCATGGAGATAAAGCAAGAACCAAGGTAGCATCGTGGTGGGCCTTCCCTGGTGGACCGGGCATTTCAGAAGCATATTCTATCTTCAGTAGAATGGTCCTCCCATTGGCTTGGGACGGGTCGCCTTAGGTTAAGAAGGGCTATAATTATTGCATATTTATTTACCGCTTATATTTACCTTGTATGTGATGCAATGGATGTTTTATAAGCATGATTAAACATAGTTCTATTGATAGGATCAATGTTAATATGATGAGATAATTAAGTAAATCCCTCACTATAATTCTAAGTTTGTTTTAACCATCCAATATTTACCCTCATTAAAGCTTCGATCGATATAATGCGAGCTTTGCCAAAGCAATGTCACATTTATCTATCTTAGTTAAACGCGAAGAATAAGCTAGTGATATTCGCCGGTTGAGATATTGGTATTGACTTAGCTGGGTTGTTCTAATAGGATTAGAAAACCTAGTGGTTAAAAGTTTTGGATAATCATAAGATGATTTAAAGAACAAGAGTTGTTTGCCAAAAGATGAGGAATTACATGAGATGTAATTAGTAAGGTGTTACTTACCTAAATAACCATTTCCTAAAAGACTGGCCAAAGCTGATTTAGGAATGGTGAAATACAGATCCTCACTCACTAGAAAAACTATCGAAACGTTTTTCCGAAATTAAAACTAGAGGGTTTTTAATTTTGAAGAAAATAGTGGGAGTAAATTTATAGTAAAGACCTATCTATAAATTTTAAAATTTAGTAAAACTTATGTAGCATATTTTCTTTGTTGTAGAATTAATGGCAAATAATACTCTATCTCTGCGATCTATCCTTGAAAAGGATAAGCTCAATGGCATAAACTTCCTTGATTGGTTCCGCAATTTGAGAATTATTCTCAAACAGGAAAAGAAGGAATATGTCATTGGAGAACCTGATCCTGATGAACCGGTTGCCACTGCTTCCAGAGCTGACAAAGATAAGTTTAAGAAACACATGGACGACATGCTGGATGTCGGTTGTCTTATGCTTGCCTCCATGACCCCTGAGCTTCAGAAGCAACATGAGGACATGGTAGCTTATGATATGATTCAAAATCTCAAGGAGATTTATTAAGGGCAAGCTCGTCAAGAGAGGTACGAGACCTCTAAAGCTCTATTTCAATGCAAGATGAGTGAGGGATCTCCCGTAGGAGCTCACGTCATCAAAATGATGGGCTACATCCAAACGTTGGAGAAGCTCGACTTTCCGCTGAAAGACGAATTAGCTACTAATGTCATTCTGCAATTGTTGTCGGATAGTTTCAATCAGTTCGTCCTTAATTTCAATATGAATGAAATTAACAAGACGCTGCCACAGTTGCTCGGCATGTTGAGAACTACTGAAATAAACCTGAAGAAGGTAGGACCTAAACCTGTTCTGATGGTCTGCAAGGGCAAGAAGAAAGGTAAATCGGCAGCAAAGTCTAAAGGTGATGGTAAGACCAAAACCGATGGAAAGGAGGCATTGAAACCTAAGAAGGGAATCAAGAAGGATGGAAAATGTTTCCATTGCGGCAAGACCGGACATTGGAAGAGAAACTGCCCCACACACCTACAAGAAGTCAAGAAAGCAAAAACGAGTGAGACTTCAACCTCAGAGGCTTCTAAAGAGAAGGCATCAGAATAGACATGGACCTGCGAATGGAAATAAAGCAAGAGTTGCTACATCATCCATTAGGACATGTGTTTTTGCTTAAATAGATTTGTTTTAGTTTTTAAGATTATTATTTTGTGCCTAAGTTTTAGTTATCTTGTAAGGACAAGATATTTTAATTTTGAGATTATTTAAATAAATGTTATTCTTCTAATCTCTTATGGCACAACGAATCAATGATCTTTAAACTAATCAAATCAATAATATTTATAAGATAAATAAAACAAATGACTAATCTCAAACTCATAAAAGATTGAGGTAATTTGATGAGACCAAATTCAAGAATATTTAAAGTTTGATGAACTTTCAAAGAATATGGGATTGTCCCATAATTAAATCCCACAAGTGGAACGAAAAGTCTTTGAAAGAGAATCAAATATGTTAGACATGTTTTGATTCAGAACAAGTCATTTTCGACTTCTTTACACACTAGAAAAATAACTCTCATACTTAATCGTGTTTTTTTTCGAAACATCATATAAGATATGGACTAAGAATTGTTCTAGAATACCTTTGAAGTTTTAAGGTTACTTACATGTTAAAATGTTTATAAAGTTCGAACCTTAAAAACTCCATTTGTTGTTTATCCTAACGAGAACAAAGCGTTTGTTTCTCAAACGAGAGTTTATCTTGAAAGAGATTAATTCTCACAAAGGGATATTATTTCTTCAACTTTAACGAGAACAAAATATTTGTTGCTCAAACAATAGTTTATCTCGAAAGAGAATACTTATCACTAAGGGATTTCATTTTTCAACGAGAACAAAATGTTTGTTGCTCAAACGAGAGTTTCTCTCGAAAGAGATTACCTCTCACAAAAGAAAAAAATGGAATTTGGAATGTGAAGAAATTTTAGACAACAAATTTATGAACCAAAGATTGAGAATGTTCCACAAATGATCAAGGAACATTGGAACAAAACACAACCATTGTGTTGATCCTTAAGAGAATACCATATACTTGAGGAAATATGAATTTCTCACTATTCGTACATGGAAACACTCTTCTTTTCGGATCAAGATAAAGACTAGGTCTTATCAGAAAACAATGGTGAGCCCAAAATTCGAGAAATGGCTAAGAGCCATGAGATATGAGATGGAATCCATGTCTAAAACCAAGTATAGACTTTGGTTATCTAAAATGGTAAAACCTAAGAGGTATGGATGCGTTTTTCAAAAAAGAAAAAACCGACATGGATGATAAAACATACAAAGGATGATTCGTCGCTAAAAGTTTTCGACAAACTTCATAGTATAGACTATGATAAAGCATCTTCCTTATAGCTATGTTTAATCCATCTTAATCTCACTTGCAAGTAGTTACATACGATGATTATGGAATCAAATAAAGGAATGTCAAAACCACTTTCCTAAGGGAAAACTTGAAACAAATGTGTACATGACACATCCAGAAGGTTTTGTCACTCCAGTAAACACTTGAAAGGTATGTAAGCTACAAAGGTCTATCCGTAGACTAAGGCAAGCTTCTTGAAGTTGGGATATTCGTTTCAGAAGATACAATCAAAAGGTTTGGTTTATCTAGAAACAAAAGGGAGTCTTGTTTTCAAAAGAGCTAGTGGGAGCATTGTTACTTTCCTAAGTATTGTATATAGATGACATACTCATCAAAAGGAACTAAAGATCGCAATCCGTTTTGCATTAATAAAAGATATTGCGAGTTAGCAACATGAGACAGTATCTAACTCTACAACATAGGCTGAATATATTACAGTCGACATAGTAATAAAGAAGGATGTTTGGATCTAAAGGGTTCACTTCTGAACTAAGGGTTGTTCCCAGCATATTAGATGCTACATAACTCTGTTATGATGGAACCTTTGCGTAAGCCAATAAAACCCAGATCTCATCAATAAATCCAAACATATTCTAAAGTACTTACATCTTGGAGATGTGAAAGTATGCAACATACGCACAAAGTTGATAACTTTGTCAACCCCCTCACAAAGCTTTTGACACAGCATAAGCATGTCAGTTACACTAAGCCATATCGTATTAGATACGAGAATGATTGGTCTTAGTGCTAGTGGGAGATTGTTGGAGTTTGCTCAAAGACCAATCATATGATGATTGAATAGACATACTATTTTACTAGATTTATCAAGTAATGGCATTGCCGTTATTATCATTTGGTGTGTTTCATCAAACTAACCATTGGATAATAATGTCCATACAAAAAATATGATTATTGTTAAATAGGATCCTTAGTCGAATATTATTACGGGTATGGACAATGATAATATATAAAGACTAATATGTGGTTGATGACAAGCGTTGTCATTGACATAGAGATGTCAAAATCAACACATAAGTATTTGTTAGAGAACAACATACTGGATTGACCCGCTATGAGCATGTTTCTTGGGTAATTATGTGACAGTCACAACATTGCTCATGATAAACATATGTATAATCCTCAGACTTGAGATCAACATAATTTCAACATAAAGATTTACGTATTTTGACATAGTCAAACATGTGTCGTAACTGACTACATTATAAAGACTGATGATTGGATACGTGATGACCTATGTAGTGAAATATGGTTGATCAAGAAAGGATTTGCCCTCCTACATAATGGGAGAAATATCTTCGGCCACTTGATTGAGTGAGATTAGAAAATGCATGGCCATGCTCGAATATTATGATATGAGATATCATAGAGATTCGTTTATCATAATCTACTCAAGACATCAAGAAACACAAGATGGACAACGCAAGTGTGACTAACACATGACTTGTGTTCATCTAAGATATAAAGGACAAAAGGATGAAATACACAAAGGAAGTTTATTCGGGAATTAGGAAAGTCAAACAACGACTTCATGAAACTTACGTAGCAATGATGTATTGCTAGATGCCACTCATTGTTTGTAAAATTAGAACAATTCTAATTTTGTTGCTATCGTTGCATGAACCTACAAGGGTCACACCCTTCGAATGTAACGAACAAAAATTAGAAACCATACTCCTTATTTTAGGGAGGTTGCCGAAAATCCCCTATGGGATAGGGGAAATCGGCAACTCCCTTAAATGGGAATAACATTGGATAAATATTGTATTTATCAAATATTATTTAGAGTATGGAAAATATTTAGAGACTTAAATATTATAGAATAAGATTCTAGAAATTTAAATATATATTTGGAATTTATATAATGAATATTTAATTCCAAGTTTATGTAGAATTAGATTCTACATAATTAAAAATATATATTTAAATATATTTAAATCCAAGTAAAGATAGAATGAGATTATATTTAATAAAAATATATTTATTTGGATTAAATATAATGTATATTTAAATCCATGTTTTATGTAGAATAAGATTCTACATAATTAAATATATATATATTTCTTTTAATATTATTAAATATAATGTATATTTAATATAAACCAATTTCAAGTAGAATTAGATTCTATGAATTTTGGTTGAACTTGGATTTAAGATATTCAACTAGAATTAAGTCTCTGAATACTATTTAAAGGGACAAGGGCTAGCAACCAAATCATCCCTCTTCCTCCTCTTGAAGATTTCGACAACACCCCTAGGGATTCCCCACTGGAATTCGACATATCCCAGAAAGCTCTCTGAGAAGCTGTTCGATATTTTTCTGGTGTTCTACTTGCCCCTGGCAAATCCTTAAAGGTTCCCTTGCTCGATTGCAAGTCCCGGTTGAACTCCTGGTCGATTTCAGACTCCCTCAGGAATCCCTGGAGGAATTTTGACTTCTCCCTGGAAGGTGTTCAAACCTGGCGAAATTTATCCCTAAGTGTTAGGGAGGTAGAAACTTTGTTCGTTTTGTTCGGGTGGACTCCGTAGAGGTCGTTGCGAACCTGTGACGATTCCGGTTTTACTTGACGTGGTTATTCCGACATACCGTCGGTTTTCCAGTTTCTAGAGTTTTAAAAGGTAACTCTTCATCTTTTCTTCCCAGATTCGTTCCTGTACATGGATCCTAGCCGGATTACGTAGGATTAATTTTTCCGTTGCGCCACGGGGCGTGCCGACGTGTCCCAACAATACCATCATCAAATTATATGGTGATGTTTATGGCATCCAATCAATCATATAATCATGCAATTTCAAGCACATGGTAACATTTGGTTGATTAACACAAGCATAGCAAGGCATATAATGGAGCATGCTTAAACTACAAAGCAAAAGCATACCAAAAGGTGAGATAAAGCATCAAAACCAATATAAAGGCCTTCTACAACCCAAATAAACCATATAACACTTGCATCAACATCAGGGAGTCCAAAAAAACACATCTCCCAAAACAAACCATTAAGTCTCATTGCCAAATATCATTACTAGAGTAAAAGTATAACACCATACTTGAGCTTATCTTTTCCTTGGATTTCTCGAAGCCTCCTCGCTGCCCAAGTTATCTCAATTATCTGCATTGTTGGTAAAAGAGAGTGTAAGCATGGTAGCTTATTGATGTATGCTCTAAAAACACCAACACAACAATGCAAGCTTTTAAAACTCTATCTTGAAAATCATTTCTAATCCACGCTCTTTCAATCTCATGCTTGGAAACCATTTCAAAGCAAATCATCATCTGAAAATCACATATACCATCTATCTATCTACCTCATGAATTTAACCAATGCAAATCTCATAGAAAAGCCACACACATGCTTAATATTCAAAAGCATTTCATAAATCTCAAAAATATCATATGCATTTCTCATAGCATAAAACCATTTCAACATTGGTACATGTGAATCAAAGTTCATTCTCATATATTGACATTTCATATTCTATCTTTACTCGGATATGCAGATAGCCTGACTCCAGGCTAAGTCCTACCCGGTGGGATCTCGCCAACGGACTCTCATGGCGGTATCTATCTTCGCCACAAAGCTTGGGTGTTTCACCAAGACCTACCCCGATGGTATCTCTCATCATCGGACTCTCACTTTGGATCGGGATGGCACTACTCCCATTGCACTTTACATCCTATTGGTCGACCAATTATATCCGGTAATCATCTCATCATTTATGCCAATATATTACATTAAATCATCATCTCACCTACTGTTTTGATGCAACATTTCTAAAATCAATCTCATCCCATTTCAAAAACCACAATTCATGCATAACATTTTATCAAAATCTCAAAACTCTTTGCAATGTCATTCTATCTCATGGGATCAATATGAAACATCATTTCATGTCATAAATCATGCATAAAATAGTAGGAATTTGTCTATCTCAAATCAAGAGCATGTCAAAAGCATTTAGGGGCATCAACCACTTTTCGAGAGCAAATATAAACATACTTACTTCCGAACTTAGGATGGTGTTTCAAACAAATCCTAAATCCCCAAACCTTGTTTCCTTGTCCCTCAAGGACTTCTAAATCCATTTGCACTCACCAATAACGTTTCGCTTGCTTGCCGAAACGATTTCTAGGCTTCCGGCACTTCCGGATGTGTCCGAAGATGTCTCCCCATGTTCATTACACATAAAAGCAGAGGATTAATGCATCATCATGCATTAAAATCACCAGCCACTCATTCTAACTCGCTGCTCTACCCAAAACTAGCATTTCGGCTATCTGAAATAACAGAAATCACATCCAAACTTTCTCAAATCAAAGCCCAGCCAAGATCCATCAATTCTAACCTTTTCTAAACTTCAATCAACATCAAAAATCACCAAAAACACAACCTTATACCTCCAGAAATAGCAGATCACAAAAAACTGTAACCCCCTTAGCCCGGCCTAGACGTTTAACCCGAACTACGAAGATTACACGGGGAAAACCAAAGTCAACCCAAAAGTCAACCTTGATTAACGACCCTTTTTTTCTTTTTATCTTTTCTAGATGCACATTAAGCCTATGTGGTTACACAAGATTCATGAGAAAGAAGGACGCAGCAATCGGTAAACATTTAAGGACTCAATTGCATGATTTACACATTTTAGGGACCAAAATGTAAATTCTAGAAAATATAAGGACTTCGCTGAATTTAAAATTACCAATATGTAATTATTCATTTTTCATGCCTCTCGGCCAAATCTCAACTAAAAAGAACATTCCAAGCTCAAACAATTGTATCCATAACATTCAGGACTAAAATGTAAAACATGAAAACTTTAAACAATTCAAAAACAGCATCCAACGGTCAACCGTTTCGGAACACCAAACCCCCATACCAAAACAATCGTATCGAAACGGAGTTGACCGTTTCGGTACTCGGGTGCGTTCCGAGACCCCTATCGAAACATGCCTCACCAGTAGCCAAACTGTTCTGAAACACCTTCAGCTGTTCCGAAACGCTATGGCCATCACAGGCCCCCGTTCCGAAACAGATAAGGGTGTTTCGATACACCATGCACTGTGACAGCAGAAATTGCTGGTTTTTCATCCTTTTCCATACCCGAATCCACCCCGAGACATGCCACATCATGCATACATCACGGATTCATATCAACAACCATCATATCAATGCTATAGCTTAAACTTAGCAACCAACATATAAGCAAAGGATCTATAGGCATGCTTCCTAATTTGCCAAAACTATAACAAGTCAAAACTCCAAATAAACCATAATCCACACTCCAATTGCCATTTACAAACCAAGCATAATCAAACCACTGTGCTCAAAGTAAAAGGGAACATTCTCAAACATTTCAAAAGTATAAACCCCTCCCATTGCCTCTTATTACACTAAAGATGAATCACATACATCTCTTTAGCAAAGTTATGGATTCCTCTTGCTTTTCGGCTGCCTCCAAGGTTCAATTCTCTGCATTGATGAAACAAAGGAGCGTAAGCAATAAGCTTAGTGAGGGTCGCTAGACAACATTCATCAATGCAAACTCATGACTTGCCAAAAGTAACACTTTACAACACATGCCCTTTATAAACCAAGTCTTCCCAAGACTTCAATGCACTTTTGAAACTTCATGCACATATGCATCAATTTACAACATCAAATAAACCTTTGCTCATGCTCTAACAAGCATCACATGCATTCTTGCATCATTTACAAGCATCTCATGCTTCACTTAGTTCATTTACATTATATTGGCTTTCAAGTGATAGTCCACAAATCATTTCAACACAAGACACAATCGGATACGCGGATTACAAGCGTTGTCCCACACGCTTCATACGCACTACCGGACTGCATAAGGCCCACACACAAGAGCAACCTCCATTGTTGTGGCACCCGTGGTGGAGTATAACGGTACAATCTCAACCCCTCAACACCACTCATCGGTAGTTGTATAATTCCACTAACGAGAGCACGGGACACATAACACAAGATCCACACATGGAATTTACAACCACCGTTGTGATCTTACCTCAATCGTTAGGGTACTTGGATGGAGTTTACGGTACAATACCAACCCCTCAACATCCAATGCGACTTTATTCATGGTGCACCCAATCCTATAGCCGGCTAACTATATCCGATTAAAGTAACCAAAACCATTTCATCACTTGCCAATATAACCATTTATCCACAACAATCCACTGTTTTTCAAGCATAACCACAATGTTATTTCCACAAGCACGCATGCTTAACATCATATGCATTTTCATATGAAAACCAAGGATCACTTACCTAGTGCATCCTTAACATAATGACATTAAATTCCAGCATTAAACCATGCTTAAACATGCTTAAAAACAGTAAACAAATCCACTCTTACATCACATGCATTTCATCGAACTTAACACATTTCCAAGAGTGAGATTACCGAAACACTTACACTTGAGCTTAGCTAAGCGTACCAAGCTTACACTAAGCTCCCAAGAGCACGCTCAAGCGTTATAATGCAGGAAATTGTATTTCCACTCACCGATACGCGAAGCCTTGTTCGTCGACACGGAAATTACACCTCTGGAGCTTCCAAAATCACCTCGTTAGCCTCTGGATCAAGATCCCCTGTTTTCACACCAACAAAACAGAGATCCAAATGCATTAAAATGCATTCAAACACCAGCAACAATCCATAGACTCGTTGCCCACTCAAACTACACCAAAATACCCCTCCAACACAACCGAAAACTCAATCGATTGCCTCCTAAACCAAGCCCAGCCATCATGAAACACTTCCAAAGCATTAACAACATCAAAACACATCTATTAAACATCCTAACTCATCCTTATACCTCCAACCATCAAGATTCCATCACTACACCCCAAAATCATACTTAAAACTACCAAGAAACTCAAGGATCTCAAGGATTTCGGGATCTATGTTACTAACACAACATTTTAACATATAAATCAACTTAAAAATCATTTAGAATCAACACAAAACAGTGCCCAACACACCAAGTCCGAAAATCAAGAGATTTCATTCATATTTTCACAATATTTTGATCTCAAATCAAAACTGTGTTGAAATCTCAATAAAAAATAGTTAATAGAAGCCAAATATCTTGGCAATTTCAATTAAGTACTTAGATTAGAGGTTGAGAACGAGATTTACCTCCAATCCTTGCTTCCTTCAATAGACGACAAGTTTTCTTTGCAAAAATCTTGAAGAATTAAGGAAGATCTCTTGAAATTGATTTAGAAAATGTTGAGAGAACTTTTGAGAGAAAGAATTTTGGAAAAGATGAGAGAAAATGGTGTTTGGCTAAAATGATAGGGAATTGGTAGTTACGTAAAATGAAAATCCACTAACTACCTATTAATTAATGTCGTATTTTAATTAAAAATCCTTTAATTAAAATCCATTTAAAACACATGTCATATTTGAAGAAAGGTCAAGTTGACTTAAAGCCCCCTAAAGATTCTAAGATTTTGGCTTCCACCTTTAAAATCACATTTTCCAAGTTTTGAAATTTTACAATTTGGTCACTATTCAAAATGTCCACTTTCCAAATCCCTTTTTGTAAAATTGACTTAACCAACCTCTTAATTATATTTTTAGAGGATTTTAACCATTTTTATCACAATTTTATCCTATCCCGATCCTTGATTTCCAAAAATCACCTTACGCGATTCAAACCGTTCTCAACCGGTCCGATCCGATGTCTAAAACATCTAGGCCCAAAACCAGGGCATTACAAAAACACCTCAAAACCCAAAAATCTAGCATCTCAAACTTAGGAACCCAAACCTATTCGGGATTTATTTGTTAAAACCTCATTCTCACCATCAAATATCATCCAAAATATGTTAGAAATCAACCTCAAAATAGAGCTTAACATAGAAATACGAAAATCACCAAGAATCTTGAATTTAGCAACTATTTCTTGTTTAAAACATTAAAACAACTCAAAAACCATTAACAAAGGATTGATACCTGGGAATTTCACTAAAGAACTGAGCATTAGAAGAGAAGGATGAAGCTTACCTCTAATGGTTGATATCTCTTCAATTTGGGCAAGTTTTCTTGAAAATCCAAAGCAAAAACCAAAAGGATTTGATGAAGCAAAGATAGGAAATCTTTTGGGAGATAAAATCCCAGAAATCAAGGTGAAAATCAGAGGAGAGAAAAGTGATTGGCTGATTGGAAGTTGAGAGAAAATGAAAAGAGAAAATCTATCGTAAAGTTTGTTATGAAAAGTCAACCTTTGATTTTTCTTTTAATTCTCTTTTATTTCTTTAATTAAATCATTATTAAAAGCTCCCAAATTAAAGAGAAATCTGATGAAAACAAATGGTAAAATTAGCTCCTTAAAGATTCAAAGTTTCAATCCTTTACAAAACAGTCACTAGTCAACTTTTGCAAAAAATGCATTTTGGTCACTTTACCAAAATGTAATATTTCCAAATCTTCTTTTGTAAAATTGTTTTCACCATAGTCATTTATATAATAAATGAGGATTTTTAGATATTTTTCCATATTTTTAAAACATCCCGAACTACGTGTTCCCTAAACCAACCTCAAGGGTTCGAACCTTTCCCGACCGGCCCGATTCGACGTCTAAAACATCTAGACCCAAAACCAAGGCGTTACAAAAACGCCCATCCGAAACAACTGAAAACATCATCGATTACTTTACAAACTCAACCCAGCCAAAACATAACACCTCCAACCATTTATAATCATTGATTAACATCCAAAATCATCCTATTTTCAATCTTATACCTCCAGCATTCGCAAAATCACATTAACACCACAAAAACCCAATTCTAACAACCTAATAAACTAGAGATCCAAATAGTTTCGGATTCCCATGCTTACAACTCAATCTCAATAATAATAAACTTCCAAAACATGATTAAAATCAATCATAACCCATCCAAAACAGATTCATTACGAAAATTGCACAAAATCATCTTTTAAAGCTTGATTTAACAATTTTCTTTAAATCAGTCATAAAACCTTGCTAAGAAAAATAATTAAAGAGCCAAATACTTAGGAATTTCATTAAAGAACCTTGATTAGAGGAGAAGGACAAAAATTACCTCTAATCCCTTGCTATCCCTTCAATTGACAAGATTTGATTGAAAATCTTCAAGAATCCATTGAAACAAGTTGAGAAAACACCATGGAAATCATTTGGAATTCAAATTAAAATGAAAAGGAAAAGATCTCTGGAAGTTTTGAAATAAAATGGGTGGTTGGCTGATGAGAAAAGAGAGAAATGGATGTTACGTCAAAATAAGTTTGTAAAGCTTAATTCCTTTTTTTAATCAAAACCCTTTTTAATCTTTTTAATTAAACACATTTAAAACATGTTAAACTAAAGGAATGCTTGATTACAATTACTTTAGCTCACTAAAGATTATAAGTTTTGGCTCTTTTACAAAATAGCCATTAAAAACAGTTTTTCCATTTTTACGATTTAGTCACCAAACTGAAATGTCCACCTTCCAAATGTCATTTTCCAAAATTGACTTCACCAAACCCTTATATACATTTAAAAGGATTTTAGAAATGTCCCTGAACCAATCCCGAACTAACCCGGATCTCTAGTCTCGGTCCAACGGACCCTAAACCCAACCTACAAACTCCTAGGCCCAAAACCGGGGCGTTACAACTCTCCCCCACTTTGGAAATTTTGTCCCCGAAATTATACCTGGAGGAAAAAGGTGCGAAAACTATTTCAACATGTCCGCCTTGCTTTCCCACGTGGCCTCCTCAACTACTCAATGTCGCCACAACACCTTCACAAGTTCAATCGTCTTACCACGAAGAACTTTGCTACTAGAATCAAGAATCTCAACAGGTTCCTCATCATAAGACAAATCTATTCGAAACTCGATATCCCCAACTAGCATAACATGCGAAGGATCCGACCTATACCTCTGCAACATCGAGACATTGAAAACATCATGAATTTTCTCTAACTCGAGAGGCAACCTCAATCGATATGCAACATGACCAACACGCTCCACAACTTTGCATGGTCCAATAAACCTTGGAGTAAGCTTACCCTTACGTCCAAACCTCATCACCTTCTTCGAAGGTGACACTTTCACAAACACGCGATCACCAACCATGTAACCCCCGTAGCCCGGCCTAGACGGTTGACCCGAACTACGAAGATTACACGGGGAAAACCAAAGTCAACCCGAAAGTCAACCTTGATTAACGACCCCTTTTTTTTCTTTTTAACACTTGTCTAGATGCACCTTAGTCCTATATGTGATCACACAACAACATACTCAAAGATCACAGCCATCAGAGATCATACAGGGACCCAATTGAGCAAATTACAACTTTAGGGACCAAAATGTAAATTTTGAAAACTTTGAGGCCTTAACCAGATTTTAAGTTACCAACTTAAAATTAATCATGTTTCATGCATCTCGGCCAAATTTCAGCTCAAACGGACATCCCAAACTCATACAATTGCACAAACAAGATTCAGGACCAAAATGCAAACTTTTTGAAACACATAACTGCCACTGTCAGCCCCCAACGGTCAACCGTTCCGAAACGGGAGACAGCCCGTTCCGAAACGCGGGGCCGTTCCGAAACAGGCATAGCCCGTTTCGAAACGGGGGTCTGGCAGTAGCTAAACCGTTCCGAAACGGTAGCACCCGTTTCGGACGCCTGGGCTCATGCAGGGCACCCGTTCCGAAACGGTGCAACCTGTTCCGAAACGCCTAGCCCAGAAAGCTGCATTTTGCTCACAAAAACACACAATCGACCATCCAAACATGCTCCAAAAGCCACCAAACTTTACCAGCATGCAATTCAACATAAATGAGACATGCTTGCATCAACAATTCATCAGAAACACATCATATGCAAAAAGCCCCAAATCTATAAGCATGCTTCCTACACAAGCAACCATTTAGGCACAAACCTTCCAAAACAATCTCAATTAAGCCAAAACATGATCCAACAACATTAACAACATTAAAACATTCTTGAACAATATAAACGATCACAAACACAATAATCCCAAGAGATTCTACCCCCATTGCCTTTATTAACTATAGCTATTCACCGAGACATACATCTCACTTGGAGTCCACCTTGAATCCCTTGCTCCTTGCTGTCCAAACTTCAAAGATCTGCATTGATGGACAAAGAGAGCGTAAGCACATAATGCTTAGTGAGGAATGCTCAAAACCAAAACACCATCAATGCAGCGGGTCATAAAACACTTGTAAAACAAACCCGATTTGTTTACCAAAACCATGTTTGAAATCCTTTTCAATCACAAGCATCATCCATGCATAAATACCATATGCAAAGCTAAAACAAAACCATGGAAACACTTCCGTTTCACAACATACCTTTCATAAACTTGAAAGCCATTTCAAACAAGAAACCTTTAAAACCATTTCACAAGCCAACCAACACTTGCATTACGCCAAGGCAACATATATATACCATACAAACATATTCACATGCCTTTCAAAACAAGTCCTACAAGACTTCAATGCATTAAAGTTATTCATGCTCACATACATCATTTACCAAATGATAATCAACACTTGTTCAACCTAACAAGTAAACATGCATTCACATGCATCATACACCTTTCATGCAACAATGCATCTTTCCAAGCAACTCATGCTTCACATGCAACCATACATCATTTCAAGCATCTCATGCTTCACATGCAACCATGCACCATTTCAAGCATCTCATGCTTCACATAATTAAGAATATTACATTGGCCTTCAAGAGATCAACCACGTTCACTTTCCAACACAACAACCCGATCGGATACGCGGATTCCGAGCGTTGTCCCTACGCTCCCTACACCCTACCCAATCCAAGGTCCTCGAATGGGCAACACCTCCATTATGACCTTACAAGCCTAAAGTTCCCATGCATGGACTTTTAAACACCATACAACCTTAGCTTTTCCCGAGGTTCCCATGTATGGACAACCATACAACCTCACATGCACAAGGTTCTCACGTATGGACTTTTAACCACCATACAACCTTTGCATAACCGATTGGTAGTTGTAGAACATCATCTAACGAGATCCGGGACATCACACACAAGATCCACACATGGACTTAACACTGCCATTGTGATCTCAACAAGCACAAGGTCCTCACATATGGACTTTTAAACACCATATAACCTTTGCTTAACCAAGGTCCTCGAATGGGCAACACCTCCATTATGACCTCAAATAACCAAGGTCCTCGAGTGGGCAACACCTCCACTATGACCTCATCTCGTTAGGAAACTTGAAGGGAGCTTATCCGGTCCACTCTTGACCACTCCACCTCCAAGGCGACTTTATTCACGGTGCACCCAATCCTATAGCCGGCTAACTATATCCGATCAAAGAACCAAGAACCACTTACATCACTTGCCAATATAACCATCTTGCCACATTAATCCAATGTTTCACATGCATAACCAATATGCAAAACCATTTCATTATAAACCAATGATTCACATGCATAACCAATATGCAAAACCATCATTTATCATCATCAACTCACTGTTTTAAAGCATTAAACAAAGCCATTGAACAACATGCAACATCATGCATCAAAACCACATTTTCAATGTATAAAACCAAGGATCTCCTACCTTGAGCATCCTTCACATATGGCTTTCAAAACCAGCATTAAACCATGCTTAAACATGCTTTCAAAACAGAATTAAACCATGCAAAACTCATGCATTTCAATCATCAACCACAATTGCCTAAAAACCACTTCATATCACAAATCAAGTAGGAAATCCATTTACTTACTCTTGAGCTTAGCAAAGTTGTTTAGACTTAAACTAAGCTCCCAAAACCTTCAAACCTTTGATTAAAAGCCGAAAACCCAACTTCACTCACCGATAACCAAACAAGACTAGCCGACAAGCCTTCCAAGCTTCCGAAACCTTCCGCAAACACCTTCAAAGCTCAAGGATCAAACTCCCCTGTTTCAAACACACAAAAACAGCACATTAATGCATCATTATGCATTAAGAACAGCAGCCACACAACCAAACTCGCTGCTCAACACAAATCCAACAATTCGGCTACAAAACACAACCGAAATCACCTCCAAACATTACCAAAACTTAACCCAGCCAAGATCCATCACTTCTAACCATTTTTATACATCAATTAACATCCAAAATGAATACAAACACATCCTTATACCTCCAGGTATAACAGATCACCAAAAACACTCCAAAAACAACCAAAAACTCAAGCGAAACTTAGGAAATTCAACCTATCCGGGATTGCATTCATTAAACATCAATTTCTAATCAACTTAGCATTCATTTAACATCATTTTGACACTTCAAAACACTGCCCAAACAGATCACACGAAAATTCCACCAAAATCACCAAATCTTGCATTTTAGCCAAAAATCAAGATCTCATTTGAAAAACCACTAACAAATCACAAATCAAGGATTGAGAACTTGGGAATTTCAGTAAAGAACTGATAGTTTAGAGGAGAGAGACGTTCTTACCTCCAAACTTGAATTTCTCCTTTTTAGAGCCAAAAAGCATGATGAAACAACTTGCAAATTGAGAGGTTTTGTTGATGAGATGATTAGGAATCAAATGAGAGTTGAAATGAGAGATTTAGATGCCAAAATCAGAGAAAGAAATCTGGAGAATTTTGTTTGGGTTGAGAGAAAATAAGAGAAAAGGAAAATGGAGAGAAAATGAAAAAGTAGTTAGGAAATTGGTTAAAATGATTTCCCTCCTTTTCTTAATCTTTAAAATCAGAATAAAGCCTTAAAATATCTTAGAAAAATCTGGAGAAATCCTTTTTGGAATAATAGCTCCTTAAAGATTCAAAGTTTCAATCCTTTATAAAACTGTCCCGCAACTTTCAAAAATTACATTTTGGTCACTAGCCAAAATGTCAACCTTCCAAACCTCATTTTCCAAAATTGATTTCACAGTTCACTTTTATATAATAAAAGATGATTTTAGAATATTTTTCCATATTTTTAATGCAACCCGAACTAGGCTTTCCTAAATTCACTCTTATATGTTCGATCAGCACTTTGACCGAACCGGTCAACGCCCAAAACTTCCGAGCCCAAAACCGGGGTGTTACAACTCTCCCCTCCTCAGGAAATTTCGTCCTCGAAATTTAACCGGCGAAAGAAAACCACAACCTTCCCAAACCAACACACAAGGCAACACAAAAGCCTCTACCAATACTGAACACTTTCCACACAAAACCTCCACCAAACCTAGCACCATCACATGCTGTTCACAGAATCCAGAAAAACACAAAGATAGCCACAACTTAACCTTTCCCATAACCAGACTGTACACAGTCCCAACACCATCCTGAAGAACTTCAGCTCTTACAGCAGACATCACCACAATACACCATACCCAAAACCTGTTTACACAAAGACAACAACCAATCCGATTCAGCCACTAAGCAACCTTCTCTGCTTCTAAAACCCTTGCAACTCCCAACCTCTTCCAAGAATTTCCCAACAAGCAAAAATCCTTAAGCATCAACTGCTTACACAAACTCCTCAACAAAAACTGATAAAACCTCACAACTGTTGCTAACATTACCATAACAGCTCATCAGGAATACTCACCCAGATTCCAAAAATTACATCACAATCCCAACTTGACTCCGTCAGCCATTCCACACACCACCAACCAATTATCACAAGAACCCAACAACCAACAAAAACTTCAATCTTTCATTGACCTTCCACTTCAACTTCAACCATAACACTTACCATACTAAAACATCGCCCAGCTTAAACATACAAACCATCTTCTCAACTCCTCAAAGGTTACTAAGAACCAGCACTTACAAACACAACTCTTCCACAACAACTTAAAAGCTAAGCTACTTCAGAACTGGGGAACACAACCACTAAGCTGCAACATCACTTAGCACCAAGGAACTACTCCTTTCACTTAGCTATTCAAACCACTAAACCGATTCTAAACTCAACCGATACCATCCAACACCAAACCACTAAACTCCTCCACCAGCAACTAACTTGATATACCCCACTACTAACTCTCAACCAGCACCAAAACAACCTCTAAAAACCCATCATCCAACCTAATCCAACACACTAACAGATTCGATTAGTTATTAGCGAGTGTGAACATCGTATGCATGATCATCAACATGCCCTATCAATGCCTGATGTACATGTATGCAAAACCT
Organism: Hibiscus trionum; assembly: GCA_030270665.1. Taxonomy (NCBI): domain Eukaryota; kingdom Viridiplantae; phylum Streptophyta; class Magnoliopsida; order Malvales; family Malvaceae; genus Hibiscus; species Hibiscus trionum. The sequence continues at coordinate 19,680,045 of BSYR01000057.1, read as the reverse complement.
TTAATGTCATGCCACATGTATGCATGAACCAACATATGTAATATAGTATATAACAATGATTTTAACTGTGCATGAATGCCAATTCACACCCTCCAATAACATCCTCAAATCCGTCCAAGAACAACCTCCTACCTCACTTTTAACTCATCTAACTCCACCATACCAACAACCATTAACCACAAGATACTTACCAAGCCTTCTTCACACCCAAGACATTTCCAAACCATAACTAAAAACCCCAACAAGCTAGCAACAAGACTAACTTACCACGCAAGGAAAACCAACAGAAACCAAACTAAGGCAACTAGAGCAAAGATTACTAAACAAGGTTACCTGGAAACACAACACCTCCCTGAAGCTTCATCAGACGAGCTCTCTTCCTTGCGGAACCACCACCCTCCTGCCACACCACTGCAGCACCAGCTAACACACTAGGGTCACCACCAACTCCTTGCGGTAAAGAACCTTGGCTATTCCGAGCCATCATCAAACAATCACGCCTCATGTGTCCAGCAGATCCACATTTCCAGCAATTCTCCTTTCCCACACTTTTCACAACTTTCTGCTCTTTCTGCCACTTCTGAACCCTGCCTCGGCCGTGCCCACGACCTTTCTGAAACCCTTTGGCTAACACCAAAGCTAACTTCGCTCCATGAGGACAATCACGCTTAACATGTACTTTGGAACCACAATTCCAACAAACACCTGCGCCCCAACAATTTCCAACATGTTGCCTTTCACAACGGTCACACACAGATGACTGAGCTTCCACTCCTTGCTCAAGCAATACTTGCTCAACAACAGCACTACCCGCTCCTTGCTTAACCCTTAGGAACTTCCTTCCAAGATACCTTTCATAAAAAGCAGATACAAAGAAATCCCAATCAATATCATGGATATGTGACGCCACTGCCACAGATGTCCACCAGGCACACGCATCTCCCAACATCAAAGAAACAACGCTCCCCAGCTTACAGGCATAATCACAGCCTTCCCGATCCAAAATCTGAACCACACGGGCCAACCAGACCTCAAACATCTCCGGGGAAGTACCATGGTACTCCACAGCACCCAAATCAAGCAAACACTGCTTCGGCAAACCCTCACATCCCACAGCCAGCACATCTACTGACTTTACCTCAACCATAGCCTGAGATGTTCCCAACACCTCCTGCTCAACAGGTGATGAACTCTTCACCACAGAACCAGCTTCTTCCCCTTGCCTTACCACCTCAACACTAGGCACAGAAGACTGAGACAAAACTCCACTACCAAAGGGAAAATTCCTTGCCTTAACAACCTGCCCCAAGGCAGCAACCATCTCCCTCATTCGCCAATCCTCCATTGACTTTGCCATACCACTAACAACAACAAACATACAATCACAACAAACAAACAAACCAGTTAGACCAGCATTAGCAAGGATTCAAATTCCAACTCCAACATAACACAATAGCTATATTAATAAGGCAATGGGTATCCCGAATCCTCCCCTTTACATGACATAACCGTCAACACAACATGGATATCACAACATCAAGCATATCAAACAACATACTTTGATCATGCTTACATCAAACAGCACCCACTTGCCACAGTATATTATAACATAACATACTCACAGCACTTTCATCATGCATAAAACCAACTCACAGCATCAGCTTATCATCAGCACAAACCACATAAGCTCAACCAAGATTCATAACCATAAAACATGCTTGAAAACATCAACAACATGCTCAGAAACATCAGCACCATGCTCAGAAACACGTGTTTCAACCAACATTCAACCACACATTAGGGTAAACAACAAGCACACATCACAACAACTTACCGTTTTCCCCAAGCATTCGCAACACAGCTCTGATACCACCAAATGTAACCCCCGTAGCCCGGCCTAGACGGTTGACCCGAACTACGAAGATTACACGGGGAAAACCAAAGTCAACCCGAAAGTCAACCTTGATTAACGACCCCTTTTTTTTCTTTTTAACACTTGTCTAGATGCACCTTAGTCCTATATGTGATCACACAACAACATACTCAAAGATCACAGCCATCAGAGATCATACAGGGACCCAATTGAGCAAATTACAACTTTAGGGACCAAAATGTAAATTTTGAAAACTTTGAGGCCTTAACCAGATTTTAAGTTACCAACTTAAAATTAATCATGTTTCATGCATCTCGGCCAAATTTCAGCTCAAACGGACATCCCAAACTCATACAATTGCACAAACAAGATTCAGGACCAAAATGCAAACTTTTTGAAACACATAACTGCCACTGTCAGCCCCCAACGGTCAACCGTTCCGAAACGGGAGACAGCCCGTTCCGAAACGCGGGGCCGTTCCGAAACAGGCATAGCCCGTTTCGAAACGGGGGTCTGGCAGTAGCTAAACCGTTCCGAAACGGTAGCACCCGTTTCGGACGCCTGGGCTCATGCAGGGCACCCGTTCCGAAACGGTGCAACCTGTTCCGAAACGCCTAGCCCAGAAAGCTGCATTTTGCTCACAAAAACACACAATCGACCATCCAAACATGCTCCAAAAGCCACCAAACTTTACCAGCATGCAATTCAACATAAATGAGACATGCTTGCATCAACAATTCATCAGAAACACATCATATGCAAAAAGCCCCAAATCTATAAGCATGCTTCCTACACAAGCAACCATTTAGGCACAAACCTTCCAAAACAATCTCAATTAAGCCAAAACATGATCCAACAACATTAACAACATTAAAACATTCTTGAACAATATAAACGATCACAAACACAATAATCCCAAGAGATTCTACCCCCATTGCCTTTATTAACTATAGCTATTCACCGAGACATACATCTCACTTGGAGTCCACCTTGAATCCCTTGCTCCTTGCTGTCCAAACTTCAAAGATCTGCATTGATGGACAAAGAGAGCGTAAGCACATAATGCTTAGTGAGGAATGCTCAAAACCAAAACACCATCAATGCAGCGGGTCATAAAACACTTGTAAAACAAACCCGATTTGTTTACCAAAACCATGTTTGAAATCCTTTTCAATCACAAGCATCATCCATGCATAAATACCATATGCAAAGCTAAAACAAAACCATGGAAACACTTCCGTTTCACAACATACCTTTCATAAACTTGAAAGCCATTTCAAACAAGAAACCTTTAAAACCATTTCACAAGCCAACCAACACTTGCATTACGCCAAGGCAATATATATATACCATACAAACATATTCACATGCCTTTCAAAACAAGTCCTACAAGACTTCAATGCATTAAAGTTATTCATGCTCACATACATCATTTACCAAATGATAATCAACACTTGTTCAACCTAACAAGTAAACATGCATTCACATGCATCATACACCTTTCATGCAACAATGCATCTTTCCAAGCAACTCATGCTTCACATGCAACCATACATCATTTCAAGCATCTCATGCTTCACATGCAACCATGCACCATTTCAAGCATCTCATGCTTCACATAATTAAGAATATTACATTGGCCTTCAAGAGATCAACCACGTTCACTTTCCAACACAACAACCCGATCGGATACGCGGATTCCGAGCGTTGTCCCTACGCTCCCTACACCCTACCCAATCCAAGGTCCTCGAATGGGCAACACCTCCATTATGACCTTACAAGCCTAAAGTTCCCATGCATGGACTTTTAAACACCATACAACCTTAGCTTTTCCCGAGGTTCCCATGTATGGACAACCATACAACCTCACATGCACAAGGTTCTCCCGTATGGACTTTTAACCACCATACAACCTTTGCATAACCGATTGGTAGTTGTAGAACATCATCTAACGAGATCCGGGACATCACACACAAGATCCACACATGGACTTAACACTGCCATTGTGATCTCAACAAGCACAAGGTCCTCACATATGGACTTTTAAACACCATATAACCTTTGCTTAACCAAGGTCCTCGAATGGGCAACACCTCCATTATGACCTCAAATAACCAAGGTCCTCGAGTGGGCAACACCTCCACTATGACCTCATCTCGTTAGGAAACTTGAAGGGAGCTTATCCGGTCCACTCTTGACCACTCCACCTCCAAGGCGACTTTATTCACGGTGCACCCAATCCTATAGCCGGCTAACTATATCCGATCAAAGAACCAAGAACCACTTACATCACTTGCCAATATAACCATCTTGCCACATTAATCCAATGTTTCACATGCATAACCAATATGCAAAACCATTTCATTATAAACCAATGATTCACATGCATAACCAATATGCAAAACCATCATTTATCATCATCAACTCACTGTTTTAAAGCATTAAACAAAGCCATTGAACAACATGCAACATCATGCATCAAAACCACATTTTCAATGTATAAAACCAAGGATCTCCTACCTTGAGCATCCTTCACATATGGCTTTCAAAACCAGCATTAAACCATGCTTAAACATGCTTTCAAAACAGAATTAAACCATGCAAAACTCATGCATTTCAATCATCAACCACAATTGCCTAAAAACCACTTCATATCACAAATCAAGTAGGAAATCCATTTACTTACTCTTGAGCTTAGCAAAGTTGTTTAGACTTAAACTAAGCTCCCAAAACCTTCAAACCTTTGATTAAAAGCCGAAAACCCAACTTCACTCACCGATAACCAAACAAGACTAGCCGACAAGCCTTCCAAGCTTCCGAAACCTTCCGCAAACACCTTCAAAGCTCAAGGATCAAACTCCCCTGTTTCAAACACACAAAAACAGCACATTAATGCATCATTATGCATTAAGAACAGCAGCCACACAACCAAACTCGCTGCTCAACACAAATCCAACAATTCGGCTACAAAACACAACCGAAATCACCTCCAAACATTACCAAAACTTAACCCAGCCAAGATCCATCACTTCTAACCATTTTTATACATCAATTAACATCCAAAATGAATACAAACACATCCTTATACCTCCAGGTATAACAGATCACCAAAAACACTCCAAAAACAACCAAAAACTCAAGCGAAACTTAGGAAATTCAACCTATCCGGGATTGCATTCATTAAACATCAATTTCTAATCAACTTAGCATTCATTTAACATCATTTTGACACTTCAAAACACTGCCCAAACAGATCACACGAAAATTCCACCAAAATCACCAAATCTTGCATTTTAGCCAAAAATCAAGATCTCATTTGAAAAACCACTAACAAATCACAAATCAAGGATTGAGAACTTGGGAATTTCAGTAAAGAACTGATAGTTTAGAGGAGAGAGACGTTCTTACCTCCAAACTTGAATTTCTCCTTTTTAGAGCCAAAAAGCATGATGAAACAACTTGCAAATTGAGAGGTTTTGTTGATGAGATGATTAGGAATCAAATGAGAGTTGAAATGAGAGATTTAGATGCCAAAATCAGAGAAAGAAATCTGGAGAATTTTGTTTGGGTTGAGAGAAAATAAGAGAAAAGGAAAATGGAGAGAAAATGAAAAAGTAGTTAGGAAATTGGTTAAAATGATTTCCCTCCTTTTCTTAATCTTTAAAATCAGAATAAAGCCTTAAAATATCTTAGAAAAATCTGGAGAAATCCTTTTTGGAATAATAGCTCCTTAAAGATTCAAAGTTTCAATCCTTTATAAAACTGTCCCGCAACTTTCAAAAATTACATTTTGGTCACTAGCCAAAATGTCAACCTTCCAAACCTCATTTTCCAAAATTGATTTCACAGTTCACTTTTATATAATAAAAGATGATTTTAGAATATTTTTCCATATTTTTAATGCAACCCGAACTAGGCTTTCCTAAATTCACTCTTATATGTTCGATCAGCACTTTGACCGAACCGGTCAACGCCCAAAACTTCCGAGCCCAAAACCGGGGTGTTACAAACCACAAACTCAATCTCCCTATGCTCCAAATCCGCGTAAGACTTTTGACAATCTAAAGTCGCCTTCTACCGATCACAAACAAGCTTTACCTTCTCTGTCGTTCCTTTAAGCAAATCCGGCAAAGAAACTAACATTTACCCCGCTTCTGTCCAACAAAGAGGCGTCCTACACTTCCTACCATACAAGGCTTCATACGGAGCCATTTCTATACTTGCTTAATAGCTATTATTATAAGCAAACTCCACCAAAGGCCATTGTTTCTCCCAAGAACCTTGGAAATCTATAACACAACACCTCAACATATCCTCAAGCACTTGGATAACTCGCTCAGACTGACCATCCGTATGAGGATGATAGGAGGTACTTAAATTGAGCCGTGTACCCAAAGCTCTATGCAAACACTCCCAAAACCACTCTGTAAACCTGGAATCTCTATCCGAAACTATGGATTTAGGTACACCATGTAACCTCACAACTTCCTCAATCTAGAACTCTGCCAACTTATCCAACGTATACGTAGTATGCATAGGTATGAAATGTGCACACTTCGTAAGACGGTCTACAATCACCTAAATAAAGTTCTTCTTTGACATGGTCAAAGGAAAACCCGATACAAAATCCATCTTAATCCTCTGCCATTTCCATTCAGATATCTTCAAAGGTTGCAATAGCCCGGAAGGAAACTGATGCTCAGCCTTCACGCGCTGACAAACAATACACTTACTCAAAAAATCAGCAACATCCTTCTTCAATCCAACCCAATAGTACTCATCCTTCAATCCATGATACATATTAGTACTACCTGGATGCATATCAAAAGGACTACTATACGCCTCAACCCAACATCATCCGACACAACTATTCGACTCTTAAAACACAAAACACCATCGTCATTAAAAAAAGCTTGTCGAATTACCATCCGCTATATCCTGAACATGTTGTACCAACGAATCATCAAGCAACTGCTTCTCCTTAATCAACTGAACCAATGAAGGTTTCACTTGAAACTCAGCTATCAATCCACCATCTCGCGACACACTCAATCGCACAAACATGGCTCTCAACTCAACCGCTACCTTCCTATTCAAAGCATCGGCCACAACATTGGCCTTACCAGGGTGATACTCTATTGTCAGGTCATAATCCTTAAGCAACTCCAACCATCTTCATTGCCTAAGATTCAACTCTTTCCGAGACATTAAAAACTTTAAACTTTTATGATATATATAAACTACATACTTCTCACCGTAAATGTAATGCCTTCAAATTTTCAAAGCAAACACAATTGCAGCAAGCTCAAGATCATGAGTAGGATAGCTGCGCTCGTGCATCTTCAATTGTCTAGATGCATACGCCACAACCTTCCTACCTTGCATCAACACACAACCCAAACCAACATACGATGCATCACTATAAACCAAAAACTCCTTACTCAAATCGGGTTGAATCAAGATAGGAGCTTGCGTCAAAGCTTCCTTCAACCTCTCGAAATCTTGTTGTCTAACATCTGACCACTTAAAGCAAACATTTTTTTGCATCAACTTGGTTAACGAAACAGCAATCTTTGAAAAACCATCCAGAAACCTACGGTAAAAACCCACCAATCGAAGGAAACTACGAACTTCCATCACGGATTTAGGCTTCTTCCAACTCATCACCGCCTTGATCTTATGTGGATCAACTCGGATACCCTCGGCCGACACCACATGTCCAAGAAAGACAACTTCTTTAAGCTAAAACTCACACTTACTCAACTGGGCGTAAAGATGATTATCTAACAAAACTTGCAACACAGTCTGCATGTGCTTATCATGATCCTCCTCGGTACAAGAGTACACGAGAATATCATCAATAAACACAACCACAAACTGGTCCAAGAATTCATGAAACACACGATTCATCATGTCCATGAATGTAGCAGGTGCATTCGTTAAACCGAACGACATCACCAAAAACTCATAATGCTCGTACCTCGTACGAAAAGTAGTCTTAGGCACATCGACTTCATTTACCTTCAACTGATAATACCTAGATCTCAAATCGATCTTAGAAAACACTGAAGCACCTCAAAACTATTCAAACAAATCATAAATTCTTGGCAAAGGATACTTATTCTTAATCATCAACTTGTTCAATTCCCGATAATCTATACACATTCGTATCGTGCCATCTTTCTTCTTCACAAACAAAACTGGCTCACCCTAGGGTGAAACACTAGGCTAATAAACCCTCGATCAAGAAACTCCTAAAGTTGCGTCTTCAACTCCTTCAACTCTTTCGGAGCCATTCGATAGGGAGCAATAGACACTGGAGTTGTATTTTCATACAACTGGATGCCAAACTCAACCTCTATATTCGATGGCAACCCAGACAACTCTTTCAGAAATACACCCAGAAACTCACATATCGTACGTATGTCCTATACACGCACTTCCTTCGATCCTAGATTCATAACATAAGCTAAGAAAGCCTCGCATCCCAATTCAATCAAATGATTCGCTTCTAGAGCCGAAATAACATTGGACAAGAATTTAACATTCTCACCCATGATTACCACTTTGTAATTATAAGCAAGTTTCAAGGTAACTCGCTTGGTATCAAAATCAACCACGACCCTAAGTTCGGTTAACCAATCCATTCCAAGGATTACATCAAAACCATTGAAAGGCAATTCCATTAAATCAACTGCAAACACATGACCTTGAACAAATAAAGGACATCTCATAAACAACCTTTTTGTAACAACCATTTCACTAAAAGAACTAGTTACTTGCATTCCCACATATAACACCTCAACAGGGATATCAAGCAGATGTGCATGCTCACTCAAGTTATATGAATGTGTAGAACTAGAATCAATCAAAGATAACATTGACAAAGATTGCAAAGTGAATGAACCTACAATCACATCGGTATCATTGCGTCCCTCGTGATGTGCGTACAACCTCGCAGGACCACCACCCTCAAGGTGAACTGCCACTACATGTGATACAGCCCTCTGGCCATCCTCCCTACGCTGGAAATTACCACGACCGCACCCACGACCTCGTTGTGGTGCAACAACAGGTGTTCTAACCTGACCACCTCCAACCAACAACGGACAATCACGTCTCAAATGATCAGTCGATTCGTAACTCCAACAAGAGTTAGCAGCCACAGCCGTAGGAGCCTGCGCTTCTCGAGCCAAAAAATGACAGTCTCGCCTCAAATGCTCACGTGATACACATACCCAACAAGAATTAAAAACCGGTCTTAGCCTGAGCACCCTGACCATGTGCTCTACGTCCAGGTCATCCTCTGCCTCGCCTCACATCAGAGTGATATTTCTTATCATGATGCCTCTTATATTGTCCACCTCTATGACCAAAATCTATAGCTCTCTTACCCGGGCTAGAACTAGCCACACGAGAAGTCAAACCCAGACTCTGCTCAATATCCTTAGCTCGCGTCACCAACACATCCAAATCTGTATAATCAGAAGCCAACATGAAAGTCTTCACTTCTTGCACCAGACCATAATGGAAACGGTCACAACGATGCCTATCACTCGGCACCAACTCAGTGGCATACTGGCTCAAACGAACAAACCAAACCTCATACTCAGCCACAATCATGCTACCCTGAACCAAAGACATGAAATCATATTTCTTATCATCCAAACATCTAACTCCTAGATACTTCCTCTTAAAGGCAGCTTGAATGAACTCCCAGTTCACTTCATTAGGCTCCAAAGCCGCAGTTACAGTCGTCCACCAACTGTAAGCATCACCTTGCAACACTGAAATAGTACATCCCAGCTTACTTGCATCATTACACCTAATTTGTTCCAAAATCTGAATCGTACTGGCCATTCAAGCCTCGGGTTTCCCGGGCAACAAACCACGATACTCAACACCGCCCGAACTACGCAAGGGATCTATAGGCAACCCCGTTTGCCCAACAGTTGGTGCTTGCACCTGCACTCCAGCAACAGCAGCCTGAATGCTCCAGTCATCGCTTGAACTAATGGCATCAAATCACCCAACACAGGCCCAGCTTTCTCATGTTGTCCTTGCTCCTCACCCCAAGGTTAAGGTGGTGGAGGAGGTAGATTCCCTCTAGGAGGTACCCTGTTCTCCTAATTTTCCTGCTATACGGCAGCACCAATCGTACCATATCACAACTCTCTCCTCGGTCCCATTGTGCTATTATAATTAAGGCATGATAATAAAACAAAACAAAATAATCAGGCCAACTTCAAGCAAGGATCCAAGACTTCCAATTCAATTTAAAACACTTCAACTATAGTAATAAGGCAATGAGTATCCAAATTTCCCCCAATCATGGCATAAAGCAATCAACATACATGTTGCAAACACCGTGCATAGCAACCAACATGGTTCAACTCACAACAATAACATGCATATAGGAGTTAACACATACATCACAACCATCGTGCATGGCATCAATAATAGTGGAAAGCAAACATGAATATAAACAATCATCGTGGAAAGCAAACATCAACGTACAATGTGAAATTTACGTCACATTACCATACCAATATCCCAATCTTTCGTAACCTGGCTCTAATACCACCAAATATAACCCCTCGACCCGGCCTAGACGCCAGACCGAACCGATCGGGTCACACGGAAAAATATTGAAGTAAACCGGGAATTTTACCCCAATAAACGACCCTATTTCTTTTCTTTTTATCTTGTCTAGATGCACATTATTACCCTAAGTGTTAAGACTCACAGCGGAGCGAACATCAACTCAAACAGACATCGATTAGGCATTCAATTGATTACAAACACGCGTTAGGGACCAATAAGTAATTTTAGAAAATTGCAAAGGCTTCTTCAAATTTTAAGTTACCATCCTTTAATTAGTCATGTTACATGCCACAGTGTCAAGTCTCAGCTTAATTTAATCATTCAAACTCGTTAAATTGCATCCACAACATTTAGGGACTGAAACGTAAAAAAAGAACTTCAAAAGAATCTGATTAACTAACTTAACAACTTCGTGTATCGATACACCTAGCCATGTATCGATACACCCTGATTCCGAACATGTATGGGTGTTTAGAACACGAGCTCGTTTCGATGCGGTCTCTAATTTGTTTCGGTACACAAAATTCTAGTAGCCAACTTAACCGAGCATGTTTCGATACACCATTCCCCGTTTCGAAACCCCATGCACATTTCAAGCTCACCGTTTCCACACAGTATGGGCCTGTAATGTCATATTTTGCTGGTTTTTCACACTTTAATGCATCCATAACCACTCAAGCATGCTTCTAACATATATATATAACATATCCAAACAACAAAACTCAATCATTCATGGCATATTCAACTTCATATCATGGTAATTTGCATCAAAGGTAAACTATAGGCATGCAACCTAGTAAACAATCCAAGCAAGATACCAAAATGCATAGCAAGGCACAAACCAATAACCGAAGGCCATTTACAAGTCTAAACATCAATATAAACTTGCTCGAATAGGAATTTTACACAAATCTCCCAAAAACACAACGGATCCCCCATTTCCCTTATTACTTATAGTCTAAACTGAAACATACATTCTCAAATGAAGTCTCTTGTGATCCCTTGCTCCACGCTGCCTCCAAAACCTCAATTCTCTGTATTGATGAATAAATTAGAGCGTAAGCACACAAGGCTTAGCAAGGAGTGCTCAAAAATAAAACACCATCAATGCATTAAAACCAGTTTCCAAGTCTACATTGAAATCTCATTTCAATTAACTTAAATCATCATTTGAAAACCATCATGACTTTAAAACCATACACTTTCCTTAATAAATAATCACCATAATAAACCTTATGCAACATTTATCATGAATGAACAGCAAGTCCCATTGCTAACACTCAATTTAAGCCTTCCCATGCATAACTACTATATGTAAAACTTAAAGAGTAAAAACATGTATAAATCACAATATACATCATAAACCATCTCATGATACATCATCAATTATATTGGCTTACAAGTGATCATTAAACAAGTTCATTTCTCAAAACAACATATCGGATACACGGATTCAACAAGTGTTCACACAACACTTCAAGCCATCTCAACTAGAATTTGGTACAATAACAACCAACGAGGACACTGACCCCTCGGGGAAACCAACACCATTCATCGGTTAGACGTGTAACCCACTAACAAGAGACGGGACACCAACCTCCTCGATCGTTAGGGTACTTGGACGAAGACAATGACACCGACCCCTCGACATCCAAGGTGACTTTTTATAGTGCACTCAATCCTATAGCCGGCTAACTATATCTGATATCATTTATAAACGATTTTCACAACATCACTTGCCAATATAATTCATATTTAACCACATACCTCACTGTTTTCATATCATCATCAATAAATCATATTCCAAAGCATTAAATCATGCTTTAAATCACAAGTATAAAACGTATACTTACAAGGATCACATACCATGTGCATCATTCATCATACATCATTAAAAACAGTAAAACACATACTTTAAACATGCTTTAATAGTAAGTAACATGCATCCAAAACCAAGTGCATAAAATCCATTTCATAATAGCACAACCGAGATAGAAATTCCTTATACTTACTTTAGAACTTAGACAAGCATTTCAAGCTTACATCTAAGTTCCCAAAACCACCTTTAAAACATTTCAAAGCTGAAATCCACGTTCTCACTCACTGGAACGCGAAACCTTGATTAGCCGATGCGAACTAAGCATTCGAAGCTCCCAAAACCTAACTGGTTGCTTTCGAAATGTTCTCCCCTTTTAAAACCACATAAGAACAGAGGATTAATGCATCTCATTGCATTACAAACTCTAGCAAGCAATCCTACCACGTTGCTCTGCCCAAAACCACCAAAATGCCTATCCGAAACAACCGAAAACATCATCCATTACTCTACAAACTCAACCCAACCACAACCTAACACTTCCAACTATTAATAATCATTGATTAACATCCAAAATCGTCTTATTTTCAACCTTATACCTCCAGCATTCACAAAATCACATTAACACCACAAAAACTCAATTCTAACAACCTAATCAACTAGAGATCCAAATAGTTTCGGGATTACCATGCTTAAACCTCAATCTCAACATTAATAAACTTCAAAAACATGATTAAAATCAATCATAACCCAGCCAAAACAGATCCATTACAAGAATTACACAAAATCATCTTTTAAAGCTCGATTTAACAATTTTCTTTAAATCAATCATAAAACATTGCTAAGAAACATAATTAAATAGACAAATACTTGGGAATTTCCTGAAAGAACCTTGATTAGAGGAGAAGCACGAAAATTACCTCTAATCCCTTACTATTCCTTCAATCGACAAGAATTGATTAAAAATCTTCAAGAATCCATTGAAACAAGTTGAGAAAATTCCATGTAAATCAATTGGAAATCAAAGTAAAATGAAAAGGAAAAGATCTCTGGAAGTTTTGAAAGAAAATGGGTGGTTGGTTGATGAGAAAAGAGAGAAATAGAAGTTACGTCACAATAAGTTTGTAAAGCTTAATTCCATATTTTATCTTTTTAATTAAACACATTTAAAATATGTAAAATTAATGGAATAGGTGAGTACAATTACTTTAGCTCCCTAAAGATTCTAAGTTATGACTCTTTTATAAAATAGCCATTAAAAACAATTTTTTCCATTTTTATAATTTAGTCACCAAATCGAAATGTCCACCTTCCAAATGTTATTTTCTGAAATTGACTTCATCAAATTCTTATATACATTTAAAAAAGATTTTATAAATTTTTCTCATATTTTTATCACTTCCCGAACTAGGTTTTCCATGAACCAATCCTGAACTAACCTGAATCTCTAGTATCAGTCCAACAGACCCTAAACCCAACCTACAAACTTCTAGGCCCAAAAACGGGGCGTTACATAAATGATCCCGACATCAAGACATTTTATGATCTCTTTCTTAACAACCTCTTTCATGCTCAGGTTTAGTCTTCTCTGACCATCAATGGTCTTACCATGGTACTCCTCTAAAATGATCTTGTGCATGCAAATGGGGGGGGGTTAAATAAATGGAGGGGTAATAATTATTTGGCATTCCAAATTTGAATGCCAAAGGTTGCATGTATGACAAGAGTTGCCTTGGGAAGTGGATGAGTTTTGGGCTGCAATGAAGGGGGAATGGGAAAGGTTGTCGTGTTTTGGGGGAATGGGTTTTTGTTTGGGCTTGGAATTTCTTAACATCAATCGGCCCATCTTATTCACATCTTTGAACTCCTTCCTAAAAAAATAATATAAAGAACATTATTTAAAAATAACATTGTTATCCTAAAAAATAATTTAAAGATGTGGAAAAAATAAAAATAAAAATTAAGATACTAAACGAGTGCATGAGGATGCATCTCCTAAAGTAATCACTTCCTTTTCCCTCACGACATGGGTGTGAGTGTAGTACTTCAATCTTTGCCCATTAACTTTAAATCTGTTACCGTCTTTTGTGAACTTGATTATTACAGCACCATAGGGGAATGTTTTGACAACTTCGAATGGTCTAGACCATCTCGATCGTAGTTTCCCTGGGAATAGCTTCAATCGAGAATTGAAGAGGAGGACTAATTACCTGGGCAAGAATTGTCGCGGCAATAATCTCATGCCATGCCAATCTCTCCCGGGCAATAATCTCTTGCCATGCCACCGTTTGATTTTTTCTTTGTAGATCTTGGGATTATCGTAGGCTAAGGTACGAAACTCCTCTATCTCATTGAGGTCCAATAATCATTTTTCTCCTGCACTCTCCCAATCCATATTCACGGTCTTGGTTGCCCAATATGCCTTGTGCTCAATTTCCACTGGTAGATGGCATTCTTTACCATACACGAGTCGAAAGGGTGACATGCCCAATGGTGTTTTGAATGTTGCCCTATAAGCCCAAAGTGCATCATCGAGTCGAGGAGACCAATCTTTGTATGAGGGATTTACTACCTTCTCAAGGATATTCTTCAACTCTCTGTTCGAGATCTCGGCTTCTCCATTGGTTTCTGGATGGTATGCTATGGCAATTTTGTGTGTAACTCCAAATCTCTGTAATGCCTTGACAATGAGTTTGTTGTCGAAATGCTTGCCTTCGTCACTTATGATTGCCCTTGGCACTCCAAATCGTGTAAATATGTTTTTCTATAGGACTCGTTGCACGGTTTTGGAGTCATTGTTTGGTTTTGCAATTGTCTCTACCTATTTGGACACGTAGTCAACGAAAAGTAGGATGTAGAGATTCCCACATGATGATGGGAAGGGCCCCATGAAATTGATTCCCCAAACATCGAACAGCTCGACTTCAAGGATGTCTGCAAGGGCATCCCATTTGATCTTGAAATATTTCTAGTCCGTTGACAACGGTCGCATTGCTTGTTGAAAGCTTGGGCGTTCTTATAAAGAGTTGGCCAGTATAGTCCGGATTGTGAAACTTTTGCCGTTGTATGTGTCCCTCCAAAGTGTCCTTCATAAGGTGAAGAATGGCATTGTTGGAGAACATCTTGTTCTTCTTCTTCTTGAACTAACCTTCTTATAACCTGATCAGTACATTGTTTAAACAAAAGAGGCTCGTCCTAAAAATAATGCTTAGCATCATGTCAGAACCGCTTCTTTCCTTGGTGAGAAAGGTTATATGGTAAAATACCACTAACTAAGAAATTCATAAGATTGGCATACCATGGTGTCGATGAAAGTTCTGCAGCAGTTGACGAAGTTATTGTCGAGGCAATGCTATCGATAATTGCCGAGGTAATGCCCATCTGTGTTGCCGAGGTAGTGCTTATCTGGATTGCCAAGGCAATGCCTTCTGGAGTTGCTGAGGCAATGAGCAACTGCTCGTCTGGGAATGCTTCTTGGATTTCTTTGGGAATGGTTACTTTCTCTCTTTGTTCTAATCGTGATAAGTGATCAGCAACTTGGTTCTCAGTACCTTTTCTGTCCTTGATTTCAATGTCAAACTCTTGTAGCAATAGAATCCAACGAATCAAGCAAGGCTTGGCATCTTTCTTGGAAAATAGGTATTTGATTGCCGAGTGGTCAATGTGAACAGTCACCTTTGTTTGGATTAGGTATGGTCGAAACTTGTCAAAAGCAAATACTACTGCTAGTAATTCCTTCTTCGTGGTTGTGTAGTTGACTTGGGCCTCGTTGAGAGTTTTACTAGCATTGTAGATCACATGGAAGATCTTGCCTTTTCTTTGACCAAGGACTGCTCCTATTGCAAAATCGCTTGTGTCGCACATGAGTTCGAAGGGCATCGTCCAGTCTGGTGGAATTACTATGGGTGTTGTCACCAGCTTCTATTTCAGTGTCTCTAATGCTTCAGTGCATGAGTCATTAAAGTCAAAGGCTCTATCTTGTTCAAGTAGGTTACACAAAGGTTTAGTGATTTTAGAAAAAAATTTAATTAATATCCTATAAAAACCTGCGTGCCCCAAAAAGCTTCGAATTCCTTTGACTGAAGTTGGTGGGGTAGTTTCTCGATCACTTTAATCTTTGCTTTGTCAACTTCAATTCCCTTGGAGCAGATCTTGTGGCCGAGAACTATGCCTTCATCCACCATAAAGTGGCACTTCTCCTAATTTAGGACCAAGTCGGATTCCTCACATCGTTTATGTACTTTCTCCAAATTGCCTAGGCAATTGTCGAAATCATCTCCAAATACCGAGAAATCATCCATGAAGATTTCCAGGAAGTATTCTACCATGCCAGAGAAAATTTCCATCATGCATCGTTGGAAGGTTGTTGGGGCATTACATAGTCTGAAATGCATCCTTCGAAAGGTATAAGTGTCGTATGGGCATGTGAAGGTGGTCTTTTCTTGATCTTCTGGTGCTATGGCAATTTGTTTATACCTTGAATAACTATATGGAAAACAATAAAAGGATTTACCTGCAAGATGGTCAAGCATTTGATCAATAAAGGGTAAAGGAAAGTGATCTTTCCTAGTAGCTTTATTCAACTTACGGTAATCCATGAAAACCCTCCAACCGGTCACAGTCCTGGTTGGGATTAGTTCATTTTTTTCATTACTTACCACAGTTATGCCTCCCTTTTCCGTACACATTGCACCGGACTTACCCATGTACTGTCAGAGATAGGATAGATGATATCGGTGTCAAGCCATTTGATGATTTCTTTCCTTACTACCTCTTTCATCACTCGGTTAAGTCTCCTTTGTGCCTCAATGTTTGGTTTATTATTATCCTCCAAAAGGATTTTGTGCATATAGACCGCTAGGCTAATTCCTTTCAAATCGGCAATTGTCCATCCTATTGCTTTTTTTGTGCAGCTTTAGCATGTCGATCAATCTTTGTTCCTGTTTGAGCTGCAACTTAGAAGAGATGATTACGAGAAATGTGTTGTTGGTTCCCAAATAAACATGTTTCAATTGTTCTGGCAATGGTTTCAATTCAAGAACTGGTAGTTGCTCGATAGAAGGTTTTTCAATTTTGCTTTCTTCCCCTGAGTAATCTAGTGCTTCAAAATACTTACATGGACGACTTGATATCCAATTGACTTCATCTTAATCATTTTCGTCCGATCCTTCTTGCTTTTCAAGGTCGGGGCAATTGTCAAATTAATTACCGAGGCAGTCGTCACAAGCATTGCCAAGGCAATTTTCACTGCCATTGTTGAGGCAATCTGTATCCAGGTCAGGCTCGGTTATGGCATGTATGACTTGACATTCTCTTCTAGGTCATTGGCTTGCTTAAGGGTGTGAAAAACATTCAGCTTGATTTGCTGATCTTTCACCCTCATGGTGAGTTCTCCTCTCTCAACATCGATCAAGGTCCTTCTCGTGGCTAGGAATGACCTCCCAAGGATAATAGGTGCGAACTCATTTGCTTCACAGTCCAAAACAATAAAGTGAGCAGGGAAAATAAATTTATCCACTCTTACCAGGATATCCTCAATTTTTCCCTCTGGATGAATATAAAATCTATCAGCAAGTTGTAGCATCACTATAGTAGGTCTCAGCTTCCCTATTCCCAATCGTTGAAAGACAGATTTTGGCATAAGGTTTATGCTTGCTCAAAGATCGCATAATGCCTTCCCGGCATAGTGATTCCCAATAGCACATGGTATGGTGAAATTGTCGGGATCTTTTAGCTTAGGTGGCATTCGGTTGTGTAGCACAGCCATACATCCTTCTGTTATAGCAACAGTTTCAAATTCCCCTCTTCTTGTTCTCTTAGAGACAATATCTTTAAGGAACTTGGCGTAGTTCGGCATTTGCTCGATTGCTTCTGCCAAAGGCAAGTTTATGTGGACTTGCTTCAAGATATTGAGGAACTTCTTGAATTGGTATTCTTGTTTCTGCTGTTTCAACCTCTATGGGAAAGGTGGTGGAAGTCGAATGTCGTCAATTCGTTCCTTCCATGGGAATTTGATTTGAGGCATTGAATCGGGACCTTCAGATGCCTTCTTGTTTTTTCTGTGGTATCTTTGTCAAGCATTGCCGAGGCAGTGTTATTGGGCATTGCCGAGGCAATGTTGCTGGGCATTGCCGAGGCAATGTTATTGGGCAATGTCGAGGCAATCGGCTCCTTTGATTCTATCTCTACTGTTTCGTGAACTCGGGTTTCCTTGAGTTGTTTACCACTTTGTGTGGTGATTGCTTTGCATTGCTCATGAGTTGTTCCTCTTGCAACCTCAGCATCACTAGGCAATCCGCCCATTGGTCTCGAGTTCAGGATCTGAGCGAATTGCCCAACTAGAGTTTCTAATGATTTCAAAGTTGCTTCATGGTTCTGCATTCTCATCTTAGTCCTGTCAATAAAAGCATATGTCTTTTTTATGAACTTATCAGTATTAGCCATATATGCACTAGTTTGAGACATGAAAGCATTTAGAGAGTTTTCCAAAGAACTGGATGGCATTGATGGTTGTTGCAACATTGATGGTTGTTGCGGCATCGATTGCTACTGCATCTGTTGCTACAGCATCGATTGCCGAGGCATGTTATGTTAGAATCCCAATGTTGGATCATTTTGATTGTTCTGATTGAGGGCATTGTTGGGATTGCTCCATGAGAAATTTGGATCTTTCTTCTAAGCTGGATTGTAAGTGTTGGACATCACATTGTTGTTCCAGTTGTAGTTTCCAACATAAAAACTGGACTCTAGATTCTGTGGACACTCAGAAGAATCATGATTACCATTACATAAATCGCAAAAGGAACCAACTGCCTTGATCTCATGTGTGTTGCTTGGTCATTGCATGTTCTTAACCAAATTGGTTAAGGTAGCCAATTGTGAAAGAATGGAATCTGATGACTCAAGTTCGTTTATGGTGGCATGGCGTCTGACTCCTCTTCTGGCTGTTGGGAACTGATAGTCATTTTTAGCAAGCCTATTCAAAATCTCCATTGCCTCTTCTGATGGCTTGTCTAGAAGTATACCATTTGCCGAGGCATCTAGCATCATCCTTGTTGGCGCATTCACTGCATTGTAGAACATTTTCACTTGTGTCCATACATGAAATCCGTGTAAGGATTTGTGTAACAATTCTCTGTATCGCTCACAAGCCTCGTACATGGATTCATCATCTGCCTGCCGAAAAGAAGTGATTTCATTATGTAATTTATCAGGTAGATTTCTAGGATTAAAATGAGCAAGGAAATCACGACATAAGTCATTCCAAGATCCTATTGATCTGGATGGAATACTATTCAACCAGGTTTTCGCCCTATCCCTCAGTGAATATGGAAACAATTTTAGTCTCAAAACATTCTCATGAACTCCTTGTAGCTTGAATGAATTGCAAATCTCTAGGAATGATTTGAGGTGTTGTCTAGCATCTTCAGTTGCCAAGCCGCCAAATTGACCAATTGTATTGATCATGTTGAACATTACGGGCTTTAATTTAAAGTAGGCAGCTTCGATTGCAGGTGTGACAACTCATAGGTTTAGTCCGTTGAGATCTTCCTCTAAATAATCTCGGACGGTTAGGTTTCTTGCTTGAGCAAATTGAGGTGGCAGATTTTTTCCGTCTCCTACTTCGGCAATCTGATTACCATTGGCATTGTTATTACGGACCGGATCTGCCATTGCTGCTTTCAGTTTTTTTCTGAGTCTATGATAGGTACGTTCGATCTCAGGGTCAATGAGATATTCTGGAGCTATTGGATTTTCCCTGGTCATACACCAATGCAAAACCAAATTTTGTAAACCCTTGAGAAACTGAACAATAAAAAGTAAAAATAAAAGTGCAAGAAAATAAAAACAAATTCGTTATTGCCAATCCCCGACAACGGCACCAAAAACTTGTTGCGCGTATTCAGTGTCGCAATTTTAGTGCAAGTATACACGTTGCCAAGTTATAGTATAAAAGATATTGTCTCCACAGGGATTAGGGCTACTTCCAGAGATTATCGTCTCTCACTGTAGAAAAATAAAAACACAAGTAATGGTTTGGTAGAGAAAACAACTAAAATAAAGAAACAAGTAAATTTAGAGATTGAGAAAATGTGATGATAGAGTAGGCCAGATTATGTTGCGTCGTAGTGTGGAAATTTAATGAAACCGTCTCGGTTTTGAATGCAAACGTCAACTTGATTACCTCAGCAATGGGTAAAAGAATTGCCTCGGCAATGGGCAAAACTATTACCGCAGT
The DNA here is from genome assembly GCA_030270665.1 of Hibiscus trionum. Taxonomy (NCBI): domain Eukaryota; kingdom Viridiplantae; phylum Streptophyta; class Magnoliopsida; order Malvales; family Malvaceae; genus Hibiscus; species Hibiscus trionum. The sequence goes on along the minus strand of BSYR01000057.1, from coordinate 19,659,513 downwards.
AAAGAACACGGCTACTGCCTGGGAAATTGAGTGACAACCTCCAAGGTTCAGCAAAGCGTTCTTCAATGGTTCCTTCTTATCCCTAAGTCGAAACTCTATTGATGTACAGGCCTTGACAAAACCTCCCAGCGTGAACCAAGGGTGAACACCAACCAATCTTACGCTTCTCTTAGCCGTTAAAACTCGTACTTATCCCTAAGTCGAATTAGTCTTCACCGATTGGGATAAAGACCATGCTTACTCGTTTCGTGAGTCTAACTCTCCAGATATTAGACAAATAGATGCAATCGCAATATCTTCTCCCGATTCAATTGCAAGAAAAAGTGAACACAAAGAATAAGAAAACCTTGAACTTAATTGCATTAACTAAAACCTAAACAAATTACAATCGTCTTCTCACAACTACTAAACAAAATAATTGTCGCCAAAAAGAAGATTTAGTTCATAATAGCGATAAGAAGCACTCTAAATTCTCTACCGAATCTCTCGATCTCCCCCCCCCCCCTCTTTATGGCGGCTAGGCCTTGGCTTTTATAGAGCATAGCCTTGTCGAATTCTTCTTGGAATAGAAAGATAAGTTGGAGTTGCACAAAACTTCATAAAAGAAATAAATCTCTTTTAATTCGTCATTTTATTCTTCCTTTTCGATTTCTTGTCCTTGACCTTCCTTTGACCTTTTCATGATCTTCCTAAGCTCCGATCTTCACGCAAAGTATATCTAAAAATTCAGCATTTTATGCTCTTCAAGTAGCCTACCATTTTGCATATTTTCTCCCTTGTCAGCAAATGTCTGGGCATTGCCTCGGCAATGGTCTGTAAGTCTTTTCCGCTCGGCAGGGCTCGTTACCTTGGTTCAGCGTTCTTTAGTAAGGCTTGACATCAAAGAATGGCTCGGTCTGGATCGTCAAGTGATGGTTTCGCACCGTTATTTCTCCTTCCTTCACTGCAGCGGCAATACTTGCCAGTGCATTGGGTAATGAAATCTGCACATGCACAAAATACATACCAAAGTAGTACCTTTTCCACCAAATATATTCACATAAAGACGATCAAGCATGGCAATGATAAGAATAATGAAATTGTGTATGTATGGCTAGTAATACATCTAAAATGAACTTAAGTCTGATAATAATTGAGTCATAAAGGGTCCTAAAACGAATACTTTTACACCCCTAACACCTACACCTTCATTGGTCAGGACGATGACAATCCTGAAATTTATGAGTATTGGTTGGACAATATTTTGAGATTCCTAAAGAAGCAACTACATTGTTCGGTTGAGCACAAGCTAGAGTCTGTCCTTGCTTCGCTTGCTGATGAGGCATTGCAATGGTGGGAGACCACTTTTCTTACAGTTTTCGAGGAAACTGTCACTTGGGAGTTCTTTCTTTAGGAATTCCGAAAGAAGTATATCAGCAAGTTCTATCTCGCAGAAAGACGCAACATCTTTCTCTATATCAAGCAAGGTGGAAGGCCTGTCGAGCAATACATCCATGATTTCTGGAAGTACTGCAAGTACGATGTTGTTTATATTAAAAAGGAGGAAGAGAAGTGTATATTGTTTATTGTTGGGCTCAATGACGAGCTACGACCTATGTTCACTGCATTAGGCATCACTGACTTTCAAGATCTCATGAATCGAGTTAAGGCCACTAAATCTGCACAAAAAGCTCAAAGGGATGGTGGGTCGAGCAAGTCTGAAAAGAGATTTAGAGCTGATTCTCGACCTCCTAAAAGGAACAAGAAGGGCAAGTATCAAGGTCTTAAATAGAATACTTATTGGTGTTCTTTTCAGTTCTAATTACATTTAACAAATGAAAGCTACCCTTCAAGGTATTAAGTGTCAATGCTTTTCACTTTTACCCCCACGAAGATATTAAAATCTATGACAACATGAGAGAATGACACATGCAATCCCACATGTCATTCTATAGCCATGCTTGACAATGCCTATAAATTTGTCTCAATTGTAATTTATTAATGCTGCTCTATCTGATACTCACAACCCAAAGAGTCCTAGAGATATAGAGTTCCAAAAAATTGGAACTGTAGAGGCCAATCTGATCAAACAACCTACAGTGGTTGAACAAAACAAGCAGGCTGCTCTATCCGATACTCACAACCAGCAGGGTGAAACGGTGACTGGAAATCGAGCAACGGACGGTTTGGTCTCTGTCCCAATTACGACAAACACAGTTGAACAATTTGGCTTGCTCCCCATTCCTGTAGAAGAGCTGGGCGGTGAACAGGCAGCACGCCAAAGTGGTGACACAGACTCTGTTATTCCAATTTGGATTAATGGGGTGTTAAAGAAAACAAAATCGGTGAATGCGTTGTTCGGGGTGGGGAAAATCTGAAACAAGGAAGGGGTCGACCGAAGAAGAGCGGTGGCCGTGAATCCCAAATTATAGTTGCTGATGCTTCGATAACAGACTCGGATTTTCATCGTAGACAGCAAGTACTGTATCGTGAAGCTACAGCGACAGCGGCATTGGGAAATCTGGTGGGGGTGACATCTTTGGGTCGTGAGGAAGAAATCTTACAGGATTTGTCACGAGTGCTGTAAGACGGCATTCGAAATTTGTAACAATGCGACTAATGAGCTGGAATGTCAGGGGTTGGGTTCGTTGTTGAAGCGAAGACGGATGGGGGATGTAATTAGGAGGCAGCGTTTTGACATAGTGTTGATGCAGGAAACGAAATTAGAGGAGATGTTGCCGTCGGTTGTTGCTGGAATGTGGTACAATGATGGTTTTGAGTTCTCATTTTCGCCATCCGTGGGGGCGTCGGGCGGTTTATTAGTGATTTGGGAAGGTGATCGCTTTGCGCTGGAATCGGTTGAGCTAGATAGGCATTTTATTATGCTTTATGGGCGATGGCAGCCGGAGGATTTAGTGTGCTGTGTCATGGCGGTATATGCACCTTGCGATATATCGGAGCAGGGAGTTTTATGGCAACGATTATTGACAGTGATCAGAGGTAGTTCGGGGCCATGGTGTGTCGCGGGCGACTTCAATTCGGTGCTGCGACCGTCAGAGAGAGCAGGTTGTAGCACGATGTCGAGAGGTATGGTTTCTTTTGTCTCATTCGTGAATGCCGCAAGCTTGATAGATATACCTTTGCGAGGAAAACAGTTTACTTGGTTTGGTAGAGATAATCAAAAGAGCCGTATTGATAGATTTCTTGTCTCATCGAGGTGGCTGGATTGTTTTGCTAGGATAGAACAGTTGTCCTTGCCGAGAGGCATATCGGACCATGCTCCAATTTTGTTGATGTGTGATGATATTGACTGGGGTCCTAGGCCTTTCCGATTTATTAATGTATGGTTGGATGAGAGGCGGAATATGAGTCGTATGGCAGAGGAATGGTGCCGGTTGACAGGAATGGGTGTTGGCAATTCCAACATCTCGGTTAAGCTTAGACATTTGAAACAATTTCTTCGCCAATGGAATAAAACGGACTTCGGGGATGTTGAGAAAGAAATTTCACATATTCAAAGCCGTATTGAGTGTTTGGATAATGGTGAGGAGGAGCTGGCCGTGGGGGAGGGAAATGAGCTGTGCGATCGAAAGCGAGCCTGGTTGCAAGCTTTGTGGCGTGCGATTCGTAGAAAAGAATCGATGTGGAGACAAAAGTCGTGAGCGACTTGGCTTAAATTGGGTGATAGGAACACTGCGTTCTTTCACAGGGCAGAAAAGTTGCGTGCGATACGGAATGCTATTGTAGGGTTGACCATTGGTGGTATTTGGGTCACTGATCCGATTAAATTACGCAAACATGTTGTGAGCTTTTTCTCTAAACATTTCGCTGCGGAAGAGAGATCGTGTAGTTGGTTGTTCGAGGGAGCTTTTAACAGGGTAAATACAGCTGAGAACTTGACTTTGATTGCGCCGTTTACTACTGACGAGGCATGGGTTGTCGTGCGAGGGAGTGAGGGTTCGAAGTCATCGGGTCCGGATGGATATAGTATGGAGTTTTTCAAGCGGTGTTGGGAGGTTGTAAGTGGTGATGTGGAACGGTTCTTGGCTGCTTTTTTCTCCACCGGCAAGTTGCATGTAGGTGTTAACAACACTTTTATTGTGTTGCTTCCTAAAGTAGATTCGCCGGTTTCTTTACATGAGTACCGACCGATCAGCTTGCTAAATTCCATATATAAAATTCTAGCTAAAATTTTAGCTAAAAGGCTACAAGTAGTGTTGGGCGGTTTGATCAGTGACCATCAGTCAGCTTTTGTTCGCGGTCGACAGATAGTGGATGGGATATTGTTGGCCAATGAGACGATACACTCTATGCGGCAAAGTCGGGTGGGGGGTGTGTGCTGAAGCTTGATTTTGCGAAGGCTTACAATTGTGTCCGATGGGAGTTCTTGGATCAAATCATGTGCTCGATGGGTTTTAGTGAGACTTGGCGGGGATGGGTGATGGAGTGTATTGGTACTGTTCGTTTATCTGTCCTGCTAAATGGGAGCGCGACGAAAGAGTTTGACATGGGACGTGGGTTGCGACAGGGCTGCCCATTGTCGCCATTATTATTTGTCATAGTAGTTGAGGCTTTGCATCGGCTGTTAGTACAAGCGGAGGTAATGGGGCTGATTCGTGGGGTGACAGTGGCTCCGGGGGTGACGTTGACACACCTTCAGTTCGCCGATGATACTGTTTTATTTTTTGAAGCATCAGTCGAAGCGGCATTGAACATTCGCAGACTTCTATGTTGTTTCCAGGTGTGCTCAGGTTTGCGCATTAATTTTTCAAAGTCATCTCTTTATTCGATTGGTGTGGATGGAGATTTGGTTGCATCCATGGCAGATGTATTGTGTTGTCGTCAGGGGGAGTTACCATTTGTGTACTTGGGACTGCCGCTGGGGGTGAATCCGCGTAATATAGTTGTATGGGAGCCTGTCATTGCATCTGTCCGCCGGAAGCTTGCGGGTTGGAAGAGGACTTCGCTATCGTTCGCAGCACGCGTCACTTTGGTAAACTCTGTCTTATCATCACTCCTAGTATATTATATGGGCTTGTTTCGTGTGCCGAAAGGGGTAGTTGCTGCCATTGATAAGTTGAGGCGAGCATTCTTATGGGGCGGGGTCAATTTACAACGAAAAATGAGCAGAGTGAGCTGGAGTTTGGTGTGCCGGCCTCGCCATCTTGGCGGATTGGGAGTGGCTGATTTGGAGGTTCGAAACAAGGCACTATTGGCGAAGTGGTCGTGGAGATATGCTAGTGATGTAACATCGTTGTGGCGAGCTATTATTGTATCAAAGTATGGTGAGGCGGCTCAATGGTGGAGGTTTAATAATTCGGTTAGGGGACCGATGTCTGTGATTTGGAAACAGATTGTGCAGACTGTTAGTTCGGAGGGTGTGCAAAAGCACATGGGTGAGAATCAGTTTATTTGGAAGGTGGGCTCGGGGGAACGAGTGTTGTTTTGGTTTGATGCTTGGTGTGTTGAGCAGCTGCTAAAAGATGTTTTTCCTCGCCTGTTCTCGATTGTGGTTGATCGGTTAGCACTAGTTGTGGACATTGCTGTCGAGGGGTGTTTTCAACATGATAGGTGGGGTGATTTGTTTCGTCGTAGCCTACGTTCCTTTGAGGCGCGACAACTGCAGGATCTTCGGTCATTGGTGTGTCGTGTACAGCTGCGACAAGGTGAGCTGGATATGCTTGTCTGGACGCCGGATAAGCATGGGATTTTCTCTGTCAAAGGGCTGTCCCATTTGCTTATGATGGACAAGGCGGGTGAAAGTGAGTTTGGGGACTGTTTTGCGTGGAAAGTCTTGGTTCCCCCTAAGGTTCAGGCGTTCTTGTGGTTTGCTTGGTTGCGTCGCTTGCCTACGTTTGCGTTTCTGCGGATTCGTGGAATTGATTTGGGCGAACACCAAGGCTTGTGTAGTTGGTGCCGCGAGAGGGAGGAAGACATTGAGCATTTGTTTTACTCATGCCCGTTTGCTCAAGGATTGTGGAATTGGTTTCGAGGGTGGTGGGCGATTGCTTTGCCATTGCCTAAATCATTAGCGGATTTCCTTCTTCCGGATATGCAATGTTCGTTTACAGGCACTTTGAGGAAGCTATGGGTGTCGAGTGTCGCGGCACTGTTGTGGTCGTTGTGGCTTGCGCGCAATGACTTTGTGTTTAATGGAAAGGTTATCCCGGCAGCGGAAATAGATTTCTTGGTAAAGTTACGTTCCTTTTATTAGGTGAAGACCCTTAAGGAGGGATTGTCGGTCAGTGAAGCTCTTTGGTGGGACTGTCCGAGTTTGTATCGGGAAGGGTTTGATAAACCGATGGTCCGATTGGGAGTGTGTTGGGAACCCCCGTTCGAGGTAACGTTAAAATTTTCAGTGGATGGTTCTGCTCGTGGGAAGTCGGGGCCTGCGGGCTTCGGGGGAGTGTTGCGTGATGCTCAGAGTCGTATCCTCGCATTGTTTTCAGGGCCGCTTGGTTCTCTTGATTCTAATGTTGCTGAGATTCGGGCGATAGCTTTTGCTTTGGATTATTTTGTTGCGTCTAAATGGGCTGATCGTCCTCTTATTGTTGATTCGGATTCCAAAGTGGCAATTGGGTGGGTGTTGCAGGTAGAGCGCCGCCCTTGGCGTTTGTGGGAGTATTTCCGTGTGATCGACCGTGCTACTTTGACGTTAGGATCTGTGTGCTTTTCTCACATTTTTCGGGAGGCGAATGGGTTAGCTGACGCGTTAGCAAAGGAATGGGTGTCTCGTGTCTCTTTATTTCATGCTTCGATCTGATGATTTGTAAGGGGAGGGGTCCTTGATTTCTTTTAAGTCGACATTTCGTACTCTTTTCCTCCGTTAGGCTTAGGGAGGTTTTTGATGAGGCGCATGTTCCGACTTGCGTTGTATATTTTCATTAATAATATACATCGCTTGCTGATCAAAAAAAATTAATCACTTTCGATTTGGAAAATCTCAACTAGCAAGTAAATTAAGGGTGACAAAAAAAGATGGCTCCCAAGCGTCGACCAAATGTTGTAGTGAGATCAATAAGGAAAATTGTTAGGGAAACTGTTCAAGTACATGTAGTCAACAAAACATAGACGATTCTTTTTAGAAGACATAATGGATGAAATATAAGAAAGGGTCATCATTGAAATCCCTATAGAAGAGTCAAGTGAAGATGAACTCAAAAAGGAACCCATAAGAGTTCAAGTTCTGGTTGAAAACAAAGTGCAACAACAAGAGCGAAAGAAACGAATAAGGGAAAAGAGAATGTGAAGAGAAAGAGGGGGAAGAAAAGAGGTGAATTTGATGGCAAAGAAGGATACAAGGCATACATTTTCAGGGTACTCAAATAGGTCCCTCCGGGGATGGTGATTTCATCCAAAGTAATGTCGGTGATCAACAACTATATTATCGACATGTTCGACAAGATTACAAATGAGGCAACGAAGCTGTCTATGTACACCGACAGGAAGACATTATCTTCAAGGGAGATGGAAGGAGTAGTGAGGTTGGTTTTTACCGGGGGAGCTCGACAAACATGTTGTTGTTGAATGAAGTGAAGTTGTCACTAACTATGTTATTGTTGGAAAAATTTAAAAATTGTAACCCCTAAACCCAGCCTAGAAGAAAACACCGAATTTAGGAAGTTACGATTGAAAACTTTTCTCTCAAGTAATAGATTTTAGGTTTAAATAATTTATAAAATGAAATAATTGTTAAATAATGACAAGTACTGTAAAATACCAAAATTATTTACAAAACCTAAACGTTATAAAAATATTCCGATCATTTAATAAAATATCTAAAATAAAGTTTGTAATTACATTCTAAAACATAATCCCAAAAATATAAAGTTCCACGGTCTAAATTACGTAAATGTCCAAAAACATAAATTTAAGATAATCTGGTAGTCTAAAATAAAGTTCATACTGGTGATAAATTATTCGAGTAAAATACGAGATGCTCCAAGTACCGAGTCGCCTAAAGGTTGGAGTATATCTGAAAGAGAAACTATGGGGGAGTAAGCTAAAGAGCTTAGTGTGTCTCTAAAGTGCAAGAAAAATCCCATTCTCAAAAACATATATATTTTGTTAAAATATTTAAATTCACAAATGACGATGCACAATTCAAATGCTTTAACTTAGAAAAACAATTGAATCCCTACTACAACACCGTCTGAAGAGTAAGGTTCCCCAAAACTACTCTCTACATCCACCAATCGATGTGTGGTAAAAATCACTGCTTCCACCGTACTATCTCACCCATGCAGACAATGATGTCAAATCACATTCGTAATAGTCTCAAAACATAATCCGATAAATCCGATATTTCATAGTCCAATAAAACCGATGTACACAATTCGATAAATCCGATACTTAGTTAAAGCACAAATCCAGTAACAATACATGAAAAAATCGTCATGCTACATCACATGTAAAAATATGCATACGATATAACACAATGTCACACGGTAAAAATTATTATATAGCATAGTAAGACAAAACACAGAAAAATAATTTATATATGTAGCACCGTAAGAAACACACCTTAGCCAAAACAAAACTCAACCTATTGAATATTGTGTCTCTTACGATCAGAAGCACTGGTTTTAGCTGTATCATAACCTATACGAATAATTCCTATAATAGTACTATTATCACTATGACCAAGGAGTTATTCATGTATACTTATCTAACGAAATTTAATGATACAAAAAATACTTATCTGATTCGAATAGTTGATCATCAAATCAACCGAAGACATAGTTGAATTGAGCGGTGCTAGAGGTTCAACGGGATTTGATCAAATTAAATAAAAAAGAAAAAAAGGAAGATGTGTTTCGAATATAAATCGAGAGAGGGAGAGGGAAAACCGACTGCGGCAAAAACAAAATCACAGGGAAAGGGGTAATCGTGGGTTATATAACCAAAATCGTGGATAAATTACGAGGTAAGACCTTGTACTTTTCTAGGATTCACAAAATAGGTACCTAATATCAATTCTTTATAAAAAGGTCACTAAATTCGTTTAAAAATTCAATTAATTCCCAAATTTCTCAATTAGGGTTTCATATTTAAATTCCCAATTTTTGGGGTTTTGAGTTTAGGGATTTCAAAATTATGGACATTTCAAATCTAGGGATTACAATTTTGGCTTAATTTTTTGGGTGTTACAAAAATTTTGGAGCTTTGAATGAGAAATTGACCCAAACGTTGTTGAGGAAAATGTGGAACCAATTGTTGGTTCGTAAATGTGCAAACGTGCACGATGTTGGTAACACAAATGTCCGGACCGGTCTGGTCCTCCATGGGCTACGGATATTTTGACCCAAATTTGAAATATATTTTCCTCAAATAAGAGCGTATATTTGCCAAATTCTGTTTTGGAATTAAAACGATAAAAATTAAAGTTACCTTTAATTCAGACAGTAATTTTGAAAACTGCTATTTAAAGGCTCACTAATTCTATTGTTTTACTCTATGACTTTCAAAAGTAGTTTTTGGTGATAGGAGAATGCAAGGTTTTAGTTTGTGACCTCTACAGTTGTGCTATTGTAGCTGATCATCTAGTTGTTGTATCTTGGGAGACAGATGACCAAAAATCTCAAGCACCAGGGATTGGTCAAAAATCTATCTTAAAGAAACTGTGTAACTACAGGCCTCAACTCATTCCCAATCGGTTTTGTTTTAGATATGTCGTATTTGTATTTCCTGTTTTGTTCGATTAATAATAAAATCATTATTTGATTTTATTGTTTATTATTTTGTTCTTGGATTAACTATTTTCTAACAATATTAAGACATATTTGTTTTAAGTTTTAATTCAAGATGAACATATTTTCAAATCTAAGGGAGTGGTTCATACCATGACGAAACCTCCACTAATTTGTGATCTGATTTCATATCTATTACGAAGACGTCTGATCATGGCACTTTCGATCTAAGACATGTTTGATGTATTTAGAGTTTTTTTCGTCTGATCAATGAAATCTTTATCAGTTTGAAAACTGAGGTCTAGTAAATAAATTTGTTTTCGAAAATTTATTTTTTATCGTTTTAACGGGTTTACTTTATCTCCTTTCAAACAAAGTTGACAAATTTGTTTTAACAGAATTTGTTAGTAAAAGTAACGCTAGTTATTGATTCTGTACAATAGAATTTAAAACGTTGATTCAACCGAGGTCTTAAATCAAAACATGGAAGAAATTTATCTTCTATGTCGTGACTACATTCTCAAAGCCTTATCTGATGCGCACGTTATGAAGTGTACATTGTTTAAAAGTGACTAAAGAAGTGTGAGGGTCATTGGACCATAAATACAAAATGGAAGATGTCGGTGCTAAGAAATTCTTAGTTACCAAATTCTTAATGATTGATTCTAAATTGTTGTGAATCAAAGGCAGTGATTTTAATTGACCACTCACGATATTCTCGCAAAAGGAATGTTGATAAGTGAATATGTTCAGACGTTAGTCATTTGAAATGCTAATCTCTGCTTGGAATGACTTCAAGAATTTCCTTAAGCATAAGAGAGTGAAACCTATAAATGGAAGATTCAAAGACAATATGAGAATGTGTTTCTAGGATTTGTTTTCTAAAAGACTTGATATTTAAGCGTGCCTAGTGCACCACCTCTCTTTTCACAAGTTACCTACCTGGTGCACTATTTATTTTTATTCTTTCTATTAGATCGTGTGAACTTTGTTTTGGTTTTTAGTTTACTAAATTCATGTCATCTAACAAAAGTTGAAAATTGTGTTTTTGTTTCTGATTTTAATTTCTGACTAAATTGTTGACGATAAAAAGATTCAAAAGTTTCTGGTTTGTGACTATGAGCCACAATAGAAAACTAGCGAAATTCATTGCAAAGAATTTTAAAACATGACAGCAAAAGATGTTGTCTATTTGACCATATTGAACCTGGCCAAATATATGTAGGATGATCCTCCAATTGTTAAAGAGGATAAGGTAAATGTTACTACCACCTTTAAATGTTGCTAAAGCAAATATTTCTAAGACAATAGAGGCGCGGCTAAAAGCCAAACCTAATTTCACCAAGGCAAATGTCAGGTAAACGTAGTGGAAGTAAAAAGCGACTTCAAGAAAACAAACCGTAGAAAATTTTTTATGGGATTAAAAGATGGTATGTTCAAAAAGAAAATTTTAATAAAAAAATGCTTCAATTGCCATAATATGAGGAACACGTCTCCAATCTGCAGGCTTCTAAAGAATGTCAAAAACAAATGAGATCAATGTTATGAAAAAATATTGTCATAACAATTGATATGAAAATCAATTGTTTGAGAGAAAATTTATTATCTTCATGATACACAAACTAGTGTTATGTGAATTTGTTTAAAAGCAAAGATGTTATGAAGAAATTGTTCTCTATAAGCAGGATGTTGAAACCCAAGACTAATAAATTGATTAATGTGGGGAGAAACTTTATGTGAGTAACGTTGCAACATCCAAGGGTATAATGATTTTGAAGATAACTTCTGAAAAGAATTGAAACTTCAAAATGTACTTAACATACGAGAGAAGCTGTTTTATAAGCTAATTACCTTTTAAATAAGGCTCCCTACAATTAAAGAGGTATGTCACCATATGAGTTATGGAAGGGAATAAACTTTTCCTGCAAGTAATTAAATATGTGGGGAGTGTCTTGCAAAGGTGATAGCTCATTACCAAAGCAAACAGAAATAGATTCCAAAATGATGAATTGTATTTTATTAACTATGTAGATCATAGCAATGCATATCAGTTTATTGTGTGCGAATCAAAGAACCCTGAGATTCACAAGAACATGATAATGGAATCAGAGAATGCCTCATTATTTGAAAATATACTTCTTTGTATAACTAAGGAAGTTGATCCAAGTTCAACGAGATGAACTTTATAGACTATCAATGAAGATAGTCATATTTTCAAAAAAATGGTTGAAATTAAAATATTGGCATGATAAAAAAAATAAGTGTGACAAATGTGTATATGTCAAACCTACCGACATTAGGATATATGATCTCATGTTGATGACATACTCATTGTTATAAGTAACAATTAAACAGTAAAACATATCAATAACATGTTAAACTCAAGATTTGACATGAAAGATATGAGACTGGACGATATAATTTTGGGCATCTAAATCAAACGGTCACCTGAAGATCTCATACTAACTTAGTCACACTATGTGGACAAATTCTTGAGAAATTTGACAAGGATAATTATGGTATAGCCAGAACTCCAATAAACAAGAGCCAATATTTGTCCAAGAATAAATGTCAAAATGTTGACCAAATAGAATATGCAAGGGTCATTGGCAGTCTAATGTACCTCACGAGCTGCACTAGACCAAATATTACTTTTACTATTGTAACACCCTTAACCTGGTATTAGAGAAGACCAGATCAAGGATGTCAGCAAGACACAAAAACAGAATCCAGACACAATAATCTAGTTAATTTAAAAGGGCTTAACATTTTTTTATTTTTTTTATTAATCATCATATCAATAAGATTATAGATTGAGATTTTATCTCAAATAACATTACGCATATCATCTATTACCCGAATACATGTTTAGTAAGCCATGAAGATTTAACAAACATTACATATTACTTATAGCAAGGATTTTCAACTTCAAGTATACATTTTAAACATAATAATCAATTAAACAGAGATTAGGAACATTTACTTAGAACCCAAGGTTTCATTCGAAACAACAAATAAAGTTCAATTTAAACCTTAGACAAAAGTTATTATTATAATTATTATCATCATCATCATCATCGTAGATCTGAAGATAAACTTCGCTTACATTTTAAGGTTTGAACAGGAATAATCATATTTTGAAACACAAGCAAATATTCGATCAAGACAAAGATCTATCTTGAAACTAAAGAAACCAACCTAACAAGAAAAAATCATAAAATAAAGTTTGAGTTTATGAGTTACCTATTACTACATACCCAAACAATTTGGAAGCATTAGAAAGATTGAAAACTCTAGTAGTAGCTTAATATCATGAGACCATTTTTAAAGTAATGTTCAATGTAACATTACCATGTTTAACCAATTAGACTCAAACTAAACCATGACATGTTCAAATAGACCTCCATATCATACGAAACAACTCTTTGATCAAGCATTCCAATTTCCAACATAACCTACATTATAAACATGCATATTTTCATTCGAACCAACAAATGATCATGATCTAACTTTCAATCTCAAGCAATCAACAACTAAGCGCTACTTATCAATTTTTAACCATACATGCTCAAGACTACCAACAACTAATTTCAACCATACATAATCAAGACAACCAACAATTTGAAGCATAAGTTGGATATTTACAAACATGGATTAATCTTTATATTTACATACCAAAATGATATTAACTATATGCATGTACATGACTCATAGTGCCACCATCCTAGGAGTTTATAAAAAAGAAACAAGACAATACACAAAAGTCTTGGAATGTGACGTGCAACTTCTGATCATGATCGAACACCATGCTTTTTAATTCCTGAAAATGCATGATAATGAATGCATTGGGCTTATATAGCCTAAGTGAGGTAGTGACATCAAAATAACCAAACATAATATCCATGATATTGAATGGAAAATCAAAGAACACAAGCATGTGTTAGCATTTGGTTCTTATATCTTAATCTTAACTTAAACAAAGTTTTATTGAGGTTCACATTCTTTCAAATTTTAACTGAATACCTTTAGGGTTTTTAACTGAGTTTTATTTCAAAGCTTTTTGCCTCTCATTTTAGTCGTGTATTCACCTTATGTGAATTTCTCATTATAGATGAGCATTGCTCCAAATCCTTATTAACATTTGCCATCAAAGCATGTTTCATAATGCATCACAAGTTCAAACACTTAAGTCATTCGAACCAGGAGGTTTTAAGTGTTCATAGTTTCTTTCAAATCTTAATATCTGTGTTTAAATCTTTTAAATCATTTGACTTGGATCACATTTGTACATGAGTAGCATTGGTCCGAGTTTGACCATATTGGTTTGTGTTACACATAGCTCAAAGCACAAAACAATGGCTAGTATCTGAACATAGCAATCCTAACTTCTCAACTATTCAACCAAATTGTCGCCAATCTCCTTACATCTCCCCCGTTACCTCCTATTGTCGTCAATATATCACATATAATGGGTCGTCACCCAAGTCGTAGCTCATGAACCGTAGTCCCGAAGTATACCATGTACTATGCCAAAGTGTCCAAAGGCTTTCATTAAATAGGCAACATAAATATTTTACGCTTTATGAATTAACAAAGTCTTATTTAGAACTTTTATTCAAAGCTTACGAAACTTTCATTAGTATGTAATGACAACATGTGAGCTTTTAGCAGTTAAGGCTTAAGAGTTCAGAAGCTTAATACAAGTTCACTCTTTAATCATATCAAACATGAAACATTACAACTTAACAACCATATATGCACATGAAATGCAACTTATCCAGAAAGCATATCGAATATGTTCTGCCATGAATGTTGTTTTCCCTCCCCAAATGTGCTCTATATGAGCCTTATGTAATTCAATCATGTTTAATTCATTCATGAACATTTCATTCAAGCAAAGATTAATGTGACACCATGTCACCCGAAACAAATGCAACTACACTCACATCTTATTCTAAAGTTATAAAATACCTGAACCACAATCATAATTCACTTCTCAATCGAATCCCATCCCTAGCCATCTTTATCAATATGTGTACCTCAAAACAATTAACCAAACGTTACCAACCATGTAATTCAAAATGTATATCCTACCGAACTGTACACACATTATTCACATTTGTGCTTCACAATTATAAACTTGTGACATAAAAGAGTTTTCACTTATTTGCATTTCGAACAATATATAAGTTCGAGTATACTGCTCCTTTACCTTACAATTACACATATGCATGTTTAAAACAATTCACTAATGTCCAAGTAATTATAATTCTGCCCAGCTAAACATGTATACACAAATTCACATCAAAACAATTCATATATTTTTATATTTATTCGAATCTGGGCAGCTTACACACCAATCACTTATTCATATGCTTCGATTATTCTTATACTAAATTTATTTGCATTCAGTTTTACTATATTGTGTTACCACCTCTTTAACCCTTCAAACACATTTATTTATTTTACCACAAACCAAACGAATTCCTCATTTACTATACATGCAGTTTAAAATTATACATGGCATCTCGAGATAGCACTAGTTGTTAATACAAATTTACTTTCTTAAACTGCATAACATATGTATTATACACCTACAAAATAATGCAATTATTCATATACGTACGCATACACATAAAAAAGTCCAACTATTCGTATATAACACACCAAAATATGTATACTTTCAAATCAATTCAATAGATGTGCATTTAATCAAAACTGTCAGTTTTGAGTTATAACATCACTCCTTTTAATTTAGCTTTCTATGCAGTCCTTTAATATACAAGAACAGTCCCATAACAGATTTACAAGCAGTTCAGTCTAGTTGTAAAAACAATCCCCAACTTTACAAATCATCTTCTTCTTTTTTTGCTCAACAAGATGTCGTATATTAAGAAAAAATATACAACCGAACGTCACAACGGTCGCCTCGTTAAAAACCTCCCTAATCCTAACGGAGGAAAAGAGTACGGCCCGTTTGTGACAACAAAACAACAAAAACAAACAGACAACAAACGAACAAAACCAGCAAACACCCGATAATGTTAACAAGCACAAAATAAAGAAACACGCGACACTCCTTCCTTAGCCAATGCATCAGCTAAGCCATTCGCCTCCCGGAATATATGCGAGAAATACACCGAATGCAAACTACTACAAACGCTGTCAATCTCATGAAATACCTCCCAGTACCGCCACGGCCGCTTATCCACATGTAGCACCCAACTAACGGCGACCATAGAATCCGACTCCACAACCAATGGATACGATGACCAAGCCGATTGCCGAAAGAAAGTTAACGCAAAGGCAATCGCCCGCAATTCAGCCTCATTAGACTCAAGACAACCAAGCGGACCAGAGAACAAAGCCACAATCCTGCCTTGATCATCACGCAACACACCCCCGAAACCTGCAGGACCCGGCTTGCCACGCGCGGAGCCATCAACTGAAAATTTTAACGTCCCTACCATCGGTGGTTCCCAACTAATACCGCTACGTATCGGCCGCGAATCCGGGGATTCAGTATAGAAACTTGGGCAATCCCACCACAACGCCTCACCAATGAAAAGGTCATCCCGTAATGTCCACATCCAATAATACGATCACAATTTAATTAAGAAACATACCTCCGCTATCGGTAATGAGTTCTTAGTAAAAACCATCTCGTTTCGGCAAGCCATACTGACCAAAACAAAGTTGCCACGCACGATACCCACAAGCATCGAAGAACGCCCGAAAACGAGCAATGGAAGTCCGGTAAAAAAAATCAGACAAGTTCTTCGGCAACGGTAAGCACACGCTCCACCAACTTCGAAACCAGTCCCAAATGCGTTGAACCAATGGACAAAAATACAATAAATGGTCAACATCCTCCTCTCGCTCCTTACACCAAACGCACAATGTGCTTTGTCCCTCAATCACAATACCCCGATGTCTCAAAAACTCAAACGTGGGCAAACGACGCAACCAAACAAACCATAAAAAAGCTTGTACCTTAGGCGGAACCAGAATTTTCCACGTGAAACACACCCCAAAATCGCTTTCACCCGCTCTATCAAGCATCAAAGTTTACAAATCATCCTTAAGTTTAAGTTTATAAAAAAAATTATTTAATTCTTCAAAACATTCTCCATTTCTTGCAAAAACAGTCTTAGATTATTTCAAAACAGTTCCACTTTTTATTTTACAAAACAGTGCAATTTATCTATAAAACATTCTTATCTTGCTTGCAAAATTAGTCCTTCAATTACGCTTATAACATCAGCTCATACTTATTGAAAAAATTGTCCATATATCAACGTATATACACGAAACAGCCCCCTACTTAGTTTAGCTTATCAAACAGTTTAATGATTGATAAAACAGTCCAACTATATTACCAGTCAATTCTGCATTTTGAGTTTAACAAATTAGTCCTCGTTTAGTCTCTATAACAGCCTCTTTTAGCCAGTCACTTAACCACAACAGTTCTTAGAGTTATAAAACAGTCCCGGTTGTGAATATATTCCCTTAAAACAGTCCCGGTTGTGAATATATTCCCTTAAAACAGTCCCAAACACCTTGGTATACACATTTTTATATAAAACGGTCCTGAATATGAATATTTTTCTATAAAATAGTCCCTATTTGTCAATGAAATAGTCTTCCCTGTTTTTAAATCACCAAATCAGCCCCCTTTTGATTTTCCAGAAAAATCTGTGTACTCGTGTATATGTATACACATATGTATATTCCAAAACAACCTACAACTATATCTACTAAGCAAGGTGATTACAATTTAAATTTACAGCTCAACTACACAAGTAACAATGGCCCATACAAGTATTCAATCTATCTCAACAACATCGGGATTCATTTCTCAAGCACTTTAGCATTTTTAAATTATGCTATAATTTTGAAATCCATCATGAGTGACCAAATCAAATCTCAAAACAATCCTTTAGCCATGTCAAGGTTTAACCGATTACTCACTATCCCTATAAAGCATAAAATTCAAAAAAAATCAGCACTCTAACATCTCCAATTATACTTATAATTCCACAAAATCAATGTAACTATCAAGTGTAGCCATTCGAATAAATAGATGAGAATAAAAAGAAGTATCTTCACCTTATATATCAATTTATTCAAGTGGATTATTGATCGATCGAATCAAATGAAGCTTCAAGCAACCTTTTCTTGTAGCTCTCTCTCTCTCTCAAAACTTCTCCTCCATGGATTCGGTGGTTTGAAGAAGATGAGGATAATGGAGGTATCATCCTCACTTGACCAAATCACACATACCTCTCCCTTAGCCAGACATGTGTGTAAACCCTCCAACCATTCCTAATTGAGCATGAAACTCCTTAATTTTATCTAATATTCAGCTTGGTCCTTTTTATAATGGTTATTCACTTCTCTTTTCTTTAATTTCAGTCTCATGCTAACTTAATTTGTAGAACTACTGTTTTGATATAATAATTGAAAAATGTTTTGGACAAAGTTAAAAAGAATTCAAAACAATTTCTAAAGTCCAAACAACTTGAAACTATATTTATGGGATATTTTAAAAGGTTTTTATATGTTTTCAAAGCCAGATTCAACAAAACCATCCAGGCGCTTCGAAACGCCTTTAGGTGTTTCGATGCGGGTCTTTACAGTGGCAAAACGTTTCGAAACGTGTTTTGAAACGGGCTTCAATCTGGGTGAGATTTTTGCATAGCGTTTCGATACGGCCTCTGCCGTTTCGATACGCCTATGTAGCATTGACCTCAACGGTCATAAACCCCCCAACGACTATTTCCTAACTACCTTTTAAAAGTAGATCATTTCGATACGGGGACAAGTGTTTCAATACGGCCAAGGCTGTTTCGATATGGGTGCTGCATCAGACTGCAACGGCACTTTCTATTTCAAGAGTGTTTCGAAACGGGTTCGAGCGTTTCAAAACGGGGAGCTGCAAAATTGCATTTATGGTGGGAAATGAAGTCTCCAACGGCTCCAATTCAACCCTAACGGCTAGTAACGGCTACAAACTCAAAGTGGAGTATAAAAGGGACCTCCAAGCATCTAGTAATGGTTAATGCTTCAATTGTAATACAACATATGATCAAAATGTGTCTTGGTGCTTAATTCTCAACTCCTTGTATAGACAAACACTAGTGAGCCAAAATTGTTAGATCTGCTCAAGTGTTTTAGGATTGGGTGAGAGCTTTATTGTGCAAACAAATACCTATTAGAGGGATTTGAGTTTGGTTATTTTTATCTCTTTGTAAATAGGGTTTGATCAAGGCTTTGGATAGAAAGCTTGATCAATTTGTAAGGGTTTCCTCTTAAGCCTAGAAAAGGGGACGAATCAATAGTGGATTGATTGAAAATCCGTAGTGGGAAGCTAAGTTATTGGATGTAGACCTTGGTTAGAAGGTTGAACCACTATAAATCATCTTGTCTTTATCTTTTTTAGCTTCCACACCACTTACACCCAAAATTCCACTTCTCCGCCACTTGGCAAGCAAAAACGGTTGACGGAATTGAGCACCGCATAACCCAACAATTGGTATCAGAGCTTGGCTCAATTGAAGATGATTAACATCCTATTGAGAAGATCCATCAAGCTCAATCAACATTTCTAACAACCAGCTAAATGGCGCAATCCATCGATAAACCGCCCTTCTTCGAAGGAACACACTATGCCCATTGGAAGGCAAGGATGAAGTTCTTCATAAAGTCAAAGGACTACAAGCTTTGGGACATAGTAGAAGATGGTCAATTCGTGCCTCAACGAAGCAAGGTGGAATGGAATGCCGAAGATCGCAAGAAGATGGAGCTTAATTGCAAAGCCTTGCACATCCTCTTTTATGCATTTGGCCCCAACATCTATGAGAAGATGTCTTCTTGTGAGTGTGCCAAAGAGGTATAGGACAAGCTTGAAGTCACATACGAAGGGACAAACGAAGTAAAGGAGACCAAGATCGGGCTCCTCAACCTAGCGTATGAAAGCTTCAAGATGGATCTAGAAGAGAACATCGAGAAGATGTTTGATAGGTTCTCCACTATCACCAATGAACTCAAAGGTTATGGAGAAGCCATCCCAGAAGAGAAGCTTGTCCGAAAGCTCATCTACTCCCTTCCCGAGTCATAGGACTCAAAGAGGACTGCCATCACCGAAGCTAAGAATTTGAAGACCTTGAAGCTTGATGAACTCATGGGGTCACTTCTCACTCACCAAATTATGAAGAAAAACAAAGAAGAGGAGAAATAGAGGGAAGAAATTAGAGCTATGGAGGAAAAGAAGCTCAAAGGGCTTGGCATCAACCCAAATGTCATTGTTTTCAAATCCTCCACATGCCATCATGTGGATTCAAGTGAAGAGGAGGATGAAGAGGAAGAGATAGTTCATCTCTTCAAGAAGTGTGCCCCTTACATGAAGAAAGCCTTGAAAGAGCTTGAACGAGAATCCATGAAAAAGAAGAGGGTAAGCACTTCATGCCATAAGAAGAAGTCATATGTGGCTACTTGGAGTGATGAGGACTCCACCAACGATGAACAAGCCAACCTTTGCCTTATGGCCATCGAAGAAGATTCAAGGGTAACTTCTAATTCATCTACTTCATGTTCATATTCTTTTGATGAATTACAAGATGCCTATGACGATTTGGTTTTATAATTTAAAAATCACATTTTGAAAAACAAGAAAGTGATTTCAAATTTGAAAATTCAAAATGACTTGATTTCTAAAACCATAATTGAACTTGAAGAAAAACACAATGAGTTTGAGCAAAAATGTTTTGATTTACAAAATTTGCTTCATAAAGTTCAAGAGGAAAAAGATTTGATTTTCAAAGAGATTGAAAAGAAAAATAATATTGGAAAATCAAACTTTTATGTAATACAATCTAGTGCCCCTAGATTTATGAACGGTAAATGTTTTAGAAGTATTTGGGTCCCAAAAGGATTATATACTTCAACTAAAAAGGATGAAATTGAAAAATGGATTCCTAAGGGGACTAAGTTTTGTGCTATTAATGTCTATGGATCCAAAGCAATTTTGATACCAAAAATTACTTGATTGTTTTATGATAGATGTGATGGAGATTGATCAACGAGTCAAATATTGAGGGGGAGCTCCATACACACAAAGAAAAACACTTGAAGAAGGAAGGTTTCACATCCTCCCTTGAATTTCAAGTGTGGTAAAAATCTAGTTGTTTATTTGTTTCATTTGATTTATTTTTTTATTTCAACTAGATTATGATATATGTTGGACTAACATTTTATGATGATACTTTGAGTGAGGGGGAGCCATTTTAAAACCAAAATTCTCATTTTTATAATCTTTAAACCTCCTAAGCTATTTTTGAACTTAATGTCTTTTGAGTTCTTTTTGATATAAAAAAAGGGGGAGAGTTTGGTTTGAAAAATTATATTTTTAAATGAATAAGTGAGAGCTTTACCTACTTTTCAATTTTTCATCTCTTATTCACATTTTTAAATTTAAAGGGGGAGAATCTCAAACAATTTTTCAAGTTGGTTTTATTATATCAAAAAAGGGGAGATTGTAGAACTAATGTTTTGATATAATAATTGAAAATGTTTTGGACAAAGTTAAAAAGAATTCAAAACAATTTCTAAAGTTCAAACAACTTTAAACTTTGTTTATGAGATATTTTAAAAGGTTTTTATATGTTTTCAAAGCCAGATTCAACAAACCATTCAGGTGTTTCGATACGGGTCTTTACGGTGGCAAAACGTTTCGAAACAGAATCTAAAACAATTTTTCAAGTTGATTTTATTATATCAAAAAGGGGGAGATTGTAGAACTAATGTTTTGATATAATAATTGAAAAATGTTTTGGATAACGTTAAAAAGAATTCAAAACAATTTCTAAAGTCCAAACAACTTGAAACTATGTTTATGAGATATTTTAAATGGTTTTATATGTTTTCAAAGCCAGATTCAACAAAACCATCCAGGCGTTTCGAAATGCCTTTAGGTGTTTTGATACGGGTCTTTACAGGGGCAAAACGTTTCAAAACGGGCTTCAATCTGGGTGAGATTTTTGCATAGCGTTTCGACACGGCCTCTGCCGTTTTGATACACCTATGTGGCATTGACCTCAATGGTCATAAACCCCCCAACGGCTATTTCCCAACTACCTTTTAAATGAAGATCATTTCGATACGGGGACAAGCGTTTCGATACGGCCAAGGGCGTTTCGATACGGTGGCTGCATTAGACTGCAACGGCTCTTTCTATTTCAAGAGTGTTTCAAAACAGGTTCGAGCGTTTTGAAACGGGGAGCTGGAAATCTACATTTATGGTGGGAAATGAAGTCTCCAACGGCTCCAATTTAACCCCAACGGCTAGTAACGGCTACAAACTCAAAGAGGAGTATAGAAGGGACCTCCAAGCATCTAGTAATGGTTAATGCTTCAATTATAATACAACATATGATCAAAATGTGTCTTAGTGCTTAATTGTCAACTCCTTGTATATACAAACACTAGTGAGCCAAAATTGTTAGATTTGCTCAAGTGTTTTAGGATTGGGTGAGAGCTTTATTGTGCAAACAAATACTTATTAGAGGGATTTGAGTTTGCTTATTTTTATCTCTTTGTAAATAGGGTTTGATCAAGGCTTTGGGTAGAAAGCTTGATCATTTTGTAAGGGTTTCCTCTTAAACCTAGAAAATGGGACAAATCAATAGTGGATTGATTGGAAATCCGTAGTGGGAAGCTAAGGTAGTGGATGTAGACCTTGGTTAGAAGGTTGAACCACTTTAAATCATCTTGTCTTTATCTTTTTTAGCTTCCACACCATTTACACCCAAAATTCCACTTCTCCACCACTTGGCAAGCAAGAACGGTTGAAGGAATCGAGCACCGCATAACCCAACAATTGGTATCAGAGCTTGGCTCAATTGAAGAGGATTAACATCCTATTGAGAAGATTCGGCAAGCTCGATCAACATTTCTAACAACCGGCTCAATGGCGTAATCCATCGATAAACCGTCATTCTACGATAGAACACACTATGCCCATTGGAAGACAAGGATGAAGTTCTTCATAAAGTCAAAGGACTACAAGCTTTGGGACATAGTAGAAGATGGTTTGTTCGTGCCTCAAAGAAGCAAGATGGAATAGAGTGACGAAGATCGCAAGAATATAGAGCTTAATTGCAAAGCCTTGCACATCCTCTTTTGTGCATTTGGCCCCAACATCTATGAGAAGATGTCTTCTTGTGAGAGTGCCAAAGAGGTATAGGAAAAGCTTGAAGTCACATACGAAGGGACAAACGAAGTAAAGGAGACCAAGATTGGGCTCCTCAACCTAGCGTATGAAAACTTCAAGATGGATCCGGATGAGAACATCGAGAAGATGTTTGATAGGTTCTCCACTATCACCAATGGACTCAAAGGTTATGGAGAAGCCATCCCGAAAGAGAAGCTTGTCCGAAAGCTCATCTACTCCCTTCCCGAGTCATGGGACTCAAAGAGGACCGCCATCATCGAAACTAAGAATTTAAAGACCTTGAAGTTTGATGAACTCATGGGGTCACTTCTCACTCACCAAATTATGAAGAAAAGCAAAGAAGAGGAGAAGAAGAGGGAATAAATTAGAGCTATGGGAGAGAAGAAGCTCAAAGGGCTTGGCATTAACACAAATGTCATTGCTCTCAAATCCTCCACATGCCATCATGTAGATTCAAGTGAAGAGGGGGATGAAGAGGAAGAGATAGTTCATCTCTTCAAGAAGTGTGCCCCTTACATGAAGAAAGCCTTGAAAGAGCTTGAACGAGAATCCATGAAAAAGAAGAGGGCAAGCACTTCAAGCCATAAGAAGAAGACATATGTGGCTACTTGGAGTGATGAAGACTCCACCGACGATGAACAAGCCAACCTTTGCCTTATGGCCATGGAAGAAGATTCAAGGGTAACTTCTAATTCATCTACTTCATGTTCATAATCTTTTGATGAATTACAAGATGCCTACGGTGATTTGGTTTTAGAATTTAAAAATCACATTTTGAAAAACAAGAAAGTGATTTCAAATTTGAAAATTCAAAATGAATTGATTTCTAAAACCATAATTGAACTTGAAGCAAAACTCAATGAGTTTGAGAAAAAATGTTTTGATTTACAAAATTTGCTTCATAAAGTTCAAGAGGAAAAAGATTTGATTTTCAAAGAGCTTGAAAAGAAAAATAATATTGGAAAATCAAACTTTTATGTAAGACAATCTAGTGCCCCTAGATTTATGAACGATAAATGTTTTAGAAGTATTTGGGTCCCAAAAGGACTAAATACTTCAACTAAAAATGATGAAATTGAAAAATGGATTCCTAAGGGGACTAAGTTTTGTGCTACTAATGTCTATGGATCCAAAGCAATTTGGATACCAAAAATTACTTGATTGACTTATGATAGGTGTGATGGAGATTGATCAACAAGTCAAATATTGAGGGGGAGCTCCATACACACAAAGAAAAACACTTGAAGAAGGAAGGCTTCACATCTGCCCTTGAGTTTCAACTGTGGTAAAAATCTAGTTGTTTATTTGTTTCATTTGATTTTTTTATTACAACTAGATTATGATATATGTTGTACTAACATTCTATGATGATGCTTTGAGTGAGGGGGAACCATTTTAAAATCAAAATTCTCATTTTTATAATCTTTTTAAACCTCCTAAGTTATTTTTGAACTTAATGTCTTTTTAATTCTTTTTGATATAACAAAAAGGGGGAGAGTTTGGTTTGAAAAATTATATTATTAAATGAATAAGGGGGAGCTTTACCTACTTTTCAATTTTTCATCTCTTATTCACATTTTTAAATTTAAAGGGGGAGAATCTCAAACAATTTTTCAAGTTTGTTTTATTATATCAAAAAGGGGGAGATTGTAGAACTAATGTTTTGATATAATAATTGAAAAATGTTTTGGACAAAGTTAAAAAGAATTCAAAACAATTTCTAAAGTCCAAACAACTTTAAACTTTGTTTATGGGATATTTTAAAAGGTTTTTATATGTTTTCAAAGCCAGATTCAACAAAACCATTCAGTTATTTCGAAACCCCTTTAGGTGTTTCGATGCGGGTCTTTACAGTGGCAAAACGTTGCGAAACGTGTTTTGAAACGGGCTTCAATTTGGGTGAGATTTTGCATAGCGTTTCGATACGGCCTCTGCCGTTTCGATACGCCTATGTGGCATTGACCTCAACGGTCATAAACCCTCCAACGGCTATTTCCCAACAACCTTTTAAATGCAGATCATTTCGATACAGAGACAAGCATTTTGATACTGTCGTTTCGATACGGCCAAGGGCGTTTCGATACGGCCAAGGGCGTTTCGAAATGGGTGCTGCATCAGACTGCAATAGCTCTTTCTATTTCAAGAGTGTTTCGAAACGGGTTTGAGTGTTTCGAAACGGGGAGCTGCAGAACTGCATTTATGGTCGGAAATGAAGTTTCCAACGGCTCCAATTCAACCCCAACGGCTAGTAACGACTACAAACTCAAAGAGGAGTATAAAAGGGACCTCCAAGCATCTAGTAATGGTTAATGCTTCAATTGTAATACAACATATGATCAAAATGTGTCTTAGTGCTTAATTGTCAACTCCTTGTATAGACAAACACTAGTGAGCCAAAATTGTTAGATTTGCTCAAGTGTTTTAGGATTGGGTAAGAGCTTTATTGTGCAAACAAATACCTATTAGATGGATTTGAGTTTGCTTATTTTTATCTCTTTGTAAAGAGGGTTTGATCAAGGCTTTGGGAAGAAAGCTTGGTCGGTTTGTAAGGGTTTCCTCCTAAGCCTAGAAAAGGGGACGAATCAATAGTGGATTGATTGGAAATCCTTAGTAGGAAGCTAAGGTAGTTGATGTAGACCTTGGTTAGAAGGTTGAACCACTATAAATCATCTTGTCTTTATCTTTTTTAGCTTCCACACCACTTACACCCAAAATTCCACTTCTCCACCATTTGGCAAGCAAGAACGGTTGAAGGAATCGAGCACCGCATAACCCAACATAATTGATTCCTTGCAAGATATATCTAAAATATTTTAATAACATTCAAATTATGACCACTTCTAAGCCAAGTTTTGGGATATTACAACTTTGAGCAATTTAAACAAATTCACAAGCAATCCGGGTGAAAACCACTAGAAAACAATTGTGAGGGTTTTGAGATATGTTAGATATACTCGAGATTATAGATTGTATTATTTTAGAGATCCTACTGTGTAGAAGGATGCTCCTATGCCAGTTGGATATAAGATATTCAAGATATCAAAGGCATGAGTGGATGGAAATCCCCAAGACAAACGGTTATAACCAGATTCATAATGAAATTAGGGTTTGTATTTCTAGACAAGTCTAGAGAAGAAGTTGAATGACTTTAGAATTTCTTGGAGGATATTCCTGAATGACCAAAGCATATGCTCACAATATGCATATATTGTGATGACCAAGCGAAAATCGGTAGAGCATAGAGCTTTATGTATGATGGTAAGTTGAGACATATGCGTCGTCGACATAATACCATTAGACAACCGATCTTAAATGGAGTTATCTCTATTGATTTTGAAAAATCAAAGGATAATGTTGCGGATCTGCTAACCAAAGGGTTAAATCGAGATCAAATTGAGAAAACATCGAAAGGAATGGGACTAAAGCCCGTGAAAATTTAAGGCGCTATGTGAAGGAAAACCCTACCTAGTTGACTGGAGATCCCATGATCTAAGTTCAAAGGGACAACCTAATTGCATAGACCTTGTGCGGTCATTGTGGGGTTCTTTTCCCAAGTCCGTTCCTATGATGTAAAAAGTGATCAAAAGTGGAATATGCTAAGCAATACTTTAAATGATCATTGTGTGTTTCGGTGAGCCAAACAACATAAGTCGCCTATGTGAGAGTGAAGTGGGGCCATTTCAAGGAGACTATCGAGCATAGTACTCTAAAACTCTTACAAAACCAAGGAGATGTTCAAGGCCATATGAACATAACCACAATAACTAAAAACCTTGTCAGAGAGGTAGTTGTATGAGGTATACCATCGTTTACACAAATGACGGAACATTTCAAGGACATCACCTTTACTGGTCAGCCAATAAAGTAAGTATACTTTCACAAGGGAATGTTCAAAGGAGGAAACCTACCTATCCTATGCATCTATCGGTCGTAGATCTTATCACCACATCGAGTCAAAATGTTTTCAATTAAATGATCAATTTCATTCATGTGGAGTTGTTAGAAAAACTCGATAATTCTGGAGCTTTGAATAAGAAATTAATCAAAACGTTGTTGAGGAAAATGTAGAACCAATTGTTGGTTTGTAAATGTGCAGATGTGCATGACGTGGGTAATGCAAATGTCTGGACCAGTATGGTCCTCCGTGGGCCTGTGAATATTTAGACCCAAATTTAAATTATTTTTTCCTCAAATAAGAGCATATATTTGTCAAATTCTGTTTTGAAATTAAAGGGATAAATATTAAAATTTCCTTTAATTCATAAAGTAATTTTGGAAACTACTCTTTAAAGGCTCATTAATTCTCAAAATCATAAATGCTCCATTAGGTCAAAAGTTTCCACTTATACCATCGTTAAACTCCTATAAATAGGGTGTAAACCTTCTAGGTTAAGCACAACTAAAACACACAGAGAATTTTCTATTATTTTACTATGTGACTTTCAAAAGTAGTTTTTGGTGATAGGAGAGAGCAAGGTTATAGTTTGTGATCTCTAAAATTGTGCTACTAGAGCTGATCATCTAGTTGTTGTAACCTGGGAGACAAAAGACCAAAAATCTCAAGCACCAAGGAATGGTCGAAAATCTGTCCTAAGGAAACTGTGTAGCTACATGCATCACCCCATTCCCAATCGGTTTGGTTTTGGATATGCTGATTTTGTATTTCTTGTTCTATTTGATAAATAATAATATCAATATTTGATTTTATTGTTTATTATTTTGTTCTTGGATTAACTATTTTCTAACACCTACGATAAAAATGGCCAAATTGGATTAGTTTTGGGGTTAATTGGTTTCTTCCAAGATGTTAGGGTTGATGTTTCCTTTTTGTTGGCCCAATTGCATTTTGTTCTTGTACCATATTGAAAGGGGTTGTATTAAAAGGGTCGGTTGCAATGGCAAGGTACATTACTCTTTGTTGAGTGCATAAATGTTCTATATTTTAACCCTCATTTATCCATATTATTAATGCACTCAAGCATGTTTAGTTGCATTTTAGGATAGAATTTGCATAAACATCACAGATAGATAATTTTGCACAGATACTGCTGATTTCGATCAATTCTTGCAGGTACCTGTCGTGGCAGCATCCAGGGCAGTAGAGGAACAGAAGATAACCGCAGAGCTGGAGTGAAGGGTTGAATAAAACTGCCTCATACATCACTGTCGTGACAGTTGCTGTGACAGAAGTGGCGACAGTGAAGACAACAGAGATGGAAAATGCGAAGTCAAAATTCGACTGATAGTGGATTTCAAGCCTGATTTTTGTAGACCACTCGCATAATTTTTGGAGCCCAGAAACACAAGGAAGGTCTTGCCCAAAGTTTGAGGAGAAAGTCAAAGCAAGAAGATAGGGCGAACTAAGGGACGTTTATTCAGAGATTTAGTCTTTAAATAAATTGTACTTTGATTCAAACTAGTATTCTTGGCCATTAAGAAAGCTTGCACCCAAGGCCTATATATATGCTTCTATTTCGACAAGGGAAGGGATATCTAGCTCCTAGCCGTCTTCCATCATAAACCATAGTCGTTCTCTTCTTCATCATGTTCTAAATCTTCCCCAGGGCTAAGGGTTGATCTTGTAAAGTAGTTGTAAGGGTTATACTGTTTCTTAGGTTTTTCTGTTCAATCAATAAAACTTCAAGTTTATTTACTCTTGTTTCAACATCTCATAAGAGTATCAGGAGAGCATTGTGAGGTTATCTATTTACTTAATATCGGGAGAGTTATGTATAAGAAAAGAGTAAATGCAGTTTTCCAATTTATGGTTAAACTATCTTGGCCTAGGGATAGGTACAAGGTTAAGCGGCTAAAGAAGAATTCACAAACATCAGTGTTCATCCTTCGATTCACGTCGGGAGGTATCATCCAAGACGTGTTCGCCGACAGAACTTGGACCTAGGGATAGGACAAGTCACACCAAGGGTACTTGCCGAAATTGAAGTAACGGAGTTGTTGATCGCTGCCACGACAATAACAGACCTCTACCGTGACACGTGCTACCGCGACAGGTTCTACGACATAAGCAACAGAAGTCCTCTAAACAGTGCAATACCTACACTACGGAACAAATCAATACCAGCCTACTTTATCAATCTAATTTCCTCCTCCATTCTAGTTTAACTGCAAGAATTCTCAAAACACTTTATGAAATCTATCTCTTTTCTTGTGCAGAGTTTTAAAGTTAGAAGTATTTCCAGTCCCTTTGGAGACGATATCTGATACTTCGTATCACTATATTACTTGTGCCGTGTATACTTGCACTCAATTGCGATAGTCTTATTTACACGCAACAAGTTTTTAGCGTCGTTGCCGAGGACTGGCAACATACCTTTACCTTTAATTACTGCACCTTTTATTTTTATTTTTAGTTTTATTTATTTTCTATTTCTGGTTGTTATATTTCCCTTTGCTTTTAACAAGGTTTTCTTCTCTTGCTTATGCGCAGATCGTGACGCGGTACAGATCCTGAACACGAACTAGACCCGGAAATTGATCGTACGTACCATCGCAGGAACCAATCCCGACTCCTGATAGAGAGAAATCGATATCTTGAGGAAAGAATTGAAGCAATGGAAACCGTAGGACAAGGTGTTGGGGTAAATAACAACAACAACAACAACCCCAGGGTTGATGTTATTCCTCATGCTAATGTTCAAGACAATCGGCAAGCTCCTGTTGCCCCGGCAGCACGACAGACATGCCGAGAGTATATGGATAATGGTAAAGTTGAACTGTAAACTACACTGCCAGACGTGGAAGCTGAACACTTCGAACTTAAACCTGTGATGTTCAGCATGTTAAATTCAGTCGGACAATTTGGTGGTTCTGCTACAGAGGATGCAAGCGAGCATTTGAAAATCTTCCAGGAGATCTGTGGATCATTTAGACTACCAGGAATAAGCCTGGAAGTGCTGAGACTCCGACTATTTCCCCATTCATTGAGGTATAGAGCAAAAACCAGGTGGAATAAGTTAACGTCGGGTTCAATAAGAACTTGGGCAGATCTTTACCGTGAATTCCTTTCTCGTTTTAATCCTTCTCTTTTAACTGAAAGATTGCATAACGAAATTGTTACTTTTCAACAGGAAGATGATGAACCAATGCATGAGGCATGGGACCGTTTTACAACTCTCTTACGAAACTGCCCGATGCATGAATTCCCCTTATGCAACCAGGTCGTCAAATTCTACAATGTTGCCAATGCACCCACGCGAATGAGGATAGATTCGACAGCTAATGGTTTGCTACTAGACAAAGAGCCGGAAGATGCAATGCTTGTGTTGAAAAGGTTGGCAAAGAATGACGAACAGTTCCCCATAGAACAAAGAGGAGGAAGACGAGGAGTATCTGTCAAGGAACACGAATCTGACAACTCGGTAAAAATCCAATTAGCATACATCACCAAGGTAGATGAAAACCTACAGCGGAAGGGCGAATCTAAGGCGGTATTTTCTACCGAGGAGATGTGTGAAACTTGCAGCGGAAATCACAGTACAGAAGAGTGTCCTCTACAACTGGAAACGTGAATGTATGTTGGAAACTACAACAAGAATAAAGGTTACGACTCCAACAATTACAACCCGAATTGAAGAAAGAACCCTAAATTCTCCTTGAGTAACCCAGAAAATGCTTTGAATCCTCCAGTCCAGAATAATCAGAATCAAGGAGTTCCCAGAATATTGTCACGACAGCAGCCACAACAGCAGTCACAACAGCAGCCGACATCATCCACAAGTATAATAGAACAAACCCTAGCAACTTTCATGTCTCAAACTGGAGCATATATGGCCAATATGGATCACTTTGTCAAGAAGACTGAAACATTCATGGATAAAACAGAGATGAGAATGACAAACCATGAGGCTACTTTAAAGTCTCTAGAGACACATATGGGTCAGGTCGCCCAGTTCATCAACACCAGACAGAATGGAGGATTCCCTAGTGATACTGAGGTCAGTAGAAACCCAACACATGAGCAGTGTAAAGCTATAACAACGAGAAGTGGGAAATAGATACAAGGGCTGAAAATTAAAGAGACACCTAGTAATGAACCGACCCTACAGACACCTGTCGAAAACACTTCCTCGGCAGATGTGAAACAATTTGTTGTTGCCAAGCCTGCCACGACAGCAGAAGAATCTAAGGAGGCTACATAAGAAGTTGAAGAGTGTGAGCCTCCTCAGATCCGAATCCCATGTGTAGGATGTCTCGAAGATTGCTGTCCTCCACCCCTTTTTCCACAGCGGTTGAAGAAACAGAAACAGGAGTACCAGCTTAAGAAGATCTACAATGTTTTTAAGCAAGTACATATCAATATTTCGTTGTTGGAGGCCATTAAGCAGATGTCTGGTTATGCCAAGTTCCTTAAAGATGCACTGTCTAGGAGATCCAGACTTGGGGAGTTTGAAACTGTAGTCATGACAGAAGGTTGCATGGCAATCTTACATAACTGTACACCCCCCAAGAAGGATCCTGGGAGTTTTATTATAACATGCATAATCGGTGATCAATATGTGGGTAAGGCACTTTGTGATCTTGGACCTAGTATAAATCCAATGCCCAAATCTGTTTTTTAGAAATTAGGTATTGGACAAGCAAGACCCACAACAGTCATGCTTCAATTGGCAGACCGCTCTTACGTACAGTCGGAAGGAAAAATTGAAAACATCCTAGTAAGAGTGGATAAATTCATATTTCCCGCTGACTTCCTTGTTCTAGATTGTGAAGCGGACGAGAATGCACCGATCAATCATGGGTGACCCTTCCTAGCCACAGGTAGAACAGTGATCGATGTAGAGAACGGAGAACTGACTATGAGGGTCAACGAGCAGCAGATAAAACTAAATGTTCTCCAGTCCATAAAACAAGCTAATGTACAGGAAGATTGTAAGTCAATATCAGAGGTAATTATAGACCAACCATGCATCAGATCAAGCTGTCACGATAGACAAATCGGTCACTGTCGCCACAGCCACCTAGAAGACTGCCAAGACAGTACTGGTGACAGCAACTCCTCAGACAATGACACATCTGACACTGAAGATCCTGAGGAGGTAAATTGGATAGGCATGCGTCCAGGTAAGTTCTTCAAACCTCTGAACTATACCTCTAATAAACATGTGATTCAAAAGCCTTCCATAGATCAACCACCTGCTTTAGATCTTAAACCCTTGCTAGGGCAACTTAAATATGTTTTTCTTGGTCTCAATGATATGTTACCCATGATCATCTCTTCTAAGTTGATGCATGAACAGGAACAACAGCTGATTGGTATGCTACAAAAGCATAAGAAGGCAATTGGATGGACCATTGCCGATATTCAGGGCATTAGTCCGGCAATTTGCATACATAAGATCCTCTTGGAGGATGATCATAAGCCGACGATAGATGCTCAGAGACGATTAAACGAAGCTATGCGAGAGGTGGTGCGAAAGGAAATTATCAAATGGCTTGACGCTGGAATTATTTACGCCATCTCAGATAGCAAGTAGGTGAGCCCTGTGCAATGCGTACCCAAGAAGGGAGGAATAATCGTCGTAACCAACAAGGATAATGAGCTAATCCCAACCAGGACTGTGACCGGTTGGAGGGTTTGTATGGATTACCGGAAGCTTAATAAAGCTACCCGGAAGGACCACTTCCTCTTGCCTTTTATTGACCAAATGCTAGATAGATTAGCGGGAAAACCTTACTATTGTTTCCTTGATGGTTATTCAGGGTACAATCAGATTGTCATTGCACCAGCGGACCAGGAGAAGACAACCTTCACATGCCCCTATGGAACATACGCCTTTAGGAGAATGCCATTTGGACTGTGTAATGCACCAGCAACTTTTCAACGGTGTATGATGGCTATATTTTCTGATATGGTGGAAGATTTCCTGGAGATCTTTATGGATGACTTTTCCGTCTTTAGAGATAGCTTCAACAACTGCTTAGGCAACTTGAAGAAAGTGCTTGAAAGATGTGAAGAGGCAAATCTTGTACTGAACTGGGAAAAATGCCATTTTATGGTAGATGAGGGCATAGTGTTGGGACACAAAGTCTCTTGTCGTGGCATAGAAGTGGACATAGCTAAAATCGAAGTCATCAAAAAAATGTCTCCACCCACCACAGTCATGGGCATTAGGAGCTTCTTAGGACACGCGGGTTTTTATCGTAGGTTTATTGCCAATTTTTCTAAGATTACTAAACCTTTGTGTCTTTTGTTGGAACAGAATAAGGCCTTTGACTTCAATGCCAAATGTACTGAAGCATTCAAGATACTGAAAGAGAAGCTGGTAACAGCCCCAATAGTACAGCCACCGAACTAGAGTTTACCATTCGGGATAATGTGTGATGCTAGTGACTATGCTGTAGGGGCAACACTAGGGCAGCGGAAGGAAAAACTCTTCCACGTAATATACTATGCCAGCAAGACCTTAAACGATGCTCGGATAAACTACACCACGACAGAGAAGGAGTTGCTAGTTGTGGTATTCGCCTTTGACAAGTTCAGACCATACATACTTGGAACAAAAGTGGTGGTTCACATGGATCATTCAGCAATAAAATACTTGTTCACCAAGAAGGATGCACGACCACGATTGATACGTAGGATTCTGCTGTTACAAGAGTTTGATATATAAATCAAAGATAGAAAGGGAACAGAAAATCAAGTAGCCGATCACCTGTCAAGATTGGAGCTGGGAAAGGATCAAGATAACAACAAGGTTAATATACATGGGACTTTCCCTGATGAGCAGTTATTCACTGCCATGGAAATACACACAAGCGCTGCCGCTACAGCCACGGCGGCAGGTAACTTTTCTGATGTTCCTTGGTATGCCGACATAGTGAACTATCTCGTTAGTGGTTTGTTACCTCCTGAACTTAACTATCAAGCAAGAAAGAGGTTCCAAAATGATGCAAAACATTATTATTGGGATAAACCTCTTCTGTTCAAACATTGTGCAGATCAGATTATCAGGAGATGCATACCGAAGGAAGAACATGAAGAAGTACTCCACCACTGCTATATTGCTCCTTATGGAGGACACTTTGGAGGAAAAAAACTCCTGCCAAGGTTCTGTAATCCGGTTTATTTTGGCCTACACTGTTCAAAGATGCACAAGCTTTTTACAAGTGTTGTGACAAGTGCCAAAGGACATGAAACATCTCTAGAAGGCATGAGATTCCCCTGCAGAACATTCTCGAAGTCGAAATTTTCGATGTTTGGGGAATCGACTTCATGGGACCATTCCCAGCTTCTTGTGGGAATCTGTATATACTGCTGGTAGTAGATTATGTGTCCAAGTGGGTAGAAGCCATCGCCACACAAAAGAATGATGCCAAAACCGTCCAAAGATTTTTACACAAACACATTTTCACCAGGTTTGGCATCCCAAGGGTAATCATTAGTGATGAAGGTAAGCATTTTGACAATAGGGTGATTGCTAACGCATTGAAGAAGTATGGAGTGAACCACAGAATCGCAACAGCATATCACCCTCAGACCAATGGGCAGGCCGAAATCTCCAACAGAGAAATGAAGAACATTCTGGAAAAGATGGTTAAGCCATCTAGGAAGGACTGGTCTG
Organism: Hibiscus trionum; assembly: GCA_030270665.1. Classification (NCBI taxonomy): domain Eukaryota; kingdom Viridiplantae; phylum Streptophyta; class Magnoliopsida; order Malvales; family Malvaceae; genus Hibiscus; species Hibiscus trionum. Next base: position 19,625,032 of record BSYR01000057.1, on the reverse strand, counting down.
TCCACTTGAATGATGCATTATGGGCTTACAGGACTGCTTTCAAAACACCACTGGGAATGTCACCTTACCGACTCATCTATGGAAAAACTTGCCACCTACATGTCAAGATAGAACATAAAGCATACTGGTTATTAAGACAGTTAACATGGATTGGGATAGAGCAGGGCAGAAGCTCTTGGATTTAAATGAAATTGAAGAAATTCGAGCCATGGCCTACGACAACGCCAGAATCTACAAGGACAAGACAAAAAGGTGGCACAACAGAAAACTTCTGTCACGACAGTTTATACCAGGCCAAAAGGTGTTTTTGTTCAACTCCCGGCTGAAGCTCTTCTTAGGGAAGTTAAAGTCTAGATGGTATGGACCCTTTCAGGTAGTTCAAGTTTTTTCCCCATGGTGTCATCACAATAATATCTATCAAGGACGGGCACCAGTTCAAAGTCAATGGACAGAGACTTAAGAACTATCAGGGGACTGAAGCCCCAAGAGAACAGGAAGTGGTTACTTTAGGAGATGCCCCTCAAGGCATCCCTAATTTAACTTAATTTATTTTTTTCTTTTATTATTTTATTTCTTTTATTTTTATTGCTTTAGGAAGTAGGAAATTAAGATTAGTTTTATTTCTGTTTTCAGGCAAATAAAAGAAACAGAGGAAGGAGAGGGAATGAACCAGCCCATCACACACACATCAGCCCAAGAGAGAGCTCAACGGTAACAAAGTTGTCATGACAGACTTGGTGACAGCCGTCACCAGCTGTCGTGGTAGACATGCAGCAGACGCAGGAAAAACGCAGAAACGCGTAACAGACGCATCCAGAAACCGCGTGACAACTGGCTCTGTTTTCCACGCCAACCGTTACAGCTTCAACGGGCAGAAATCTCATTCTATATAAACTCTCACTCCCATTTCATTTTTCACCTTCATTCTACTCTCTTTACTCTGTTCCAGAATTTTTCTTAGCTTTCAGTTTTTTCTTTCGTTTATTTTTCCACAGCACCCTAACAATGACGATAAGATCAACCCGCAAAAGCTCTGTCGCAGCAGCCTCCACTCCCACATACAGCAGACTCTGAAAAAGGTTCGACTCTGTAGAAACGGAGAAACGATACTACGAATCTTTTCAGAAAAGAGAAATGTGGGAAGAAAGGGGTTTTACTTACCAGAAAAAGATAGGAGATCTGGGTTTAGAGGGATTCATCGCAAAGAGAATCATCGGGCTGAAATGGCAGATGTTTGTTGAGCAACAAAAGGAAATGAATGTCACCCTCGTTCGAGAGTTCTATGCTACAAATCCCACCAAGGACATGTCTCAAGTCACCATCAGGGGTAAGACAATTGAGTTAGAACCAGCTTATATCAATGCCCTGTATGGCATTTACGTGGGCAGGCAAGAGGACAAACATAGACGGTTCATCAAAAATCTGTCGCTAGGAGACTACGACAACATCATGGCAGACCTCACCACGGAAAGCACTAGCTGGAATGATGATCTAAAACATCGGTGGACTGTTCGAAGGACTCAACTCACACCTGCCGCCAAACTATGGAACCACTTCGTGAAGAAACGCCTCATGCCCACATCACATAACACGATAGTGGATAGACAAAGGCTAGCCCTCGTTCATTCCATTATAAAATGAACGACAGATCAACGTGGGGAAGTACATTCCCGATGGAATTTTCAAGTGCGCACAGAAGGATAAAGGTCCCCTTTTCTTCCCTGACTTGATCACAACCTTATGTAGAGCAAACAACGTCCCTGAAATTGAAGAGGATGTCAAGATCCAAGGCAAGGGTTGGACACAACAAAACCCTTACAGCCTAATGGAGGTCAAGGCAGCCACACCAATGGCATACTTTGACCCCTCTGCCACGACAGAGCCCATGACAGAACCAGATTCGGCAGAGCCTAATTAGACACAACACACGACAGAGCCATCTAACATACCAGCAGGCACTTCTTCCAGCCACATCCTCCACCTACTGCAACGAATGGAGGCACGACAGCAAAGATTTATGGAGTATATGAGGGATTTCCACACTGCAACGGTAAATTTTACTAAATTTGAACTTAATTTTCCCAACGTGCAGTTTCCTCCTTTTCCAGAAAATCTTGTCTCTGCCCCATCACATGTCCCCTCCCCCAAGAAGGCCACACCGACAGTTGCTTCCGCCTTGCCATCTGCCGCGACAGGACCGGGCGACAAAAGGTTTGCATCACCCTTGGTTACTCCTACCTCACCCAAGGAGGCCCCTCCAAAGGAGAAAGAGCAGCCCTCTCGAGGAGCCAAGAGGAAGGAACCAGTGCCAAAAATCGATCCAAAATATTTTGAGGACTTCTCCTCTTCTTCAGTCTGGCAAGATGATTCAGATTCTCAACCTTCTGTTGTACGCCAAATAGCCAAGGACTTCCCTCTTATGAAGAAAAAAAAGCTTGATCTAGATGTAGAGGGACCCTACCACGACAGTGGAGACGACAACAAAAGCAGCAGCAAAAGTGACAGTGAGCTCGAGGTTCTGGACAAAGCTCCAAAAATTTCACCTACTAGAATCTAGCCACCTTGAGAAGCAAAGAAAAAGACAGCCTCATCCTCTCTAACCACGAAGGCAGCACCCAAACTTCCCAAGACGAAATAAAAACGTAACTGCCCGCCAACAGCTCCGTATAGACGACAACAGTGATGACAGCAATGTTGGCACTTCAAATTAAGTTTCTTGCTCATTCTGTCTTTTGTCTTCTGTGTTTCTATTTTCTATTTGTGATGTTTTTATCTCTCTATTTTTGTTTGTCATACATTGAGGATAATGCAACTCTCGAGTTTGGGGGTAGGCAGTCCTCTTATTATTAATAGACTAATTATATTTTGTGTTTATAACTATTTATTTTTGTGTTAAAAAATGGCTTAAGTTTTTGAACTTCTCTTACCTGTCGCAGCCCTCACTATCGTGACAGTAGCTTTAGAATGTTTTAGGAAGTATTTAGAGCCTTACTATAATTCTGAACTCTTAAAACACTTATGTGACTTATATGTTGTTAAGACTTCTGTTAGTAAACTTAGAATAGGAAGCTTAGCCACTTGAGTTAAAAAAAAAAACTTAGACTCAGTTTACTCCTAGAGGTGCCTAACACTGGCTCTAGGAAGATAACTAGAGGTGCCCGAAACCGGCTCTAGTAGAAATAGAAAAAACTTCAATCTAAATTAGGAAGAAAACTAGAGGTGCCCGGAATTGGCTCTAGTTAAGAATTATTTTTGAAGTAAAAATCAAGTGAGTTGAGTAACTATTCTGGTTGCTAAAGAATCTAAGATCATATTTGTTCACAAAACCTGCACACACTAGCACGAGAATTATAGCATTGCTCCGGATAAGTCCGTAAACCTCTGAAAAGGTATTGATCTTGATGGTGAAGGTGTTGTAGGTAATGGTTGTTCATTGAGTTAAGCCAAAGCCAAAAAAGTTTCATTCTTAGTTAGATTGCCTTTGCTTGAGGACAAGCAATAATTTGAGTTTGGGGGTGTGTTGAGTGCATAAATGTTCTATATTTTAACCCTCATTTATCCATATTATTGATGCACTCAAGCATGTTTAGTTGCATTTTAGGATAGAATTTGCATAAACATCACAGATAGATAATTTTGCACAGATACTGCTGATTTCGGTCAATTCTTGCAGGTACCTGTCGTGGCAGCATCAAGGGCAGCAGAGGAACAAAAGATAGCCGCAGAGTTGGAGTGAAGGGTTGAAGAAAACTGCCTTATACATCACTGTCGTGACAGTTGCTGTGATAGAAGTGGCGACAGTGAAGACAACAGAGATGGAAAATGTGAAGTGGAGTTCGACTAATAGAGGATTTCAAGCCTAATTTTTGTAGACCACGCGCATAATTTTTGGAGCCCAGAAGCACAAGGAAGGCCTTGCCCAAGGTTTGAGGAGAAAGTCAAAGCAAGAAGATAGGGCGAACTAAGGGACGTTTATTCAGAGATTTAGTCTTTAAATAAATTGTACTTTAATTCAAACTAGTATTCTTGGCCATTAAGAAAGCTTACACCCAAGACCTATATATATGCTTGTATTTCGACAAGGGAAGGGATATCTAGCTCCTAGCCGTCTTCCATCATAAACCCTAGCCGTTCTCTTCTTCATCATGTTCTAAATCTTCCCAATGGCTAAGGGTTGATCTTCTAAAGTAGTTGTAAGGGTTATACTGTTTCTTAGGTTTTTCTGTTTAATCAATGAAACTTCAAGTTTGTTTACTCTGGTTTCAACATCTCATAAGACTATCGGGAGAGCATTGTGAGGTTATCTATTTACTTAATATCGGGACAGTTAATTATAAGAAAAGAGTAAATATTGTTTTCCAGTTTATGGTTAAACTATCTTGGCCTAAGAATAGGTACAAGTTTAAGCGGCTAAAGAAGAATTCACAAACATCGGTGTTCATCCTTCGATTCACGCCGGGAGGTATCATCCAAGACGTGTTCGTCGACAGAACTTGGACCTATGGATAGGATAAGTCAAACCAGGGGTTCTTGCCAAACTTGAAGTAACGAAGTTGTTGATAGTTGCCACGACAATAACAGACCCCTACCGCGACAGGTGCTGCCGCGACAGGTTCTACGACATAAGCAACAGAAGTCCTTTGAATAGTGCAATACCTGCACTACGAAACAAATCAATACCAGCCTACTTTATCAATCTAATTTCCTTCTCTATTTTAGTTTATCTTCAAGAATTCTCAAAACACTTTATTAAATCTATCTCTTTTCTTGTGCAGAGTTTTAAAGTTAGAAGTATTTCCAGTCCCTGTGGAGACGATATCCGATACTTCGTATCACTATATTACTTGCGTCGTGTATACTTGCACTCAATTGCGATAGTCTTATTTACACGCAACACTCTTCTAAGGAGAAAATCCAGGTTCAAACTTTGGAGACAACATTATTTAGAATAAAAGTTATGATCCCGAACATAAACCACAAAATGGACATTTACTTTATCAAGTAAGTTGCAAGTGAGAGAGCAAGTTTGATTTGGGTTTCTAGGAAATTATGGTTTGTTGGTCTGCTGCCTTGTGCATGTTTTCAACATACACTACACCACACTTGTTATACAGCGATACTTTTCGTGGCATTTTTAGAATAAACGCCGCAAACATCGCACTTATTCTGGTGTTTATAGATCGAACGCCATAAAATGACACACTTAACGACGTTTTTAAAATAAGCACTGCAGTATATATCGTTTTAGCAACGTTTGGTTATATAAACATCGCAATCACGTTATTTTGACCATTGATTATATTCTCAATTTCAAATACACCAATATCCCCAAATCTAGGGATGTAAAAAGCTGACCCGACCTGAAAACCCGACTGAAACCTGCTCGAGTCAGAACCTGATTTGACCTGAAAATTTAATGACCCGAACTCGATCTGTAACCGACTGTTGTTGACCCGAACCTGAATTCGACCTGTTACTGTAGTGACCGAACCCGACCTGCGTCCGACTGAAAACGACCCGAACCCGAATTGGACCTGTTACTGTGGACCTGAAACCCGACCTGCACCCGACTGAAACGAACTTGAACCCGAAGCCGACCTGGCAGATAACCGATTTTACCCGACTGAATTGACCCGAGATCCGATATTACCCAACCTGTTTTGAACCCGACCTGTTTTGGACCCGACCTGTTTTGAACCCGACCTGTTTTGGACCCGACCTGTTTTGGACCCGACCTGTTTTGAACCCGACCTGTTAATTGACCCGACCTGCTTTGAACCTGACCTATTTTTAACCTGAACTGATATTGATCTGACTTGATATTTACTTGATATATAGTTGAAGAAGTCTACGGTTTGATAAATTTAAAGTGTTGATAAATGTAAAGTATTAATTTATTAAATTAATTTAATACTAACTCGTTCAATATAAATTATTTGTGAAGTTTAATAAGAATTAACATACTTAAATTTATTTTATTAAAAATATTCAAAATTTAAAAGTTTTATTAAATTAATAAGTTGTGGTAGATGAATTTAAAATAAATTATTTAAAATTTAAATCAATTTATTAATTGTGATCATTAAATTTAAGAAATATTTTATTAAAAAATTTAACTATAACTATTAAAATAATAAAAAAATATTTTTAGTTTAGGGGAAGTTTTTTTTAAATTAATGGGGGAAGTTTTTTTAATTGATATGAAATTATGGTGGGATTTTGGCACCATATCAAACAAAATGGGGGAAGATTTTGGTATGAAACAAAAACAAAATGGGGGAGGGAGAATTTTACCGCCAGTCAAACCAAAATGTGGGGAGGGGGGGCGTGGAATTTTGCCGCCAAATGAAATAAATTGGTAGGATTTTTTTTATTTAAGGGTTAATTACCCTTTAGGTCCTTCCTTAATTAGATGGTTAGGGTTTAGGTTTTTTAGGTTTTAGTTTATTTTTTTTAGTCTTAACTTTTGGTTTAATTTCTTTAAATTTTATTTAATTAGGTCATGCTTCATAAATTAATTAATTATTAAGCTTTTTGGTTTGCTTTAAATTTGATTTGGTCCTCGTATAAAGATTTGGTAAGTAATTAGGTTTAATAATTTTATTCATTTGTGGTTTGGGCTCTAATTAATAATTTATTTTTAGATTTGTCCTTTTTATGTTTCAATTTATTTTGTTTGTTAGATTTATGAGTTTATGTTTAGGGTTTAAGGGTAAGTGTGTCAAGTTGATTGTTTGGGGCTATGAGATTAGTTTAGGGATTATGTGATTAGGCTTGCACTTTAATTATTAGTGAATAGTGTCCGTAAGATTTAGATATTCATGTTTGGGGGTTAGGGGTAAACATGTCAACTTAATTATTTGGGGTTATGAGATTAGTTTAAGGATTAGGGATTAAGCTTGTACTCTAATTATTAGTGATTATAAGATTTAAGGGTTAAGGTTTATGGGTATTATTTAGGGGTATACATATATACATACAAATATGTATGTTCTAGTATATATATATATATATATATATATATATATATATATAACAATATATGCATACTAAAACTTACATACATATATATATATATATATATATATATATATATATATGTATATATATAATTATAACAACATATATATATATATATATACTAAAACTTACATACATACATGTATATATATACTAAAACTTAAATACATGCATATATATGTGTTTTAGTATGTATGTATACATGTGTGTTTTAATATTTTCTTCATTCTAGTCCCTTAACTTTATTTTAATTTGTCCACATTTATTATTCCAAATTGACCCACATTTATTTTTGTTTAATTTGTCCAATGTTTTATTATTTTAATTTGATATTTTCTTCATTCTAGTCCCTTAACTTTATTTTAATTTCATATTGACCCATATATATATATTTTAATTCATCATGTTTTATAATTTTAATTTGAAATTTTGTTCATTCTAGATCCTAAAACTTTATTTTTATTCTAAATTGACATCTACTTATTGTTTTTTTAATTACTCTAATTTTTATACTTTTAATTTGATATTTTTGTTCATTAGAGTCCCAAAATTTTATTTTTATTCCAAATTGACCCCTTTTCATTGTTTTCTTTTAAATTTGTCTAATGTTTTATAATTTTAATTTGATATTTTTGTTCATTATAATCCCTGAAACTTTATTTTTAATCCAAATTGACCCCTTTTCATTATTTTTTAATTACTCCAATGTTTTATAATTTTAATTTGATATGACTTTAAATAATTAACTCCAAATCAATGACGATTGACGAAGGTCAACCTAAAGTCTATCGACTACTTATACGGTTGTACCGAACTCAAACTCAATACGAATTTCAATTCTAAAAATACCCCGACCTGAATTACCCGACCTGAAACTACCCGACCTAAAATTACCCGACCTGAAATGCACCCGACCTGAAATGTAACCGACCTGAAATGAACCCGACCTAAAATGGACCCGACCTGAAATGGACCCGACCTGAAACGGACCCGACCTGAAATGGACCCGACCTGAAATGGACCCGACCTGAAGTGTATCCAAACCCGAATTAACCTGTCAATTATCTGCTTCGGACCCGACCCGTTTTGACCCGACTTGAAATGAACCCGACCTGAAATGGACCCGACCTGAAATGGACCCGATCTGAAATGGACCCGACCTGAAATGGACCCGCACCCGACCCGAGTCGAGTCAAAATAGAAAAATGACCTGAAATGACCTGTACCCGATTTTATCCGACCTGACAGTACGCGACCTGAAACCCATCCGATTACCTGTTTTTACATCCCTACCCAAATCCATCGTGATAAAATCCCTAAGTATTGCTCCTGCTCCTCCTCGCCATCGCTCCTCGTCGTCGCTCCTCGTCGTCCTTCCTCGTCGTTGCTCCTCATCATCCTTCCTCGCCGTCGCTGACTTTCTCCAAGAAAGCTCACGAGCTCTCCACCCTTTGCCTCAGAGGTCAAAAGCGTTCCGGCTATTTACCTCTACACCGATTGTAAAAAGATACGATGTTTTTACTCTCCAGACAGGAAATGGAATTTGTGTTTGCCTCAGAGGTTTCATCAACAAACAACGAACCATGGAAAATGGGTTTTCTTTTGAGGTATCCTAGAAAATTCGATTTCTTTATTTCTTTATGTCTTTTTTCTAGGAATCTTCAATGTAATTGATTTTGCCTCAAGTTTAATTTCAAGTTCAAAGTAATTTTCTTTTAATCTGAGTAGGTATTTACTCATTTCTACTTCGGCTTTCCTCCTTACTAGGAAAAATATGCTAAAGAGTGTTTGTGGGAAATTATTCTCGGCTAAGTCGAATTAGAAGTTGTCCCGAATTCTAGTAATGCAGCGAGGGATTCAGGTTTCTGTACTTGCATTTTGTTTATTTGGTTATGTAATTAGAGTTAGATTAAATGGCAGAATGAGACTTTACTTGTTCATACGCAACATTTTCAAAAAAAAATTCTGATATGAATTGAAGAAAATGTTTACATTCTCTTAAGATCTCTGAAATTCATGAACTAGAAATAATCAAATATTTGGGATAATATGCATCTGCTGTAACTATGTAATTTTGATACCCTAGAGGGAAGAGATGTTTTTGCTTTTAATTTTCTCTGATTTTATAAAAGGCATTTGGTTTTGGCTTCAATTTAGAGAACCATGTTAAGTTCAAATGTGCGACAGTTGACTTTTTCATAATTTCAATCATATAGAAGATTGGTATTTGTTTGTTGTTTTGTATTGTTTCAAGTTATTAAAAAACAAGAAGCTGACTGCAGTAGAAAGAGTTTCCATGTTCCCTGTGCAAAATTAGTCTTACAATGCCGGTGGGATACTGTAAATGATATACAGATAGAGTAGCTTTCTGGGTTTGATATGATTTTTTGCAAAGTTAAAGACCGCATTCCTTGTTAACATGTGTATTCATTTTGGATCCCAATAGGATAACTTTGTAATGTTATGCCCTCTCCATGCCTCTTCTAAGTTGCCTAATGAGAAGTCAGAATCTCAAGGAAGCAGAAGAAGAGGTGTTTTAAGAGGGTACGCAGAACTTTCATTCAGCTTATTCTAGTTTCTTGATGAACTTCACCATTTCATGGTCATGAAAGTTTTATCAAGTGCTTGCTTCATTTCCAGGCATTTGTCGATTCACAACAATCCGATTCCTACAAACGAAGAAGTCAGCGTGCAGAAGAAATGGAATACTTGTGAATCACGCAACAAATTAGTTCTCTGTTGCTCAGATCTCACAGTTGAAGAAAAGGTAAGTGTCACAATCTGTTGTACTTGTGCTTTTTTATATTGTCATTCACAGAAGGAAAAACCTTAACATTTACTCTAAATTTGTTGAACTACAGGAAATCATATCTGAATTTGAGAAGTTAGCTGGTGTTACAGTGTTGAGAAGATGGGATTCAAATGTCACCTATATCATTGCATCCACGGATGAAAATGGAGCATGCAAAAGAACCCTTAAATATCTAATCGGTATCTTGGAGGGGAAGTGGATCCTGAATATTAATTGTCAGTACCTTTTTACCTTAATATTGCTCGAGTTTATTGCTATTTAAGACTTTTATAAACCTATGTGCCTACTGCATATTCTGTAATTACAAATGCATATGCCTAAACAATCACAGCTTGTATTTTAAACTTCTATTTTTGCAGGGGTCAAAGCTTGCATCAAAGCCGTGTGACATGTTGATGAGTTACCATATGAAATTAATATCGATGTTCATGGAATGAGGGAAGGCTGAGACTCCAAAACAACAGAGCCGTCCCTGGGCATGGGCAATAGGGGCGCCCGCCCAGGCCCCTACCCTGCCCAGGGCTCATCTTTTCTGAATATTTATAATTAAAATTTAATATTTTTAATATTTTTTATTTAAAAATTAATTTTTTAATAATTGTTATTAGAGTGATATTCTTAAATTTTATTTTTTCCGATATTTTTTATTAGGGGTATAATTTTTTTTTCGATACTTGTTATTATAGGCTCATTTTTTTTGAATACTTGTAATTAGGGGCCCATTTTTTATTATTTATTGTTATTTCAATACTTGTTATTAGGGTACAAATTTTTTAATACTTGTTATTATGAGGCCAATTTTTCAATACTTGTTACTAGGGGCCTATTTTTTCTAATATTTGTTATTAGGACCCTAGTCTTAAATTTTATTTTTTCCGATACTTGTTATTACGAGTCCAATTTTTTTCGATACTTGTTATTTATGGTCTATTTTCTCTAATATTTGTTATTACATGCATACTCTTAAATTTTAATTTTTCAATAGTTGTTATTAGGTTTTTATTTTTTTCCTATATTTGTTATTACAAAAATAGTCTTAAAATTCATTTTTTTTTCAAAAATTGTTAATAGGGACCATTTTTTTATATATCACTTGTTACTAAGGGTCTAATTTCAATTTTTTTCCAATACTCGTTATTAGGGGAAAGGGTGAGAAAAACTCCACTCGACTCGAAAAAATTGATTCTTTCAACTTGACTCGTCTTGACTCGAAAAAATTTTCAAATAAAGTTTGAGTTGTAAATTAAAAATTCTAATAACTCAAAATTTTAATATTTAGTAGATAAATTTTTAAGTTTGAGTCGTAAGGACTGCTACACTCGTATAACTTGAATTTTTTTACTCAATTTAACTCGATCGAACGTTCACCTTTAATTAGGGGCCTATTTTTTAAGTTTGCCCATGGGCCACCAAAATCTCAGAAACGGGTATGCAAAACAAGGTTGGTCCGTCTTGGTCTTAACCTTTCAAATGCTCATGATCTGTTATGAATTATTGTTTTAATTCTTCATGGGCTTTGGTGGCGACTTTTCAGTGTCATCTACCAAAATATGTAATATTTACTCTATTTCTAAAAGATAAGATTTAGGGAGGCTTACTGGAAGAATCCTGAAAATGATGCTTTGATGTGTATGCAATCTGTTAACACTAAACTTACCTATTTATTTGATTTTTTTCTGATTGTTTTTTTTTTGTTGACAATATTAATCTTTGCAGCAACCAAAGCCTTTTAATGAGTGTAAGTTCTATATAATGGGGGACTTTGAAACTTCTTACAAGGGATACCTACAAGATGTAGTGATTGCTGCTAGAGGTACCATTCTGCATAGAAAACCTATTTCGGGTGACCTGGGAGCCCCATCATCTGGTTCTCTTACATCTTCAACCTTCATAATTTACAGCGTTGAGTTGCCCGATAAATGTGGTCCCAAGAAACAACATATGATTTTAAGCCGTAGGCAATTAGATGTGGAAGCTCTAGCGAACTCAACATGGTATTTGATTATTGTCTCGTAAAATTTTTCCAGAAGCATGAAATTTGTGTTACTGTCCACACTCCGTTCAGTGGCGCTGCAGCTAACACTGAATGGTTTAGAGCAGTTTTAGCACTATTCTTCTCGGTCTAGATAGTGAAAAGCACGTCCTTCCTAGTCATGTAAATAGATTAAAGGAACCATGATGTATGCCCTTCACATTTCAATTTATTTTCTTTGGATGTCTAAATAAATTAACTTGGTGCAACATTTGTAAACAGATTAAAGTAAGCTACCATGGTTGATTGATTATTATATAATATTAGTATTATTTTTATTTGAATGTTTTTTGGAAGCATGTTGCTATTCGCGGCGTTTGTAAAAGCAAACACCACTAAAGAACAGTTTTTCGCGGCGTATTTACAAACGCCGCTAAAGGTCTTGCCCTTTTTGCGGCGTTTGTATTTACAAACACCATTAAAGAATAGTTTTTCGCAGCGTTTATAAACACAAACGCCGCTAAAGGTCTTGCCCTTTTTGCGGGTTTATTGCTAAAAAAACGCCGCGAACTATTGCGGCGCTGGTTTAAGCGACACTTCTCGCGGCGCTTTTCTAAGCGCCGAGAATATTTTTCGCGGCACAAAAATACGCCGCTAAAGACCTATTTTGCTGTAGTGATAGTAAAAATTAATTTATTTTAGTCCAAGTTAGTTTTGAATTTGACAATTTTTAAATTTGTCCAAATCTTATTTTGATCCATATTAGTCTCAAATTTTATCTTCTTACTATAACTAATTCCAAATTTTATCAAATTTTATTACAAGACTATATTAAGAAACAATTCTTTTAACTCAATTTTAACTGTATATTATGTCCCTAAACTATAACTCTCATTTCAAATTGGTTCTTAAATTTTTAAACATTCTAATTTCATCCTCAAACTATGATTCTAATTCTAAATTGGTCCCTCAAACTTTTGACCATTCTAATTTTATCTTCAAACTATAACTTCCATTTTAAATTGGTTCCACACTTTTAAACATTCTAATTTAATTCTAAAAATTCTCAAATTATTAATTGCCATGTAAGAACCGATATCTATCATCCAATAATACGATGTGTCAAATGATAATACGAGGATGAACTATTACTATCGTGAATCACCGCCGAAGTTGTATAACCATTCGCCTTGTTCCGCGACCCATATGTATTTACTTTCAACCAATCCCTCGGTGGTGGACTCCACTGATCCGAGCTAGTAACCGCAGGGTCACGGGAAGTCAGTGAATTGCCAGATGAAGCTATTTGTCTTGTTTTGTTTTACGCACGAGATGTGGAATATGATTAGAAGTTATTTGAGTTTTGATTAAAATTCTATATATTATAAACATATCTTTTAATGTATTAAATTCAATTATATTTTTAAGAAGGATTTTTTTGAGGTTTTTAATATGGTCGCATGGTAATATTTGTTTACTGTTAACTCTAAGTAAAATTATACAAATTGTACAAACAAAACTGCTTGAACTCGAATTCAATAGGAATATTTCTTTTTCATTGAGGCAATACCTTGAGTTCATTTTAAAAGAAAAAAATAAATATAAAACTTTATAAAATTTTTATAGGACATGAAAAGAACAATTTATGAGATAAGAATAGGATTTTTTTATCTTCGTTACTTAACACTTTCTAGTGACTGTAAACCCTGTAAAATGGGTATTCTTCATGCCGTTTTACTTGGGCTATTACTTGTTTCCGAGTTCATTTAGTTGTATTTTATATACATTTATGGAGTTTACTTATAAGCTTTAAAGTTTCATCAAACAATGCTATGATGAGGGGAAGGTAGGGTTTTGATGGTTGTTTTGCAGGTTTTTAGGTGATCATGCAAGGTGGTGAATTGATGTAGCATTTCAAGGACGAATGACAAACGAGTTTTTGCCATAGCATTCTTGGGAGCAAGACGATAAAAGTTAAAAAAAGGTGTCTGCACACTCAGCAAAAAGGAGCATAATATATGCCATGTTGTGCACGTGAATGGAATATTTCCTAGGACATTTATAAAGAATGAAAGGCAGCAAACCCTAGGAGCCTCTACTATATAAAGGACAAGAATAACACTTTTTAAGGTAGCTGAAATGTAACCCCCTAGACTCGCCTATGCGTTTCCACGGATCCTAGGAAGTCACATTAGGGTCACCGGAGCGACCCACATTAAAATTTCCAATAAAAAAATTGTTAAACCATTTAAAATCATAATCAAGTTTTGGATTAAAATACAATTTCAGAAAATATTCAGACAATGAAACAAAACTGTGATAAAAGTTATTAATACAAGTTTCCTACTCGAATATAAATCTAAACGTGACATACATGCCCCCTAAGTACACAGGTGTCGTACTCCGCAAGCAAAGCCGAAGAAACTCATATACCGACGTTGATAGCTGCAACATGGTCGATCTTTTAACCTGTGATAGTAAAAACAATGTGAGCTTCGGAAAGCTCAGTAATACAAACTACCAGGAGATGCTAAAAGCACAAGTAGGTATATGGCAAGCTTTACATTGTTATGAAGAACTGGGCAACGGTAAGCTCAAATTATGATTCGCAATTTCAGAGGAGCATTATACCAGAAGGTAACAGAGTTGTTCTTTATTTGATCACCCGAACCTTAAGAGATGAGTGTAAAGCCGGAGATTTAAAGAGAATCATATTTCAGAACTTGAATCAAGGAGTTCAGAGTGGTTCATTAAGCACAAATTGTAAGTTTACGGAGAGTTCAACTTTGATACATTAATGTAGTAGGGTATGTTTCAGAAGAGGACATAAAGTTTTATTAATTTACTGAACTACCCTCCAACCGAACTCCAGAATGCAATTCCCCCTGAACTACATACAAAAGGTCTTACCCTAGGCCTGAGGCGTAGGAGCCTACCTAAGGGAATGCCTTAGGTCCAGAAAGACTTACCCTAGGCCCATTGGGCGTAGGAGCTTAGGTCCAGAAGGACTTACCAGCGCTGAGCCTACAGATCTTCATTCATATCCCAGATAATATACCCCAGATGATTTTAGTTTATATTCAGAAGACAGTATTACAGAAAATAGATATCATATCTATTTTTATACCAGAAGACAGATGTCAAACTTATTTTATTATTATTTCGTATTCAATGTCATATATCAGATATATTTTTCATATCAGAGGTCAGAAACCAAGGAATTGCTTTCATTTCGTATTACAGTGTCATACTTTTAAATTTTAAGCATATGGTCTTAGTTTAGAACAGAAAATATTTACATATACATGGTACGCGCTTTATGACCCAATTCATTTCTCAGAGGTACTTGATAGATATCGGAAAGATGACATTTGACAATTTTTAACTGATTTCAGAACGAGTTCCCTACGAATAAGGGAGTTCGATAAGACGGGTCGAATCAACATCGGAAGTTGATGCATCAGAATCATTGAGAATTCAGATATATCGAGAGTGATTCGATCATTAAAGTTTACGAGGGTATTTTGGTTATTCTGACCTTCAGAGGTAGTTTGGTAATTAGACCAATAAGGTATAAGCAGTGGTGTACGGAGTTTAGAGATTTCTAGTTGCTTATCAAGTTTTCAAGTCCTTTCGAACTAATCGCAAACCATTATTGTCGTGTTTATTATTTGACCGGATCGATACACCTTAAGTACTCACTTCTCATAAGTGACTACATTGTATAACAAAAAACTCGACTTCACCAAGCAACCACTAACGTACAACGGGAGATCGAACATGTATTCAACTGGTATTTTCCAAGTATCCGAACATGTGTGTTGCACCTGAACTCGATCCATGGCATCGAATACACACGAAGAACATGATACTCTTACCATTAACCTAGGTACTTTCTCCAAATAACTCGAACATGCTCTTGTATGGTATTCTTCCAACGTCACAATAGTTCCCGAAACAACCAACCAACGAGGGTCGTGTATTACCACTTTCAGAGCCATTACCTTTGTTTGGCTTTATTGATATTTCTTATTCCAAGTCTTAGAGGTACTTTCAATCACTTCGATGCCCGAAGGTGCTCCAATTATTTTGAGCCTTTCGGTTTTTTTCAACTATTCATTCATTTCAGACCTCGAGGGTATATCCATCATTTCAGATAAGTTGTCAATTAGTACCTGAGAATATTCCAGTTTTCTTGTCATTATGTTCATTGCAATCAATTTAGCCTTATCGATGTTTTCAATCTTTTTACGCCACTTTGACTAATCCAGACATACGAATAGTTTTTCGTAAGCTTCTCTTTGGAGACTTATTCGGAATTCAAGAAAATCTGAGTATTTTACAATTTTGAAGGTTTAAGCTTTGTTACCAAAACTTTTCCAAGAAAAACGAGATTTGTAGACGATAGTTGTTTTACCAGATTTAGGGTAGATTTTCTAGATCGCTTTCATGGCTAAGGGTATTTTAGTCATTTTCATACGTCGAGGGCATTTTTGTAATTCATTAGCCAAAGTAATCAGACTTGGAGATCAACTACTTTTATTAATTGTTTACTGAACTCGGGAGACCTTTCGATACATCAAACCTCTTATTCGAATATTTTTGCCTTGGACATTAATATTCTTATTTCTTAATTGATTGACATTAGCAGAAATAATTATATACTCAATCATGGTCGTGCAAGCATTAACCGAATACCAACAAGTTTTGAAAGCATACAGAAGGTGGTAATGTATTACCTTAAATCCTTGCTATATCGGTCGATCCTTGAAATTGAAATTCGAACACATTTGAACCCGAATTTGATGTCCCTCAACATCTCGTATTCAAGGAACCGTGAATACCTTCAATTATACAAATTCCAAGATCAAACTTTATTCACAAAGCTCTTAACCAATTAATTAAGGGTAATCTTCACTCGTAGTCACTTTTGTTTTAGGTTTGTTCTATTTTGGTCACCCGAATTCAAAAAAGATTATTCTGGTCACTTACGTTCAAAACCGTTTATGTTTTGGTCACTGGACCGTTAACCTCCGTTAATTAAAAATAATATTTTTTAATTTAACCCCCAAACTTTCAAAACTTTATTTTTCACCATCTTCCCCAATTATCGAGCTACATTCCCCCGGGCTGCATACCAGTGGATGACGCCTCCAATCACAGTGCCTGGAATCCAAGGAGATAGAGATATATTTGAAGAACATTTAAGCTTGGAATAACACCACGTACTTGTCTTTGACGAGAAAGTATAAAGTTAATAATTTATATTTGTTAATAATTTATACTTGTATAAATTTAAAAATCTAGCAATCTCAAAAGAAAGATAAACTACGTGACGTGAATGGTTGACATTTACAGACCATACTTGTTCTATGAAGCGATGTACGTATATGTTTTTAGAAGTTTCCAATATCGAATCCGTAAATTCATTCACATTACCAAGAAAATGAAATGCAGATTTGATGATATAAATATTGAGGAGCTGCGGATGGCGGCAAGATCGAGCCTGGAGGAGTACGATATGTTCTACTTCGACCCCAAATGCATCGACTGGGACTATTACTTCATGAACATTCATATTCCCGGCATAGTAAAGTACATAACAAGTATGACATGAGAAAAATACATGAATAGGATATGAACACACAACATGAAAAAATTTATATAACACAAATTATTAACAAGTATAAAGTTAAATATAAAATACCTTTAACAAAATTATGACATGAGAAAATACATAAATAAGATATGAACACACAAATTGAGCCACCAGTTGCCACAAAAAATCTCACCTAACCAAGAACATAAAATTTCTAGATATATGGATGAAACATTGTGTTAAAGGACAATCTAGGATAAGATCAAAATGTTTTAGCTTGTGTAGTTAGAAGATTCCTAAAAGCCAATGACTTATACTTGATAAGAATTACATTTATGAATTCCCTTAGAACTTTCTTATGCCCATTCATTAACATCCCCAAAAACAAGAAATTCACTTAGAAAATGGGTTGTCTTAAATCACACACTGAAACAACAAAAAGAAGGCAGTTAGTTTCCAATAGGGAGAATCAAACGGGTTGTCTTAAAAACACCCGACGGGAAGTAAATGCTTAAACTAAATAAATCGCAGATGTTAAAATGAGAATAAGAATCCGAAGAAAATGCAAACTTTCAACAAATAAATAAAATTTCATTTTTTAATATTCGGTTTGGTTAACAAGAGATTACCCTCAAATGCCTTGATTGAAGGTGGGAAGGAGAGAGAGAGAGCTTCCCCAAGAGAATTTTCAAGTTTGAGAAAAAAAGGGATTTTGAGTTAAACAGGATACTAAAAAACGACGTGTGTTGAGGATAGACATTTAACGTAGTTTTGGGGAAGATGGTGAAAAATGAAGTTTTGAAAGTTTAGGGGTCAAATTAAATATTATTATTTTTAATTAACGGAAGTTAACGGTCCAATGACCAAAATAGAAACGGTTTCGAACGTAAGTGACCAGAATAGTCTTTTTTGAATTCGGGTGACTAAAATAGAACAAACCCAAAACAAAAGTGACTACGAGTGAAGATTACCCATTAATTAAATACATAAGCACTCTCGAGTTCAAGGTCAGATTCGGAGGCCTTCGAGTTAGAATTTCATGAAACAGGCTTCAAAAACGGACTCAGGACGTCGAAAAACATAAAATAGGGGTTTTTGGAAAATTTGACTTTTTGAGTCAAAGTCAAAGTCAACGCTGAAGTCAGCAGATTCGACGAGTTAACTCACTGAGACAACTTGGGCGAGTTGACTCGGCGTGTTGACTCGATCAACGGGTCGGGTCTGGGTTCACCGGGTTGGGTTTAGGTTGACTCAGACCGGTTTGAACTGGTTCAGGCCGATTTACTTACTCAAAACGGAATGGGTCGCCGGACGGTCGCTGGAGGCCCGAAATGGTACAATTTCGCCTGAAAATGAAAGATATTCGGTCAACCACTTGAACCAAACCACACAAACATGAAAACAAGTCGGAAATTCATCAAAACTACCTAACATAGAACCGAGATTGCCGGAAATGACAAGGCGCCGATGAGATCCCTGCTGGCGGCGGAACATAGAGCGGTCACTTGGGTTTTGCTCGCTCCAACGCAATGAACACATAACTGACGTCCGTTTCTCGAATGGTCGACGTGGTTGGCCGGAAAATGCAGGCAACGAAGGCGGCCATTTAGGTTTAAGGTCGAACTTTCTAATGGGTTTTCACCGGTGATGGGCGGCTCGGAAGCGTGCGTGACAGGCGACATAAGGACCATAGCTGGACGACGCACAAGCTGGTGGTGGCGGTGACTCACACCGGTGACGGAGACAGTCGGATCGAAAGAAAATCATAACGAAACCAATAGGTTTCGACTGAACCTTCTAAGGCTTCTATAACCCGAACGATGGTGATTTCTCGAGAGTGGCTGGTGGTGTCAGGTTCAGGGTGGAGTGGCGGTTCGTCTGACGGCGTCAGTGTACACCAGGATAGGATGATGTGGCAGATCAGAGAAAACACGTGCGGTGGTCGGGGAAAATTATTTCAAAAAAAATTCATCCATCGATTATTTCATGCAGTCTGAAAAAAATGGCAGATGGATGGTCACATCATAACTTTATTATTTGATTCAAAAAAATTGGTCCATAATTTTAATTTGACTTGCGGTAATTTACTACCAAAACACCCACTAGCCCAAATGGTTGAGCTATCAGATTGGGTAGCCAAGGTTATGGGTTCAAACCCCCTTGGCTGCATTACATTCTCTTTTATTATTATTATTAGGGTATTTGTAACACCCGAGTTTAGGGGTCGGGTGTTAGGAGAGTTAAATCGGGTTTGAGTCTTTGGGCTTGTTTTAAATAAAAATGGAGTTTGTTTTGAATTTAAAAGGGTTTGTGATTCATTAAGGGCAAAATGGAAATTTTCTAAATAAATGAAATAAAATAAGTAAAAAGAGACTTTTTAAAAGTCTTCTTCTTCTTCCTCAAAACATAAATCACGACACAAAACCTCCCCAACCCCAAGTCACTGTTCCATCACCTTCTTCATCGATTTCAAGTGTTTTCGTTAAGGTAAATATATTTTTGACTTCTCCTCTCCATCCTTAACGTTTCTATGGTTTTAGTTTTTCTTAAACTCCATTTTTGTGATATTTCAAATGTTCAAGTTTTAAGTAAAAGGTGGAAGCTTTAATGGTTTTTCATTGGGTTTTTGATTTGTAAAGTTAATATATGTTATAATCATGCTTTTAAGTGTAACATATGTTAAAATGGTGGTGTTTTGTTAAAATCCCGAAATGGGTATTTGGGGGTGTGTTAAAGGGTAGAAAACTTGAGTTTTTGAGGTAGTTTTGTGAGGGAAAGTTGGGCTGATGATATGGTTATGCTTGAGGGTTGTTTTGAACGTGTTTAGAGATGATTTGGGTGTTGGAATCGATGGGTTTTTGCTGGGTTGTGTGTAAGTCCGAAAATGAAGAGTTTGTGTTAGTTTTGGCTTGAAAATGTAGTGAAATGGTCTTGAGATTGTAATCTGATTTGTGGTAGTGGTTTTGTGGATTATTTGTCAAGTAATACTCTGTTTTAGGGTGTTTAGAAACAAGGGAAATCGTTGGAGAGGCTTCGGGCTCGATTCTGGGAAATTTGGAGGGTTGATTGGCTTTCTTGGTTTGCTTTAAGGGTGTTCGGTGAGTGGACTGTTTTAAATGGTTTAAATTGGTTAAAAGTGTGTGGTTGATGTATTAGGTTGTGCTTGGTAGGCCAACTAATGTGGGGATAAAGTTGGTAGCTTAATCTCTTGTTTGACTTTATGAGTTCTTGCTAAATGTGATATGTGTTCGTTTATGCATGTTGCGATATATTGATGTTGCATGATGGTGATTGGTATGTTGTGTTGCATGATTGTGAAATCATGGTGAGACTTGTTTAGTATGTTGGCACTAGTTATAATTACCGGGTATAAATGATCGATCATTAGGATGAGTGTGCACACGGTAAGAGTCAAATTCGTGCAAGGCCTTGGTGATATGTAGTCACCAGGGAGGATTACGGTGAGGTAACATTCCACCGGAAAGTGTATATGTATGATAATGAGTGGAATCCTATCCGTAAAAGAAAACGGTGATGAGTGAAATCCCACCAGAAGGTAATGTTGTTGTTTTTGTACGTTGGGGCGAAAATCCCAACGGAAGCTATCCGCATATCCGAGTAAGCTATATAGTTGCCAATATACTTGTTTATGTGTGGTTGATATATAAGATGATTTGTTACATCCTTATTTAGCATAACATGAGGTAAGATGACATGTTCATGCATTCTTGTAGTAGTTGGCTATGTTGTTATGTTGGTGTTAACGTATGCCTTGTTGATGTTTGTGGATACCATGCTTTGAACCCTGCATTTTCAATATTTGTTTTTGAGCTCCCTCACTAAGCTTCTAACTCACGCTCTCATTTCCGACAATGCAGATCATTAGTGTGTAAGTTAGCAAGGAGCAAGGAAAGGCACCCAAGAGCGTGTTTGACACTGTGAGCTCCCGTTTCGATACGCCTTTCGATACAGTTTGCCTCTGTGAGTGCCTGTTTCGGAACAAGTTCCGAAATGTTTCGACACTATTGACCCCCGTTCCGGAACATTATAGACCGTATCGGAACGGCTTGGTTTGGCTTTTAAACTAGAGCCCGCGTATCGAAACGGGCAAGCTTGTTTCGAAACGCAGGCATGTGAATTGGCTTTTTAGCTTCTTCAAAGGTTATCGGCTGTTGTGTTTTAGTCCCGTTTGTTTGTTTCCTTCCTTGTTAAGTTTATATGCACCTTGTACGTATGATTTTGCTTCGTATGCTTGCAATTGGACTAACATGTCATTTGGTAAATTTAAGTTACCTTATGTTTTGCTTGGATCGTTTCGCTATCGTTTTCCGCTGATGTTTTCGCACATAAGACTAAATGTAATATTTAGACAAGATAATTAAATGAAAAATAGGGTTGTTAATCGAAGTGAAGCCTTAACGGGTTTCGCTTCGGTTTTCACCGTGTAACCTGTTCGGACTGGTCTGTCGGCTGGACCGGGACGAGGGGGGTTACATTTGTTGGTATCAGAGCCTGAGGTTTCCGCGACTTCGGGAAGGTAAGTAAGGTAAGCTTGAGGTGTTATGTTGCTCTATCTCGGTGTATGTTGTTCGGTGAATGCTTTTGCTTTGTATGCTTGTTGTTTGCGTGCTTGCATGGTGTTTGAAAGCATGTGTTGGTATGGTTGTTGTGTTGAGGCGTAGTGTCGAGTTCCCATTGCTACTATTACTTATTGGAAAAGATTTTGTAAAGGAATACTTGAGCACCTTGGACCCTTGTCTTTGCTAACTCAATCCTTGTGTGTTTATTTTGTTTGTAGTTGTTATCTTGCTAGTTGTAAGATGAGACCTAGAGGCAGGCCTAGGATGGTTCATCCGGGACCACGGGCAGCAGCTCCTGAAGTTGAGCCGGTTGTAGAGGCGGAGGCTCCTCTACCTCCTCCTTTTCCTCCTCGTCATGAGGGAGGTGAGACGAGAGCTAAGGGCGTAAGACCTCAGGTTGACCAAGGTTCGGCCGTTATAGATCTAGCTCCATTGGTTTAGGCTATAGCTTGGGCTTTTCAAGCAGCTGTAGCCGGGGGACAGGCTGTGGCACAACCTTAGGGTGAGGGCACCGGTTTTCCACTTGAGAGGCTTCGCAGTTTGGGAGGTGAAGAATTCCGAGGGTTGGCGCCCGAGAGATCAGAGGCTTGGTTTGACAAGACTGTTCGTATTTTGTCTCAGATGGGTTGTACTGGGGCACGCAGACTGAGATGTGTTGTTTCTTTGGTACAGGGTGATGCCTATACTTGGTGGGTCACCATTACTACAGGCATGCCAGATGCCGAGATTACTTGGGAGTTCTTTGAGTCTACTTTAAGCAAGAAGTATTTGGGTCCTCGTTATCTTGATGAAAAGAAGAGAGAGTTCATGGCCTTGCTTCAAGGTAACATGACAGTGTCCGAGTATGAGGTGCGGTTTGTTAGATTGAGTCAGTACGCGTCCGAGATGGTTCCTACTAAGAGGGAATGATGTGACCGTTTCCGTTACGGGCTGAGTGAGGAAGTGAAGAGGTATACTTTGGCTATGGATTACACAGACTTCAATGTCTTGGTCGCTAGGGCCAAGGACATAAAGTACAGTTTGGGTCTGACCAAACGATCAGGTGGTTCTGGTTTAGGGAAGAGGTCTGCTGACTTTGATAGAGGTGATACCAAGAGGCATAGGGACAATAGGCATCATTTTGATCACAGACGTGGTGGTGGTAACCACGGGAGAGGCCATTAGGGCCAGAGAGCTGGTGGGCGTTTTCCCGAGTGTGCTAGGTGCGGGATGAATCACACCGGAGAGTGCTAGGGAAACTTTCATGCGTGTTGGAACTGTGGAGCTAGAGATCACCTTAGGCGTGATTGTCCACATCAGGCTGGGTTTGCACCAGTTCAAGTTCAGGCTCCTGCTAGAGCTATTGAGTACTCGAGAGGCCGTGGGAGCAGTCGAGGTAACTTTTAGCCAAGGAATGATGGCCAGAGGAATATAGCATATGTGGTTGCAGTTCAGCCGGAGGGCGGAGGTTAGGCTAGAGTTTATGCTCAGCGAGAGGGATAGAACGACACGGATGTGATTGCAGGTAATTTCTTGATACAGTCTCTGAGTTTGCTTTCCTTGATTGACTCCGGGTCTACATATTCATACATATTGAGTGAGCATACAAAGATGTTAAATATACCTTGTGGGGTACTAGAGGTAGGTGTTAGTGTTACTAGTTCCTTCGGGGATACAGTAGTGGTTAGGAAGATGTATAGAAGGTGTCCGTTAATGGTTTAGGGGCATATACTTCCAGTGGACATGATGGAGTTATCGTTCTATGGCTTCGATGTGATTTTGGGTATGGACTGGCTTACAGAGCATAGGGCTAGGATAGATTTCGAAACAAAGAGAGTCTTCTTGAAGCTTGCGGATGACTACGAGATTGTAGTAGTAGGGGAGAATGTAAAATTTTTATCGAATGTTGTTTCAGCCTTAGAGGCTCAGAGATTAGTTGAGTTAGGTTGTGAGGTGTACTTGGCTTACGTGATGAATCCGAACATGAATGAAGTTAGACCACAGGATATCAGAATAGTGTGTGATTTTTCGAGTGTGTTTCCGGAAGAATTGCCCGGATTGCCGCCTGACAGAGAAGTAGAGTTTGCCATAGAGACATATTCAGATTCTGCTCCCGTTTCGATTGCTCCGTACCGTATGGCACCGAAAGAACTAACAGAGTTGAAGACTCAGTTACAAGAGTTATCAGATAGAGGTTTTATCTGTCCGAGTTCTTCGCCTTGGGGCGCTCCGGTATTTTTTGTGAAGAAGAAAAACGGTAGTATGAGGATGTGCATCGATTATAGACAGTTGAATCAGTTGACAGTGAAAAACAAGTATCCCTTGTCGCGTATCGATGATTTGTTTGATCAGTTGAGAGGGGCATCAGTCTTTTCGAAGATTGATTTGAGATCCAGTTATTACCAATTGAATGTAAAAGAGGTTGATGTACCGAAGACAGCTTTTAGGACTAGGTATGGTCACTACGAGTTCTTAGTTATGCCGTTTGGGTTGACAAACGCACCAGCTGCTTTCATGGACATGATGAATAGAATCTTGCATCAGTACTTAGATCAGTTTGTGGTTGTATTCATAGATGATATTTTGCTGTATTCATGTACCGAAGAAGAACATGACAGGCATTTGAGGTTAGTTTTGCAGACTTTGCTAGACAACTAGTTGTACGTTAAGTTGAGTAAGTGTGAGTTTTGGATCAGAGAAGTAGTCTTCCTAGGGCATGTAGTGTCAGCCGAGGGGATTAGAGTTGATCCGAAGAAGATAGAGGCCATTGTTGAGTGGAAGCAACCAAAGTCTGTGATAGAGATTCGTAGTTTCTTAAGCTTAGCCGGTTACTATAGGAGGTTTGTGAATGGTTTCTCGAAGATAGCCGCTCCTTTGACGAAATTGCTTCAGAAGAATGTTCAGTTTGAGTGGTCCGATGCGAGACAGTAAGCCTTTGAGAAACTAAAAGAAGCTTTGACAGATGCATCGATCTTGATTCAACCAGAGTTGGGGAAAGAGTATGTGATCTACAGCGATGCTTCGTATGTAGGATTAGGTTGTGTGCTCATGCAAGATAGAAGAGTTGTAGCTTATGCCTCAAGACAGTTAAAGAATCATGAGCGTAATTATCCGACACACAACATAGAGCTAGCCCCAGTTGTGTTTGCCTTGAAGATCTGGAGACATTATTTGTATGGCGAGAAATGCACAGTGTATACGGATCACAAGAGTTTGAAGTATTTAATGACAGAAAGAGAGTTGAACCTTAGACAGCGTAGGTGGCTAGAGTTGCTTAAGGACTATGATCTCACGATTGAGTACCATCCGGGTAAAGCCAATGTAGTGGCAGATGCTTTGAGTAGAAAGGTAGCCATTGAGTTGAGAGCCATGTTTGCTAGTTTGAGCTTGTCCGGTGATGGTGGTCTAGTGGCCGAGCTTCATGTTAGACCTACCTTAGGCCAGTTGATTAGAGAAAAACAGTTGTTAGATAGATCTTTGGCACCTCACGTGCAAGATATAGCCGAGGGTAGACCATCGGACTAGAGTTTCAGTGTTGATGGGGTCTTGTGTTTCAGAGACATAATAGTTGTGCTGGATGACAGTGATTTGAGACGTACTATCTTGACCGAAGCACACAGTAGCCCATTTGCTATGCATCCTGGTAGTACAAAGATGTACCGTGATCTGAAGAATAAATACTAATGGGTTGGTTTGAAGAAAGATGTAGCCGATTACGTGAGTAAGTGTATGGTATGCTAGAGAGTTAAGGCAGAACATCAGGTTCCATCATGTTTGTTACAACCGTTGAGGATTCCGGAATGGAAGTGGGAAAATATTACCATGGACTTCGTTTCAGGTTTGCCTTTGACTCCTTCGAAGAAGAACTCAGTTTGGGTTATAGTTGATCGTTTCACGAAGTGTGCTCACTTTTTAGCTGTTCATACGACTTACTCCTTAGATAAGTTGGCCGATTTGTACATCAGTGAGATTGTGAGACTGCATAGTGTTTACATACTGCTTTGGGTACCTGATTGAATTTCAGTACGTCGTATCATCCTCAGTTAGATGGTCAGTAAGAGAGGGTTATACAGATTTTGGAGGACATGTTGCGTTGTTGCATTATTGATTTTCAGGGTACTTGGGAGAAACACTTGCCGTTGGTCGAGTTCGCATCCAATAACAGTTATCAGCCGAGCATTTAGATGGCTTCGTATGAGGCTTTGTACGATAGAAAATGTAGAACTCCGTTTTGTTGGGCCGAAGCAGGTCAAAAGTTGTTACCGATGCCGAATTTGCTTAAGGAGACTACCGATAAGGTGAAGTTAATCTATTATCGTTTGAAGGTAGCTTCAGATAGATAGAAATCCTATGCCGATTTGAAGAGGAAAGAAGTTAAGTATTCTGTGGGAGATAGAGTGTTCTTGAAAGTCTCTCTGTAACCCCCTTAATCCGGCCTAGACGGTTGACCCGAATTAAGAAAGTCACACGGGGGAAACCAAAGTCAACCCGAAAGTCAACCTTGATTAACGACCCTTTTTTTTCTTTTTAACCTTGTCTAGATGCACTTTAGACCTAATTGTGATCACACAAACATCATACCAAAAGATCACAAACATCAGAGATCAAACAGGGACTTAATTGAACAATTTACAACTTTAGGGACCAAATTGTAAATTCTGATAATTACGAGGAGTTAATCCAAATTGAAGTTACCAACTTGAAATTAATCAGGTTTCATGCTTCTCTATAAAATTTCAGCTCAAAAGGACTTCCCAAACTCATACAATTGCACAAACAAGTTTCAGGACCAAAACGCAAACATTCCAAAACATATAACTGCCAATGTCAGCCCCCAACGGTCACCCGTTCCGAAACAGGCATAGCCCGTTTCGAAACTCGGGGCCGTTCCGCAACGCGTACCGAAACGGGGGTCTGGCAGTGGCCTTTCCGTTTCAGAACGGCCCCTCCCGTTTCGGACGCCTGGGCACAAATAAGGCACCCGTTCCGAAACGGTAGGTGCTGTTCCGAAACACCCTGCACAGATTGCCCAAAAATGCATACTTAAACATGCAATTGACCAACCAATCATGCTCCAAATGCCACCAAACTTTGCCAACATGCAATTCAACATATATGAGACATACTTGCATCAACAATTCATCAAAACATCCACATATATGAAAAGCCCCAAATCTATAGGCATGCTTCCTACACAAGTAAGCCATTCAAGCATAAACTTCCAATTCAAGCATATAAAGGCCAACCACAAAAACCAGCATTCTCAACAACATTCAACATACTTAGGGAGTTCAAAACATCTCCCAAAACATACACATAGGTCCCCCATTGCCAAATTACCAAAAGCTAAAATGTACTTAGAAAACCTTCCATACTTAGAGCTTTGTTTCCACTTGGATGCTTGCCCTCCTTGCTGCCCTCAAGTACTCTAATGTTCTGCATTATTGAATTAAGAAAACGGAAGAGAGCGTAAGCAAAAGCTTAGTGAGGAATGCTCGTAAAACCATTCAATAATGCATTTATAAAACACTTATAAATCATGCTTCAAATCATCATTTACACATGCTCAAAAGCATACTTTAACAAGCATCTCATGCTTCATTTCATTACATGTCATATTGGCCACAAGTGATACAATTCATTTCTTTGAAAACAAGTTCATCAACTTTCACCCCAAGGACTTTTAAACACCTTGGACCCCAAGGACTTTTAAACACCTTGGCCATGGACTTTTAAACACCATGATATAAGTTACCTCAAGGACTTTTAAACACCTTGACCCCAAGGACTTTTAAACACCTTGGCCATGGACTTTTAAACACCATGAATTGAATTACCTCAAGGACTTTTAAACACCTTGAACCCCAAGGACTTTTAAACACCTTGGCCTATGGACTTTTAAACACCATAGAATTGAATTACCTCAAGGACTTTTAAACACCTTGAACCCCAAGGACTTTTAAACACCTTGGCCTATGGACTTTTAAACACCATAGAATGGACCACACAAGGACTTTTAACCACCTTTGTGTCTGTAACAAGAACCATCCAAGGACTTTTAACCACCTTGATGTTCTTAAGTAAACAAGGCTCACTCAAGGACTTTTAACCACCTTAGTGACCTTAACCTTTTCAAAACATCACTTGCCAATATACATCATTATCATCAATTTATCCACTGTTTTAAAGCATTAAACCAAGCCATATTCATCATGCATTTAAAAGCATCAAACCACATTTAATTAATGTTCAAAAACAAGGAACTCTTACCATGAGCTTCCTTCAACATATGGCTTACAAAAACAACATTAACCATGCTAAATCATGCTTTCAAAACAAAATTTAAAACATGCAATAAACCACATTGCACAACAACCAAATCATGGCCACCACTAGAGAGTATTTCCGAAAACTTACACTTGAGCTTAGCAAAGTTGTTTAGACTTAAACTAAGCTCCCAAGACATTGGTTTCAAAGCCGAAAACCCAATTTCACTCACCGATTCCACTTCGCCTCTTGCCGAAGCACCAAATCAAGCCTCCGGATCACCACCACTTGGATCCAAAGATGCCTCCCCTGATTAAACACATTAAAGCAGAGATTTAATGCATCATCATGCATCAAAAGCTTCAATGAAAGCACTCAAACTCGCTGCTCTCATTCACACTCCAATTTCGGCCACCAAACACAACCGAAATTGCATCAAAACCACTTCTCAACAAAGCCCAGCCATAAACCAGCAAAACCTAACATCCATTAACACCATCTAACATCTAAAAACAACCTATAAACATCCTTATACCTCCAGCAACATCAGATCCACAAGATCACCACAAAAACATCCAAGAATCACAAGCTAAACTTAGGAAACACAACCTATCCGGGATTGCATTAATCAAAACTCATTTCCTTATCAATTTAGAGTTCATTTAACATCAAAAATACACCTCAAATCACAGATTAATCATATCTAACGAAAATCATCAAAAATCACCAAATCTTGCATTATAAGCCAAGATCCATTTCACCACTTAAAATCCTTTAATAAAACTTCAATTAAGAGTTGAGAACTTGGGAATTTCAGTAAAGAACTGATAGTTTAGAGGAGAAGGACGTTCTTACCTCCAAACTTGTGTTTCTCCACTTTTTGGAATCAAAAACCTTGTTGAATCAACTAGCAAATGATGAGGTTTTGAAGATATGTTGATTAGGAATCAAAAGAATGTTGAAAGGAGGATTTTAGGTGAGAAAATCAGAAACAACTCTCTGGAAAACAAGTGTTTGGATTGAGAGAAAATGAGAGAAAGAAAATAGAGAAGTTAGTTAAGAAAATAGCCAAATGGCCTTTCCCTCCACTTTTGATATGTTTTAAAATCAGAATAAATCTCAAAATATCTTAGAAAAATCTGGAGAAACTACTTTTGGAATAATAGCTCCTTAAAGATTCAAAGTTTCAACTCTTTATAAAACAGTCACAAAACTTTCAAAAATTACATTTTGGTCACTAGCCAAAATGTCACTCTTCCAAAACCCATTTTTCAAAATTGATTTCACAGTTCACTTAATTATATTAAAAGATGATTTTAGAACATTTTTCCATATTTTTAATGCAACTCGAACTAGGCTTTCCTAATTTCACCTCTTTAGATTCGAACAGCACTTTGACCAAACCGGTCAACGCCCAAAACTTCTAAGCCCAAAACCGGGGCGTTACAACTCTCCCCCCCCCCCTTAAGAAATTTCGTCCTCGAAATTTACCTGAAGGGAAGAGATAAGGAAACTGCTTCAGCATGTCTTCCTTCCGCTCCCACGTGGCTTCCTCAACACCGCGATGCTTCCACAGCACCTTCACCAACTCAATGGTCTTGCCACGAAGAACCTTGCTATCCGAATCCAGAACCTTCACCGGTTCCTCATCATAGGCCAAATCCGGATTCAAAACCACTTCCTCCACAGGCATCACATGCGAAGGATCAGATCTATACCTCCGGAGCATAGAGACATGGAACACATCATGAATCTTCTCCAACTCCTGAGGTAACCTCAACCGATACGCAACAGGACCCACACGCTCAACCACCTCATATGGTCCAATGTACCTAGGGCTCAACTTACCCTTTCGGCCAAACCGTATCACCTTTTTCCAAGGCGAAACCTTCAAGAACACACGGTCACCCACCGCATACTCTATCTCCTTATGCTTCAAATCCGCGTAAGACTTCTGCCGATCAGAAGCAGCCTTCAACCGCTCACAAATGAGCTTTACCTTCTCTGTGGTCCCTTTCTACAAAGCCGGCATCGAAACCAACTTTTGACCAGTCTCAGCCCAACAAAGAGGAGTCCTACACTTCCTCCCGTACAAAGCCTCATAAGGTGCCATCTGTATACTTGCCTGATAACTGTTGTTATAAGCAAACTCAACCAAGGGCAGATGCTTCTCCCAAGAACCTTGGAACTCAATCACGCAGCACCTCAACATATCCTCCAAAATCTGGATAACTCGCTCAGACTGACCATCCGACTGAGGATGATAGGACGTACTGAAATGCAACCTTGTACCCAGAGCTTGATGCAAACACTGCCAGAACCGCGATGTGAACCTCGGATCCCTATCCGACACAATCGACTTAGGCACACCATGCAGCCGCACAATCTCAGCAATGTACAGCTCTGCCAACCTATCCAAAGAAAACGTGGTATGCACAGGCAAGAAATGCGCACACTTCGTCAGGCGATCCACAATCACCCAGACCGAATTCTTCTTCGATGGAGACAAAGGTAAACCAGATACAAAATCCATGGTAACCCTCTCCCACTTCCATTCAGGGATTTTCAACGGTTGCAACAACCCTGAAGGAAACTGATGCTCAGCCGTAACTCGCTGACACACCAAACACTTGCTCACAAACTCCGCAACATCCTTCTTCAAACCCACCCAATAGTACTCATCACGAAGATCACGGTACATCTTAGTACTACCAGGATGCATAGCAAAAGGACTACTATGACCTTCAGTCAGAATAGCACGCCTCAACTCAGCATCATTGGGCACTACTATTCGACTCCCAAAACACAGCACACCATCATCATTGAAACAGAAATCCGAAGGTCTACCCTCCGCGATATCCTGAACATGAGATACCAAGGTATCATCCAGCAACTGCTTATCCTTGATCAACTGAACCAAAGAGGGTTTCACTTGCAACTCAGCAACGAGACCACCATCTTGCGATATGCTCAAGCTAGCAAACATAGCCCTCAGCTCAACAGCTACTTTCCTACTCAAGGCATCCGCTACAACATTAGCTTTTCCAGGATGATACTCAATCGTTAGATCATAATCCTTGAGCAACTCCAACCAACGCC
The DNA here is from genome assembly GCA_030270665.1 of Hibiscus trionum. Classification (NCBI taxonomy): domain Eukaryota; kingdom Viridiplantae; phylum Streptophyta; class Magnoliopsida; order Malvales; family Malvaceae; genus Hibiscus; species Hibiscus trionum. Next base: position 19,593,704 of record BSYR01000057.1, on the reverse strand, counting down.
GCTGCCTAAGATTCAACTCCTTCTGAGACATCAGATACCTCAAACTCTTGTGATCTGTGTACACAGTACACTTCTCACCATACAGATAATGTCTCCAGATCTTCAGAGCAAAAACCACTGCAGCCAGCTCAATATCATGCGTAGGGTAATTGCGCTCATGCACTTTCAACTGCCGCGATGCATAAGCCACCACCTTACCCTCCTGCATCAGCACACACCCCAAACCAACATAGGATGCATCACTGTAAACCACAAACTCTTTCCCTGATTCAGGCTGAATCAAGATAGGAGCTTGCGTCAAAGCCGCCTTAAGCTTCTCAAAAGCCTGCTGTCTCGCTTCCGTCCACTCATACTTAACATCCTTTTGCAACAGCTTCGTCAAAGGAGCAACAATCTTGGAAAAACCATCCACAAACCTTCGGTAGTATCTCGCCAAACCAAGGAAACTACGGATCTCCTGAACAGACTTAGGAACTTTCCAATTTATCACCGCCTCAATCTTCTGAGGATCAACACGAATCCCCTCCGCTGAAACCACATGTCCAAGAAACACCACCTCCCTTAACCAGAACTCACACTTGCTCAGCTTAGCATAAAGCTGATTCTCCAACAAAGCTTGCAAAACAATCCTCAAATGCTCTTCATGCTCCTCCTCGGTACGCGAGTACACGAGGATATCATCAATGAACACCACAACAAACTTGTCCAGGTATTCATGAAACACACGATTCATCATGTCCATGAAAGCAGCAGGAGCATTTGTCAACCCAAACGACATCACAAGAAACTCATAATGCCCATACCTTGTCCGGAAAGCTGTCTTAGGCACATCCACATCCTTCACCTTCAACTGATAATACCTTGACCTCAAGTCAATCTTAGAGAACACATCTGCTCCCCGAAATTGATCAAAAAGATCATCAATCCTCGGCAAAGGATACCGATTCTTGATAGTCAACTTGTTCAGCTGACGGTAATCAATGCACATTCTCATAGTGCCATCCTTCTTCTTCACAAACAAGACCGGTGCTCCCCAAGGTGACACACTCGGCCGGATGAACCCACGGTCAAGCAACTCTTGCAACTGTGTCTTCAGCTCCTTCAGCTCCTTAGGTGCCATTCTATAGGGAGTAATGGACACAGGAGTTGTATTCTCATACAGCTCAATTCCAAACTCCACCTCGCGGTTAGGAGGTAAACCAGGCAACTCCTCAGGAAAAACACCAGGAAACTCCTTCACAACTCTGATATCTTGCACCCTCAACTCTTTAGAGCTAGGATTCATCACAAAAGCTAGATAGGCTTCACAACCTTGCCTCAGCATCCTGCTCGCCTCCAAGGTAGACACCACATTGGCAAGAAACTTCACATTCTCACCAACCACAACAACTTCATAATCATCCGCAAGCTTAAGCGAAACTCGCTTGTTCTCACAATCCACAACAGCACGATGCTCAACAAGCCAATCCATACCAAGGATCACATCGAAACCATAGAAGGGCAACTCCATAAGATCCACATGGAAAACATGCTCTTGAACAACCAAGGAACACCTTCTATAAAGCTTACGAGTCACAACAGTCTCACCAAAAGAACTAGTGACACGAACACCAACATCCAAAGACTCAACAGGCAACCCAAGCAATTCAGCATGCTCACGCAAAATGTATGAATGCGTAGATCCAGAATCAATCAAAGAAAGCAATTACAAGGATTGCAAAGTAAAGGTACCTGCAATCACATCCGCATCATTCCTGCCCTCTCGCTGAGCATACACCCTCGCTTGGCCTCCACCCTCAGGCTGAATAGCCACAACATGGGCCACTCCACGACCACCTTCCTCTCTCCTCTGAAAATTTCCACGGCCGCGCCCACGACCTCTCTGCGGTGCAGCAACAACAGGAGCACGCACCTGATCACCAGCCAACCTCGGACAATCTCGCCTCAAGTGGTCTGCAGAACCACAACTCCAGCACCCGCTACCAGTAGCCGCAACAGGAGCTTGCACCACTCTCTCAGCACGAGGACAGTCACGCTTCATGTGACCACGTGAACCATAGATCCAACAAGCACTAGGATCAACTCCAGCACTGCCACCCCTAGCAGGTGCACCACCACCTCTCTTAACTGAAGACTGATACTTCTGATCACGTCCCCTCTTGTTCCGTCCACCTCCGGAACTAAACTCAGCTGATCGCTTCCCAGCACTTGCTCCAGCACCTCTCACAGATAAACCCAAGTTCATCTCTATATCCTTGGCTCGACCCACCAAAACATCAAAATCATCATATTCAGTGGCCAGCACATACATCTTCACATCCGTCTCTAAACCATAACGGAACCTCTTGCACCTTGCCCGCTCATCAGGTACCAGCTCCGGTGCATACTGACTGAGTCGCACAAACTGCACCTCATACTCAGCCACACTCATGCTCCCTTGGGTAAGAGACATGAATTCACGCTTTTTCTCATCTAGATATCTCACACCAAGATATCTCCGCTTGAACACATTCTGAAAGAATGTCCAAGTCACATCAGCTTCTGCCATCCCAGCAATAGTGGTTGTCCACCACGTATACGCATCCTTCTGCAGCAAGGACACAACACAACCCAGCTTCTGCACATCAGTGCAACTCATCTGGCCCAAGATTCGCTTGGTACTCTCTAGCCAAGCTTCAGAACTCTCAGCAGACATACCCCTGAACTCAGTCCCACCAAGACTGCGCAAACGCTCCAAAGGTAGTCTAACACCAGCATCTTCCTGATGCCCCGCTCCACGAGCCCCAGCTACTGCTGCTTGAAAAGCACCAGCAATAGCTTGCACTAACATCGTCATATCAGGCATAGCTTGCCCCTGACCAACCCCAGGTCCAGCAGCTCCAGCGCCAGCTGCAGCTCCAGCTTCCTCAGCCCCAGCACCACCACCACCAGGTGGAGGAGGAGGTAACACCGCACTACCCGTGTTTTCCTCATTCTCGTTCTCATTAGGAGCCGTAGCTCGCACATTACCTCGTAACTCTCTACGTGGTGCCATACTTTTACCATGCAATCACAACACAAATAAAACAAAGTCAGGCCCAGCAAGGTAAGCAATCCAAGTATTCAAGCTCAATTTTATTTCAAATCAACATCTTTCCTTTAGCTTTGATTTGGCAATGGGTACCCACAACATGCTACATCACAGCACATACTTCAATTGCATCAAAATCACAAGCCATTAACATGCTTTCACTCAACAAGCATACAAGGCATACATACTTCAATCATGCACACATTCATTCCCAATTACTCGAGAACTCGGCTCTGATACCACCAAATGTAACCCCCTTAATCCGGCCTAGACGGTTGACCCGAATTAAGAAAGTCACACGGGGAAAACCAAAGTCAACCCGAAAGTCACCCTTGATTAACGACCTTTTTTTTCTTTTTAACCTTGTCTAGATGCACTTTAGACCTAATTGTGATCACACAAACATCATACCAAAAGATCACAAACATCAGAGATCAAACAGGGACTTAATTGAACAATTTACAACTTTAGGGACCAAATTGTAAATTCTGATAATTACGAGGAGTTAATCCAAATTGAAGTTACCAACTTGAAATTAATCAGGTTTCATGCTTCTCTATAAAATTTCAGCTCAAAAGGACTTCCCAAACTCATACAATTGCACAAACAAGTTTCAGGACCAAAACGCAAACATTCCAAAACATATAACTGCCAATGTCAGCCCCCAACGGTCACCCGTTCCGAAACAGGCATAGCCCGTTTCGAAACTCGGGGCCGTTCCGCACCGCGTACCGAAACGGGGGTCTGGCAGTGGCCTTTCCGTTTCGGAACGGCCCCTCCCGTTTCGGACGCCTGGGCACAAATAAGGCACCCGTTCCGAAACGGTAGGTGCTGTTCCGAAACACCCTGCACAGATTGCCCAAAAATGCATACTTAAACATGCAATTGACCAACCAATCATGCTCCAAATGCCACCAAACTTTGCCAACATGCAATTCAACATATATGAGACATACTTGCATCAACAATTCATCAAAACATCCACATATATGAAAAGCCCCAAATCTATAGGCATGCTTCCTACACAAGTAAGCCATTCAAGCATAAACTTCCAATTCAAGCATATAAAGGCCAACCACAAAAACCAGCATTCTCAACAACATTCAACATACTTAGGGAGTTCAAAACATCTCCCAAAACATACACATAGGTCCCCCATTGCCAAATTACCAAAAGCTAAAATGTACTTAGAAAACCTTCCATACTTAGAGCTTTGTTTCCACTTGGATGCTTGCCCTCCTTGCTGCCCTCAAGTACTCTAATGTTCTGCATTATTGAATTAAGAAAACGGAAGAGAGCGTAAGCAAAAGCTTAGTGAGGAATGCTCGTAAAACCATTCAATAATGCATTTATAAAACACTTATAAATCATGCTTCAAATCATCATTTACACATGCTCAAAAGCATACTTTAACAAGCATCTCATGCTTCATTTCATTACATGTCATATTGGCCACAAGTGATACAATTCATTTCTTTGAAAACAAGTTCATCAACTTTCACCCCAAGGACTTTTAAACACCTTGGACCCCAAGGACTTTTAAACACCTTGGCCATGGACTTTTAAACACCATGATATAAGTTACCTCAAGGACTTTTAAACACCTTGACCCCAAGGACTTTTAAACACCTTGGCCATGGACTTTTAAACACCATGAATTGAATTACCTCAAGGACTTTTAAACACCTTGAACCCCAAGGACTTTTAAACACCTTGGCCTATGGACTTTTAAACACCATAGAATTGAATTACCTCAAGGACTTTTAAACACCTTGAACCCCAAGGACTTTTAAACACCTTGGCCTATGGACTTTTAAACACCATAGAATGGACCACACAAGGACTTTTAACCACCTTTGTGTCCGTAACAAGAACCATCCAAGGACTTTTAACCACCTTGATGTTCTTAAGTAAACAAGGCTCACTCAAGGACTTTTAACCACCTTAGTGACCTTAACCTTTTCAAAACATCACTTGCCAATATACATCATTATCATCAATTTATCCACTGTTTTAAAGCATTAAACCAAGCCATATTCATCATGCATTTAAAAGCATCAAACCACATTTAATCAATGTTCAAAAACAAGGAACTCTTACCATGAGCTTCCTTCAACATATGGCTTACAAAAACAGCATTAACCATGCTAAATCATGCTTTCAAAACAGAATTTAAAACATGCAATAAACCACATTGCACAACAACCAAATCATGGCCACCACTAGAGAGTATTTCCGAAAACTTACACTTGAGCTTAGCAAAGTTGTTTAGACTTAAACTAAGCTCCCAAGACATTGGTTGCAAAGCCGAAAACCCAATTTCACTCACCGATTCCACTTCGCCTCTTGCCGAAGCACCAAATCAAGCCTCCGGATCACCACCACTTGGATCCAAAGATGCCTCCCCTGATTAAACACATTAAAGCAGAGATTTAATGCATCATCATGCATCAAAAGCTTCAATGAAAGCACTCAAACTCGCTGCTCTCATTCACACTCCAATTTCGGCCACCAAACACAACCGAAATTGCATCAAAACCACTTCTCAACAAAGCCCAGCCATAAACCAGCAAAACCTAACATCCATTAACACCATCTAACATCTAAAAACAACCTATAAACATCCTTATACCTCCAGCAACATCAGATCCACAAGATCACCACAAAAACATCCAAGAATCACAAGCTAAACTTAGGAAACACAACCTATCCGGGATTGCATTAATCAAAACTCATTTCCTTATCAATTTAGAGTTCATTTAACATCAAAAACACACCTCAAATCACATATTAATCATATCTAACGAAAATCATCAAAAATCACCAAATCTTGCATTATAATCCAAGATCCATTTCACCACTTAAAATCCTTTAATAAAACTTCAATTAAGAGTTGAGAACTTGGGAATTTCAGTAAAGAACTGATAGTTTAGAGGAGAAGGACGTTCTTACCTCCAAACTTGTGTTTCTCCACTTTTTGGAATCAAAAACCTTGTTGAATCAACTAGCAAATGATGAGGTTTTGAAGATATGTTGATTAGGAATCAAAAGAATGTTGAAAGGAGGATTTTAGGTGAGAAAATCAGAAACAACTCTCTGGAAAACAAGTGTTTGGATTGAGAGAAAATGAGAGAAAGAAAATAGAGAAGTTAGTTAAGAAAATAGCCAAATGGCCTTTCCCTCCACTTTTGATATGTTTTAAAATCAGAATAAATCTCAAAATATCTTAGAAAAATCTGGAGAAACTACTTTTGGAATAATAGCTCCTTAAAGATTCAAATTTTCAACTCTTTATAAAACAGTCACAAAACTTTCAAAAATTACATTTTGGTCACTAGCCAAAATGTCACTCTTCCAAAACCCATTTTTCAAAATTGATTTCACAGTTCACTTAATTATATTAAAAGATGATTTTAGAACATTTTTCCATATTTTTAATGCAACCCGAACTAGGCTTTCCTAATTTCACCTCTTTAGATTCGAACAGCACTTTGACCAAACCGGTCAACGCCCAAAACTTCTAAGCCCAAAACCGGGGCGTTACACTCTCCATGGAAGAAAGTTATGAAGTTTGGCAGAAAAGGGAAATTGAGTCCGAGATACATCGGGCCGTAAGAGATTGTGAAGCGAATCGGTCCGGTTGCTTATCAGTTACGTTGGCCATCCGAATTAGAGAAGATTCACAATGTGTTCCATGTTTCGATGCTTCGTAAGTATAGATCAGATCCGTCGCACGTTATGCCTGTGGAAGAGATTGAGTTGAACCCAGACTTGACGTACGATGAAAAACCAGTTGAGATCTTGGCTTCAGATAGCAAAGTGTTGCGTGGCAGACAGATTGAGTTGGTCAAAGTGAAGTGGCAACACCGAGGCGTGGAAGAGGTCACTTGGGAAAGAAAGGAGGATATGGAGAGGCAGTTTCCGTATCTCTTCACGTTAGGTAGTTTCAAGGACGAAATTCCTTAAGTGGGGGAGAGTTGTAACACCCGGGTTTAGGAGTCGGGTGTTAGGAGAGTTAAATCGGGTTCGAGTCTATGGGCTTGTTTTAAATAAAATGGGGTTGGTTTTGAATTTAAAAGGGCTTGTGATTCATTAAGGGCAAAATGGAGATTTTCTAAATAAATGAAATAAAACAAGTAAAAAGAGACTTTTTAAAAGTCTTCTTCTTCCTCCTCAAAACAAAAATCACGAAAAAAACCTCCCCAAACCCCAAATTATTATTCCATCACCTTCTTCACCGATTTTATGTGTTTTCGTTAAGGTAAATATATTTTTCACTTCTCCTCTCCATCCTTAACGTTTCTATGGTTTTAGTTTTTCATAAACTCCATTTTTTGTGATATTTCAAATGTTCAAGTTTTAAGTAAAAGGTGGAAGCTTTAATGGTTTTTCATTGGGTTTTTTATTTGTAAAGTTAATATGTGTTATAAGCATGCTTTTAAGTGTAACATATGTTAAAATGGCGGTGTTTTGTTAAAATCCCGAAATGGGTATTTGGGGGTGTGTTAAAAGGTAGAAAACTTGAGTTTTTGAGGTAGTTTTGTGAGGGAAAGTTGGGCTGATGGTATGGTTATCCTTGAGGGTTGTTTTGAACGTGTTTAGTGATGATTTGGGTGTTGGAATCGATGGGTTTTTGCTGGGTTGTGTGTAAGTCCGAAAATGAAGAGTTTGTGTTAGTTTTGGCTTAAAATTGTAGTGAAATGGTCTTGAGATTGTAATTTGATTTGTGGCAGTGGTTTTGTGGATGATTTGTCGAGTAATACTTCGTTTTTGGGTGTTTAAAAACAAGGGAAATCGTTGGAGAGGCTTCGAGCTCGATTCTGGGAAATTTGGAGGCTTGAACGACTTTCTTGGTTTGCTTTAAGGGTGTTCGGTGAGTAGACTGTTTTAAATGGTTTAAATTGGTTAAAAGTGTGTGGTTGAGGTATTTGATTGTGCTTGGTAGGCCTATCTAATGTGGGGATTAAGTTGGTAGCTTAATCTCTTGTTTGACTTTATGAGTTCTTGCTAAATGTGATATGTGTTCGTTTATGCATGTTGCGATATATTGATGTTGCATGATGGTGATTGGTATGTTGTGTTGCATGATTGTGAAATCATTGTGAGACTTGTTTAGTATGTTGGCACTAGTTATAATTACCGGGTTAAATGATCGATCATTAGGATGAGTGTGCACACAGTAAGAGTCAAATTCGCACGTGGCCTTGGTGATGTGTAGTCACCAAGGAGGAGTACGGTGAGGTAACATTCCACCGGAAAGTGTATATGTGTGATGATGAGTGGAATCCCATCTGTAAAAGAAAATGGTGATGAGTGAAATTCCACCGGAAGGTAATATTGTTGTTTGATTACGTTGGGGCGAAAATCCCAACGGAAGTTATCTGCATATCCGAGTAAGCTATATAGTTGCCAATATACTTGTTTATGTGTGGTTGATGTATAAGATGATTTGTTACATCCTTATTTAGCATAACATGAGGTAAGATGCCATGTTCATGCATTCTTGAAGTAGTTGGCTATGTTGTTATGTTGGTGTTAACGTATGCCTTGTTGATGTTTGTGGATACTATGCTTTGAACCCTGCATTGTCGATATTTGTTTTTGAGCTCCCTCACTAAGCTTCTAGCTTATGCTCTCATTTCTGACAATGCGGATCATTAGTGTGGAATTTAGCAAGGAGCAAGGAAAGGCACGCAAGAGCATGTGTTGCTGCTCAAGTATGGTTTTTCTTAAATAATGTAATAGATGGCAATGGGGTTGCTATGTGTTGTAGGAGCGTTTGTTAGACTCATATGTTGGCTTTTATGTTGTTAAATGTCTATGCTTTTGTGTTGAAGGATTGTAACTCATGTTTTATGGATGCTTATGCTTTTGTGTGAAAGGCATGTAAACCTAGTTTATGTAATGCTTTTGTGGATGTATGATTCTTCATAGTTAGATGTCTCATATGCTTGCTTGTATGTTTGATCGTGCACGTGGTAGGATATGATGCCTCTAGATTGTATGCATGTTGATTGCTTGTGATCTTTGGTGTTTGGGGCAAGTCTGGGGATGTTTGTAGATGCAGAAAACTGTTTTCAGGGTCACTCTGTGTGTAGGCGTTACGAAACGCTCGTGGTTGTTTCGGAACGGTAGTAGCTCCAGGGATACTCATATCGAAACGGGGGTACTGCCGTTTCAATATGAATTGACACTATGAGCTCTCGTTTCGGTACACGTTTCGATACGGTTTGCCTCTGTGAGTGCCTGTTTCGAAACAAGTTTTGAAACGTTTCGACATTGTTAACCCCTGTTCCGGAACATTGTGGACCGTATCGGAACGGCTTGGTCTGGCTTTTAAACTGGAGCCCGCGTATCGAAACGTAGGAATGTGAATTGGCTTTTTAGCATCTTCAAAGGTTATCGGTTGTTGTGTTTTAGTCCCGTTTGTTTGTTTCCTTCCTTGTTAAGTTTATATGCACCTTGTACGTATGATTTTGCTTCGTATGCTTGCAATTGGTCTAACATGTCACTTGGTAAATTTAAGTTACCTTATGTTTTTCTTGGATCGTTTCGCTATCGTTTTTCGCTGACGTTTTCGCACATGGGACTAAATGTAATATTTATACAAGATAATTAAATGAAAAATATGGTTGCTAATCGAAGTGGAGCCTTAATGGGTTTCGCTTCGGTTTTGCCCGTGTAACCTGTTTGGACTGGTATGTCGGCTAGACCGGGACGAGGGGGTTACAGTGTTACATAAAATTTTGAAGAAAGTTGTCATTATTCTCTCTTATTTGGGAAGACCCCCATTGTTAAGTGCGAAGAAGGTGATTAAGCTGCCGAAGCAATCATAAGAGGCTAAAAAACTCTAGCAAAGCTCGTGGGTAACACAAGACGGTTCCTTAGTTCTTGATATTTCTTTTTGTGTAGCTCACCATTATTTTTGAAAATCAAATGAACAATAAGATTTAAGCTGGAAAGTTTAGATCCTAACTCCTCTTAGACATAAGGAAGTGTTTAAACGACTAAAAGAAGTAGGATTTATGGATAGTAATTTTTTAGGGTTGAGACATGAATGTGATGTCGTAGCTTGTTATTATCTAGTATGTCAAGCTAAGAATAGTCAAGAGACATTTTAGTTGCTCTATCGATTAACCTGTTTGCAAATGTTTTCTAAGCATTTCATGTAGATAACCATATGATTCTTTTGTAAGCTCGACTTATCTCTCAACTTGATTATTGTATTTGATTAAGTTTTGCTTGTTGCTCTCTTAAATATTAGTTCCGTTTACTTTTTGTCACGACATTTTATTTTTTGTTCTTTTTCTTTCTATCAATCTATTTTCATTTGCTTTTGAATTGAACATCTTAAACTATTTTTTCAACCAATCATTGTGGAGATGATATTTAGTACTCACAACTATATTACTTGTGTGACATGTATACTTGCACAAATTGTGCATTTATATAATTCGCAACAAAATTGACATCGTTGTAGAGAATTGACAATTGGTGATTTTATTATAAGTTGTTGCACCATTTTCTTTACACTTTTTTTGTTATTATTTTGTTTTGTTTAGTCGCTTTTTGTTTATTTTTTTAGGTGTGCTTTGAAGAGAAAAAAATAATATTTTTGTTGGATGATATAGATTGAGCAGCACTCTAGACACAAATTTCTGAGTGGGAAAACATGAGCCAAAGACAAGCATCGTCCATTGTTTGTGATATTTGTAATGGATATCACTTTTTCAACTATTGCGAATTCAACCCGAACTCCTATTATTACATGGGGGATGACAAGTCCTCGTTTAACCGGTCAAAAATAAATAAATATTTAACCTCTTTCAACAATTAATAAAATAAAGAAATTAAGTAGTATAAGGAAAGAGGGTCGATCCACAGGGAGATTAGTCGAAATTCTTGACTTGAATTTTGTCGGATTTGAATTCCCAGGAATATCTGCAAAACAAGGAAATAAAAAAGGGGGTGGTCAGATATTGAGTGAAGTAATAAGATAAAATGCAAGAATTAAAGAAAATAGTAGGAAAAACCAAATATGCAAATTAGCCTCGAGCTAGCCTTGTCAATTCCCTCGATCATTGAAATAGATTTTTACTCCGGGGATCATGTCGATTACAGTCTGCGAGGCCCAACCCGTCGCAACTTGCTTCTCTCTCGAGTAACCAATCCTCCCAAGACTATCTTCAAAGGTTGATTCTTAAACAAATTAACCACGTCTATCACCGTTAAAATATTTAGTTTTGAAAGCAGGAAAAGCTCGACTCAGAAATTGTCTAAAAAAGAATCGCTTCTGATTTTATCTTTCCTTAGCGGACCGCCGCTAAGAGTGTTCACAGGAATTCGAAATTGCCACAGGCCGATCCTTCCTCCCAACTATGTCTTTAAACGATTTCAGACCAACGAGCTCTTTTTGATTTGAAAAGTGATTAAAAACTTTAGTAAGGCCGATTGCCAAACTATCTAAACAGAAAGATAAAAATGTATTCCCGAAGGAATTTAGGCAATGTTCAATTCTCACGATTAGAATTGATTTGGCTAGCTCTTGGCTCAAGAAATTTAGCTAAGCATGATATTGATTATCGTGCTTAACTTGATTTTAGAAAAGTAATTAAATAACATAAAATAAATGAAATAAGAAAATAAAGGAAAAGAACTTGGATTAAAACTGAAAATGTTTACAAAGATAAAAATACTCAAAGCTAGAAGATGAATTGATTGATGATCTAAGCCTTTACCAAGGGTGGTATTTATAGGCTTAGATTTACAAAGATAAGGTGATGAGATAATTTAAAATAATAAACAAAAGATAAAACAATTCAAATGTTTTGAAATTTAAATGCAGGAAATCTAATCGGATAAGCAGATAAGATCTCTCAGAACGTTCCAGAAGCTTCTAGAAGTCGCCACGTCATTGCCACGTCACTGCCACGTCAGACACGTCGTGCCCGGTGTCGTGCCCATGATGCCAGTCATGACAGAATTATAATAAAAACTGCAGAAATGCCCCATTTTCACTGCTATTTCCAGAATCGGATCCCTGCACAAAATATAATGAAAACAGCATGTATTAAGCAGCAAGAGGTCCAAATAACTAGAAAAATAGCAAATGAAATATGTCATATTTGAGAACTCATCAAATTCCCCCTCACTTGTCTCATACTTGTCCTCAAGTATGTCCGAAAAACATAAACCAAAGAATGCATTTCTCAAGCCATTACAAGCATCGAACATAATCATAAGAGTTCTAGCGCGAAAGGAGTATCATGAAAGAAGCATAATCAAACCAAATAGATGCAAGCAAAGAACAACCCTTATCTCTTCTAATTACCTATCAAACATTAATCAAATCTTAACCTAGTCTTAATCCTCACCGAGATACACTCAAGAGCACTCAAAGTGTTTGAAGGTAAATGTGAAGCAAAAACACTCTAAGTCATGCATGAACAAAGGTTTCCATAAGCTTGTAACAAGTTCAATTCTCCACTACTTATTAGAATCGAAGTGCAAAAATCATTAGGTCTTTTATTCAAGGTGTAATGTGGGTTTAGAAAAGGGTAGAAAGATGGAAAGAAAATAAAAAAAGGAAGATGATCAATGCAAGATATAATGAACAATGAAGACAAAAGAGGATCTTAAAAGTGGGCAAGCAAACAAAAAAAAATTTCCTTTTTCTTTTCGGTTTTTCGAAACTGTTTTTTTTTTCTTCTTTTTTTTCGAAGCAATTGCTTCCTTTAATTCTATTTTTTTTTCATTTTTTTCGGAAAAATTCTGCCCTTTATTCGAATTGCAGCCCCTTTTTGTCTAGCAATACAGTTTCTAGCATTTGATCAATCAAAAAGTTTGGTTGAGGGTTAAGCCAAAAAATGGGGTGTAAGGCTAACAAAGGCTCACTAGGCGATGAGAAAGGGTAAAATGGAAGGGATGGAAGAGGTTAAAGCCTAATGCCTAAATCATTTTAAAGCACCTCGTTCTTAGTGTAGTCTCGAATCGTAAGCAAGCCACAAGTTCTAGATTCCTAAAATTCAAGATGACACTCTCAAGAAAAAGAAACGAGCATAATATGAAGAATGCATGCTCAAGGCTCAAATCTTACCAAAGTTGGGCTAATTTGATTAAGCTAGGCGAGAAATTTAATTAACACTATCAAGAGTAATTAAAAGAGATGTCAAACTACAGATTTCCCATATCATTTGATTATCAAAATGCTCCAATTCAATCATTCCTAAGCACTAGAATAAGTACAACATGATGTTCAACAAGTAATGGCAAGAAAAAATTCATCTCAAGTTTAATCAAAGTCAAACATATAATCAAACAAGCAGACAAGTGTTAATTTATTACCCTCCCCCTCACTTAAGTGAATTGCCCCAATTCATAAAAATTAAGGAAATAAAAAGATAATAAGGGCAAAAGATACTCCCCGTGGATGTAGAGTGAGTCGATGGGAATGGTGCACTATGAGTGGCTCGGATCAGCGACGACAGAGGGCTTTGAACGGAGTTGCCGGATGTGCCAAAGAGGGTGCAGCGAAGGGTGGTTCAGCATTTTTGTTGGGCACCCGTCGAATGGTTGCTGGTCGTCAGCCAGTATGGTAGGGAGGAGGAATCTCATTCGAGGGATCAACGGCGGCAGAGGGCTTTGAACCGGCGGTGCTATTGGAGAGACGCGAACGGCGGCTGACGGTTGGGGAAGAGGGCGGAGGTGTGGTGGAAGCCGTAGGAGTGGGGTTCTCGATCGGGGGCTGGGGGCTTGCCTTCGTCGACAAACGCGGCGTGGAGGAGGTGCGGGGACATGGTGAATTGCGGCTGAGTGTGTTTTACGGCGGGGTGAGCTTTTCTAGGGTTTGGTGGCGTTGCGGGAAAGAAAGAAAGGGAAAAGGGGGAGAGTTTGACGATATGCTTAAGGGGGAAGGGCTTGGGGCTATCGTGCACCGTTCATTGAGCGTGCTAAAATGCACCGCGTTTAATGAAACGGTGCACTTTGGCTGTGGGAATTTGATTGTCCTGCTGCATTCGAAATGAATCCTGCAAAGGAAAATTTATTAAGGCAATTAAAAAAAGAATGAAAAATAAAGAAACATAAATTAAATTATTAAAAACAAAGAAGTAAAAATTGATGAAAAATAAACCAATGGGTTGCCTCCCATGAAGCGCTTTGTTTAAAGTCGTTTAGCTCGACGACCTTTGCTAAATTTTTGGTTCTTCAAAAGCAAGTTCTTCAAATAAACGGTAATGTCCATCCCTCGTCGTTTTAACGCCTTCCTTCATCTTTTTATGTGTGTGCAAAACAACAACTAAGCTTCTACCTCCTTCCCGATGCGACAACTTACTCAAGATGATGTTTGGCAAAGTTTGGTTGTCGCCTAAAATATATATAATTAAATTGCTCTAACTTCGGCTTTGGTTCCTGCAAAATCGAGGGAAAATGTTTAGATCGAGTTGGAATTAATCGAAAATCATAAAGGGAAAAAGAGTTGAAATGATTTCACCTATATTTTTATCGTCGAGATCCGCGAACTCCCTACAAAAGTCATAACACATATCAGTTTCGATCAAATCATCAGCTAACGGATCTAATATCAACGAAATTTAAACTTGCGGCCGAATCAGGATACTTCATAGCTTTATACATATCAAATTTAACTACTTCCCCATCAAATTCCATAGTTAAGATGCCGTCGCGGACATCAATCTTTGTATGCGCGGTTGATAGGAAAGGTCGGCCAAGCAAGATTTCGGATCCGTTATTGCTGCGATCATTTTCCATGTCAATAATATAAAAATTAGCAGGGAAAATAAGATCTTTTACCTGTACCAACACGTTTTCTAGTACTCCCTCGGGGTAGATGACTGATCGATCGGCTAATTGAACCGTCACTCGCGTTTCCTTCAATGGTTTAGTCGAAATTTTGTTGTAAACGCTTAATGGCATGACGTTGATAGATGCGCCTAAATCGCACATCGTTCTTTTTATCCCAACATTCCCAATTTTACAAGGAATCACAAACATACCTTGATCCTTGTACTTGGGCGGCAATGGTCTTTGAAGAATAGCCGAAACGTTCTCACCAAGGTTAACTCTTTCATTCCCAGACAATCGCCTCCGGTTTGTGCATAGATCTTTCAAAAATTTTGTATATTTAGGAACCTTCCGAATAACATCCAAAAGTGGAATGTTGATTTCCACTTTCTTGAATACATCCAAAATTTCCTTCTCTTCCTCCTTTTTATCTCGTTTCGCCAATCTACCTGGAAAAGAAGGAACAGGTTCGTAAGTAGAAACAAAAATATTGGATTTAGAGTTACCTGCAGTGGGTGGAGACTTTTCGTTCTGGTCCTTCGAAGAGCTGCCTTGCTCGTCGGATTTTTGCTCGGTTTGCTTGGGCGGTTTAGGCGTTATCACAGTTCCACTACGCAAAGTTATCGCGCTCACATTTTCCCTTGGATTGGTTTCGGTTTGTGATGGTAACTTCCCATGGGATTCTAGACGGCTAACGGCTTGAGCTAGTTGGCTTATTTGTTTGTCGATTTGCTGGAGATGGGATTGTGTTTGGGTTTGGAATTTTTCCTGCGAAACTGCCAATCTCTCAACAATAGACTCAAGCGAGGAATTTTGGGGTGCTTGGTTTTGGTAGGGAGGTTGTTGCCTAGGTTGGTAATTCGGGTTCTGATTACCGTAGCTCAAGTTTGGGTGATCTCTCCAACCGGGATTGAAGGTATTGCTATGTGGGTTATAGGGTCTTTGGGGAGGTCCGGGAAAGTTGTGTATGGCGTTAACCTGGGCACCAGATGTATCCCGCAACAATGGGCATAAGTCGGTTGTGTGATCTGGCATAGTGCATATTCCGCATACCTTAGCAGCTCCTAACTCCCCTGAAACAAGAGAATACACAATATTAGTTAAATTTTCTATCTTATTCTCTAATGAAATTGTGCTTACTGTTTGAACCCGTCGGCTGGGTTCACTTGCAGAACCAAATTGCTGCGAATTAGCAGCCATTGTGGAGATTAATGTTCTCGCTGCAGTAAGAGTCATGTTAACGAGCGCGCCACCGCTTGCTGCATCTACCATCTTTTTGTCCATTGGTAACATTCCTTCGTATAAGTATTGAAGGAGTGTTTGCTCGGATAAGCCATGTTGCGGGCAGCTTGCGCATAGCTTTTTGAACCTTTCCCAATAATCATATAGGGATTCGTCGTGCATTTGTTGGATACTAAATATGTTTCGCCTAATTTATGTTACTTTTGCCGCAGGGAAGTATCTATCAAGAAAAACACGAGAAAGGTCAGACCATGTATTAATTGAATTCGGAGGTAAATAAAATAACCACTCTTTAGCCGTTCCGGCTAAGGAAAAAGGAAAAGCCCTTAGTTTTATTTGGTCCTCTGAGACCCCTTGTGGCTTCATGCTGTTGCACACCATATGGAATTCGGCAAGATGCTTGTGTGGGCTTTCAGTAGGCAGACCATTAAAGGTGGGGAGTAGGTGAATTAATCATGTTTTGAGCTGGAAGGGAGTGTCGCCTTGAAGAAAAGCGATGCAGAGTGGTTGCTGCACAGTAGAGGCTGCGTTCAGCTCTCGAATTGTTTGATCTGCCATCGGTTCTGGTTCTTGTGTAGGTTCGTCGATTGGTGTGGTCTCGGAAGTGGATTCTTGTTCGGATCGTCGTGTGCTTTGTTACTTCTTTCGTCGAAGTGTTTCGCCGTGAGTTCTACGAGCTTTTGCTTCGATTTCCGGGTTGTATGGAGCTAAAGTACCCGGGTTCTTCCTGGTCATAAAAATAAAACAAAATCAGTCAGAAAATGCCGAAAATAAATCTCCCCGGCAACGACGCCAATTTTGACAAGTCGTCGTTTAACCGGTCAAAAATAAATAAATATTTAACCTCTTTCAAAAATTAATAAAATAAAGAAATTAAGTAGTATAAGGAAAGAGGGTCGATCCATAGGGAGATCAGTCGAAATTCTTGACTTGAATTTTGTCGGATTTGAATTCCCAAGAATATCTGCAAAACAAGGAAATAAAAAAGGGGGTGATCTGATATTGAGTGAAGTAATAAGATAAAATGCAAGAATTAAAGAAAATAGTAGGAAAAACCAAATATGCAAATTAGCCTCGAGCTAGCCTTGTCAATTCCCTCGATTATTGAAATAGATTTTTACTCCGGGGATCATGTCGGTTACAGTCTGCGAGACCCAATCCGTCGCAACTTGCTTCTCTCTCGAGTAACCAATCCTCCCAAGACTATCTTCGAAGGTTGATTCTTAAACAAATTAACCACGTCTATCGCCGTTAAAATATTTAGTTTTGAAAGTAGGAAAAGCCCGACTTAGAAATTGTCTAAAAAAGAATCGCTTCTGATTTTTTCTTTCCTTAGCGGACCGCCGCTAAGAGTGTTCACAGGAAGTCGAAATTGCCACAGGCCGATCCTTCCTCCCAACTATGTCTTTAAACGATTCCAGACCAACGAGCTCTTTTTTATTTGAAAAACGATTAAAAACTTTAGTAAGGCCGATTGCCAAACTATCTAAACAGAAAGATAAAAATGTATTCCCGAAGGAATTTAGGCAATGTTCAATTCTCACGATTAGAATTGATTTGGCTAGCTCTTGGCTCAAGAAATTTAGCTAAGCATGATATTGATTATCATGCTTAACTTGATTTTAGAAAAGTAATTAAATAACATAAAATAAATGAAATAAGAAAATAAAGGAAAAGAACTGAAAATATTTACAAAGATAAAAATACTCAAAGCTAGAAGATGAATTGATTGATGATCTAAGCCTTTACCAAGGGTGGTATTTATAGGCTTAGATTTACAAAGATAAGGTGATGAGATAATTTAAAATAATAAACAAAAGATAAAACAATTCAAATGTTTTGAAATTTAAATGCAGAAAATCTAATCGGATAAGCTGATAAGATCTCTCAGAACGTTCCAGAAGCTTCTAGAAGTCGCCACGTCATTGCCACGTCACTGCCACATCAGACGCGTCGTGCCCGGTGTCGTGCCCATGATGCCAGTCATGACAGAATTATAATAAAAACTGCAGAAATGCCCCATTTTCACTGCTATTTCCAGAATCGGATCCCTGCACAAAATATAATGAAAACAACATGTATTAAGCAGCAAGAGGTCCAAATAACTAGAAAAATAGCAAATGAAATATGTCATATTTGAGAACTCGTCAGGGGATTGTTATTTGAACAACCCTTACTCCAACAACTTCAACTAAGGGTGGAATCAACACCAAAATATTTTTAAAAATGATCGGGGAGATGAAAATTCAATGGAAATAAAAGAAAGAAGACAAGGACAATAATATATAAAAAAACAATCTTCAAAAATATCGATAGCTTCATTAATCATTCTAGAATCTTGAGGAGAATACTCATTTTTGGTACCACCAAGAACATGTTGAACTTCATGAATTGACTCAACGGGTACAATAGGTTGTGTGCGATCATGAATAGTGGTGGTATGGAGGAAGCGGGTTGGGAAGTATCCGAGCTGGCTGATCAGAAGCGATTATGGCTACAAGTATTGTGGCAAGCTATCCGCCGTAAGGAGTCTCTTTGGCGCCAAAAGTCGAGAGCGAATTGGCTTCGGCTGGGGGATAGAAACACGACGTTCTTCCATAGAGCTGCGAAGCTGCGAGCAGTGCGTAATGCTATTTTTGGCTTAAACATCAGAGGCAATTGGGTAACGGATCCAACTCGATTTCGTAAGCATATAGTGTTGTTCTTTTCTCAACATTTTGCCGCGGATGAAAGGTCTTGTGTTTGGAGCTTTGAGGAGAATTTTAATCGGGTGAGTGAAGCTGAAAATAGGGGTTTGGTGGCGCCATTCTCTCTTGGAATTTCTTTGCAGCTTCTAAATGGGCATCTAGTCCCCTCGTGGTGGAGTCAGATTCTAAAATTGCTCTTGGTTGGGTGTTGCATTTGGAACGACGACCTTGGCGTATGTGGGAGATTTTTGGCTTGATTGATCAAGCATGTCTCACTTTAGGGTCCGTCTGCTTCAACCACATTTTTCGTGAGGCGAATGGGTTAGCGGATGCTTTAGCAAAGGAAGGAATGACGCGAGCATCTTTATTTCAGGCTTATGTGTGATTGTTTGAATATTGTGAGGGGCGTTGTGTTTCTTTGTTTGGTTGTTTTCTTTTTGTTCACGTGTCGTACTCTTTTCCTCCGTTAGGCTTAGGGAGCTTTTTAATGAGGCGCACGTGTAATTCGAGTTGTATATTTTCCATTTAACATACAACTTTTTGCCAATAAAAAAATATATGATGTAATTTGTTTTCTTTTTACATACTTTGACCTATAAGAAACAAATTAAGAAGATGAAACTATAAGAAATTAGGAATAAAAAATTGGTAAACGAAACTATGATAATAAAACTTGATAAAAAAATTAAATACTTGTGATTAATAAAGGCGATCAGAGATGAAACTTTAGAGCAATGAAGTCTTCAACTTGTGTGTTTCTGCAAAATATTGAAAAGGAAGAAGGAAGAGTTAGGATTTTTATTTTTTAAATTTAGCATAAACTACATTAATAGTATTTTTTATTTTTTATGGCGCTTTTATTTTAACTATTGAACTTTTAGTTCGCTATCAGTATGGTCCCTCTTGTTAGTTTCTGTTAGAAGATGTTGATTGTTCAGGTTAGTTTTCATTTTTCTTGAATAAAATAATGGGTAAATTACACCGTTAATCACTCAACTTTCTTCTCACTCCTATTTTGGTCAATAAAGTTTAAATTTTTTGAATTTAATAATTTAGCTTTCAAATTATTCAAATTTTGGCCACTCTTGATTGTAGTGGTTATACGAATAAAAAAATTGATTTCAGAACATATTTTTTAAGAAAACTATTTCGATCGGTTACGATTCACAGTTTTAAGTAAAATCAATTAATTGATCTGATCGTTTATATACAATATTTTATAAATATTATGCATTAAAATATTTTATAGTTTAATAATTTTGATACACTTTTGAATTTTAAAACATTTTGTCTCTAAATTTATATCTCTATTTAATATTTTTAAAAAAATTGGCTGCGACCGGGGCCCGTAGACCCCTGCAAAGGTCTGCCTCTGGATGCAATCAGATTAAAAAGAATTTGACCGAAGGTCAAGAATTGTTCTTAAATGAATAATTCCACTGCAAAGAGTCGTCTATACTTGACCTTGAAAAATGAATGGGTAAATTACCTAAATTATCAACTTTGCTTTATGGCCTATTTTGATTATTTAAATTTTAAAATATTTAATTTTATCACTGAACTTTAAACATTGACCTATTTCGGTAACTCCACCGATAAATATCAAACACTGTTATGACGTTGAAATAAAATATAATAAAATATATATTTTAATAATATTTTAATACGCTTAGTTAATTAAATAAAAACCACTCCTCACCCTCTTTTACCGCTACCCCACCTCTTTCTTATTTTTACTGGCAACTCTCTTCTTCATCTCAAGAATGCTGTTCTGGTAGATTTTTCGGCGAACCAAAATCACCAGAAAAAGCAACCTCAATATGTGAAGGACTATCATTTCAATAAAAAGAGGAAAGGAAATCCAACACACTTACCTCCGTTAATTAGGGATGTAAAAACAGGTAATCGGGTGGGTTTCAAGTCGGGTACTGTCAGGTCGGGTAAAATCGGGTACATGTCATTTCAGGTCATTTTTTTATTTTGACTCGACTCGGGTCGGGTGCGGGTCCATTTCAGGTCGGGTCTATTTCAGATCGGGTCCATTTTAGGTCGGGTCCATTTCAGGTCGGGTTCATTTTAGGTCGGGTCAAAACGGGTCGGGTCCGAAGCAGATAATTGACAGGTTAATTCAGGTTCAGATACACTTCAGGTCGGGTCCATTTCAGGTCGGGTCTATTTCAGGTCGGTTGCATTTCAGGTCGGGTAATTTTAGGTCGGTTAGTTTCAGGTCGGGTAATTCAGGTCGGGCTATTTTTAGGATTGAAATTCGTATTGAGTTTGAGTTCGGTACAACCGTATGAGTAGTCGATAGACTTTAGGTTAACCTTCGTCAATCGTCATTGATTTGGAGTTAATTATTTAAAGTCATATCAAATTAAAATTATAAAACATTGGAGTAATTAAAAAATAATGAAAATGGGTCAATTTGGACTGAAAGGGGGTCAATTTGGATTAAAAATAAAGTTTCACGGATTATAATGGACAAAAATATCAAATTAAAATTATAAAACATTAGACAAATTTAAAAGAAAATAATGAAAAAGGGGTCAATTTAGAATAAAAATAAAATTTTGGGGACTGTAATGAACAAAAATATCAAATTAAAAGTATAAAAATTAGAGTAATTAAAAAAACAATAAGTAGATGTCAATTTAGAATAAAAATAAAATTTTAGGATCTAGAATGAACAAAATTTCAAATTAAAATTATAAAACATGATGAATTAAAATATATATATAGGGGTCAATATAGAATTAAAATAAAATTAAGGGACTGGAATGAAGAAAATATCAAATTAAAATAATAAAATATTGGACAAATTAAAAAAATAAATGTGGGTCAATTTAGAATAATAAATGTGGACAAATTAAAACATACATACTAAAACATATATATATATATATATATATATATATATATATATATATATATATATATATATATATGCATGTATTTAAGTTTTGGTATATATATACATGTATGTATGTAAGTTTTAGTATATATATATAGGATTAATATTTGATACACTGCCAGTGTAAAAATTGTTTACACAAGCATGCATATTTTTAAGCCTAAATTTAAATCCTAAAATTCTAACCTTAAAACCCTAAAAATCTAACCCTAACCCCTAAACCTCAAACCCTAAATTATAGCCATAAATCCTAAATTCTAAATCATACAACCTAAACCCCTAACGTTTAAACCCTAAACTAAACCCCTAAATAAACTCGCTTGTGGAAACTTTATTTTCCACCGCCAGTGTATAGGATATTAATCCATATATATATTGTTATAATTATATATATACATATATATATGTATGTATGTAAGTTTTAGTATGCATATATTGTTATATATATATATATATATATATATATATTAGAACATAAATATTTGTATGTATATATGTATACCCCTAAACAATACCCATAAACCTCAACCCTTAAATTTTATAATCACTAATAATTAGAGTACAAGCCTAATCCCCTAATCCTTAAACTAATCTCATAACCCCAAATAATTAAGTTGACACATTTACCCCTAAACCCCAAACATAAATATCTAAATCTTACAGACACTATTCACTAATAATTAGAGTGCAAGCCTAATCACATAATCCCTAAACTAATCTCATAGCCCCAAACAATCAACTTGACACACTTACCCTTAAACCCTAAACATAAACTCATAAATCTAACAAACAAAATAAATTGAAACATAGAAAGGACAAATCTAAAAATAAATTATTAATTAGAGCCCAAATCACAAATGAATAAAATTATTAAACCTAATTACTTACCAAATCTTTATACGAGGACCAAATCAAATTTAAAGCAAACCAAAAAGCTTAATAATTAATTAATTAATGAAGCATGGCCTAATTAAATAAAATTTAAAGAAACTAAACTAAAAGTTAAGACTAAAAAAAATAAACTAAAACCTAAAAACTTTAAACCCTAACCATCTAATTAAGGAATGACCTAAAGGATAATTAACCCCTGAATAAAAAAAACCCACCACCACTATCAATTTGTTTCATATGGCGGCAAAATTCTCCCCCCCCCCAACCCCCACCACCATTTTGTTTGACTGGCGGCAAGTGCCAAAATCCCCCGCCCTCATTTTGTTTGATATGGTGCCAAAATTCCCCCCCCCCCCACCATAATTTTCTATCAATCAAAAAAAATTTCCTCCATTAATTCAAAAAAAATTCCCCTAAACTAAAACTATTTTTTATTATTTTAATAGTTATAATTAAAAATTTTAATAAAATATTTCTTAAATTTAATGATCACAATTAAAAAATTAATTTAAATTTTAAATAATTTATTTTAAATTCATCCATCACAACTTATTAATTTAATAAAACTTTTAAATTTTGAATATTTTTAATAAAATAAATTTAAGTATGTTTAAACTTCACAAATAATTTATATTAAACGAGTTAATATTAAATTAATTTAATAAATTAATACTTTACATTTATCAACACTTTAAATTTATCAAATCGTAGACTTCTTCAACTATATATCAGGTAAATATCAAGTCAGATCAATATTAGTTCAGGTTAAAAATAGGTCAGGTTCAAAGTAGGTCGGGTCAATTAACATGTCGGGTTCAAAACAGGTCGGTCCAAAATAGGTCGGGTTCAAAACAGGTCGGGTTCAAAACAGGTCGGGTCCAAAACATGTCGGGTTCAAAACAGGTCGGGTAATATCGGATCTCGGGTCAATTCAGTCGGGTAAAATCGGTTATCTGCCAGGTCGGCTTCGGGTTCGTTTCAGTCGGGCGTAGGTCGGGCTTCAGGTCCACAGTAACAGGTCCAATTCGGGTTCGGGTCGTTTTTAGTCGGACGCAGGTCGGGTTCGGTCACTACAGTAACAGGTCAAATTCAGGTTCGGGTCAACAACAGTCGGTTACAGATCAGGTTCGGGTCATTAAATTTTCAGGTCAAATCAAGTTCTGACTCGAGCAGGTTTCAATCGGGTTTTCAGGTCGGGTCAGCTTTTTACATCCCTACCGTTAATCCTCATGTAACCACTTCAAGTGACAGAAAAGTGCGCGATTTATTATCATTGACGAAAACCCCCAATTTGTTAAAATCGATCCAATACTTACTCACAATAAGAGAAGACCAAAATCATATTCTGTAAATTAGAAGGAAGAAAAACAATGAAACTATGCATAAAATAAAGATAAAGATTGAATAGCTTTTGAAACTGAAGCTTCTGGCGAAACATTGTTACAATAGCGTCAATCTAGTGAAATCTAATAGGAACAACCCTTCCGAAATTCCTTTCTCAAGGCAACCTTTTCAAGCTTGTGTTTTTCTTTACACAGTACATTTAATGGAACATCAATATCCACAATAAGAAGATCGGGAACAAAGGATGAAACTTTCTTAAAAAAACTGACCCATCTCTTCTTTGAAACAGAAGGTATGAAAACTGATCAAATGACATAGTAAGCAAAAGCAAAGGCATTAAGTATTATTTTAATAAAAAAAATTAATGTAACATTCTATTTGAACAAAATAAAGGCAGGCACATGAAATGTAGACGTGCAAAGCATAGTTGCCTTCAACATGAGGGAAGCTTCTGACGCGGCTGGATTGATCGATTTCCGAGAAATTCAACGACCCTTTTTGATTGTTAAGGAAAAAAAAAAGTTGATGGGCATAAAAAAGGGTAAAATTTACTAGAAGAAAATGATGGGAAGTTGAGTGTAGATTGAATTACCAAGGGAATTGGGAGGGTGGAGGAGAGAAACAGGAGGCGGAGGGAGAGGGGACGAGTGTGCCTCCTCTGTTTGGGGTTTTGATTTAGCGGGAAGAGTCGGCTAAAATATATATTTAATTATTTAATTTCATTAGGTGTATTAAAATATTATTAGAATATTTTTTTTTATTTTCACGTCATAACAGTGTTAGAGATTTAACGGCGGAGTGACTAAAATATGTCAATGTTTAAAATTCAGTGCTGAAATTGAGATTTTAAAAGTTGAGTGACCAAAATAGGTTACAGAGAAAAGTTAAGTGATGATTTAAGTAATTTACCCAAAATAAATTATTAGCTTTGGTGTTGTAAAAACAAAATAAAAAAGACTTTCAAACCTAAGCTGTATGTAAAGAAAGAAAGAAAGAAAGAAATAGTTTTGATTTAGTTAGTAAATGTCGTGTTTATAGGAGAAATTATATTATAGGCCCGGCTCGCCACGCCATCCATGGTCCCAACCAATAAAAAGCATTCATTTCATTAATTTTTTCCATATCATCTTTTTATCGTGTCTTTTTAACGAAATTATCATTTTTGTCAAATAAAATATTCTATTACTTGCTAGAAAAGCTTAGAAAGAAAACACAAAGATGTCTATGCACAAAAAAGGATCCAAAATTGAAGAGCCAGAAGAGTATATGGTTTTAACTTTTAAGTAGGGCCACTGCCAGTGAGGTCCTTGAAAAACAAATCCGCTTGAAAAGCAAGGTTTAAAGAGTCGATTGCCGTCTAATGGTTCTTGAGTCAGTGAGGTTCATTTCAACAATCACCAAAACTTGATCTTGGAGAATGTGTTTAGCGTTTTACATGTGGATGAAGTTGGATCCAAAAGTATTTAACCGAATGATTGTTAACAATTGTTGACGCACAAAGTCAGCAGGTACCGAACATAAAAAGTGGAGAGGAAGACTAAAGTAATTATGATGATTTTATGTGGTTCACCTCTGTAAATTTGAGCAGAGAGCCGTGGTCATAGGGAGGAAGGGAGAGTAAAGTGGGAGAGAGATATTTTTCCCCTTATTGTCATCTGTCCTACAATCTCTAACTATGTGGGTATTTATAATCTCGAGTACTGTTAGATGGGTCTCTAGGGTTAAGTCCAGCTCCCAATCAATAGTCTTTGACGTACGGTCATGTGGGTGAGGTAGTTGTCCTTCAAAACACTGTAGTTCCTGATAAAGGTCTGTTTGACAAGGCCGTGCAGGCCTCATGTATCATTGTCTCTGATATTGTATGCCTTCGAAGGAGTTGTTGTCATGGAGTCACTTTCAAAATTACTAAGTGCGAGAGCACTGAAAGCTATTTCTGATATTTTTGAGTGCGGATTCTTAAATATATATATTAACTCCAAAAATCGTCTATACTTGAACTTGAAAATGAATTATTTGGTAAAACCAAAATTAAAAAGATTTTGATTGAAAGTTCTCCTCAAACTCCACCAAAGTGATTTTCCCAAAATAGTAATTTTCCAAGACTTCACCTCCCGTAGTCTATAGACATATATATACCTAGAAGGTTAAAACCAAAGGTAGTTACTTAAATTCAAGTGATGCATCAGTTATAAAACCAAGATAAAGAAAAGGACATCTCCCCCTCTTATCTAAAAAAAAAAAAGGAGAAACAAAAAAAGCATTATGACTATTTTTCAATAGCATAGAACTTTGTCGGTAAATACCAAATGGATAAAAAATTTAAGTAACTACCCTATTTCCAAACAACAAACCCCCTGCTCTACCAGCTGAGATAAGGTCAGAATATGATTCAAACATTACCAAGCTTTGTTTGATTCGCCTATTTCCAACCTACTCGTGTTCTTTCCATGTCTAATTACATTTAACCAATGATGATGATTGATAAAACAATATTTAACAAATGATAACAACAAACCCCCTGTTCTTTCCATGTCTAATCACATGCAATCCCACATGTTCTTTCAATGATACATGAAAGTTCAAGTTCCATTCAAATATAAAGTGCAAATAACGAGAAGAGAGGAGAACTCGATGACAATGAAGGATACAAGACGCATGTTTTTAGGGTACTCAAACAGGTGCATCCAGGGATGTCGACTTCATCGAAAGCAATGCCGGTAATCAACAGCCATGTGAACGACATGTTCAAAAAGGTTACGAATGAGGAAACGAAGCTGTCGCTGTACGCCGACAGTAAGACATTTGTATTCGAGCGAGATGCAAGGGGCAGTGAGGTTGGTTTTGCCATGGAGCTCGGCAAACATGTTGAAAGAAGTAAAGCTATTACTAACTATGCTACCTAGATAAAAAAATGGTCCAAATTGGATTATTTGTTTTTGTACTATGTTAAAGGGGTT
Source organism: Hibiscus trionum (assembly GCA_030270665.1). Classification (NCBI taxonomy): domain Eukaryota; kingdom Viridiplantae; phylum Streptophyta; class Magnoliopsida; order Malvales; family Malvaceae; genus Hibiscus; species Hibiscus trionum. The sequence goes on along the minus strand of BSYR01000057.1, from coordinate 19,566,800 downwards.
GTACCAACAAGAGTCGAGTGCAATAACAAGACACATTTGAGTTCTCTCCTTAAAAATAGGGAAATCACGATCCTGAACATATACTCTATAAAAAGGGGGTGTATTTGTAAGTTTGAGGTTAGCGGGCTAGTTTGATTTGGGTTTCTAGAAAGTCGTGGTTTGTTCTTCTGCTGCCAGGCGCACTTTTGTTAGTGGACATGTTTTCAACATAGTAAAACTTAATTTTATTTTAGTCCAAGTTAGTTTTGAATTTGAGAATTTGTCAATTAGTCTAAATTTATTACATTTTATTTTGATACGTATTATGGGCTCAATTTTTTTGATACTTGTTATTAGAGACTCAATTTTTTTAATATATATTATTATTGGATTACTCTTAAAATTTAATTTTTTTCTAATATTTGTTATTATGGCCTTAATATTTTCAACACTTGTTATTAGGGGCCCAATTTTTTTCCCAATATTTGTTCTTATAGACATACTCTTAAAAATAAAATAAAAACTCAATACTTGTTATTAGGGACCCAAACTTTCTTCAATATTTTTTTATTATGGGTCTACTCTTAAAATTTATTTAATTTTCAATACATGTTATTAGGGATAAAGATTTAAATAGCAAACCATAACCGCAACAACAACCATTATGTAGCGGTAGTGGCACTGTTAAAAAACGTGATACCTGCAACCGTTATGTCCATATTAGGGGCCCAATTCTTTCAATACTTGTTATTAGGTGCCTAATTTTTAAGTTCAACCTAAGACAAACATAATTTCAAAAATATACATGATGTGTTGCACGATAAGAAAAATGTAACATCCCTTACCTGGTTAGTAGAGAATCGGATTGGAAATGCTATCGGGAACAATATCAATACAATGTTCATGCAATAGCTCAATAATCTGTATCACAATGCATGAAATCATACATTAATTCATATGACTCATGTCAATAATTTCAATGTAACAGTCAATAATGTAATTACAACTTTAGTGACCAATTTACAAAGATTAAAAATTAGGGACCATTTTGTTAAAGCGTACAATACATGCTTAAATTCGATTTACAATATTATAGGTTCATTTTTTTATTATCTATAAGACTTGCATTTCAAATTCCATTATATTTAGATCACAATAGCCTTGTCAAATCAAGCCTATATTTCTTGAGAGATATTTCATAATTATTAAGTTCCACACGTCTTTGAATCAAAACAAGGTGTATGACATGAAGTTCAATACATGCAAACATATATGCAAATTTCCAGAATAACTAGAGGTCAATAACATGTTCAATTAAATCCTTTAATCTTTACGGACTAAAATATAATTCTCTTTTAAATACCAATCCTTATTCAAACTTAAGGCTTTATTCATAAAATACCAGCCGTATTATATATATATCTGCAAGTTTTCATACTTATCATAGATATATAACACCTTCGATTAATCCTATAGTTTTAGTGATTGTTCTGTAATAATTCAAAGTTCGCGACATATCATGTTTGTACTTCAAGGTTCACAAGATACATATATCATTGTTATAACATATTCATGTCATATGTCACCATTCTAGGAGTTATAGACAAACGAAAACATTACCCGGAAGCCTTGGAGTGTGACTTGCAACCCTGTACCACGATTAATCTTTAGAAGCCCTTATAACCTGAAATGTATGACAAAGAAATATGTTAGGCTTACTTAGCCTAAGTGAGGTAGTGACCTTGAGTAATAATATGTCAATAGTTATGATTTGCATGAAATAAATGAAAGTAAGCATATGGTGGCATCGATGCATACATGTTATGTCTTTACATATCAAACATATGCAATGCGTAAACTTAAGATTATTTTCATGATTTATTCTCAATAGTCTTAATTACATTTCTTGTCTAGATACAGTGGAGTCTTTTAATTATTTTGTATTTCCCTTAGAGCACATTGAAGGTAGGCGTCGATGGCCAATAATTCACATAGCTCAAAGCACAAAGCAATGGCTAGTGTCGATGTAATAACTGTTATATCATCGGCGCACCCCATGGCGCAGCGGAAAAACAAACACGACGATCTCACCAGCGATCCATGTACGTTTAATCCGAATTCAGGAGGAAGAGATAGGTTTACTTACATTGAGTTCCTTGATAAACAACAAAAACAGCAACGTCTCAAGATCTCACGAACGATACGAATCTTAGCCTCCACGAATAGATATTATAAGCCTCTACTCAGTTCACTCGGTTGAAAAGTTGAGAGCAATTTTCTTTTTCACAAAACATTTTTGAGAAAAATACGTTTCAAAAGGGGTTAGACGGCTGCTAGACCATTAACCCCATTTTATATTATGTTACCCTAACTGCATAGGATTTTTAATTAATTCCGTACTATAATTACTTTAATTATTTTTAAATTCGAAATTCTATGTATAATAAAATACTTTAGCATATATATCAAATATATATGTCTTAATATTAATTATGCATGTACCTTGCAAAAAAAATATTAATTATGCATGTTATATACGTACAACTAAATTGTATGTGTAACTTATTTATTAATTGCTCTTTTTTCAACCCTAGGATGTGACCCTGTAGGTTCCAGTAACATCAGTAGAAATTATCAGAACTATTCCAATATTAAAAACAATGAGTGACATCTAGCAATGTATCATTGTCACCTAAATTACTGGAAGTAAAGATTCAACATAACATCTTCGTGATCAACTAGTCTAATGTATTATATCCTTTTGTCCTTTATATCTAGAATAGGCACAAGTCTTAGAATAGTCACACTTGTTTTACCTATCTATTATTTCTTGATATCTAGAGTAGGCAACAAATGGACAATATGTGATATCTCATATCAACTTATTCGAGCATGGCCATGTATTTCTAGTCTTACTTAATCAAGTGGCATGTGATATGTTTCCTATTATGTAGGAAGGACAAATCCTATCTCGACCATTCATACCCCACTACACATATCATGATATTCTCAATGTCAGTCTTTATAGTGTAACCATTTACGGTGCACGTTTAACTGCATCAAAACACACAACAATACATGTTAAGATAGTAATGATCTCAAGTCAAAGGATCATACATATAGTTATCGTTATGAGCAATATCGTGACAATTACATAATAATCCAAGACATATGCTCATAGCGGGTCAATCCAATATGTTGTTATCTAACATCATATTCATGCTTTGATTTAGACATCACTATGTCATTGACAACACATTGTCATCAATCAACAACATGTTAGCTTTAAACGTATTATTATTATCCATGCCCATAATAATACTCAACTAAGGATCTTTCAATAATAATCATATTATTATATGGACATTATTGTCTTTTGTTAATTTGATGCACAGAAATATAACAGAAGAAAATAACGGCAATGCCTTTATTTGATAAAATCGGTAAAGATAGTATGTCAATACAATCATCATATGATTGGTCTTTGGGCATACTCTAACAATCTCCCACTAGCACTAAGACCAATCACTCACATATCTAATACCAAGTGACTCACTGTGACGGTCATGTTTTTCTGTGCCAAAGACTTCGTCAGGGGATCAACAATGTTATCATTTGTGTGTACTTTGCATATTTCCACATCTCCTCGATCTATGATCTCTCGAATGAGATGAAAACGCCTCAGAATGTGTTTTGATCGTTGATGAGATCTGGGTTCCTTTGCTTGTGCAATGGCTCCATTGTTGTCACAATGGAGTTCTATAGCATCTGATATGCTGGGAACAACCCCTAGTTAAGTTATGAACTTCTTGATCCTAACAATCTCTTTTGCCGCTACGCTGGCGGCAATGTACTCAGCCTCCATTTTAGAGTCATCTATTGTGTCTTGTTTTGAACTTTTCCAGCTCACAACACCTCCATTAAGACAAAACACAAAACCAGATTGCAATCGCGAGTCATCCTTGTCTGTTTGGAAGCTGGCGTCAGTGTAACCTTTTACACTAAGCTCTTCTTCACCCCTATAGAAAAGAAATGTATCCTTATTTCTTCTGAAGTACTTGAGGATGTTTTTAATTGCAACCCAGTGACATTCACCAGGGTTTACCTGATATCGACTCGTCATGTTTAAGGCATACAATACGTCTGGTCGAGGACATATCATGGCATACATGATGGAACCAATAGCTGAAGCATATGGAATTTTATTCATCCTTTCTCTTTCTTGTGAAGTTGAAGGGCACATATCCTTCGAAAGAGAAATACCATGTCTCATAGGCAAGAACCCTTTCTTAGATTCTTCCATACTGAACCTTTTCAGCACTTTGTCTATGTATGTACTTTGACTCAGACCTAGGAGTCGTCTTGGTCTATCTCTATAGATCTGAACTCCTAAGATATACGCTGCCTCACCCAAATCTTTCATAGAAAAACAACTACCTAACCAAGTCTTAACACACTGTAGAGTAGGTATATCATTTCCTATGATGAATATGTCATCTACATACAAGATTAGGAAAGAAACAATGCTCCCACTAGCCCTTTTGTAAACACAAGGCTCATCTTCATTTCTTATAAAACCAAACTCTTGGATTGCATCGTTGAAACGAAGATTCCTGCTTCGAGAAGCCTGCTTCAGTCTATAAATGGACCTTTGTAGCTTACAAACCTTTCCAGCATTTTCAGGAGCAACAAAACCTTCTGGTTGTGTCATATACACATCCTTTTCAAGTTTTCCATTAAGGAAAGCGGTTTTAACGTCCATTTGCCAGATTTCATAATCATGGAATGCATCTATTGCAAGCAAGATCCGGATAGATTTAAACATAGCTACAGGGGAGAAGGTTTCGTCATAGTCTATACCATGAACTTGTCGAAAACCTTTAGTGACAAATCGCCCCTTATATGTTTGTATATTACCATCCATTTTGGTTTTCTTCTTGAAAACCCATTTACACCCTATTGGTTTGACCCCTTCAGCTAGTTCAACCAAAGTTCATACTTGGTTTTCAAACATGGAATCCATTTCAGATCTTATGGCTTCAAGCCATTTCTCAGGGTCTGGGCTCGCCACCGCCTCTTGATAAGTCCTAGGCTCATCTTGATCCAACAGAAGAATGTCTCCATGTGTAGTAACGAGAAATCCATATCTCACAGGTACATGACGTTCTCTTGTGGATCTGTGCAGTGGTCGTGTTTCTAAATCTGTTGATTGTTCCTCAACAACTTGTGGAACACGCTCAACCTCTGGCTCATTAATCTATTGATCTTGAACTTCTCCAAGTTCAATATTTCTACTCTTCCCTTTCTTTGAGAGGAATTCTCTTTCGAGAAAAACTCCCGTTCGAGCAACAAACACTTTGTTCTCGTTAGGGTTAAAGAAATAATATCCATTGGTTTCCTTAGGATATCCAACAAATATACATTTATGAGATTTAGGTTCAAGCTTTGTAGACATCTGATTTTTAACATAAGCCACACAACCCCAAATCTTCATAAAAGACATACTAGGACGCTTCCCAGTCCATATCTCATATGGTGTCTTTTGAACCGATTTGGTTGGAACACGATTTAGTGTGAAAGTAGTTGTTTCAAGTGCATGTCCCCAAAAAGAAGTCGGAAGAGCATTATGACTCATCATGGATCGAACCATGTCTAACAATGTTTGATTCCTTCTCTCGGAAACTCCATTCCACTGTGGTGTACCAGGTGGGGTAAGTTGTGAGATAATCCCACACTCTTTTCGGAGTTCATCAAACTCTATGCTTAAGTATTCTCCACCTCGATCTAATCGAAGTGCCTTAATACTCTTGCATGTTTGATTCTGTACTTTATTTTTGAACTCCTTGAACTTTTCAAGTGCTTCAGATTTATGGCGCATAAGGTAGATATACCCATACTGACTAAAATCATCAGTGAATGTAATGAAGTACTGGAATCCTCCTCTAGCTTGCGTATTTATTGGCCCACATACAGCAAGTATGTATTAATCCCAATAAATCACTTACTCTTTCACCTTTACCGTTAAAGAGAGCCTTAGTCATTTTTCTCAATAAGCAAGATTCGCATACATCATATTGTTCGAAAACAAATGAATCTAAAAGTCCATCTTTATGGAGTTTTGATATACGTTTCTCACTTATATGGCCTAAACGACAGTGCCAAAGGTAGGTTTGATTTGAGTCATTTGTCTTTGATCTTTTCGTATTTATGTTATAAATAGTATTATCTTGATCCAAAATGTAAAGACCGTTAATTAATTGTGTCGAACCATAAAAAACATTATCGAAATAAAAGAACAACAATTATTCTTAATAATAATCTCAAAACCTATCTTGTCCAAACAAGAAATAGAAATAATGTTCTTAGTTAAACTAGACACAAAATAACAATCTTCTAAATTTAAATCAAGTCCACTAGGAAAAGAGAAAACATATGTTCCTATAGCTAATGCATCAACCCTTGCTCCATTTCCTACTCGTAGGTCCATGTCTCCTTTAGCCAGATTCCTTCTCTTTTGTAGTCCATGTACAAAAGTACAAATATGAGAACCACATCCAGTATTTAATACCTGTAACACCTCAATTTTGGGCTTAGAAGTTTTGAGTTTGAATCGGACCGGTCGGATTTCGGTTCGAATATAAAAGGTGGTTTTAGGGAAAGCCTAGTTCGGGATGCATTAAAAATATGGAAAAATGTCTTAAATCCTCTTTTATTATATATAAGAAAGTGGTGAAATCAATTTTACAAAATGAGGTTTCGAAATGTGACATTTCAAGTTAGTGACTAAAATGTAATTTTTGAAAAGTTGGTGACTGTTTTAAAAAGGATTGAAACTTTGAATCTTTAAGGAGCTAATTTACCCAAGAAGAGTTTTCTCCAGATTTTTCTTAATATTAAACATTTATTAAATGATATTTAATAAAAGGAAAAAAAGGGGAAATATATATTTTGGAAGTTTTAACTAACTTTTCTCAAAAATTTCCCTCTTCATTTTCTCTCCCTTTTCTCTCAGCCAAACACATTTCCCTAGCCATTTTCCCTCTGGTTTTAACACCTAAAGATGAGATTTTAATCTCCAATTGGTTTCTAATCATTCCTACATCAAATCATTACCATTTGCTTATAGAATTTTCAAGAAATCTTGGCTTTAAACAAGGAGAAACTCACATTTAGAGGTATGAACGTCCTTCTCCTCTAAATACTCAGTTCTTTACTGAAATTCCCAAGTTCTCAATCCTTGATTTGAGTTTTATTAAAGGTTTTTATGTTGTGTTATTGATCTTGGCTTTAAATGCAAGATTTGGATTTAATTTTGATTAAATTCGTATTAAGTGATTGGGCTGTGATTTGAGGTGTCTTTTTGATGTTTATTGAATGTATAAATGATGTGAAATTGAGGTTTAATCAATGCAATCCCGGATAGGTTGATTTTCCTAAGTTTTTGATTGAGTTAATGGTGGTTTTTGGGGTGATTTTGATGTTCTGCTATAGCTGGAGGTGTAAGGACGTGTTTAGATCCTTTTTGGATGTTAATTGATGTATAAGAATGGTTGGAGTTGATGGCTCTTGGCTGGGTAAGGTTGTTGAGGTGTTTGGGTGTGATTTCGGTTGTGTTTGGTAGCCGAAATGTGAGTGTTGATGAGAGCAGCGAGTTTAGGTGTCTTGGTTGAAGATATTAATGCATGATGATGCATTGATCTACTGTTTTGATGTGTTTAAAACAGGGGAGTCGTCATCGGATCCTTGTGGTGTTGATATGGAGGCTTGATCGGTGTTTCGGCAAGTAGCGAAACGGAATCGGTGAGTGAAGTTTGGTTTTCAGCTTTAAAACCAATGATTGAAGGTTTTGGGAGCTTAGTTTAAGTCTAAACAACTTAGCTAAGCTCAAGAGTAAGTTTTCGGAAAAACTCTCTTGTTGTTGAACCATGAGATGGTTGTATGCAATGTGTTTTGTTTGCACGTTTAAATTCTGTTTTTAAGCATATTTTTAGCATGTTTGATGCTGGTTTTATAAGCCATGTGTTGGAGGATGCTCAAGGTAAGAGATCCTTGTTTTGAACATTGTTAAATGAGGTTGATGCATTGTAATGCATGATGGTTTAGTGGCTTTGTTAAATGCTTTAAAACAGTGGATTTATGATGTTATATGATGTATATTGGCAAGTGGTGTATTGGTTTTAAAGTACTTGAATCGGATATAGTTAGCCGGCTATAGGATTGGGTGCACCGTGAATAAAGTCGCCTTGGATGTTGAGGGGTTGTGATTGTACCGTAAACTCCATCCAAGCACACTAACGAGATGGTTAAGATCATCATGGTGGTTAAAAGTCCATGAGTGGATCTTGTGTTAAGATCACAATGGTGGTTAAAAGTCCATGTGTGGAACTTGTGTTGTATGTCCCGTGTTCTCGTTAGTGATGTTATACAACTATCAATGAGTGATGTTGAGGGGTTGTGATTGTACCATAGTCTCCATCACGGGTGTTAAGGGGTTGTGATTGTACCATGCTCCAGCTTGATATTGGTAGTGTGTATGAAGCGTTTGGGACAACGCTTGTAATCCGCGTATCCGATTGTGTTTTTGGGTTGTAAATGTTATTGATTATCACTTGTAAGCCAATATGACATGATGATGATTTGAAGCATGAGATGCTTGGTTTGTATGCATAATTGCATGATAAATGTTGTTTGAATCTAAAGGCCTTGAAATGGTGTTTTTTGCAAATGCATTATTGTGATGTTTTAATTGAGTTTCCTCACTAAGCTAAGTGCTTACGCTCTCTCTTTCTTGAACCAATAATGCAGAGCATTGAAGTACATAAAGGACAGCAAGGGGGTAAAGGATCCAAGCGAAGACTAAGCTCATGTATGGTGAATGTTTTCCTAATACTTTTAGCTTTTGGCATTTGGCAATGGGAACCCAAATTGTGTTTTTGGGAGACGTTTGGACTCCCTAAAGTTTGGTTAATGCTTTTGATGATGTTGGAACATGTAAATGGCCTTTTGGTATTTGGTTAGGTGAATTGATGGTTGTTTGGTTTTCAATATAGGATGCATGCCTATAGAGTTGGGATTTTCCTTGAATGATGCCATAATTGTATTTAGTTGATGCTAATATGTTCTTTAAGTGTTTGATGACTTGTGTGCATGTTATGGAGGTCATATGGATGTGGTTGATGGGCTGAAAGTGTATTAAACCAGCAAATTTCTGCATTTCTGGGCAACTCGTTTCGGAACGGGTGCTACTGTTTCGGAACAGGTGGCCTGAAATGGCCATAGCGTTTCGAGACAGGTAGGGCTGTTCCGAAACGGATTGGCCATTGCCAAGCCCTGTTCCGCAACAAGTTTCGGAACGGTCCCGCGTTTCGGAACGGATCTTCCCCGTTTCGGAACACTTGACCGTTGGGCACTGAATCTGATGGTTATATGTTTTGAAACTCTTACGTTTTGGTCCCAATCTTTGTAAATGCAATTGGTTGAGTTTGTGATGTCCGTTTGAGGTGAAATTTGGCAGAGAGGCATGAAATATGATTAATTTCATAATGGTAACTTTAAAACATGTTAAGTCCTCTAATTTCCAGAATTTGCGTTTTGGTCCCTAAATTTATATGTTGAGCAATTGAGTCCCTAAATGTTTTCCGATAGCTGTGATTTTTGAGTATGTTTATCTCAAGTGTTCACCTAGGGTTAATAAGCATCTAGACAAGTTTAAAAATAAAAAAAGGGTCGTTAATCAAGGTTGACTTTCGGGTTGACTTTAGTTTTCCCCGTGTAATCTTCGTAGTTCGGGCCGACCGTCTAGGCCGGGCTAAGGGGGTTACATTTGGTGGTATCAGAGCTGAGTTCTCGAGTAATTGGGAATGGTTATGTGGGTGATATGTGTATGATTGCTATGTATGCATGATGAGTGAAAGTGTGATGTATAAATTGTAAGCATGTTGCAATTGTGGTGTATGTTGTGGTGAAGCATGCTAAAGGGACCCATTGCCAAATCAAAGCTAATGAAATGGTTTGTTTTAATTGGAAATGAGCTTGAGTACTTGGATTGCTTACCTTGCTGAGCCTGACTTGTTTATTGCATTGTGATTGTATTGTTTAGTGAATGGGACCTCGTAGAGAGACGAGGATTAATACGCGAGCTATGGCTCAAAATGAGAACGAGGAGAATGCTGAAAATGTGGTGGATTTACCTCCTCCGCCCGGTGGTGGTGGTGCTGGGGGTGGGGGAGTTGGTGCTGGAGTTGATGTTGCTGCTGGTGCTGGGGTCGCTGGACCTGAAGCTGGGCAGGGGCAAGCTGCTCCTGACATGACAATGCTGATACAAGCTATTGCTGGAGCCTTTCGGGCGGCGGTAGCTGGAGCTCAAGGAGCTAGGCATCAGGAAGATGCTAATGCTAGATTACCCTTGGAACGTTTGCGCAGTCTAGGAGGGACTGAGTTCAGGGGATTGTCTGCTGAAGGTTCTGAATCTTGGTTAGAAAGTACCAAGAGAATCTTGGGACAAATGAACTGCAACGATGTGCAGAAGCTGGGTTGTGTGATATCATTGTTGCATGACGATGCGTATACCTGGTGGACAACCTCTATCTCCGAAATGGAGGAAGCTGATGTAACTTGGACGTTCTTTCTGAACGCGTTAAAGAGGAGGTATCTTGGTGTGCGATACCTGGATGAGAAGAAAAGGGAATTCATGTCTCTTACTCAAGGAAGTATGACAGTGGCTGAGTACGAGGTTTAGTTTGTCCGACTCAGTCAGTACGCACCTGAGCTTGTTCCCGATGAGCGGGAGAGGTGTGAACGTTTCCGTTATGGTCTGGTGACGGAGGTGAAGACTTATATGCTAGCTGCTGAGTATACATATTTTGATGTGCTGGTTGGAAGGGCGAAGGATATTGAGTTGAATTTGAGTTTATCTTCTCGAGGTGCTGGTCCTAGTGTGGGCAAGCGAGCTGCTGAGTATAGTTCCGGTGGCGGACGGAACAAGAGAGGACGTGATCGGAAGTATCAGTCTTCGGCTAGGCGAGGTGGTGGAGGGCAAGGTGCGCCTGTTCAGGGAGACAGGGCGAGAGCTGATCCGAACACGTGTTGGACATGTGGATCGCGTGGACACCTGAGGCGTGATTGTCCTCGAGCAGCGAGGGAGGTTCAGGCTCCTGTTGTGGTGGCCGGTAACTCGTGCTGGAACTGTGGTTCAGCGGATCATATGAGGAGGGAGTGTCCTCTGTTGGCCAGTGGTGGCCAGGGACGTGCTCCTGGAGTTGTTGCACCGCAGAGAGGTCGTGGGCGCGGCCGTGGTAACTTCCAGCGTAGAGAGGATGGTGGAAGGAATGTGGCTCATGTTGTAGCTGTTCAGCCTGAGGGTGGTGGTCAGGCCAGGGTGTATGCTCAGAGGGAGGGGGGAATGACACGGATGTGATCGCAGGTACTTTCACTTTGCAATCCTTTTCATTACTTTCCTTGATTGATTCTGGATCTACACACTCATATATATTGCGTGAGCATGCTCAATTGCTTGGTTTGCCTGTTGAGTCTTTGGATGTTGGTATGCGTGTAACTAGTTCTTTTAGTGAGACTGTTGTGACACGGAAGCTTTATAGAAGGTGTCCCTTGGTTGTGCAAGATCATGTTTTTCATGTTGACCTTATGGAGTTGCCTTTCTATGGTTTTGATGTAATCCTTGGTATGGATTGGCTTGTTGAGCATCGAGCTGTTGTGGATTTTGAGAATAAGCGAGTTTCGTTGAAACTTGCGGATGATTATGAAGTGGTAGTAGTTGGTGAGAATGTGAAGTTTCTTACCAGTGTGGTATCTACCTTGGAAGCGAGCCGGATGCTGAGGCAAGGCTGTGAAGCTTACCTAGCTTTTGTGATGAATCCTAGCTCTAAGGAGTTGCGAGTGCAAGACATCAGGATCGTGCGAGAGTTTCCTGGTGTGTTTCCGGAGGAGTTGCCTGGATTGCCTCCTAATCGAGAAGTGGAGTTTGGGATTGAGCTGTATGAGAATACAACTCCAGTGTCCATTACTCCTTATCGAATGGCACCCAAAGAGTTGAAAGAGCTGAAGACGCAACTTCAGGAGTTGCTTGATCGTGGTTTCATTCGGCCGAGTGTGTCACCATGGGGTGCACCGGTCTTGTTTGTGAAGAAGAAGGATGGCACTATGAGAATGTGTATTGATTACTTTCAGCTTAACAAGTTGACTATCAAGAATCGGTATCCATTGCCGAGGATTGATGATCTTTTTGATCAGTTTCGGGGAGCGGCAGTGTTCTCTAAAATTGACTTAAGGTCAGGGTATTATCAGTTGAAGGTGAAGGATGTGGATGTGCCAAAGACAGCTTTCAGAACGAGGTATGGGCATTATGAGTTCTTGGTGATGCCGTTTGGTTTGACGAATGCTCCTGCAGCTTTCATGGACATGATGAATAGAGTATTCCATGAATACTTGGATAAGTTTGTCGTGGTGTTCATTGATGATATCCTCGTGTACTCTCGTACTGAGGAGGAACATGAAGGGCATTTTAGGATAGTGTTACAAGCTTTGTTGGAGAATCAGCTTTATGCTAAGCTGAGCAAGTGTGAGTTCTGGCTTAGTGAAGTGGTGTTTCTTGGTCATGTGGTTTCTGCGGAGGGGATTCGTGTTGATCCTCAAAAGATTGAAGCGGTGATGAATTGGAAGCCTCCTAAGTTTGTTCATGAAGTCCGTAGTTTCCTGGGTTTGGCAGGATACTACCGAAGGTTCGTGGATGGGTTTTCCAAGATTGGTGCACCTTTGACGAAGTTGTTGCAGAAGGATGTTAAGTATGAGTGGACGGAAGCGAGACAACAGGCTTTTGAGAAGCTTAAGGCAGCTTTGACGCAAGCTCCTATCTTGGTTCAACCTGAATCAGGGAAGGAGTTTGTAGTGTATAGTGATGCGTCCTATGTTGGTTTGGGATGCGTGTTGATGCAAGAGGGTAAGGTGGTGGCTTATGCATCACGGCAGTTGAAGGTGCATGAGCGCAATTATCCTACGCATGACATTGAGTTAGCCGCGGTGGTTTTTGCTCTAAAGATCTAGAGACATTACCTATATGGTGAGAAGTGTACGGTGTACACGGACCACAAGAGTTTGAAGTATCTGATGTCTCAGAAGGAGTTGAATCTTAGGCAAAGACGTTGGGTGGAGTTGCTTAAGGATTATGATTTGACGATCGAGTACCATCCGGGTAAAGCTAATGTTGTAGCGGATGCCTTGAGTAGGAAGGTAGCTGTGGAGTTGAGGGCTATGTTTGCCAGTTTGAGCATTTCGCGTGATGGTGGTCTTGTGGCTGAGTTGCAAGTGAAACCATCCTTGGTACAGTGGATTAAGGAAAAGCAGTTGTTGGATGATTCCTTGGTGCCACATGTTCAGGATATTGCAGAGGGTAGGTCATCAGATTTTTCTGCTTTAATGATGATGGAGTGTTATGTTTTGGGAGTCGGATAGTAGTGCCCAATGATGCTGAGTTGAGGCGTGCTATTCTGACTGAAGGTCATAGTAGTCCTTTTGCTATGCACCCTGATAGTACTAAGATGTATCGTGATCTTCGTGATGAGTACTATTGGGTGGGTTTAAAGAAAGATGTTGCTGAGTTTGTAAGCAAGTGCATGGTGTGTCAACGTGTTAAGGCTGAGCATCAGTTTCCTTCAGGGTTGTTGCAACCGTTGATGATTCCTGAGTGGAAGTGGGAAAGGGTTACCATGGACTTTGTGTCTGGTTTGCCTTTGTCGCCATCGAAGAGGAATTCGGTGTGGGTGATTGTGGATCGCCTGACGAAGTGTGCGCATTTCTTGCCTGTGCATACTACGTATACCTTGGATAAGCTTGCAGAGATGTACATTGCTGAGATTGTGCAACTGCATGGTGTGCCTAAGTCGATTGTGTCAGATAGAGATCCGAGGTTTACATCGCGTTTCTGGCAGTGTTTGCATCAGGCTTTGGGCACACGGTTGAATTTCAGTACTTCTTATCATCCACAGTCGGATGGACAGTCTGAGCGTGTTATCCAAGTGTTAGAGGATATGTTGAGGTGCTGCGTGATTGAGTTTCAGGGTTCTTGGGAGAAACATCTGCCTTTGGTGGAGTTTGCCTATAATAACAGTTATCAGGCAAGTATTCAAATGGCACCTTATGAAGCTTTGTATGGGAGGAAGTGTAGGACTCCTCTTTGTTGGGCTGAAACGGGTCAGAAGTTGGTTTCAATGCCAGCTTTGTTGAAAGGAACCACCGAGAAGGTGAAGCTCATTTGTGAGCGTTTGAAGGCGGCTTCTGATCGGCAAAAGTCTTACGTGGATTTGAAGCGTAAGGAAATTGAGTTTGCGGTGGGTGACCGTGTGTTTTTGAAAGTTTCGCCTTGGAAAAAGGTGATGAGGTTTGGCCGAAAGGGCAAGTTGAGCCCTAGGTACATTGGACCATACGAGGTGGTTGAGCGTGTGGGTCCTGTTGCGTACAAGTTGAGGTTACCGCAGGAGTTGGAAAGGATTCATGATGTGTTTCATGTTTCTATGCTTCGGAAGTATAGATCGGATCCTTCGCATGTGATGCCTGTGGAAGAAGTGGAATTGAATCCGGATTGGACGTACGATGAGGAACCGATGAAGATTCTGGATTCGGATTGTAAAGTTCTTCGAGACAAGACCATTGAGTTTGTAAAGGTGTTGTGGAAGCATCGTGGTGCTGAGGAAGCCACGTGGGAACGGAAGGATGACATGTTGAAGCAGTTTCCGTACCTCTTTCCTTCAGGTAAATTTTGAGAACGAAATTTCTTAAGGGGGGAGAGTTGTAACACCCCAATTTTGGGCTTAGAAGTTTTGGGTTTGAATCGGACCGGTCGGATTTCGGTTCGAATATAAAAGGTGGTTTTAGGGAAAGCCTAGTTCGGGATGCATTAAAAATATGGAAAAATGTCTTAAAATCCTCTTTTATTATATGTAAGAAAGTGGTGAAATCAATTTTACAAAATGAGGTTTCGAAATGTGACATTTCAAGTTAGTGACTAAAATGTAATTTTTGAAAAGTTGGTGACTGTTTTAAAAAGGATTGAAACTTTGAATCTTTAAGGAGCTAATTTACCCAAGAAGAGTTTTCTCCAGATTTTTCTTAATATTAAACATTTATTAAATGATATTTAATAAAAGGAAAAAAAAGGGGAAATAGATATTTTGGAAGTTTTAACTAACTTTTCTCAAAAATTTTCCCTCTTCATTTTCTCTCCCTTTTCTCTCAGCCAAACACATTTCCCCAGCCATTTTCCCTCTGGTTTTAACACCTAAAGATGAGATTTCAATCTCCAATTGGTTTCTAATCATTCCTACATCAAATCATTACCATTTGCTTATAGAATTTTCAAGAAATCTTGGCTTTAAACAAGGAGAAACTCACATTTAGAGGTATGAACGTCCTTCTCCTCTAAATACTCAGTTCTTTACTGAAATTCCCAAGTTCTCAATCCTTGATTTGAGTTTTATTAAAGGTTTTTATGTTGTGTTCTTGATCTTGGCTTTAAATGCAAGATTTGGATTTAATTTTGATTAAATTTGTATTAAGTGATTGGGCTGTGATTTGAGGTGTCTTTTTGATGTTTATTGAATGTATAAATGATGTGAAATTGAGGTTTAATCAATGCAATCCCGGATAGGTTGATTTTCCTAAGTTTTTGATTGAGTTAATGGTGGTTTTTGGGGTGATTTTGATGTTCTGCTATAGCTGGAGGTGTAAGGACGTGTTTAGATCCTTTTTGGATGTTAATTGATGTATAAGAATGGTTGGAGTTGATGGCTCTTGGCTGGGTAAGGTTGTTGAGGTGTTTGGGTGTGATTTCGGTTGTGTTTGGTAGCTGAAATGTGAGTGTTGATGAGAGCAGCGAGTTTAGGTGTCTTGGTTGAAGATATTAATGCATGATGATGCATTGATCTACTGTTTTGATGTGTTTAAAACAGGGGAGTCGTCATCGGATCCTTGTGGTGTTGATATGGAGGCTTGATCGGTGTTTCGGCAAGTAGCGAAACAGAATCGGTGAGTGAAGTTTGGTTTTCAGTTTTAAAACCAATGATTGAAGGTTTTGGGAGCTTAGTTTAAGTCTAAACAACTTAGCTAAGCTCAAGAGTAAGTTTTCGGAAAAACTCTCTTGTTGTTGAACCATGAGATGGTTGTATGCAATGTGTTTTGTTTGCACGTTTAAATTCTGTTTTTAAGCATATTTTTAGCATGTTTGATGCTGGTTTTATAAGCCATGTGTTGGAGGATGCTCAAGGTAAGAGATCCTTGTTTTGAACATTGTTAAATGAGGTTGATGCATTGTAATGCATGATGGTTTAGTGGCTTTGTTAAATGCTTTAAAACAGTGGATTTATGATGTTATATGATGTATATTGGCAAGTGGTGTATTGGTTTTAAAGTACTTGAATCGGATATAGTTAGCCGGCTATAGGATTGGGTGCACCGTGAATAAAGTCGCCTTGGATGTTGAGGGGTTGTGATTGTACCGTAAACTCCATCCAAGCACACTAACGAGATGGTTAAGATCATCATGGTGGTTAAAAGTCCATGAGTGGATCTTGTGTTAAGATCACAATGGTGGTTAAAAGTCCATGTGTGGATCTTGTGTTGTATGTCTCATGTTCTCGTTAGTGATGTTATACAACTATCAATGAGTGATGTTGAGGGGTTGTGATTGTACCATAGTCTCCATCACGGGTGTTGAGGGGTTGTGATTGTACCATGCTCCAACTTGATATTGGTAGTGTGTATGAAGCGTTTGGGACAACGCTTGTAATCCGCGTATCCGATTGTGTTTTTGGGTTGTAAATGTTATTGATTATCACATGTAAGCCAATATGACATGATGATGATTTGAAGCATGAGATGCTTGGTTTGTATGCATAATTGCATGATAAATGTTGTTTGAATCTAAAGGCCTTGAAATGGTGTTTTTTGCAAATGCATTATTGTGATGTTTTAATTGAGTTTCCTCACTAAGCTAAGTGCTTACGCTCTCTCTTTCTTGAACCAATAATGCAGAGCATTGAAGTACATAAAGGACAGCAAGGGGGTAAAGGATCCAAGCGAAGACTAAGCTCATGTATGGTGAATGTTTTCCTAATACTTTTAGCT
The DNA here is from genome assembly GCA_030270665.1 of Hibiscus trionum. Classification (NCBI taxonomy): domain Eukaryota; kingdom Viridiplantae; phylum Streptophyta; class Magnoliopsida; order Malvales; family Malvaceae; genus Hibiscus; species Hibiscus trionum. The sequence goes on along the minus strand of BSYR01000057.1, from coordinate 19,549,688 downwards.
TTTGGCATTTGGCAATGGGAACCCAAATTGTGTTTTTGGGAGACGTTTGGACTCCCTAAAGTTTGGTTAATGCTTTTGATGATGTTGGAACATGTAAATGGCCTTTTGGTATTTGGTTAGGTGAATTGATGGTTGTTTGGTTTTCAATATAGGATGCATGCCTATAGAGTTGGGATTTTCCTTGAATGATGCCATAATTGTATTTAGTTGATGCTAATATGTTCTTTAAGTGTTTGATGACTTGTGTGCATGTTATGGAGGTCATATGGATGTGGTTGATGGGCTGAAAGTGTATTAAACCAGCAAATTTCTGCATTTCTGGGCAACTCGTTTCGGAACGGGTGCTACTGTTTCGGAACAGGTGGCCTGAAATGGCCATAGCGTTTCGAGACAGGTAGGGCTGTTCCGAAACGGATTGGCCATTGCCAAGCCCTGTTCCGCAACAAGTTTCGGAACGGTCCCGCGTTTCGGAACGGATCTTCCCCGTTTCGGAACACTTGACCGTTGGGCACTGAATCTGATGGTTATATGTTTTGAAACTCTTACGTTTTGGTCCCAATCTTTGTAAATGCAATTGGTTGAGTTTGTGATGTCCGTTTGAGGTGAAATTTGGCAGAGAGGCATGAAATATGATTAATTTCATAATGGTAACTTTAAAACATGTTAAGTCCTCCTAATTTCCAGAATTTGCGTTTTGGTCCCTAAATTTATATGTTGAGCAATTGAGTCCCTAAATGTTTTCCGATAGCTGTGATTTTTGAGTATGTTTATCTCAAGTGTTCACCTAGGGTTAATAAGAATCTAGACAAGTTTAAAAATAAAAAAGGGTCGTTAATCAATGTTGACTTTAGTTTTCCCCGTGTAATCTTCGTAGTTCGGGCCGACCGTCTAGGCCGGGCTAAGGGGGTTACATTTGGTGGTATCAGAGCTGAGTTCTCGAGTAATTGGGAATGGTTATGTGGGTGATATGTGTATGATTGCTATGTATGCATGATGAGTGAAAGTGTGATGTATAAATTGTAAGCATGTTGCAATTGTGGTGTATGTTGTGGTGAAGCATGCTAAAGGGACCCATTGCCAAATCAAAGCTAATGAAATGGTTTGTTTTAATTGGAAATGAGCTTGAGTACTTGGATTGCTTACCTTGCTGAGCCTGACTTGTTTATTGCATTGTGATTGTATTGTTTAGTGAATGGGACCTCGTAGAGAGACAAGGATTAATACGCGAGCTATGGCTCAAAATGAGAACGAGGAGAATGCTGAAAATGTGGTGGATTTACCTCCTCCGCCCGGTGGTGGTGGTGCTGGGGGTGGGGGAGTTGGTGCTGGAGTTGATGTTGCTGCTGGTGCTGGGGTCGCTGGACCTGAAGCTGGGCAGGGGCAAGCTGCTCCTGACATGACAATGCTGATACAAGCTATTGCTGGAGCCTTTCGGGCGGCGGTAGCTGGAGCTCAAGGAGCTGGGCATCAGGGAGATGCTAATGCTAGATTACCCTTGGAACATTTGCGCAGTCTAGGAGGGACTGAGTTCAGGGGATTGTCTGCTGAAGGTTCTGAATCTTGGTTAGAAAGTACCAAGAGAATCTTGGGACAAATGAACTGCAACGATGTGCAGAAGCTGGGTTGTGTGATATCATTGTTGCATGACGATGCGTATACCTGGTGGACAACCTCTATCTCCGAAATGGAGGAAGCTGATGTAACTTGGACGTTCTTTCTGAACGCGTTAAAGAGGAGGTATCTTGGTGTGCGATACCTGGATGAGAAGAAAAGGGAATTCATGTCTCTTACTCAAGGAAGTATGACAGTGGCTGAGTACGAGGTTCAGTTTGTCCGACTCAGTCAGTACGCACCTGAGCTTGTTCCCGATGAGCGGGAGAGGTGTGAACGTTTCTGTTATGGTCTGGTGACGGAGGTGAAGACTTATATGCTGGCTGCTGAGTATACAGATTTTGATGTGCTGGTTGGAAGGGCGAAGGATATTGAGTTGAATTTGAGTTTATCTTCTCGAGGTGCTGGTCCTAGTGTAGGCAAGCGAGCTGCTGAGTATAGTTCCGGTGGCGGACGGAACAAGAGAGGACGTGATCGGAAGTATCAGTCTTCGGCTAGGCGAGGTGGTGGAGGGCAAGGTGCGCCTGTTCAGGGAGACAGGGCGAGAGCTGATCCGAACACGTGTTGGACATGTGGATCGCGTGGACACCTGAGGCGTGATTGTCCTCGAGCAGCGAGGGAGGTTCAGGCTCCTGTTGTGGTGGCCGGTAACTCGTGCTGGAACTGTGGTTCAGCGGATCATATGAGGAGGGAGTGTCCTCTGTTGGCCGGTGGTGGCCAGGGACGTGCTCCTGGAGTTGTTGCACCGCAGAGAGGTCGTGGGCGCGGCCGTGGTAACTTCCAGCGTAGAGAGGATGGTGGAAGGAATGTGGCTCATGTTGTAGCTGTTCAGCCTGAGGGTGGTGGTCAGGCCAGGGTGTATGCTCAGAGGGAGGGGAGGAATGACACGGATGTGATCGCAGGTACTTTCACTTTGCAATCCTTGTCATTACTTTCCTTGATTGATTCTGGATCTACACACTCATATATATTGCGTGAGCATGCTCAATTGCTTGGTTTGCCTGATGAGTCTTTGTATGTTGGTATGCGTGTAACTAGTTCTTTTAGTGAGACTGTTGTGACACGGAAGCTTTATAGAAGGTGTCCCTTGGTTGTGCAAGATCATGTTTTTCATGTTGACCTTATGGAGTTGCCTTTCTATGGTTTTGATGTAATCCTTGGTATGGATTGGCTTGTTGAGCATCGAGCTGTTGTGGATTTTGAGAATAAGCGAGTTTCGTTGAAACTTGCAGATGATTATGAAGTGGTAGTAGTTAGTGAGAATGTGAAGTTTCTTACCAGTGTGGTATCTACCTTGGAAGCGAGCCGGATGCTGAGGCAAGGCTGTGAAGCTTACCTAGCTTTTGTGATGAATCCTAGCTCTAAGGAGTTGCGAGTGCAAGACATCAGGATCGTGCGAGAGTTTCCTGGTGTGTTTCCGGAGGAGTTGCCTGGATTGCCTCCTAATCGAGAAGTGGAGTTTGGGATTGAGCTGTATGAGAATACAACTCCAGTGTCCATTACTCCTTATCGAATGGCACCCAAAGAGTTGAAAGAGCTGAAGAAGCAACTTCAGGAGTTGCTTGATCGTGGTTTCATTCGGCCGAGTGTTTCACCATGGGGTGCGCCGGTCTTGTTTGTGAAGAAGAAGGATGGCACTATGAGAATGTGTATTGATTACTTTCAGCTTAACAAGTTGACTATCAAGAATCGGTATCCATTGCCGAGGATTGATGATCTTTTTGATCAGTTTCGGGGAGCGGCGATGTTCTCTAAAATTGACTTAAGGTCAGGGTATTATCAGTTGAAGGTGAAGGATGTGGATGTGCCAAAGACAGCTTTCAGAACGAGGTATGGGCATTATGAGTTCTTGGTGATGCCGTTTGGTTTGACGAATGCTCCTGCAGCTTTCATGGACATGATGAATAGAGTATTCCATGAATACTTGGATAAGTTTGTCGTGGTGTTCATTGATGATATCCTCGTGTACTCTCGTACTGAGGAGGAACATGAAGGGCATTTTAGGATAGTGTTACAAGCTTTGTTGGAGAATCAGCTTTATGCTAAGCTGAGCAAGTGTGAGTTCTGGCTTAGTGAAGTGGTGTTTCTTGGTCATGTGGTTTCTGCGGAGGGGATTCGTGTTGATCCTCAAAAGATTGAAGCGGTGATGAATTGGAAGCCTCCTAAGTCTGTTCATGAAGTCCGTAGTTTCCTGGGTTTGGCAGGATACTACCGAAGGTTCGTGGATGGGTTTTCCAAGATTGCTGCACCTTTGACGAAGTTGTTGTAGAAGGATGTTAAGTATGAGTGGACGGAACCGAGACAGCAGGCTTTTGAGAAGCTTAAGGCAGCTTTGACGCAAGCTCCTATCTTGGTTCAACCTGAATCAGGGAAGGAGTTTGTAGTGTATAGTGATGCGTCCTACGTTGGTTTGGGATGCGTGTTGATGCAAGAGGGTAAGGTGGTGGCTTATGCATCACGGCAGTTGAAGGTGCATGAGCGCAATTATCCTACGCATGACATTGAGTTAGCCGCGGTGGTTTTTGCTCTAAAGATCTGGAGACATTACCTGTATGGTGAGAAGTGTACGGTGTACACGGACCACAAGAGTTTGAAGTATCTGATGTCTCAGAAGGAGTTGAATCTTAGGCAACGACGTTGGGTGGAGTTGCTTAAGGATTATGATTTGACGATCGAGTACCATCCGGGTAAAGCTAATGTTGTAGCGGATGCCTTGAGTAGGAAGGTAGCTGTGGAGTTGAGGGCTATGTTTGCCAGTTTGAGCATTTCGCGTGATGGTGGTCTTGTGGCTGAGTTGCAAGTGAAACCATCCTTGGTACAGTGGATTAAGGAAAAGCAGTTGTTGGATGATTCCTTGGTGCCACATGTTCAGGATATTGCAGAGGGTAGGTCATCGGATTTCTGCTTTAATGATGATGGAGTGTTATGTTTTGGGAGTCGGATAGTAGTGCCCAATGATGCTGAGTTGAGGCGTGCTATTCTGACTGAAGGTCATAGTAGTCCTTTTGCTATGCACCCTGGTAGTACTAAGATGTATCGTGATCTTCGTGATGAGTACTATTGGGTGGGTTTAAAGAAAGATGTTGCTGAGTTTGTAAGCAAGTGCATGGTGTGTCAACGTGTTAAGGCTGAGCATCAGTTTCCTTCAGGGTTGTTGCAACCGTTGAGGATTCCTGAGTGGAAGTTGGAAAGGGTTACCATGGACTTTGTGTCTGGTTTGCCTTTGTCGCCATCGAAGAGGAATTCGGTGTGGGTGATTGTGGATCGCCTGACGAAGTGTGCGCATTTCTTGCCTGTGCATACTATGTATACCTTGGATAAGCTTGCAGAGATGTACATTGAGGAGATTGTGCGACTGCATGGTGTGCCTAAGTCGATTGTGTCAGATAGAGATCCGAGGTTTACATCGCGTTTCTGGCAGTGTTTGCATCAGGCTTTGGGCACACGGTTGAAATGGCCATAGCGTTTCGAAACAGGTAGGGCTGTTCCGAAACGGATTGGCCACTGCCAAGCCCTGTTCCGCAACAAGTTTCGGAACGGTCCCGCGTTTCGGAACGGATCTTCCCCGTTTCGGAACACTTGACCGTTGGGCACTGAATCTGATGGTTATATGTTTTGAAACTCTTACGTTTTGGTCCCAATCTTTGTAAATGCAATTGGTTGAGTTTGTGATGTCCGTTTGAGGTGAAATTTGGCAGAGAGGCATGAAATATGATTAATTTCATAATGGTAACTTTAAAACATGTTAAGTCCTCCTAATTTCCAGAATTTGCGTTTTGGTCCCTAAATTTATATGTTGAGCAATTGAGTCCCTAAATGTTTTCCGATAGCTGTGATTTTTGAGTATGTTTATCTCAAGTGTTCACCTAGGGTTAATAAGCATCTAGACAAGTTTAAAAATAAAAAAGGGTCGTTAATCAAGGTTGACTTTCGGGTTGACTTTGGTTTTCCCCGTGTAATCTTCGTAGTTCGGGCCGACCGTCTAGGCCGGGCTAAGGGGGTTACAGTACCCAAGAAGTAGATGTTGACAAATTAACACCTATGACACAAATACCTGAAGTCGATGCTCCATTTGCTTTTGCCTTTTTGACTTCTTCAAGATAAGCAGGGCAATTTCTCTTCCAATGTCCGGTCTTGCCGCAATGGAAACATTTTCCTTCCTTGCTAACTCCCCGTTTGGGTTTCAATGCATCCTTTCCATTGGGCTTGGCCTTGCCATTACCCTTAGGCTTTGCTATAGTTTTTCCCTTCCTTTTGTCCTTACGGACCATTAGAATAGGCTTAGGTCCAACCTTTTTCAAGTTGTTTTCAGTAGTTCGTAACATGCCAAGTAACTGTGGCAAAGTCTTATTAATTTCATTCATGTTGAAATTAAGGACAAATTGGTTGAAACTCTCCGACAACGATTGCAGGATGACATTAGTGGCCAATTCATCTTTGAGTGGAAATCCCAGCTTCTCCAGCGTTTGGATATAGCCCATTATTTTAATGACATGAGCTCCTACAGGAGATCAATCACTCATTTTGCATTGAAATAGAGCTTTAGAGGTCTCATACCTGTCTTGACGTGCTTGCCCCTCATATTTCCTTGAGGTGTTGAATCATCTCATAGGCTACCATGTCCTCATGTTGCTTCTGAAGCTCAGGGGTCATGGTGGCAAGCATAAGACATCTGACATCTAACATGTCATCCATGTGTTTGAGAACAATTCTCAAATTTCAGAACCAATCAAGGAAATTCAAGCCATTGAGTTTATCCTTCTCAAGGATCGATCGGAGTGAAAGTGTGTTGTTTGCCATTGAGTCTAAAACAATGGAAATATGTAATGTAAGTTTATTTACCGAGTTTGAAATTTATAAATAGGTCTTTACTAATAAATTACTCCCACCATTTTATTCAAAATTAAAAACCCTCAAGTTTTAATTTTGGAAAAACATATCGACAGTTTTTCTAGTGAGTGAGGATCCATATTTCCTCTTCTTCCTAAATCAGCTTTGGCTTTTCTTTTAGGAAAAAGGTTATTTAGGTAAGTAACACCTTACTAATTACATCCAATGTAACTCCTCCATTTGGTGAACAACTCTTGTTCAAATCATCTCATGATTTATCCAAAAATTAACCTCTAGGTTTCTAATCCTATTAGAATAACCTAGCCAAGTTATCACCAATATTTCAATCGGCGAATATCACTTACTTATTCTTCACGTTTAACCAAGATAGATTCATATGATATTGCTTTGGCAAAACTCACATGATATCGATCGAAGACTTAACGAGGGTAAATATTGGACGGTTAAATTAACTTAGATTGTAGTGAGAGGTTTTCATAATTATCTCATCATTGTTCATTTTAATATTAGGCCTTTATTGATCTCATCAAAGTGTATAATAATAAAATTTGCTGACACATCATTCATGGCATCACATACATGATAGATATAAGCAGTAAATAAGATGCAATGGTTATAGCCCAAAGAAAAATATAAAGGTGGCCCATCCCAAGCCAATGGGAGAACCAAGAACCCTAGAGGAAAAGAACTCTCAAACATCTTCTCGTCTTTAACCGGTCCATTCGTCTACTCCTTCGAATCTTCATATGATTACAATTTTCAGAAACTCGTTTTATATACGAGGGAGTAAGATGAGAAGAGAAATACAACAGAAGAGTAGAGAGGCACGACACGCAGGCCGTATTTAAAATTACAACTATAGTAAAACAAAAAGGGCTATAACCATGCATGTCAAACACCATACAAAACAAGCATATCATATATCTACATTGTTACGCGTTTGCTAAAGAAATTAATATAGGCCTACAATCTATGTTGCCTACGAAGGGGTCAAGGGGCGAAAGCGATCTGTTGGGATGTGTGGGGCTCGATTCGATCTACCAATTTAGCTCACCAAGTGGTGGAGAGGTGAATTTTTGGGTGGAAGGGTTGAGGAAGCTAAAAGAATAATTGACACAATGATTTATAGTGGTTCAACCTTCTAACCAAGGTCTACATCCACTACCTTAGCTCCCCACTAAGGATTTCACAATCAATCCACTATTGATTCATCCCCTTTTCTAGGATTAGGAGGAAACCCTTACAACCGATCAAGCTTTTACCCAAAGCCTTGATCAAAACCCTCTTTACAAAGAGAAACAATAAGCAAACTTAAAACCCTCTAATAGGTGTTTGTTTGCACAATTAAGCACTCACCCAAAACCTAAAACACTTGAGCAAATTTGACAATTTTGGCTCACTAGTGTTTGTCTATACAAGAATTGACAATTTAGGCACTAAGACAATATTTGATCATTTGATGTTTGACAATATGAGCATTCGCCTTCTCTTGATGCTTGAAGGTCCCTTTTATACTCCCAAATGAGTTTGTAGTCGTTACTAGCCGTTGGGGATGAATTGGAGCCGTTGAGGACTTTATTTCCCTTCATAAATGTTGTTCTGCAGCTAACAGTATCGATACACGTGGAACGGTATTGATACGGCCTTCATAGGAACTAGCCGTTGGGCTCTTGCCTGCATAGGCGTATCGATACGCTTGAGGGCGTATCTGTACCCTTTGTCGTTTAAATGGCCGTTGGGAAATAGCCGTTGGGGTAGTTAAAATGGGATCGGTACGCTGACGTGGCGTATCGAAACGACCCCACTCCGTATCGATACACTAAACCCTCGTATCGATACGGGTTTTGACAGTGGCCAAACTGGGGCAAAATGGTATCGGTACGGGTACAACCGTATCGATACTGGTGCTTTGAAATCACGAGTTTGGCTATTTAAAACATGAAAAATCTTTGTCAAAAACCTCTTAAAATACCTCAAACATAATTTCAAGTAGTTTGGACTTTAAAACCAAGTTTTAAATTCTTTCAAATTAGTCCAAAACATTTTTCAATTATTATATCAAAACATTAGTTCTACAATCTCCCCCTTTTTGATATAATAAAACTAACTTGAAAAATTGTTTGGGATTCTCCCCCTTTAACTTTAAAAATGTGAATAAGAGATTAAAGATGTGAAATCAAATTAAGCTCCCCCTTATTCATTTGAAAATTCAATTTTTCAAAACCATATCTCCCCCTTTTTGTTATATCAAAATGAATTTAAAACATTAAGTTCAATGATAACAATAGAGGTAAAACAAATTTGACACACTAAAAATTTTGGTTTAAAATTTGGCTCCCCCTTACTCATAGCATCATCAAAAATGTTACTCCAACATATATGATCATCTAGTTGAATTAAAAAAATAAACAAATGAAATCAAAACCAACTAGAATTTTTACCAACACTTGAACCCAAGGGAGGATGTGAAGCCTTCCTTCTTCAAGTGTTCTTCCTTGTGTGCATGGAGCTCCCCCTTAAAGTTTGACTTGTTGAACATCTCCATCACACCTAGCAAAAGACAATCAAGTAATTTTTGGTATCCAAATTGCTTTGGATCCATAAACGTTAGTAGCACAAAATTTAGTCCCCTTAGGAATCCATTTTTCAATTTCATCCTTTTTAGTTGAAGTGGTTAGTCCTTTTGGGACCCAAACACTTCTAAAACATTTTCCATTCACAAATCTAGGGGCACTAGATTGTCTTACATAAAAATATTATTTTTGAAAATTATTTTTCTTTTCAAGTTCATTTGAAATCAAATCTTTTTCTTTTTGAACTTTAAGAAGCAAATTTTGTAAATCAAAGCATTTTTGTTCAAAATCTTTTAATCTTGCTTCAAGTTCAAGATTTGTTTTGGAAAGCAAATCATTTTCAATTTTTATTTTTGAAATCAACTTTTTGTTTTTAGAAAATGATGCCTTGAATTCCAAAAGCAAATCATCATAGGCATCTTGTAACTCATCAAATGTATAAGAATTTGAAATAGATGAGTTAGAATTTACCTCCCCCTCATTGAGGGCCATCAAGCATAGGTGTGGTACTTCATCATCGGTGGAGTCTTCATCACTCCATGTGGCCACATATGCTTGTTTAGAAGATGATCCCTCCTTTTTGGATTTGTGGGAGTCCTTCATCTTCTTCATCGATTCATGCTTGGATTTTTCCATTTTGCTCTTCATGAACCGAGTGAATTTGTTGAAGAGATAGGCCATCTCTTCGTCTTCACTATCCTCCTCACTTGAATCTACATGATGGCATGTGGAGGATTTGAGAGCCATGGCACTTGCATTGATGCCAAGCCCTTTGATCTTCTTCTCTCCCATAGCACTAATTTCTTCCCTTTTCTTCTCATCCTCTTTATTCTTCTTCATGATTTGATGAGTAAGGAGTGACCCCATGAGTTCATCAAGCTTCAAAGTCTTCAAATTTTTGGCTTCGATGATGGCGGTCCTCTTTGAGTCCCAAGACTCGGGAAGTGAGTAGATGAGCTTTCGAACAAGCTTTTCCTCCGGGATGGCTTCTCCATAACCTTTAAGACCATTGGTGATAGTGGAGAACCTATCAAACATCTTCTCGATGTTCTCTTCCGGATCCATTTTGAAGTTCTCATACTCCAAGGTTAGGAGCCCAATCTTGGTCTCCTTGACTTCATTTGTCCCCTCGTATGTGACTTCAATCTTGTCCCATACCTCCTTGGCACTCTCACAAGAAGACATCTTCTCATAGATGGATAGACCAAATGCACAAAATAAAATGTGCAAGGCTTTGCAATTAAGCTCTATCTTCTTGCGATCGTCGGCACTCCATTCCGCTTTGCTCCCTTGTGGCACGAACGGACCGTCTTCAACTATATCCCATAGCTTGTAATCTCTTGACTTCAAGAAGAATTTCATCTTTGTCCTCCAATGGGCATAGTGATCTCCGTTGAAGAAAGGCGGTTTGTCGATGGATTGCGCCATTTGAGCCGGTTGAAGAAAAAGTGATCGAGCTTATCGGATCTTCTCAATAGGATGTGAATCCTCTTCGATTGAGCCAAGCTCTGATACCAATTGTTGGGATGTGTGGGGCTCGATTCGATCAACCAATTTAGCTCACCAAGTGGTGGAGAGGTGAATTTTTGGGTGGAAGGGTTGAGGAAGCTAAAAGAATAATTGACACAATGATTTATAGTGGTTCAACCTTCTAACCAAGGTCTACATCCACTACCTTAGCTCCCCACTAAGGATTTCACAATCAATCCACTATTGATTCGTCCCCTTTTCTAGGATTAGGAGGAAACCCTTACAACCGATCAAGCTTCTACCCAAAGCCTTGATCAAAACCCTCTTTACAAAGAGAAACAATAAGCAAACTTAAAACCCTCTAATAGGTGTTTGTTTGCACAATTAAGCACTCACCCAAAACCTAAAACACTTGAGCAAATTTGACAATTTTGGCTCACTAGTGTTTGTCTATACAAGAATTGACAATTTAGGCACTAAGACAATATTTGATCATTTGATGTTTGACAATATGAGCATTAGCCTTCTCTTGATGCTTGGAGGTCCCTTTTATACTCCCAAATGAGTTTGTAGTCGTTACTAGCCGTTGAGGATGAATTGGAGCCGTTGAGGACTTTATTTCCCTTCATAAATGATGTTCTCCAGCTAACGGTATCGATACACGTGGAACGGTATCGATACGACCTTTATAGGAACTAGCCGTTGGGCTCTTGCCTGCATAGGCGTATCGATACGCTTGAGGGCGTATCGGTACCCTTTGTCGTTTAAATGGCCGTTGGGAAATAGCTTTTGGGGTAGTTAAAATGGGATCGGTACGCTGACGTGGCGTATCGAAACGACCCCACTTCGTATCGATACACTAAACCCTCGTATCGATACGGGTTTTGACAGTGGCCAAACTGGGGCAAAATGGTATCGGTACGGGTACAACCGTATCGATACTGGTGCTTTGAAATCACGAGTTTGGCTATTTAAAACATGAAAAATCTTTGTCAAAAACCTCTTAAAATACCTCAAACATAATTTCAAGTAGTTTGGACTTTAAAACCAAGTTTTAAATTCTTTCAAATTAGTCCAAAACATTTTTCAATTATTATATCAAAACATTAGTTCTACACGATCTAATATCGCATACCCATCGATCTATAAGATAACAATTAACATATAAACCCTTGTAGCAACATACTCATGATTAACTCTTAACCATTTATTGCAAAAACATTAAATTAGATTAACATCTTAATTATACCAGTTATCGAATCGAACAAATATATCATACATATACGCCAAAAACGATAAAACAGAGGATACATCATAAACATATCGCATCACCCAAGTATTTAACCCGAATCCGGATCGTACAAGTGGCTCTGATACCACTGTTAGATCATAGGTGCACCCCATGGCGCAGCGGAAAAACAAAAACGACGATGTCACCAGCGATCCATGTACGTTTAATCCGAATTTAGGAGGAAGAGATAGGTTTACTTACATCGAGTTCCTTGATAAACAGCAAGAACAACAACGTCTCACGATCTCACGAACGATACAAATCTTAGCCTCCACGAATAGATCGTCTCAGCCTCTACTCAGTTCACCAGTTGAAAAGTTTAGAGCAATTTTCTTTATCACGAAATGTTTTTGAGAAAAATACGTTTCAAAAGGGGTTAGACGGCTGCTAGACCATTAACCCCCTTTTATAGTATGTTACCCTAACTACATAGGATTTTTAATTAATTCCGAACTATAATTACTTTAATTATTTTTAAATTCAGAATTCTATATATAATAAAATACTTTAGCATATATATCAAATATATATGTCTTAATATTAATTATACATGTTATATACGTACAACTAAATTGTACATGTGTAACTTATTTATTAATTGCTCTTTTTTCAACCCTAGGGTGTGACCCTGTAGGTTCCAGTAACATCAGTAGCAATTATCAGAACTATTCCAATATTACAAACAATGAGTGACATCTAGCAATGTATCATTGTCACCCAAATGACTGGAAGTAAATATTCAACATAACATCTTTGTGATCAAGTATTCTAATGTATTATATCCCTTTGTCCTTTATATCCAGAATAGGCACAAGTCTTGGAATAGTCACACTTGTTTTGCCTATCTATTATTTCTTGATATCTAGAGTAGACAACAAACGAACAATATGTGATATCTCATATCAACTTATTCGAGCATGGCCATGCATTTCTAGTCTTACTCAATCAAGTGGCCTGTGATATGTTTCCTATTATGTAGGAAGGACAAATCCTATCTCGACCATTCATACCCCACTAAACATATCATGATATGCTCAATGTTAGTCTTTATAGTGTAACCATTTACGGTGCACGTTTAACTGCATCAAAACACACAACAATATATGTTAAGATAGTAATGATCTCAAGTCAAAGGATCATACATATAGTTATCGTTATGAGCAATATCGTGACAATTACATAATAATCCAAGACATATGCTCATAGTGGGTCAATCCAATATGTTGTTATCTAACATCACATTCATGCTTTGATTTAGACATCACTATGTCAATGACAACATATTGTCATCAATCAACAACATGTTAGCTTTAAACGTATTATTATTATCCATGCCCATAATAATACTCAACTAAGGATCTTTCAATAATAATCATATTATTATATGGACATTATTGTCTTTTGTTAATTTGATGAACAAAAATATAACAGAAGAAAATAACGGCAATGTCTTTATTTGATAAAATCGGTAAAGATAGTATTTCAATACAATCATCATATGATTGGTCTTTGGGCATACTCTAACAATAAGAATGAGTCAATGTGTCTTCCTCCATCATCCATCATCTCCTCCTGATGAGTGTTTTATTTCGTTATTATTTTTTCGATAATTACTCCCTATTGAATCTTTAATTTTGGTTATTTTGGTTGTTTTTGTTCATTTCTGCGCAGGACTTATACAACATTAAAAGGAAAAAATCTTCAGTTTTATTTTCTGGATTCAAGGCTGAGCTAGTGGGCATGAATCTGAGCATGAAGTCTGACGCGACATCCAGTCAGCAGCTTCTAGAAGATCCAGTCAGCAGCTTCTAGAAGGTGTGACCAACAAGGCCGGTTAAGAAGATCAGCTGCATTTTAAATTTCGAACTTAGAATTATCTTTTGTTTTTAGGAATTAATTTGAATATTTTTAGGATTTATCTTCTTAGGTTATTTTTTATTGGGTTTCAGAATACTATAAATACCCCATTGGGGTAATCTAGAAAACCATCTCTCATTCTTAGTTTGTTCTAAATTTTAAAAGTTCTATAAAACTTCCTTTTCTTTCGTTCTTATTTTTAAAGCTTTTATTTATTTTCTTTAAAATGCTAAGTATGATTTTCACCATAATCATGCTTAGCTAATTTCCTAATTAGCCAAAGGCTTAAAGTGACGCCTCAATTCATTCTGTGAGAATAGAAAAAGTACTTAATATTTTTGGGTAACATTCTTTAATTTTCTTAAAACTAGATCGACAATCGTCATTTCTTTTAAAATATTTACACCTTCATTTCAAAAAGCTCGCGTTGACTTGAATGTTGTTTTAATTTAAAGTTGAGAGGAAGGATCGGCTTGTAGCATATTTGACTTCCTATGAACACACATAGCGATGGATTCGCTAAGGGAAATTGAGATCGGATTCGATTCTCTTTGAGATAACATAATCCGAGTCGGGCTTTTCTAAATACTTAACTACATTGGTGCTAGCGACAATAGTTGTGGCTAGTCCAAGTAAGAACCGAAATCCAAAGATTGTCTTTGAATTGTTGGTTACCAAAGGTTGGGCCTTGTAGACTGTAACCGGCGTGTATCCAGGGAAAAAATATCTTTTTCACTGATCAATTTGATTTAAGGCTAAGCTAAAGCTTGAGTCTATTCCATTAAATCAGATTTTCTCTTCAAAATTTACTTCCGTTATTTTTCTAAAATTCATTTTCTTTTCCAAGTCACTTATTTACATTTTCAACTTAGTTCGCTCGATCAAACCCCCTATCTCACTTCATTTTTCGCAACAATCAGAATCAAACCTTCATATATTAGAAGCTCCTTAGTCCTTGCGGATCGACCCTTCTTCTCTTTACTACATTATTTATTTATTTATTTATTTGAGAATAAGGAATATTTATTTGACAAAATACGATGCTTGGCATATTGGTGTCGTTTATGGGGACTTCAGCAAAGTTACTGATATTGTTTTGTTTTGATTTATGACCAGGAAGAATCCGGGCGAACTATCAGATTTCGTACCGGAGATCGAAGCATTAGCCCGAAAACTACACGTACAAAAACTTTGAGCAAAAAGACAACAACAAGAACAACGACAACAACAATCCGAACCAGATATAGAAACAACTTCTGATGCTGAAACACACTTTGAATACGACAACGTAGAGCTGATTTCGATGGCGGAAAATAACCAAACTATTCGTGAACTAGTCACGACGCCTGACGATCAACAACCGTTGTGTATTACATTCCCGAATGGAGAAACACCATTCGCACTTAAGACAAGCCTAATACATCTTCTACCGACTTTCCATGGATTGCCTAGTGAAAATCCGCACAAACATCTCAAGGAATTTCACATGGTTTGTCTAAGCACAAAACTATAGGGAGTATCCGAATATCAAATCAAACTCCGTGCTTTTCCTTTCTCCTTAGCCGATATAGCTAAAGATTGGTTTTTTATTTATCGTCCAATTTAGTTACTACTTGGACTGGCATGGCTCGCCTTTTTATTGATAGGTTCTTTCCAGCATCCAAAGCAAGCAAACTAAGGCAAAGTATCTTGAGCATCCGACAAAAAGATATTGAGTCGTTATACGACTACTGTGAGGGGTTCATGAAATTATGCGCGAATTGTCCACAACATGGACTGACGGAACAAACACTTCTTCAATACTTCTACGAAGGCTTAACCGCTATGGAGATGAAGATGATCGACGCAGTAAGTGGAGGGGCACTTGTAAACTGACCGTGGCAAGACATTTAATTTCTATTATGGCCGCTAACTCTCAAGAGTTTCGCCCTTCCAGTGAACCCTCTCAACGAGTTCACGAGATAAGTAGAGTTTCTTTAGAAAATAAAATTGATAAGTTAGTTGATATAGTTCAATCTCTTGTTGCAGGAAAAACTGTTACAGCTAGAGTTTGCAGAATATACACAAAGCCCAACCACCCTACATATTGCTGTCCAATATTACAAAAAGATGTTGCCGCAGAAGTAAATGCAGTAGGTAATTTTCCGAGACCTGCCCAAAGACCATCCAAACTTCAACTATGGACCAAATCCCATACAAAACCAAGCTTATCAACCGCCTGCACCACAACAATATCAACCGCAGAAGCCGTTATTGGAGTCGATTGTTGAAAGGTTGGCGCTATCACAAGAAAAGTTTCAACTAAAGACCGAAGCACACTTTCAAGAAATCGACAAGCAGATAAGTCAACTTACGTTACCAATAAGTCGTTTAGAATCCAAAGGGAAGTTTCCATCTAAAACCGAGGCAAACCCACGAGAAAATATTAGTGCAATCACCCTTCGGAGTGGCACTATTATCACACCGCCAGTCCCTAAGGATGTTGCCGCAGAATCCCAGAAAAAAGATGAATCGAAATCCTAGAAGGAGAAAGAAGAAGTTGACGCAAGATCCCAGAAAAAGAAGAAGGATGAATCACAAATTCCTCCTACGCCGTCTCCTTATGCCACGCCACCTCCCTTTCCTTCGAGGTTAGTGAAGCGCGATAAGCAAGCTGAGAAACAAGAAATTCTTCATATGTTCCATAAAGTGGAGGTAAACATACCTCTCTTTGATGAGATTAAAAAGGTTCCAAGGTATGCCAGATTCTTGAAGGACCTTTGCACAAAGAAACGAAGGCTTACCGGAATTGAGAAGGTGAATTTGGGGGAGCACGTCTCCTGGTTTTCCAACGAAAGCTTCCACAAAAGTTAAAGGACCAAGGTATGTTTGCTATTCCTTGTAAAATCGGTAAGGTTGGGATTAAACGTGCAATGTGTGATTTAGGCGCTTCTATAAATGTTATGCCACTTTCTTTGTACAACTCACTTTCTATTGAGCCTTTGAAGAATACGAAAGTAACGATACAACTGGCTAACCAGTCCGTGACATACCTAGAAGGACTCCTCGAGAACGTTTTAGTAAAGGTAAACAAACTTATTTTTCTGGCAGATTTTTATGTCATCGACATGGAAAACGACTGATCAAACACTTCTTTAGAAATACTTCTCGGTCGTCCCTTCCTTAGTACAACGAATACAAAAATCAATGATCGAAGCGAAATTCTTACAATGGAGTTCGACAATGAGGTTGTTAAGTTTGACTTTTACAAACAATGCGATATCAAGATAATGGTGCTAGTATAAATTTTATTGATGTTATTGAGCCTGCCGTTGAAGAATCTTTCGAGTCTAACTTTGTTGATGATTTGTGCAGGGAAATGGAGGACTTTGAAGAGGAAATCAGGAAGTTTGAGAAAAAAAAATTCAATTGATTCTGATTCACCCCTTATTCCCTCAAACTCTAAATTGTTACCTTCCATTTTACAGACAACAAAATTGGAGTTAAAATCACCGTTGGAACATGTGGACAAGCTGAAGAAGATCCAAAGAAAATCTATGAGAATATTCAAAGCTACAAGGATCAAATGAAGGAACTTTATGATCGTAGAATTTCTCGTAAAAAATTTTCTTCGATGGAAAAACGTATGAAGTGGAGGGAGATTCTCTCTCGAAACCCGTTGTCTGAATCAAGTCATCGAGCTAAACGACATTAAATAAAGCGCTTTAATGGGAGACAACCCATTTTATATTCATTTGCTTAATTTCTATTCATTTTAATTTAATTTTATTTATTTTGTCTTATTTTATTTTATTTCGAATTTTCAGGTACCCCAAATATTTTGAATTAAACAAACAGTGATCTTTGATTGAGCATAACAACCAGTCCGTAAAGGTTCTTTACACATGTACCAGCAGTGGAAAAACATTCTAATTAAAAGGTGCATTTTAGCAAGTCCTTTCACAATCTCTAGGCGTACATTAGCAAAACCATCCCAGATCATGGAGCATGTTAGCCGAACCCAAAACTCTATCTGCTACCATTTACCCACTATTTCCCCTATTCTTTATCCTTTTTTATTTTAACCACATCCTTTTCCTTTTTAGTTTTTAAACCCCTATTGGTCCCATACCTTTTTCTATCTAAATCCACCACGTGATTCAAATCAACCTAAACCCTTTCCTTTTTACCCTTAGTCGTGTACCCCCACCCAGCCTCAAACTTCATCACACTCATCAATTCTTCCACGATGGTGAGAACAAGGCAACAAGAGAACCACGTTGTTAGACCACCAGTTGTTCTTGGTGGCCGTCGCTGGTTTGCGCCACCACAGTTCGTCCAAGTACCCAACGACTCTGACTCTGCGGCTGCCATTAAAAATGGGGAGTTTCTTTATTCTTTCTCTTACGCTTTTAATTTTCATATTGGGACAATATGTTTTAAGCAAGGGGAGTAGAAATTTGCATCAATTTTTTTTCTTTCTCTTGCTTATTTATATGTTTTGATTTAATTAGCCTTAGTTGATATTTGAGATGCCTTGTTACCAACCCTAACTTTTTCCTTGTTTCATTGATTACTTTATGAGTTTGTGATCACACTTTTATCAGATTTAGGGTGCATGATAGTAAAATGGAAAGATTAGTATTTTCTAACAAATTTGCTTGAAATCCCATGCATTTGTCGCTTGATATGTTTCTTAACTCAATAAGAATTACACTTTCTTGTGAGATTCGAGCCTAAAACGAGCAATCTTTTTCATTCTTTCTCATTTAATCAATTGAGTGTGCCAGACTAATATTGATATTCTAGAACTTGTGAGTAAATGCATATCGAGGCCACATGTTTTGAACTTGATGCTTTAATATGATAG
Organism: Hibiscus trionum; assembly: GCA_030270665.1. Classification (NCBI taxonomy): domain Eukaryota; kingdom Viridiplantae; phylum Streptophyta; class Magnoliopsida; order Malvales; family Malvaceae; genus Hibiscus; species Hibiscus trionum. The sequence continues at coordinate 19,531,186 of BSYR01000057.1, read as the reverse complement.
GGGCACTTAGGATTAACCTACTTCTCTACCCAAAATTTCCTACCCTTTTGCATCCCTTAGTAAACCATTTTGTGCCTCTAGCCTTTTCTTTGCTTAACCGCATTAAACTGAAACCTTTTTATGTTTACCTTCTTTTGTTACCCTTGTCAAGAGAGAGATCGATGTGCAGCACGAACAAAAAATGATAAAATAACATCAAAGAAGAAACTTTCCGAAAAATAAAAAAAGAGGAAGAAAAAAATCAGATTTGAACTGTGCTCAAACAAAAAAATAGATTCGAACTTTGCTTAATTCGTGGCTTGAACTTATAGATTTTTGCATCTCTTATCTTGATATTAGCCCACTTTTCTTACCTTTTCCCATACCTTAACCTAAGCCCCGTTACAACCTTTAAAGACCCTTTGATTAATGCATCTTGTTCATTTTAGTGGTGGAGACTTGATTTTCTTACAAGCATATGATAATGTCATATTTTGATTCCAGCTTGAGCGACTTCTTTTACCCTAAACACTTTGAGCGATGTAGAACTTGTATTTTGTCCGCGTATATATATGTATATACTCTATAAATAAAACCAAAATAAATAATAAATATAATTCAACAATAGCTCATAAATGCCCATTACAAAGTCCATTTACACTTTAAATAGCCAAAAGTCCAACCAAAGCCCAAATATTCTATCCTAAAGGCCTTTCTCGCCCAAAATACATGCCCATTTGGTCTCTCAAAATCGGTAAAAGCCCAAAGAAACATATTTGTGTTTCTTTGGCCCGCCAAAAATGCATGTGGCGGCCATTCATTCGCATGTTCCTTTTCACGCGGATAACCACCCTCCGCTGACGTCAGCGCTTACACCAGCTATGAATAGCCACCTGGAGAGAGAAAAATTAATTAATGCCTAATCATTGCACAATTAATTGGAAGCAATAATTGATGAGAGAACGGAAACTGAATAGGCATACCAGAAAGGTGAATGGTCGCCAGAATAATATGCGAAGAAGGTCGTCGGAGTACGTCGAACATACTGAAAGGTATATTTCGATTCTCTCTTTTACTTTCATGCATCCATAACACAAAAAAGAGTCTGATTCGAGTCTTAAAATGGAAAAAATAGTAACCTAAAACCTAGATCTAGAGTAAAACACAAATCTGAAGTTAAAGTTCTGAATTCTTATCTTTTTCTGAATGCCGCCGGAGTTAGAGATCTAAGAGTTTAGGCTTTTTGGAGAAGTCGAAAATGATAAGAGGAGAGATTTTTGGTTTCAGGTAGGTAGTTTAGGACGGGGAAGACGAGTGTTTTTGTTGAAACGAGCACTAGAATAGGCTTTAGGATTAAAAAAATGAGCACTTTTGGAGTTTTTGGGTTTCCGGCATAGTGGCCAGAAATCACTTGGCGGCGGACGGCGGCCGGAGTTATAGGTTGGGTCGGAGAAGATGATCGGAACTGCCAGTTTGATCGGATAAGGTAACCAGAAATGACGACCGGTGGCCAGCATCGCCTCCAGCAGTCAGCGATGTTACGCGCGCGTTTGGGCCTAGAAGCTTTTAGCGTTGTTCGTGGTTAGTAGAACCTAAACTAGAGATTCGAGTTTTCGGGAGCGGTTCGGGGAAAACGTAGTTCGGGGTATGATAAAATTATGGGAAAATTTCCTAAAATCATCTAAATATATATATAAAGGTTTGGTAAAGGAAATTTTTGAAAATGGATTTTGGAAGATCAAGATTTCGGTTTAGTGACTATTTTGTAAGTAGTGCAAAATTTGTTTTTAAGGACTGTTTTGAAAGAGGGCCAAAACTTAGAATCTTTAGGGAGCTACCATTTAATTAATGAACCTTTTCCTTTAATTTACCATTTTAAATGATTTAGTAAAAAGGAAATAAAAGGAGGTTTTAATAAAAAAGGGATTTAGTTTTCTAAAAGGCAAATTGACGTAACTTCCATTCTCTCATTTTCCAAACAACCAAACACTCTATTTTCTCTCTAAAGATCCAGAGATTTTCATATTTCAACTTCTTTTTATTTTACAAATGATTTCCTTAGCTTTTCCATAATTTATATCAAAGCAATTTTGAGGAACTTTCATCAAATCTTGTCAATTGAAGGAAAAGGAAAAGGTTAGAGGTAAGATTCACTCAACTCCTCTAATCAAGGTTCTTTAATGAAATTCCCAAGTATTTGGCTCTCTAAATATGGTTATTAACAATGTTTTATGATTTAATTGATGAAAATTGATGAATCAAGCTTTAGAAGGTGATTTCTAAGGATTTCCGTATTGCTACTGTTTTGATTGATTTGAGATTGATTTTAGTTATGATTTGAATGTTAATGATGTTAAAATAAAGGTTTTATCATAATAATCCTGAAATAGATTGGATCTATAGTAGTTTAGGTTGTTACATTTGGGTTTTGTGGTGTTAATATGGTTTTGGTGTTGCTGGAGGTTCTTGGATGCAATTTTGGAGTTTTTGGATGTTAATTGATGATTAAAATGGGATGGAAGTGTTAGATTTGGGCTGGGTTATGCTTAGGAACTAATCAAAGGTGTTGTTGGTTGTTCCGGATAGGCATTTTGGTGTTCTTAGACAGTGCAGCGAGCTAACATGGGTTGCTGGTGGTTTGAATACATTGAAATGCATTAATCCTCTGTTTTTGTGTGGTATAAACAGGGGAGTTTGTGTCGGACACAATCGGTGAAGTTTCAGAAGCTTGGTTTCGCTTCGGCAAAGCAAGCGAGGCGTGATCGGTGAGTGGAATTGGTTTTAAAGTGTTGTTGAAGACTTGGAAACAAGGGTTGGGGGTTAAGATTAAGTTTGAAACACTAATCTAAACCCGGAAGTAAGTTTGAGTTGTTATGCTCTCATTTCTCGACTTATGTTCCATTGATTTTCATAGTCATGCTCTTGTTTTAAAGATAGATGATAATCCACTGTTTATGCATGATTTGAGAAATATTTTGATGGCTTTAGTAATCCCATGAGATAGAATGTTGATTTCAAAGAGATAGAGTTGTTGTGAAAATTTTATGCTTTAAATATGCATTGGATATGGGATGAAATTGTTTTATGTTGATGCATTGAAAATAGTGGGTATTTGATGTTTAAAATGTTATATATTGGCATAAAAGGAGATTATTGTTACCGTATATAATTGGTCGACCAATAGGATAAGAAGTGCACTATAATATACAAAATTCGTGCGTGATCTTTGGTTCAGGCAATGGTGGTAGTGCCATCACGTCCCAAAGTGAGAGTGTGGTGATGAGAGATTCCACCACGGTAGGTCTTGGTGAAACACCCAAGCTTTGTGGCAATGAGAAATGCCGTCATGAGGGTCCGGTGATGTGAGATTCCACCGGGGTAGGACTTGACGATTCGAGATTTCGTCAAGGTATCCGCATATCCGAGTAATGGTGCTAAAATGCTAATATATGAGTTTGATTATGAGATTCACATGTACCTTAATATAAATGCTTTTATGAAATGAGATGCATATGAGATCATGTTTTGAGAAATGCTTTTGATGAAACAAGCATGTAAGGCTTTGCCTTGAGACTTTGCATTTTGGGTTAACGCATGAGATAGATGGTACATGTGGTTTAAATGATGTGAATTTTGCTTTGAAAATGATTTCAAGCATGAGATAGAAAGAGCATGATGAGATAGAGATTTCTAAATGAGAAATGGTTTTAAAATGCATTGTTGTTGTTGGTTTGTTTTGAGCATCCCTCACTAAGAATCATTGCTTACACTCTCTTTTTTCAACAATGCAGAGAAATAGCTTTTGGGACAGCAAGGAAGCAAGAAATAATTATCAAGGAGTGACACTTTGCTCAAGTATGGTTTTACGTTACACGTTAGTAATAAATTGGCAATGTGAGGATGCTTTGTGTTTGCGAGATAGTGTTTTGGAACTCCCTGTTTTTGGGCAAGTTTGGGATTGCCCTTTATGACTTGCAAATGGCCTGTGCTTCATGGTTTTTGCTTTGGTTTGAGTTTTGACTCTTTAATGACTTTTTGTATAGGAAGCATGCCTATATATTTAAATGTTTCTTATCTCTATGCCTAGTTGATGAAATTGCCATGTTCGTCTGAGATTTGATGTTAAATAAGTTGTATGCTTGTTAGAAGTATGTTGGAATATGTTAGAGTGGATTAAAGTGTGAAAAACCAACAAAAGAATGCATATTTTGTATAGGCGTACCGATACTCGAGAAATTGTATCGGTACAGGTAAGCCATTCTGGGCATGGCGTACTGGTACGGTGGAAAGGGTACCGATACAGTCTTTACGAAAATGAAGGGGCGTATCAATACACGGGGTCGTACCGATATGGGTTTTGGCTACTGGAAATTAGGGTATCGAAACGGTCCATGAGAGTATCGATACCAGCTCTTTGTCTTTGAATTCGGAGCCTTGATTTTCGAGGGCGTATCGATACTGGCTTGAAGGTATCAATATGGCCAGCTGTTATGTTAGTTAAAAGTAACTTTGAACAATTTGTTTCTTTACGTTTTAGTCCCTAAATGTTGTGAATGCAAATTAAACAAGTTTGGATGATTGTTTGGAGCTATTATTTGGCTGAGTGGTGTTTAATATGATTAATTAAAGGTTGGTAATCTAAAATAGGATGAATCCTCCATAAATTGTTAAAATTACAAAATGGTCCTTAAATGATGTCCGGGGTAAAAGAGGCTATAAATACGAGAATTGAGAAGAAATTTGAATGTGGGGAGCAGCTAATGTCCGAGGTGAATGGACTAAAGGAGGTTGTGAAAGTGGGAATTGAGAAGCAAATTAATGGCGTAAAGAAATTGGACAATATGTGAAGGGTTGATGATACGATGTTGGGAGAGAAATTTAGTAGTCTTTCAGAACATGTCTGGGCCAAGATGACCAGCTTGAAGAAGATTGTATAGGAGAACATGGACTTTTATGAACTGAAAATAAACGATTTAGAAGTTAAAATCGTTGGTCATGAGGTTGTGAAACAAATGCTGGATGACATGAAAGATTTTTTGCAGATGGTGTCAAGGAATATGGAGGTTGATAAGGCCTATGTTTTGAGTGAAATTAATAGGTTTGTTGAGCACAAATTTATGTGGACGTCACTTGTTCAGAGTCGTATTCCTACAGAGACAGAAAAAGTTGTTACTCATTGTTCAAAGTTCAAAACACCCCAAGAACTTGGAGCATAGATGGAGATATAAAATATGAGTGTCCATCACCAGTGAAGAAAAAGGTAAAAGCTACAATTAAATTTTAAAGATCAATTTCATATTTTCCATGGATCTATGGGCTTGGCTTGACTTTAGTATTGTTCCGTTTTAGGCTGACAAGGAAGGCAGATAGGTTAGTCGAAAATCCCCTTGACTCTCAAAGGATAACCATTCAACTGCATAAAGTTTTGAAATTTAATTGGGAAAAATTATTCTGTGTAATTACCATTCGCAATGGTAATTGTTGGTTGTGTGTACTGTGTACGTTAATAATAGTAGATGGCGCTTGCGGCTTGCCATATTGCATTGAACATTAGCCATCAAACATTGGGCCCTAAGCCCATCGAAGGGAACATTGGAAACAATACATTTTTGGCCGTTAAGGCCATCGAATTAAATGTTGTCCCTTAAGGGTTATGATTTTTTTTGTTTTCGTTTACATTAATTATAATTGTCGTGGTTAGCATCATATCATTCTTCTTGTGAAAGGCTAAATATGAAGGGTCAATGACATTACCGTGTGCTGTACTACCTGATGGGCTTGGTGAACTAGAACATGCCTACTGTGATTATTTATGGAATACCCATTGCCGCAAAAGTAAGCCTTCAACTTTATAACTTTAATTTGTTATATTGTGAAATTTAAAATCAAAGGCATAATAGAATTCTTGTTTCCAGCTATGTGGTGATTAAATGCGACATCATCGACGCCAATGTAGCAGGCATGGATATGTTACGACCACACACATGGTTCGACGATACGGTTAGTCACTTAGTTTAATAAATATTGTGTATGCCTTGAAATTATATGAAACAGTTATAACCTATTTTGCATTGTTGTCATTACTGTTTTTTAAATTTTCAAGATTATTGATATGGTGTCCTTGTTCGAGAATCGCAAAGTGGCGAAAGAAGGGAGTAAAAGGCGGGTCTTTATGCCTTCTTGTTATGATGTATGTTAAATTAAATGGTTAACCTTCTTATATAGTGTTTATGCCATATTTTTTTGTCGAAAAATTGTTCTTGATTGTAGTAAGGAACAAACTATATTTATTGTAGAGTTCTGTTCGATCAAATCCAAAGGCCGAAGCGCAATGGTTTGCAGTGTTCTATGAGGCACAAATACAATGTTGGGTGGACATAACTGGCACTGATATTGTAAGACGTAATCTGTTAAACGAAACATGTTAAGTTGTTTGGGGATAAGGTAAATTTTAAGAAGTTGAGGTTACAATATTTGCAGGTATTCTTCCCTACGAATTATGAGAATGCCCACTGGTACTTGTGTGTGATTCGTATGGATCTTGGTGAAGTTTGACTACTAAATAGCTTAGGGGAAACTCCGACAACTCCGCGTAGGGAGGAAGCAGTTAAGACTGGTGAGAACTCATCCATTTGTTGTGTCGCCTTGTTAGCAAGGTAGTTATTAGCGTGCATGAATGAAATTTATTATTATGATTTTATGTTATTGACGTCCAGATAAGCACATTAGCGGAATATGCTAAGAATGAGAAATTCGTTAAGTTGTTTGGCACACCGAAGGTGGCGTTTGACAAGCTTAAGTTTAAACGTCCTAAAGTCAAGACACCATGAAATGGATATCCAGCTTTCCATAGTCATTATTGTTATCATCAAGTTAGAAATTAAATGACTAGAACCACGTCGAACTTGATAGGGATGACTGTGGTATGTTCATCATTGCATGTATGAGAGACATACTGCCAGGTACCGAAATAGAAAACCTGCCGAATATCGTAAGTGAATGATTACCATTACTTTTTCATGTATAATCAAAAGTTGAGTGGTCTTAATGTTCAGTTTTGAGTTGTAACATATTTGTTTATTTCCAATTATAGGTAGTTGGAGAATATGATAGGATGAAGTTGTTGTTCCATTTATGTATGTATGTAGAAAACAAGAATAGGAAGAATTTGAACGACGAGGTGGTAGCACATAAGAAAAAGATGAAGAGAAAGGGCTATAAACAACCAGAAACTATTACGCGACAATAGAAGGGGCCTTGAACCATACTGGAATGAGTTAGGTTCATTTCTAAACCATTATATTTCGACAATTACATCATATTAATTCGTTTTGCAATCATACTTATTGATTTATATTCTATGTTGGTCTAACAAAATTGGGTTTTGATAAATTTCTAATGCTGAGGGTGTTAGTCCCACAGTTGGTCCCCACTTTGGCTTGGGTTGACAGCATATTCTGCTTCAATTGTTAACCATTGGAAAACTTTTTCTCAGAAACAACAATTGGTCTCATCTTGACGGACGATAAGTGTTTATTTTAAGAAATGTTAGTTTGTTCATTAATTATTTGAGGTCATATAATGTTTGTAAGCAGGTATGGTTTGATGTTCAAGAAGTCAATAGTCGATCTTCCTTCGTGCTGAGTAGCGGGGATATGACCCCCATTTTTGTAATACAATTTTGTTGTACAGTCACTACCCAACACCAGTTGTACAGAAGGCAAATTGTATTGTACAGTAGTAGTCCTGTTATGAAAATTTGATCATTGAAAATGTATGACACGTTTAATAATATTATTATTATTTAAACAAATGTTATGTCGAGAGAAAAAATTGGAATATAGGTTCCATATAGTTTTTGCAAACGTTCGATTCTCGTCGTATCAATGTAATCCCTAGACCCGCCTATACGTTACAACGGATCCTAGAAAGTCACATTAGGGTCACAAGAGTGGCCCACCGTAATAATCCACATAAAATTATTTTTTTAAAAATACTTTTAAACTGTAAAACCAACTTCTGTTTAAAATACCCCTTTTTGGAAATCATTTAAACATATATAAAAAATGTCAAGAAATGTTTTATAGACACTATCATAAAACAATACATGACATACATGCCCACTAACTGTACATTACCGTACTCCAAAAGCGACACCGAGAGAACTTCGAACACTGATGTCACTCATTATCCCAAGATACATTCTTTTAACCTGCGATTGAAAAACAATGTGAGTGTGAAAAAGCTCAGTAATACAGAACTACCAAAAGATGCTATAAGCTCATGCAGAATATGGCAGGCATACATTTTCATGATGTTCCATGTAGTAACAATCTCCTTTTCTGTTCTACTATTTCAAGGTAGAATTATACTCGAGAATAATTGTAACCCCCTTAGCCAGGCCTAGATGCCCGACCCGAACTAAGAAGATTACACGGGGAAAACCGAAGTCAACTCGTAAAAGTCAACCTCGATTAACGACCATTTTTTATCTTCTCTAGATGCACATTATTATCCTATGTGTTCAGCAAGGCACTTAGAAGCAAACGACACAGTGATCGGATATCATTTAGGGGTTCGACTACATACTTTTGACTTTTAGGGACCAAATTGTAAATTACAAAAAATACTAGGACTTTTCCGTTTTTAAAGTTACCAATCCATGATTAGTCATGTAACATGCCAGCATGTCAAATTTCATCCCAAACAGATCATCCAAATTCAACTAATTGAACAAACATTAATCAGGGACCAAAATTCATAAATTCAACTTTAAAGATTCCCTTAACTGAAAATAACTAACCCGTATCGATACACTTCTCCCCGTATCGATACGCAAATCGAAAGTAGCAACATTTGGGAAAAAGGTGTCGATACTCCCAAGCCCGTTTCAAAACGGCCTTCAAACATTTGCCTAGGCGTATCGATACGCGGGCATTTCGTATTGTACACCTAAGCTGAAAAGCTTGGTTTTGGCTTTAGCATATCGATACTCGACCTCGTGTATCGATACGCATACCAGAGATGCATTTCCAAAAGCCATCTTAACACATTTAACCACATACAAACAGGCTTAGATCATACATACAAGCTAATATCAACCTACTAAACATGTAAGCATCAACAAACAGTATAACATACTCATCATGCTCATCAACCATGGTGAAACATTAGCTACTCAAGCATGCTTAAGAAGGTAAGCCATAGCATAGTCAAAACACTATAAGCAAATCCATAAACCAACTAAAGGCCATTTACAAATCCACAACATAAACCAAACATGCTCAAAGTGTTAAACATTACCAACAAAACCAGGAGTAGAAATCCAACCCATTGCCTCTTATTACACAAAGGTAAACCACATACATTGCTTAGACAAAAATGCTTGGATTCCACTTGCTCTTGGGCTGCCTTGATTGCTCAATTCTCTCTATTGATGAAACAAATGAGCGTAAGCTTAAAGCTTAGTGATGATCGTTAAACCAAACATTCATCAATGCATTTTATAAAACCAAATTATCATCATTTGCCAAAACATGCCTTTCTTTAAAACATGCTCTTTAAAGCATCAATGCACTTTTAAAATCACATGCTCATAGCATCATTAAAACAATAGCAAAATCCCTTGCTCATGCTTAAACCAAGCATCACATGCATTCTAGCATAAATCACAAGCATCTCATGCTTAAATCATTAGTCAACAACATTATATTAGCTCGTAAGTGATCAATCTCAAACCATAACAAAACCAACACAATTGACACAATCGGATACGCTGATTACAAGCGTTGTCCCACACCCTTCATACACACTACCAGACTACACAAAGCTCACACACGGCAATAGACCATCAACCGTTGTGACACCCGTGGTGGAGTTTAACAGTACAATCTCAACCCCTCAACACCACTCATCGGTAGTTGTATACTTCCACTAACGAGAGCACGGGACACAAACCACAAGATCCACACACAAGATTAAACCATCCACCGTTGTGATCTTAGCCTCAATCGTTAGGGTACTTGGATGGAGTTTACGGTACAATCACAACCCCTCGACATCCAAGGCGACTTTACTCACGGTGCACCCAATCCTATAGTCGGCTAACTATATCCGATTAAAGTAACCAAAACCATTTCCACCACTTGCCAATATAATCATTTAACATCATTATTTCCCTGTTTTACAAGCATAAATTCACATAGCCATTTCCACAAGCATAACATGCTTAAACTCAAATGCATACATCTCATACATCCAAGGATCACCTACCTAGTGCATCCTTAACAAAATGGCATTAAAACCAGCATACTCAATGCTCAAAAACATGCTTTAAAATAGTAATTAAACCACATTCAATTCAAGTGCATTTCCAACAAAACATAGCACATTCCGAGGGAGACTTTCGAATCACTTACTCTTGAGCTTAGCTAAGTGTTTCAAACTTACACTAAGCTCCCAAGACCACGCTCAAAGCGTTACAAAGCTGGAAAATCCATTTCCACTCACCGATACACGAAACCTCGCTTGCCAACGCAAAGGTCACCCTTCCGAAGCCTCCAACAATGCTTCATTTGCTTCCGGATCAAGATCCCATGTTTTTAGAACATCAAAACAGATATCCAAATGCATTAAAATGCATTTCAACACCAGCAACTAAACACAAACTCGTTGCTCACTATAACTACACCAATTTACTCATCCGAAACAACGGAAAACTCAATCGATTGCTTCCTAAACCAAGCCCATCCAATATACAACACTTTCAACCATTTAGAAACATCAAAACACATCTAAAATCAACCTAAACCCTTCCTTATACCTCCAGCAAGCATAACTTCATCATTTCACCCCAAAAACCTAATAAAAACCATCAAGAAACTCAAGGATTTCGGGATCTATATTATCAAAGCTCTCTTTCATCATAATAATCAACTCAAAACTCAATTAAAATCAATCCAACATAGAGCTCATCAATAACATTCCGAAAATCAAGATTTAAATCATAATTTTGCAAGATTTTGACCTCAAATCAAAACTATAATGAAAACTCGACCAAAAACAAAATTTAGAAGTCAAAGATCTTGGGAATTTCAATAAAGAACCTAGATTGAAGGTTGAGAACGAGATTTACCTCCAATCCTTGCCTTCCTTAATGATTGACAAGTTTTCCTTTCACAAAGCTTGAAGAATTTGAAGAGAACTCTTGAAAATGGTTTAGAAATCTAAGAGAGAGAGTTTGGGAGAAAAGAAATCTGGAGAAAAGAGTTGAGAGAATGGTTTTGCTGAAATGATAGTTAGTTACGTGAAATGAAATCTCAATTTCCTAATTAACCAATTTTAATAAAAGTCATTTTTATTTTAATCATCTAAAAATCCTTTTAAAACACATGTCAATTTAAGGAAGGTGTAATTGCACCATAGCTCCCTAAAGATTCTAAGATTTTGACTCCTTTTCCAAAGTTTGCAATTTTCCACAGTTTTGAAACTTTACATTTTTGTCACCACCCAAAATGTACCACTTCTGAAACTCTTTTTGTAAAATTGATTTGACCAGCCCCTTAAACATGATTTTAGAGGATTTTAGCAATTTTTACCATATTTTTATCCTTTCATGATCCTTGATTTCCCTAAACCTCCTAATACGATTCGAACCGTTTTCAACCGGCCCGATCCGATGTCTAAAACATCTAGGCCTAAAACCAGGGCGTTAGAACTCTCCCCCACTTAGGAAATTTCGTCCTCAAAACTTTACCTGAAGGAAAAAGGTGCGGAAACTGCTTCAGCATGTCCGCCTTGCTTTCCCAAGTGGCCTCCTCAACTCCTTGGTGTCGCCACAACACCTTCACAAGCTCTATCGTCTTTCCACGAAGAACTTTGCTGCTCACATCTAAGATCCTCACCGGTTCCTCATCATAAGACAAGCTCGGATTCAACTTTATCTCCTCAACATGCATCAAATGCGAAGGATCTTATTTGTACCTCCGCAACATTGAGACATGAAACACATCATGAATCCTTTCCAGCTCGGGAGGCAACCTCAACCGATATGCCACAAGACCAATACAGTCCACAACCTCATACGGTCCAATAAACCTTAGGCTAAGCTTACCCTTACGCCCAAACCTCATCACCTTCTTCCAAGGCGATACCTTCAAAAACACATGTTCGCCAACCGCGAACTCAATCTCCTCACGCTTCAGATCCGCGTAAGACTTTTGCCAATCCGATGCTGCCTTCAAATGCTCACAAATGAGCTTCACCTTCTCGGTGGTTCCTTTTAACATAGCCGGCATCGAAATCAACTTTTGCCCAGCTTCTGCCCAACAAAGAGAGGTTCTACACTTTCTCCCATACAAAGCCTTGTTCGGAGCCATCTGAAAACTTGCCTGGTAACTATTATTATACGCAAACTCAACCAACGACAAGTGCTTCTCCCAAGAACCCTAAAAACCTATAACGCAGCATCTCAACATGTCCTCAAGCACCTGGATCACACGTTCCGACTGTCCATCCGTCTGAAGATGATAAGAAGTACTAAAATTCAACCATGTACCCAAGGCTTGATGTAAACATTCCCAAAACCACGATGTAAACCTTGGATCCCTATCCGACACTATGGACTTTGGCACATCGTGCAACCGCACAATCTCAGCAATATACAGCTCTGCCAGCTTATCCAAGGTATACATAGTATGCACAGGCAAGAAATGCGCACACTTTGTAAGGCGATCCACTATCACCCAAACCGAATTCTTCTTCGATGGTGACAAAAGTAAACTAGACACAAAATCCATGGTAATCCTTTCCCACTTCCATTCTGGGATTCTCAAGGGTTGCAACAACCCAGAAGGTACTTGATGTTCAGCCTTCACTCGCTGACACACCATGCACTTACTAACGAACTCGGCAACATCCTTTTTCAACCCCACCCAGCAGTACTCATCTTTCAAATCACGATACATCTTCGTACTACCAAGGTGCATAGAGAAAGGACTACTATAAGATTCAGTCAGAATAGTGTGCCTCAACTCAACATCATCCGGCACCACTACTCGACTCCCAAAACACAGAACACCATCATCATTAAAACTATAATCCGAAGGCTTACCCTCCGCAATATCCTGAACATGGGGGACAAGAGAATCATCTAGCAACTGCTTACCTTTGATCAACTGAATCAGAGATGATTTCACTTGCAATTCAGCAACAAGACCACCATCTCGCGATATGCTCAAGCGAACAAACATCACCCTCAACTCCACAGCCACTTTCCTGCTCAAAGCATCAGCCACAACATTGGCCTTTCCCGGATGATACTAGATCGTCAGATCATAATCCTTAAGCAACTCTACCCATCGACGTTGCCTAAGATTCAATTCTTTCTGAGACATAAGATACTTTAAGCTCTTATGATCTGTGAACACCACGCACTTCTCGCCATACAGATAATGCCTCCAAATCTTTAGGGCAAACACAACAGCTGCAAGCTCAAGATCGTGAGTAGGGTAGTTATGCTCATGCACCTTCAACAGTCTGGATGCATAGGCTACTACCTTACCCTCCTGCATCAACACACATCCCACAACCAACAATGGACACATCACTATAGACCACAAACTCCTTGTCAGACTCAGGTTGAATCAGAACAGGAGCTTGCGTCAGCGCTTCCTTCAGCTTCTCAAAAGCTTGTTGCCTCGCATATGTCCATTCAAAGCGAACATTCTTCTACAACAACTTGGTCAAAGGTGCAGCTATCTTCGAGAAACCCTCGACGAACCTACGGTAATATCCAGCCAAACCAAGAAAGATTCGCACCTCTGTCACTGACTTAGGCACCTTCCAACTCATCACAACCTCTACTTTATGTGGATCAACGCGAATACCCTCGGCTGACACAACATGCCCAAGGAAGACCACCTCCTTAAGCCAAAACTCACACTTACTTAGCTTGGCGTACAACTGGTTTTCCAACAATGCTTGCAAAACTATTCTCAAGTGTCTATCATAATCCTCCTCGGTACGAGAGTACACAAGGATATCATCGATGAACACTACCAAAAACTGATCCAAGAACTCATGGAACACACGATTCATCATGTCCATGAAAGCAGCAGGTGCGTTGGTCAAACAAAACAGCATCACTAAGAACTCATAATGCTCGTACCTCGTCCGAAAAGTTGTCTTAGGTACATCCACATCTTTCACCTTCAACTGATAATACCCTAACCTCAAGTCTATCTTAGAAAACACCGAGGCTCCTCGAAACTCATAAAAGTCATTTTTATTTTAATCATCTAAAAATCCTTTTAAAACACATGTCAATTTAAGGAAGGTGTAATTGCACTATAGCTCCCTAAAGATTCTAAGATTTTGACTCCTTTTCCAAATTTTTTAATTTTCCACAGTTTTGAAACTTTACATTTTGGTCACCACGCAAAATGTACCACTTCCGAAACTTTTTTTGTAAAATTGATTTCACCAACCCCTTAAACATGATTTTAGAGGATATTAGAAATTTTTACCATATTTTTATCCTTTCCCGATCCTTGATTTCCCTAAACCTCCTAATACGATTCAAACTATTTTCGACCGGTCCAATCCGATGTTTAAAACATCTAGGCCCAAAACCAGGGCGTTACAATAACGATATTTGTTCTTTATTCAAACATCGAGAATTAGATGGGAATTATATAGGATGATAACATAAGGAGGTGGAATCAATGAGTTTAGTGTTTAGTGTGTTCCAACAGTGCAACGTTAATGCATTAAATGTAACAATGTAGTAAACCTTTTTATTTCAAATAAATTTACTTCAAGTAGCAGTAAAGTTCATTTTAATTCTTTATTTACCCTCCAACCATACTCCAGTATATAGTTTCCCCAGTGCGGTATCATGTACAGACATTAACCCGAGCCCATTGGGCATGGGTACCATCCTAAGGGAAGACCTTAGAATACGGGCGACCCTAGCCGAAGCATAGGAACTGAATACAGGCGGACCTAGTCGAAGCATAGGAACTGAAACGGGCGGACCTAGCCGAAGCATCGGAACCGAAAATGGGCGGACTTACCAGTTGGATCAGGGCTGAGCCATCAGTAACTTCATATCATATCCCAAGTACCCCAGTGAATCAGTTCATGAGTAGTTCATTAATTATTAGTACTATTTTTAGTAATACATTATCCACATAGCATGTTTTTCATATCGGGTACTAAGGTCTATTTCAAACATACAATGCAGTCATGCTTAAATTCTAAAACATGTCATGTTCATGCGAAAACTGCATAGCAGTCATGTGCACATGATCAATATGATAAAACATGTAAAACAGAATGCAAAAATAGTCGTGTAACACACATGGAACACACTAGATGGAACAGTTTATTTCTTGCAGATACTTGGTATTTACGGAAGGGGACACATTAAACTTTTGACAATTTGAACAAATTTCAAAAACGAGATCCCTATTAAAAGGGGTTCGTACTAATGCTTCAAACCAGATATTCAGGAGTTAATACATCAAGATCTTTGAGAGTTCGAATATACCATGAGTGATTCAGTCATTTAATCCTACAAGGGCATTATGGTCATTTTTTCATACATTGGCATTTTGGTAATTTACAGCAACAAGGCATAAATAGAGACTCGGGAATTCTATTTGCTCATCAGGTTTCCAACCAAGCATTCAAGAATAACTAAATCAAGATCTTTCACGATATCGGATATATTTAGAGCTATTCCGGTCATTTTGGCCAACGAGGGCATTTTGGTCTTTTGACTGTCAGGGGTGATTTTGTAATTCCATATACTAAGGACAAATTAGTAATCTGTGTACTTGTAAATCTCCACAGTTTATCAGATTTCCAAATTCAGTCAAACTTACAGATCCTAATACTGTGATATTTACCAAGTATTCGAACACATGTAGCTCACATGTATGCATTTTTCAATACTAACTGCATTGTATAGTTGAACGAGTCACTTCCATAAGACAGCAATGAACATACCCTTAGCAGTCAAACATGCATTCGAGCGGTATTCTTTCAATGTTGTAGCATTATCAGGAGTGACTCATATACATGAGTCATGCTTCAAACTCATATGGTGTTATAGTTATTTGCGATCTATCAGAAATTTCAGGATTTTACAAGTTTCCACTTATCTCAAGTCACGTGGGTATTTACTTATTTAAGTGTTTGATAGAAGTTCGAACATTCTGATCATTACGGTCCTTACAACAATTTATTCACCTCAGAACTCAAGAGTATATTCATCATTTCAGTCGATTTGGAAATTTTTAGTGCCTGAGGTTATTTCGGTCATTTCAATCATTCCGATCAATTCATTCATTAATATCATTTAAATTAGTTAAAGAATGCGAAGAACTTTCAGTAATTTATTGTAACACCCCAAAATTGCCCCAATTTGAAAATCCCTAAATTTTGAAATCCCTAATTTAGTAACCCTAAGATTTGGGAATTTTAGTCTTGAAACCCTAATTTCCTACAGGATTAAATTGAGAGAAATCAGAATTGTGGGTTATTTTGGAAATTTTAGTGACCCTTTGCAAAGGATGCAAATCTTAGGTGCCATTTCGTAGACTCTAAGAAAGTCTGGTGACCTTTCGAGTAATTTACCCAAAAATTAGGGTAAAAGTCTTATAATCTTTCATATTCCAAGTTGGTTCAGCCGTTTTTTTCCCATCACCCTCAACTCTCTCTCCCGTTTTGCATCGAGAACCAAGCACCTCCCCCTTCTGTTTTCAACCAAGCTCCGGCCAAGGGGCCACCGTCGTCCGTTCGTCGTTTCGAGATCACCGGTATGCTCACTGTGACCGTGTGACCAAGGCTCGTCCATCCAACTCTCCTTGTGTTGTCGTTCTTCGCCAGAAACAGTTCAAAACCGTTCGAAAATTGTACTCTGTCGCCGTTCAGTCCGCGTCGTTCCTTCGCGCGCGTCGTCGTCCTCTTCGTGCGCTACCTTCGTCACAGGTTCGAGTGAGTAACGTATTCGGGGTTGGATGGGTTTCAAAGGCCGCCACCGTCGTGTCGTTGGACAGCCGCCGCTGGAGGAAACCTTAAATCTAGGGCTTGGTTAAGGGTTGGGGCTGAATCATATTTGGGATTGGGAAATTGGAATTAGGGTTTTGAACCTGAAATTGGGGATTTTCGGAGTGAACCGAACAGGTCAGGAGCTAAACCAGACCGAACCAAGAACCCAGACCGAACCAGACCGTTTGGACTAAACCAGGTGACGTTAGCGGTGATGTCATCCATGATGCTGTTGCTGATGTAGTGTTGACGTTAGCGATGACGTCAACGTTGATCATGATGATGCCAGCGTTGACTTTTTGGGCCAAAAGTCAACTTTATATTTTTCGACGTCCCGGTTCCAGATTCGCAGCATGTTTTTCCAAATTCAATCCTGAACGACCATTTTTGACCCTTCGAATTAATTTCTGCTTACCTTGAAAATTGTGTATTCAGAATTCTGAACAGAATTATTTTTACATTCAAGTGACATCAATTCGGACACCGAAATTCTTCATCCTCCTCTGCCTGGTCGACCTCCTGCATCTCAACCCTCGAGTTCCACACGTATGTGAATTTAAATAAGTTTCTGTTTAGTAGATTGTGGCATAGTAGTGGTGAGTATTAATTTAGTGAGCTGTTAGCTGTCTGAGGTGTATCCTCTGTTTGTGCTATATTATATGTGTTCTTGTTGTGTGATGTCTGTTTGTGGAATATGTTGTGTGATGTCTGTTTGCGGAATCTGTTGTGTGATGTATGGTTGCGAAATATGTTGTGATCTGA
Organism: Hibiscus trionum; assembly: GCA_030270665.1. Lineage (NCBI taxonomy): Eukaryota > Viridiplantae > Streptophyta > Magnoliopsida > Malvales > Malvaceae > Hibiscus > Hibiscus trionum. The sequence goes on along the minus strand of BSYR01000057.1, from coordinate 19,513,390 downwards.
GCTACGTGTTATGATGTATGCAATTCTGTTAGGCATCATACATCGTAATCTGAATAATAATTATCAGACTAAATGCTCATTCATTTTCAGACTAATGATATTGCATTCGGATTAGAATCGGAACATTCATGCCATATCATTCGGGTGGGAAATATAGGGAGGAAGATCAGTGTTTTCACCCTTCGGGCTGAATTCCACTTCGGACTTGGTGATTATGTAGAGAGTGGTTCAAGGGAACCTTACTCTTCAGACGGTGATGTAGATGGGAACATGACATAGAATTAGGCGCATCGCGCCATGCATATCTGTGTATCCGATTGTCTGCTGATTTGACTTGTGATTGTATGATACTTGAGATACTCTGTTTTTCGCACTTTAGAGATACACTGAGCTCAATAGCTGACTCCCCTTAGCTTATATTTCAGATTCTCAAACATAGGAGTTCGGTACTTGGAGGACCACAGTTATCAGATTTATTACTGTTTTAGTATGAATATTTTTAGTTTTCAGATTTATTTCAGTTTTATTCCAGTTATTTCATTATTAGGGGTTTTTATGTAAATTTGATTACTTTTATATTTATTTGGGGATTTTAAAGCATGCATGAGAATTTTAATTGGATATTTTGCTACCTTATTTTAGATTGCTTTATCTATACAACTGTGTTTTTTAAATATGGATTTTAATGTTAAACGACACCGTTTTAAATTAATATTTTGAATATTAATTTTTGGAAACCTAATAATCATTTACTTGAGGGACACATTTTCAATCCGACTTCCTATATTCGGCCCATAACCCTTGGGTCGGGTTTAGGGGTTACATTTAGTGGTATCAGAGCCTAGGTTTAACCCTCGGACTGTGGGGCTCACAAAAGTTGTTTTCAAAATGTTTTTGACTTTTGCATGCATCGAAAATATTTTGGGATAAATAGGGATTTTCTTAAAAATATACTATGGTATTCTGTGATTTTGACTTCAATGTCTTCAACGTGTTTTTAAATTCGAGACTCCAGTATCGAATCTGAATATAGGTTATTATCTCATGTAGGTAGTTACTAAGTCACCGCGTATAAGTTCTTGTGTTGTGTTAGGTTGTTGTCGTGATGTTGCTTCTGATTATGATCATTCTTCTTATGCTAATTAGACAGAAAATTTGAATGAGATATATGATAATGAGAATTGATATGTGAGAGCGGAGTACCTGGTCATACGTCGAGATGATTTCATAAATCTAAAATGGAACAATGTTAGTTAATGGTTATGAGATAGAGTTTCTGAAGTTGATAAAATATATTCCTGGGTCAGTTACTATTAAGAAAGATAAGTGTGATTGGCTTTGAACGAGCTTCGTCTACCAATCTGAAAAGATATTACGCAAAAGGATAAGGTGTTCAACGTCCTGGTTGGGCGAGCTAAGATTGTTGTGAAGATGGATGCACTCATGAAAGAAGATGAACGTCATAATTCTGATCAAAGTTATCAAAATGTGAGCACCGCAGTATCAACAATTCCGACTGGTAGCATGGATGGTTCAAAAGCTCCTCACCGTTTTTTTAAGTAGCTGATACAATAAGAAGCATAACGGAGAGTGTTGATGGAAGAAATGAGCGTGTTTTAGATGTGGTTCCCATGATCATTACTTAAGAATTTGCCCACGTCCACCTACGTTTCCAATTTGGTAGAACCATTCTCAGTCATCTACACGCGTATCTGTTGCAAGTAGAGGTTGTCGTAGAAATGACGTCTTGGGAAATGCTAGTAGAGGTGGACCTTCTTAGAGTGATAGATCGGTTAGATCCGAGTTTTGATGATCATGATTAGTATATGCAATCGGAGCTCGTGATGGTTACAAGAATGCATCTGAAGACATAGCAGAAAGATTTTGATGTATTCAGTTCGTATTTTTGTTATGATGGATTATGAATTCATAATAAGAAAGTATAAGCTTATGTCAGTTTTGAGGATACGGTGTTAAGTTTGAAAATTTCAAGGACGAAATTTCTTTTAAGGGAAGGAGAGTTGTAACACCCCCAAAATTGCCCCAATTTGAAAATCCCTAAATTTTGAAATCCCTAATTCAGTAACCCTAAGATTTAGGAATTTTAGTCTTGAAACCCTAATTGTCTAAGGGATTAAATTGAGAGAAATCAGAATTGTGGGTTATTTTGGAATTTTTAGTGACCGGTTTGCAAAGGATGCAAATCTTAGGTGTCATTTCGTAGACTCTAAGAAAGTCTGGTGACCTTTCGAGTAATTTACCCAAAAATTAGGGTAAAAGTCTTATAACCTTTCATATTCCAAGTTGGTTCAACTGTTTTTTCCCGTCACCCTCAACTCTCTCTCCCGTTTTGCATCGAGAACCAAGCACCTTCCTCTTCTGTTTCCGACCAAGCTCCGGCAAAGGGGCCACCGACGTTACGAGGTCACCGGTGTGCTCACCGTGACCGTGCGACCAAGGCATCTCCATCCAACTCTCCTTGCGCCGTCGTTCTTTGCAGAAAACGGTTCAAAACCGTTCGAAAATCATACTTTGTCGCCGCTCCGTCCGCGTCGTTCCTTCGCGCGCGCCGTCGTCCTCTTCGTGCGCCGCCTTTGTCACAGGTTCGGGTAAGTAACGTGGTCGAGGTTGGATGGGTTTCGACGCCCGCCGTCGTCGTGTTGTTGGACAGCCGCCGCCGGAGGAAACCCTAGATCTAGGGCTTGGTTAAGGGTTGGGGTGAATTAGATTTGGGATTTGGAAATTGGAATTAGGGTTTTGAACCTGAAATTGGGGATTTTGTGGAGTGAACCGAACTGGCCAGGAGCTAAACCAGACCAAACCAAGAACTCGAACTGAACCGTTTGGACTAAACCAGGTGACATCAGCGGTGACGTCATCCGCTGTGTTGTTGCTGATGTGGTGCTAACGTTAGCGATGACGTCGTCGTTAACCATGATGACGCCAGTGTTGACTTTTTGGGCCAAAAGTCAACTTTATATTTTTCGACGTCCCGGTTCCAGATTCGCAGCCTGTTTTTCCAAATTCGATCTCGAACGACCATTTTTGACCCTTCGAATTAATTTCTGCTTACCTTGAAAATTGTGTATTTAGAATTCTGAACTGAATTATTTTTACGTTCAGGTGATATCGATTCGGACACCGAGATTCTTCCTCATCCTCCGTCTGGTAGACCTCCTACATCTCAACCCTCGAGTTCCGCACGTATGTGAATTTAAATAAGTTTCTATTTAGTAGATTGTGGCATTGTAGTAGTGAGTATTAATTTAGTGAGCCTTAGTAGGTGCTGATCCTATTTCGCCTGCTTTTAGATCTGAGCGTGGGAGACGTCACTCTCGACGTTGAGTTGATAGTTGTATGAGGTGTGTTCTCTGCTTGTGCTATATTATATGTGTTGTTGTTGTATGATTTCTGTTTGCAGAATATGTTGTGTGATGTTTGGTTGCGGAATATGTTGTGATCTGAGCTATGTGTTATGATGTATGCAATTCTGTTAGGCATCATACATCGGAATATGAATAATAATTATCGGACTAAATGCTCATGCATTTTCGGACTAATGTTGTTGCATTCGGATTAGAATCAGAACATTCATGCCATATCATTCGGGGTGGGAAATGTACGGAGGAAGATCAGTGGTTTCACCCTTTGGGCTAAATTCCACTTCGGACTTAGTGACGATGTAGAGAGTGGTTCAGGGGAACCTTACTCTTCAGAAGATGATGTAGATGGGTACATGACATAGAATTACGTGCATCTTGCCATGCATATCTGTGTATCCGATTGTCTACTGATTTGACTTGTGATTGTATGATACTTGAGATACTCTGTTTTTCGCACTTTAGAGATACACTGAGCTCAATAGCTGATCCCCCCCCCCTTAGCTTCTATTTCAGATTCTCAGATATAGGAGTTCGATACTTGGAGGACCACAGTTATCAGATTTATTATTGTTTTAGTATGAATATTTTTAGTTTTTAGATTTATTTCAGTTTTATTCCAGTTATTTCATTATTTGGGGTTTTTATGTAAATTTGATTACTTTTATATTTATTTGGGGATTTTAAAACTGTTTAGCATGCATGAGAATTTTAATTGGATATTTTGCTACCTTATTTTGGATTGCTTTATCTATACGACTGTGTTTTTGAAATATGGATTTTAATGTTAAATGACACCGTTTTAAATTAATATTTTGAATATTAATTTTTGGAAACCTAATAATCATTTACTTGAGGGACACGTTTTCAATCTGTCTTCCTAGATTCGGCCCATAACCCTTGGGTCGGGTTTAGGGGTTACATTTATCTTCAAGTGTTTATCCAAAATTCGGGAAAAATCCAAGTGTTTTGTTATCACACATATTTGCATGTTGCTATCAAAGTCTTTCCCAATAGATCAAGGATTTTAGATGAAGTAATTATTTTATCAAATGGAGAGTACATTCCAGGTCATCTCCTTTGTTAGGGGTATTTTAGGCATTCTTACGTCTCAATGGTATTATCGTTATTTCTTAACAAAATATTTCAGATATCAAATCCTTTAATACTATTAATCGAATTGGGAGATTAACTGTCTTATTATTCCCTTACTGAACTCAGGATCCCTTTGATCTATCAAATTTATCTTTCGAATGGTTTGATTTTATCCATATTACTATTCTTTTATTTCGCAATCGAATTGATTCCAGCAGAGTTGAAAGTACTTTTAATCATAATCATGCATACCTTAACTGAATACCAACATGTTTCATAAAGCAAGCAAGAGGTAGTAATGTATTACCTTGACTCCGAGCTACATCAATTGATTCGTGAACTCCATTTAATCAACTCTCGAACCCGAATTCGATATCCTTCAAAAACAATTCTGGATACAAAGCGAATACCCAAAAATCTTGGTTTTCGGAAGGTCGTCGGAGTGGTCGTCGGAGACGCCTTTGGCCGTTATTCGGAAAGAAGCCCGAAATATAATTTTCGGTCGAAAAAACATGTAGGTCCAATGAGACCTTTGCCGGCGGGGAAACGTCAATTTTTCGACAGGGTTTTGCTCGCCTCGCCACAAGGACCTCAATGGTGGTGGTGGTGCAATGAACGGACACCCACGACGGACGGAATCGACGAAAAACCGAAGGCTTTAACCCTAAGTTCGTTAAACCTTAACCCCTCGATTGGCGGTGATCGGGACGTCGGCTGCGCGAGTGGCTAAGGGGGTTTTGCTCGGGACTCGACGGCGAGCACTCTGGCACTGGCGGTGAATGGCACGGCATGGCGGTGGGGGAAAAACGGTGGTCGGTTGTTTGTGGAAGGTGAAGGGTTGGTGAGGGGAGGGTATAGGGTTCTGGTACCTTTTGGGGGCCAGATGGCCTAATTAATTGCCATTAATTGGGGTGGTTGAGATATTTTGTTATTTTATTATTATTTCAAGAACCACTTAAAAATAAGTGGGTGTGGCTTATATTTAAGAGCTTCCTTAGCTCAATTGGTTGGGTACTTGATTCAACATGTATATAGTTGTGGGTTCAAACCCCTTGGGCATTAGTTTTCTTCTTTTCTCTCTTCTTTCCATTTTTTCAATTCATTTATCACTATTATTATTTTAGGGTGTTACAATCAAATGGATATGACAATTTATGCGAGTTAAATGTCATCTAAAGCAAAAACGATAGTGCATAAGTGAAAGGGGACCTACCGTTTATCTTCTTCAACCTTTTAAAAAGCAGATTGAAGTTCAACCTTAATCTCATATCCCTAAGAAATCCAAGTCAGTACAACATAACCTATCATGCAATCCTTTCGTTTCTTCTTCCCCTGCCATTCGCCCGGACTTATTGGTGGTTTAGACCATTGGAAAAAAGTACCTGATTTTCGAAATCTATTCCCATGGTTAGAACACCCAAAAACACTTCTTCCCGGATTGTTATCTAACTAAGATGTCTTTAGCACGGTTGGCTTTCCACAGCTGGAGGTGGGAATTTCGGTCGCCTCAGATACAAAGTCCATATATCCACTTTTGTTTCCTAATTCTTAATTTACATTGGCAGACATAGTGACCTGTACATTTTAGTTTATTTTGAAAGTAGCAATTAGGGTGTAGGCTATTTTAAGGGGGTATTAGTTTAATAATATATCTGGCAAGACTGTATTAGGCGGGAATCAGAATTTCGAGATAGTTTTAAGACTTAATATTGCGGTTTAGACACTTATAATTTCCAACTTAAACTGAAATCATTAGGCAAATATGTTTCATTTGTGGTTTCATAGGTGAAGTTCGAAACTTAATATAAAGACGTTCGATACTCGTCGAATTACTGAGAAGCCACGTTCTAGAAATCATAAATGTGACGTTTAATAATATAACTGAAAAGACATTTTCGGGCGGGAACGATACATTAAGTTTAGTATCGAAACTGTGAATTAAGGTTTGGATACTTTAAAACCACAACTTAAACTGAAATCATTAGGAAAAATATAATATTTTAGGTTGACAATAATAAGTTCCAAACGTTTTATACAAACGTTCGGTACTTGTTGTATTAATGAAAAGCCACGTTCTGCCTAGCCTAAACTCAAATGTGAGAATTTAATTATTAAATACACTCACGTGCCCACGTGTAATAATTTTTCCTCATCATTAACGGGTTGACATATGAACAGCCACGGCATTGTAAAACCCTAATCTAGTATAATATGACGATCATGTAATGTCATAATGTGTGTTTTTTTTTTACTTTGTTAAAATATTGTGTTCTTAAATTTGCAAATATGTGTTTTAAGGATAAATACTTTTTTATATTATATATAAAATATTGTGTTCTTTTCTCCATTCGCACAGTTGACAATATTCATTTGAACTTTTTTTCAAGGATTTTGTTGTCAATAAAAACTTCATAGTCCTAAAATTCAAGGATTGTAGGTTTATGATTTTGGAATTTAGGTGTAGTGTTTATGGTTTAGAGTTTAGGGTTTAGCGTTTTAATCTTTATTTATATGAAAAAGTTTAAATTAATGTAATACAAGTTTTTAGGAACATAAATAATTACATTCTACAAGATTTCATTGAAAAGTACCTGATCAGTAGCCCTAATCACTAGCATAACCTTTTTTTAATATTAATACTTTTTAAATATAAATTAATAATTTGATATAATTTAAGGTCAGATAGATCATAAGATAGTTTGACTGTTAAGCGAAAAACTTTTGAAAGTCCTTTTAATAACATAAATTGATTACAGTTTAAAAAACACAACTTGATTCACGTTATATACTTAGCAATCAAATTATATTACAAACAAAAGAAATATCCATAGAGCATCATTAGTATTCTTTTAATTATTTTCAAGACCACATAGAAGACATCATTGTTGTAGCCTTCATCATCGACTTTCTTCATTGTCGCAAAACCTTGATAACTTTTTCGAACAAAAAAACTTGATAACTTAAATAGGGAAAATGCTGAGACACATCAAAAGCTTCCACAATCTGCTCAGCATTGGCTGCCAACTCCCAATATAGTTCCGCAAACGAACAAGTTAGACAATTGTTGAGAGAATTTTTCCAGATACTTTGTCTGTTGGTGTTCATACCTTGAAAGCCTTACGAATACCATTGTTTGTTGTCACGGAAAACCTACGAACTAATACGACGCCGTTACCGCAACATAAAACACACATATAAAGTTGTAGAGACAAAAACTAAAAATGAAACAAACCAACACTCTCTTCATTGGGTTATGAGTGTAAGATCCCAAAGGATCCTATTTATGATGCGACACTGATCGTGAGAGAAGACGGTATAATTGGGATTATACGTCTTTTGAAATTTAGAATCCATTGAACCCGCCAATTTACTTTATGTACGCGTCCTAAAGGGTTGTTGATGACTAATAGGGTTACATTAAATGACACGGTTTAATTTAAGAACTGAAAAGATATCTTTGGTGGGCTTGATAAACTTTTAATAAGTTCAAAACTTCACAAGCGTATTTGCAACTGAAATGGTTAGGAAAAATATGAACATTTTACGTTACCAGTGAAATGTTTGAACTGTGTTCGCAAACGTTCGTTACACGTCGTTTGAGTGAAAAGAATTTTTTGGGCGGGAACAACATATTAAGTTTAGTAGCAAAACAGTCAATAACGGTTTTGCTACTTTAAAACCATGACTTACACTGAAATCATTAGTAAAAATTTTAATATTTTAGGTTATCAATAATAAGTTCTAAATGTTATACAAACGTAAGGTACTTGTCGTATTAATGCATAGGCACGTTCTTTTTTTACTTTTTTTAAATGCAAAGCCACACGTTAAATATTAAATATCGGCCCTTCATATGCCCAGGTGTAATAAATTTTCTAGATCATAACGGGTTGACATATGAACATCCACGACATTGTAAAACCCTAATGTAGATGAAGCGACATGTTCTTCCCTATAAATACCTTAACAAAGTATTGTTAATTTTCATTCTCCTCTTTGTCTTATTTCTTCATCTACTGTGTCAGATCATTGATACAGTTGCATTTATTCGCAAGGAGTTCTGTCGAGCTGCCTTGGAGAATTTGCTAGTAACCTCTTATCTGGTTTTTGGTAAACACCCCTCTATCTTTTGGGAAACATTTAAATGTTTTCAAACATTTTATAATTTGAATTCTTTTTCTTTAGTTACGGAAGATGTTGATGACAGTCTGTTTCGTTATCGACTTGAAATGGTTGCACCTGAGGGCAGCCCATTCGAAGGCCATAATTTTGAATTTTGAATTTTCTTCCCACCTGATTACTCTATGAGACCTCATAGGGTAATGTAATAAACCTCCAAAGATTTTTGTTTTATTATATTTGTGAATATGTTTTACGATGCAACATGTCTAAGATATTGGTTATCTATTTATGTAGTTTGTGTTTCCCTTTCATGGGCCCGTCTTCCATCCCAAATTCAGTGAAACTGGAGGCATTAGGCTAAACATCCTCCAGGAAAGGTGGAGCCCTAGTATCAGAGTTGTGGAGATTCTTGCTCGTATACTGGGTTTGTTGCGTGTTCCAAACCCAGACAACCCTATCACGGATTGTGAGGGTATTACTCTGATTTAAAAAAACAATCCACAGCGCTTTGCAAGGTATGTGAGAATGATTTTTTTGGGTTGAAATGAAATTGCCACATTTTCAGAAAAACGATCATATATGTGACTTTTTAAACGCAATTTTAAAGGGGTCATTATCTTATCTTATTGATTTTTTACTTTAAATTTAATAAGTTTGAGTACCTAAAATATCATATCAAGTGGGTTATCTACCCATAGGGTAAACCAAGTTTTATCCATACAAAACATATATAGGAAGCATACCATATGAAGAACCATCTTACAAATCATGTACAAAATTGGCCTAATATACAACGAATCATATATGGTAAGACAACCATGTCAAGAATCACACAAATCATGCACATAATTTGCCTAATATTATCATATAAGTTTGGTAAGTATAATTAGTATTCTTTCAATTTTTTTCAATACCGCATAGAAGACATCATTGTTGTGGCCTTCATCATCGACTTTGGATACTTTTGAAGCAGAACTTAAACTGAACTCGTTAAGAGAACATGTAATATTTTAGGTTATAAGTACTAAGTTCGAAACGTTATATACAAAAGTTCGGTACTTGTGATATTACTAAAAACCCACGTGTTGGATGTCCTAAACGTGACATGTTAATATTTAATAGTGATGCTTCACGTGGGAGAATTTAGACGAATATTGCATGTCAAGAATCATATATACGATGACAACCATGTAAAGAGTCATGGTCAAAAGTATGTACAAAATTTGCCTAATATCTCATAAGTTTGATTAATGATATGCATATTGGAGCAATAATGGCCAAATAATAAATAAGTCTTAGTTGGTTAAACAAATATATACGACAAGGCAAAAATACGTAAAATTGATGACAAAGTCAAACTAATCGATCCATTTAAAGTTTTAGGGACTATAATGAACAAAAATATCATCATATTAAAAACATTGGACTAGATTAGAAAATGTTTATATAAATAGGGGTCAATTCGGTTAAAAATTAGGGATTGATATGAAAAAAATTAAACCCCAAATCCCTAAACTAATCACATTAGCCCAAACATTCCACTTTAAACATTTACCCTTAATCCCCAAACATGAAACATTTACCCCTAAACCTCAAACCTCAAGCCTTAAACCTTATAATCACTAATAATTAAAGTACAAGCCTAATCCTTAAACTTGAAACATGTATTATTTATAACCCTAAACCCCAAAACTCAACCCATAAATCTTACCATCACTAATAATTGCTTTATTAAAATAAATTCTTTTTCGTATTTTTCAAGTTGTTAAATGCCACATTTGATTCTTGAACATTTCAATTCCTCTATTGAAACTGTTAATCACCAAAGATCAGATTATATCGCGTGAAGATTACGATATGAAAAGTGAAATCATATCAAAATCAAAATATTTAGTCAAAACTGTAACAACCAAACATGAAAGGGATGGCCGACCAGACTACATAAGGTATTTGAAAGCCGGTGTTTAGTCATTTGTAGGGTTGAACAGTATCAGACATAGTATTTACAATTCTTATAATTATTTATACGTTTTGAAGTAAGTTATAAACATCATTATAGGGTTTGTACTAATTTACAAAATATAAAAATAGATATGGGTCAATTGTACATCAAAGTATTATTTTATGGACTAAATTGAACAAAAAATGACAACATCTTAATTTTATTATAGTTACTTCTAGAAATTAAAAATATATGTGGTTCAATATTGGGGGTATTAATCAGCCATGAAGCATGAATGGGAAAACGGCGTTTGAAACACATGTATGGTTGTTGTCATGGGGTAGTGTAATTGGAAGAAGTAGGAGAGAGAGTTAGATGTGACTATTTAAATTCTCTCATGCATCTAAACTCGCATGTGTTCAGTTAGTTCCAGAAGTATGTCCGCAAGCATTGGTTTATCCACTCAACCCTAAAAACTAAACTAGTAACCCTAAACCCTTATCCAAAAGCCTTGTTGATTGTTGACTGGCAAGAGAACTATAAACCTTACAGCATACAATTTAAATCACATACAGCACTACCCCTAAACTACACCTTACACCGTACAAATTAATCACATACACGACTAACCCTAAAATATACCTTACACCCTGACCCATCAGTACTAAACTATAAACCATAACCCTAAACTTAAAGGCCATAAGAATTCATCCCTTAAATCTTGAAACCATGAACTACATTTCAAACCCTAAACCAATAACAATAAGAGGCTAATAGCTGTAGCCTAAACCAAAAACCTTGTAGCCATAAAAAAATTCATCTCATAACCCAATAACCCTAAATTACAATATAGAAGTTAGTCCTAACGAATATGGTTTAGTTTCCGTAGGGTTTAGGGTTAAATCTTAAAACTAAACGGAACTAAAATCAACACAAATACTAGAATTTTATTTTTTAGGTAAAAATGAATTATGATGCTTGAAGTTATCTCATACACAAAGCTAAACACTAAACCGTATACCATACAAATTTATGGCATAAACCACAAACACTAAATAGCACCATTTTAAAAATTTTAGGCTACAAATTAATTCTTTGGAGCAAAGTAATATGATAAATGGTAATGCTTGTGAGAATGGACAAGTTAAACGCCAGCTGAAGGAACAAAGTGTATAATAATAAGAGTATGAAAGGTATGCATATATAGTGTCAAACTAGTTTAGGTGAAACCTAAGATATCACATGTTTTACTCTTGATTTCAGTTTAAGATTCCATTTATATCTTCTGAAACCCTTTAGAGTAAGATCGACACTAGTTTGGCGTTTGTGGTTCCCGATCTGAACTATCTTTCAAATTACGTGTGTTACCAATATGAAAGTCTTTTCAAAGTCAGTCAGGAATCTCTGTTACCCGTTCAGATACGTCAGCTGGAAATAAGTCTTTTCAATGGTTGTATTAAGCAGAACAGTGGGATTTAAGTCAAAGAAAGAAGTTCTGAAACTGATTCACAATGTTTGAAACACATACGACGAACTGCAACTTCTAACTGTATTGTAAACTTGTTTAGTTTAAGTATAATGAACAATGTTCCAAAACATTGTAGTGAGTGCCGAAATAGGTTGACATATGAGCATTGAAAACAAAGGACCATATCCCTGTAAAAATATTTTTTCTCATCATAAATTAATATTAAAATCCGGGTTTGATATTCTTGCTTCTATTATAAATAGGACTCCTTTGGATTGTGTCATACCCTCGTTAAACAATTCTCTCCTTTGTAGTCTTCGTCTCTACAACATTATATGTGTGGTTTTCATTTTCTTATTAGAGGGGATGGTTACTAGGTATAGACTTCATTTTATAGATCTTAGAGGAGTGGTGATTTGTTTTAGGGTCCATAGTCGACAAACAATGGTATTTGAAAACTAGGTCTCCACTCATCCTCAATGGTTAGGTGCTTCTCACTTGAACTTAGACGGGGTTTGATAGCAAGGACATACAAACAAACAAAAATGAGTATTTCAAAGGCTATGAACAACAACAGACATAGTATTTGGAAAACCTTCTTTACTTGGTCTGAAGATTTTTCAAATACTATTGTTTGTTGTTTTTCGGAACTACATCGTAGGCGACCCACAGAGAGCGGAGTGTCGAAGATGTGTTATGCGACCTTACATTGGGTAAATCAGACATTGAATATCTTCTTCTCTCATCAAATTACGTGGGCCAAAGTTCCCCTGATTTATTCGTATTCAATTACTTCTGTCATAATTTCTTATTTAAAGGCTTGAAATTATCACAATATTTAGAAAGCCCTGATACAAACCAACAGTGGGTAGTTATGCACTTGCATGATTCAGAATTTGATGGTTTCTACACCCCACAATGCCTTACCAGCAATAGACATAGTATTTTGATTACTTGTTTTTTTTGGTACGAATGTAATATTACACATGTTTTTGGTAGAGGGAATACTTACTTCTTCCCCATACAAACTCTATATTGTCCTTCTGATATATAATATATTTAACTTTTTAACAAGTTTGACTTTAAACATAATCCCTCGATTCGAAACTAGTTACATTTCCCATTTCCCTCGGTTCAAAACTAGTTACATTTGTGCTTTCTACTCCGAACTGTCATTTTCGTAGTTTGACTACATGGTGTCATAAATGTAACAGTTCATCGGGATACATTACGTACCGAAAAAACGAAGGTGTAATATAATAAATGTATATGTAGCTAATGTTCTTTACTCTATTATACTTATACGTGAATAAAATTACTACAATTAAACAATTTTTTTGCTCGGCAAAATACATGATTTATTAAAAGGAGATCATACATAGTCATCACTACCATAAGCCTCGTTAAAAACCTCTCTAGAACCTATGTAGAGGAAAAGAGTACTCATGGTAATGTGAAAGAACGGATATACACCCATACACCAATCGAATATAACCTAAACGGGTCCAACCCCTAATACAATCAACAAAACTCATCCAAACCCCTGAAACCATTCAAGTCGATCAACACCACTCTTAGCAAGAGCATCCGCCAATTTATTCGCCTCACTGTATATATGATGAAAGCAAACATCAGACTTCACGGCACAAGCCTCATCAATCCGTCGCAACCATTGCCAAAATTTCCACGGTCGTTTCTTATGGTGTAAGAACCACGCAATTGTCGTAGTAGAGTCCGATTCAATCACTAGTGGCATCTGTAAACAATTCGATCCAAGATTCATCTCTAGAGCAAAGCAAATAGCCTGCAATTCCGCTTTATTCGAATCTGCCATTCTAATCGGCCCCGAGAACAAGGCTAAGATATGACCAAACTCATTGCACAAAACTCCACCACACCCAGCTTTACCTGGTTTCCCTCTAGCATGCCCATCAACGTTGAATTTCAACACCCATGTAGGCTGCATCTCCCAACTATTGTTCACCCGTCTCGAATTTAATCAAGAAAAACAAAAAATTTCGCCCGAACTCGCCCTTGTACCATTGAATATACAATTGGTTTACCCATGTAGGCTGCATCTCCCAACAAGGCTAAGATATGACCAAACTCATTGCGCAAAACTCCACCATATCGCTTCCATTACTATACCTGGGGGTAAACCAATCCGCACCCAATACATAGAGCGAATTTAATCAAGAAAAACAATTCGCCCGAACTCGCCCTTGTACCATTGAATATACAATTGTTCCTCGCCAACCACAACGACCATACAACCCCGGCACAGCTTGCCAACAACCACTCCCGCACCCTACCAACAAAGAAGCTGCCAAAGCATTGCTTCAATAATCCCACAAACGCTCTCGGCTGGACTATTACCACTCACCACCATCGAAAAAAACATAGCCAAATCTCCCACACAACAGGGTAGTGAAACACGATATGGTCCAAAGTTTCCTCCACCTCGCGACACCAACAACACATAGATGATTCCGCCGCAACACACATCCCTCGGCCTTGCAACATGGCCATCGTCGGTAGCCTATCAAGCATGGCAAACCACAAAAAATGTTGAACTTTAAGGGGAATTGGCAGCTTCCAAATCGCGGCCAGCTCGACATTAACCTCAAGGCCAAAAGATTACATCAAATGATACAGGTCAGCCACCGAAAATTCGCCCATAGCCGAAGGCTTTCATACGAGTCTATCCACAAAATTAAAACAAAGTCGAAAGCCCCGTATACATTCCCTTAGCTCGCACACTTGAGTAACCTCAAAAGAGCGCAGGGCTCGTCCAAAAAAATGGCTTCATTCATCATGTTCAAAGCTGCCTTCTCTCATGTAGTCCTTGACCAACGCACTTTTATCAATAGCCAAACAAAATAATCTCGGGAAAACCACATGCAAAGATTCACCCATACACCAATTTTCATGCCAAAATAAAGTCCTCTCACCATCGCCCAACATCCAACGAAATTGCGAACTCCCCATGAAACGATTCAGCTCATCATCACACTACAATTCTACTATTTGTCTCCATACCGTGGACATCTTTCTAACCCCTACAACATTAGGTCGCCATTGGATAGCATTGCTACCATACTTAGAGTCGATAATCGCTCGCCATAAAGAATCATAATTCATCGCATAACGCCAACTCCATTTAGCCAGCAAAGCCAAATTTCGAGCGCATAAATCCACCAGGCCCAACCCCCCATATTGTCTAGGCCGACAAGCAATAGACCAGTTTACACGGCTCATTTTGATTTTTGCATTCGATCCCCCCCCCATAAAAACCTACGCCTTATCCGATCAATCTTGGCGATTATACTCCGCGGGACCAAAAACAACCCCATGTAATATAGCGGCAACGCAGACAACACTAAGTTAACCAAGATCAATCTCCCTGCAAAAGATAATGCATCTCGCTCCCATCCTGCCAAGCACTTACGAAATCGTTGGAGTAAGGGATCCCACATATGCAAACTCTACGGATTAACACCCAATGGTAAACCCAAGTTCTTAATCGAAAAATCAGCACATCCACAACCCCACAATAGATGCAATATTCGCTACTAAATCTTCCTCCACTCCTACCCAATAGAAGCTTGATTTGGCATAATTAATTTGCAAACCAGAAGCATATTCAAAACATGTCAAAATTCGCTTCAAATTTCTAGCATAACATACCTTCGCTTGAAAGAAGAGGATCGTATCATCCGCGAAATGTAAGTGGGACATGGCACAACCCGACGCCACTGTCACTCCTTTAACCACCTCTAACTCTGTCGCATTATGCAGAAACTGGTGTAACATCTCCGCCACAATCACAAAAGGCAATGGTGATAGCGGATCACCCTGTCGTAACCCCTTATGCATAGCAAACTTACTAGTCGGGGAACCATTCAATAAAATCTATAGTCGTGTTGTACTAACACATTCCAACATCCAACTACGCCACACCGAACCAAACCCCATTCGAATCGTGACTTGGTCTAAACAATCCCATTTAATGTTGTCATATGCCTTCGCAAAGTCAAGTTTCAGAATCAAACCCCTTCACTAAAATGTCTCTTCTGTAAAAAATGTATCGTCTCATTTGCCAACATTATACCATCCAATATTTGTCGTCCGCTTACGAATGTCGACTGCACATCACTAATCAATTTCTGCAATATTGATTGTAATCGCCTCGCCAAGCATTTGGCCAAAATCTTATATAGAGAATTAAGCAAACATATCGGCCGAAAATCCCCCAAATCCTTTGGGTCATCCTTCTTAGGAATCAGGACCACAAATGTCGAGTTCACTCCTCGCGGAAACTTACTAGATGCACAAAATTCATTCACAAAATGGAGCACGTCCACTTTAAGAAACGACCACCCTCGCTTGTAGAATTCAAAAGTAAAACAATCGGGTCCTGGTGCCTTAGAACCTTCGCATCCCCAAATTACCTCCCTCACATCGTCTTTAGTAAACCCAACTTCCAAACTAGCAGCTTCAAATTCGCTTAAGCAATTAAAACTCACAGCTGCATCCAACGAACCAGCCACCTGTATCCGTGAGAAATGCTGTCAGGATGGGCAGAAAAAAATATCCCTTTAATTGCTCCGACTCCGTTATCCAAATACCCCAAGACATCACCCCCTGATCGTGTTCCTCATCGCTCTAACCCTTGTTGCTCGATGGAAAAACTTGGTATTGTGATCACCCTCTTTCAACCAAGCCATGCGCAATTTTATGTCGCCAAACCGACTCGTGAAACCTTGTTAGCTGCCATAACTCAGCATACAGATTCCACCTCTCCTCCATATCCTCCCAAGATGCCAAGCCATCCGCCACTCTGCCATCCAACCCATCCAACCTTTTGTAACATAACCAATTCTAGTGTCAATGTTGCCAAACAAATCAGAATTCCATTGCTTGAGGAAAGATTTCATCCCACGAAGTTTTGCCAACATGCCCAGCTCACCCCATCCCCCATTCAGCTCACCCATCCGCAACCATTCTTTCTCCATCATCCTCGCTGATTTCTTTGACGCAAGCCACGCATTCGGGACCCGAAACGGACGCGGTCCACTATCCATTGGATCACTAGCAAGCAAAAGAGGCAAGTGATCTGATAAACCCCGCGGCAATGCTAATACCTTCAAATCCCCATACTTCACAGTCCACTCCGGCAAGAGTAGAAAACGGTCAATGCGATTACATTGCTTGCCCGATCCGAACCACGTGTATTGCTTTGTCTACAGCGGGATATGGATCAAAGCATTTAAATCCACAAATTCATGAAATAACACCATACCTCGAGACATAATTGCACAGCCGCGTCGTTCTTTTGGATGCAATCCCCCTCGACTCACCACGGCAAAGAACTATCAGACATTTCCTTGCCTAGCGAATTCCACAGCTCTTCTTGTTCCCCTAACACATACGATGCATATACACCCAAAACTCCACATCGCCAATCATCAAGAAGCCATTGACCCTCAATCTTCACAAAACGCGTGTAACACCCCAATTTTGGGCTTGGAAGTTTAGGGTCTGAACCGGACCGGTCTGATTTTCGGTTCGAATATAAAAGGACGTTTTAGGAAAACCTAGTTCGGGATGCTTTAAAAATATGGAAAAATATCTAAAAATTCTCTTTTAATATATATAAGAGAGTGGTGAAATCAATTTTACAAAATAAGGTTTGGAAATACTACATTTCGGTGTAGTGACTAAAATACGATTTTTGAAGAGTTTAGTGGTGACTGTTTTGTAAGGATTGAAAATTTGAATCTTTAAGGAGCTAATTTACCTAAATATGATTTCTCCAGATTTTTCCTTAATTTGAGTGAATTAATTAACGTTTTAATTAATTAAATGAAAAAGGAAACTACCTTTTAGAATTTCATAACTAACTTTTCCTAAAATTTTCTCACTTCCCTTTCTCTCAAAATTCCATCACCCAAACACTTTTCTCCAGCAGCTTTTGCTTTGATTTCCACTTCAATTGATGAGATTTCTATCATCAATAAGTTCCTAATCAATCCTACATCAAATCCTTTTGATTTCCTCATTGAATTTTTCAAGGAAATTGGCTCAAATCAAGGAGAAATCAACATTTAGAGGTAAGATTGTTCTTCTCCTCTAAATACTAAGTTCTTTACTGAAATTCCCAAGTTGTCAATCCTTAATTTAAGTTTTATAAATGGTTTTAATGGTAGAAACTTGATTTTGGCTTAGAACTCAAGATTTGGATGAAATCTTGAACAATTTCGTGGTGATTGTTTGGGCTCTGTTTTGAGATGTTTCTTAAATGTATTTTGGATGTCTAATTATGTGTAAATGAGGTTTTATCAATGCAATCCCGAATAGGTTGAATTTCCTAAGTTTTTGCTTATGAAAATGGTGGTTTTTGAGGTGATCTTGGTGTTCTGTTATAGCTGGAGGTATAAGGACGAGTTTAGGTTCATTTTGGATGTTGATTCATGTTTAGAAATGGTTAGAAGTGATGGATCTTGGCTAGGTTAAGTTTTGGAAGAGTTTGGAGGTGTTTTCGGTTGTGTTTGGTAGCCGAAATGTTGGCTCTAGGTAGAGCAGCGAGTTTAAGTGTGTTGGCTGAAGATTTTAATGCATGATGATGCATTAATCCTCTGCTTTGATGTGTTAAAAACAGGGGAGACATCTTCGGACACCTTTGGAGTTGATCCGGAGGCTTGATCGGCGTTTCGGCAAGCTTGCGAAACGGAATTGGTGAGTGGAGTTTGGTTTCCAGTTTTGGAACAATTATTTGAAGGTTTTGGGAGCTTAGTTTAAGTCTAAGCAACTTAACTAAGCTCAAGAGTAAGTTTTTGGAGAAACTCCCTTGAATGAGCCATGAAGTGGTTGAATGCATTGGTTATGATTTGCATGTTTAAATTCTGTTTTGAAAGCATATTTAGCATGGTTAATGCTGGTTTTGAAAGCCATGTAATGAAGGATGCTCAAGGTAAGAGATCCTTGGTTTAACATATTGTTGATATGGTTTTGATGCATAGTGATGCATGATGTTTAATGGCTTTGATTAATGCTTTAAAACAGTGAATTGTTGATGATAAATGATGTGTATTGGCAAGTGATGAATTGGTTTTAAAGTACTTGAATCGGATATAGTTAGCCGGCTATAGGATTGGGTGCACCGTGAATAAAGTCGCCTTGGATGTTGAGGGGTTGTGATTGTACCGAAAACTCCATCCAAGTATCCTAACGAGAGAGGTAAGATCACAACGGTGGTTAAAAGTCCGTGTGTGGATCTTGTTAAGGTCACAACGGTGGTTAAAAGTTCGTCTGTGGGCCTTGTGTTATGTGTCTCGTACTCTCGTTTGGAAGTTATACAACTACCGATGAGTGATGTTAAGGGGTTGTGATTGTACCGTAAACTCCACCTTATGTTGTTCGGTAGTGTGTATGAAGCGTGTGGGACAACGCTTGTAATCCGCGTATCCGATTGTGTTTTGTGTTGTAAAAGTTTATGAATTATCACTTGAAAGCCAATATGTTGAATTGATGTAATGAAGCATGAGATGCTTGTAAAGTATGCAAGGTTGCATGAAAAGAGTTAAGCTTGTGTTTTAAGGTTGTTGAAAGTGTTTTCGAAAAAGGCATTCTTGTGTTGTTTTCTTTAGAGCATGCCTCACTAAGCTATTGTACTTACGCTCTCTCTTTTGTACCAATAATGCAGACAATTGAAGGGTTTGAGGGCAGCAAGGAAGCTAAGAGTCCAAGGGAAACTAAGCTCATGTATGGTGATGTTTTCATATGCTATTAGTTTTGGTAATTTGGCAATGGGAACCTAAGGTTGTGTTTTTGGGAGATGTTTTGGACTCCCTAGGTTGTGGCATGATGCCTTTAATGTTTTGGGTTTGTAATTGGCCTTTTGATGTTGATTTGGAGTTTGGATTGTTGTTTGGTTTTAGTTATTAGGATGCATGCCTATAGACGTGTGATGTTTAGTGTTTGATGCCATGAATGTGTTTGAAAGTTGCAAACACGTACCTTATATGTATGATGACTTGTTGGCATGATTAGGAAGTCAATAGGATGTGTTTGATTGGGTTTAAGCATGAAAAACCAGCAAATTCTTTAGCTTCTGGGCAAACCATATTGATACACTCATTGGCGTTTCGAAACGGGGGCCTGAAATGGCCTTGGTGTTTCAAAACGGCCGGTGACTGTTTCGAAACGGTTTGGCCACTAGAAGGCCCTGTTTCGGAACAAGTCTCGAAACGAACCCGTGTTTCGGAATGGTCAACACCATTTCGAAACAGGTGACCGCTGGGCACTGATTTAAATGGTTTTGAGGTTTGCAAGCTTTACGTTTTAGTCCTGAATGTTTTATTTGCAATTATATGAGTTTGAGATGTCCGATTAAGGTGAAATTTGACAGAGATGCATGTAATGTGACTAATTTAATATTGGTAACTTAAAAATCAGTTAAGACCTTCCAATTATATGTAGTGTGTTTCATGTCTCTATGCTTCGGAGGTATAGATCTGATCCTTCGCATGTTATGCCTCTGGAGGAAGTGGAGTTGAATCCAAACTTGACCTATGATGAGGAGCCGGTTGAAATTCTGGATTTGGACAGTAAAGTTCTTCGGGGCAAGACCATTGAATTGGTTAAGGTGTTGTGGAGGCATCGTGGTGTTGAGGAAGCCACGTGAGAAAGAAAGGATGATATGTTGAAGCAGTTTTCGAACCTCTTTCCTCCAGGTAAATTTCGAGGATGAAATTTCTTAAGGGGGGGAGAGTTGTAACACCCCAATTTTGGGCTTGGAAGTTTAGGGTCTGAACCGGACCGGTCTGATTTTTGGTTCGAATATAAAAGGACGTTGTAGGAAAACCTAGTTTGGGATGCTTTAAAATATGGAAAAATATCTAAAAATTCTCTTTTAATATATATAAGAGAGTGGTGAAATCAATTTTACAAAATAAGGTTTGGAAATACTACATTTCGGTGTAGTGACTAAAATGCGATTTTTGAATAGTTTAGTGGTGACTGTTTTATAAGGATTGAAACTTTGAATCTTTAAGGAGCTAATTTACCCAAATATGATTTCTCCAGATTTTTCCTTAATTTGAATGAATTAATTAATGTTTTAATTAATTAAATGAAAAAGGAAACTACCTTTTAGAATTTCATAACTAACTTTTCCTAAAAAATTCTCACTTCTTTTTCTCTCAAAATTCCATCACCCAAACACTTTTCTCCAGCAGCTTTTGCTTTGATTTCCACTTCAATTGATGAGATTTCTATCATCAATAAGTTCATAATCAATCCTACATCAAATCCTTTTGATTTCCTCATTGAATTTTTTAAGGAAATTGGCTCAAATCAAGGAGAAATCACCATTTAGAGGTAAGATTGTTCTTCTCCTATAAATACTAAGTTCTTTACTGAAATTCACAAGTTTTCAATCCTTAATTTAAGTTTTATAAATGGTTTTAATGGTAGAAACTTGATTTTGGCTTAGAACTCAAGATTTGGATGAAATCTTGAAGAATTTCGTGGTGATTGTTTGGGCTCTATTTTGAGATGTTTCTTAAATGTATTTTGGATGTCTAATGATGTGTAAATGAGGTTTTATCAATGCAATCCCGAATAGGTTGAATTTCCTAAGTTTTTGCTTATGAAAATGGTGGTTTTTGAGGTGATCTTGGTGTTCTGTTATAGCTGGAGGTATAAGGACGAGTTTAGGTTCATTTTGGATGTTGATTGATGTTTAGAAATGGTTAGAAGTGATGGATCTTAGCTGGGTTAAGTTTTGGAAGAGTTTGGAGGTGTTTTCGTTTGTGTTTGGTAGCCGAAATGTTGGCTCTAGGTAGAGCAGCGAGTTTAAGTGTGTTGGCTGAAGATTTTAATGCATGATGATGCATTAATCCTCTACTTTGATGTGCTAAAAATAGGGGAGACATCTTCGGACACCTTTGGAGTTGATCCGGAGGCTTGATCGGCGTTTCGGCAAGCTTGCGAAACGGAATTGGTGAGTGGAGTTTGGTTTCCAGCTTTGGAACAATTATTTGAAGTTTTTGGGAGCTTAGTTTAAGTCTAAGCAACTTAATTAAGCTCAAGAGTAAGTTTTTGGAGAAACTCCCTTGAATGAGCCATGAAGTGGTTGAATGCATTGGTTATGATTTGCATGTTTAAATTCTGTTTTGAAAGCATATTTAGCATGGTTAATGCTGGTTTTGAAAGCCATGTAATGAAGGATGCTCAAGGTAAGAGATCCTTGGTTTAACATATTGTTGATATGGTTTTGATGCATAGTGATGCATGATGTTTAATGGCTTTGATTAATGCTTTAAAACAGTGAATTGTTGATGATAAATGATGTGTATTGGCAAGTGATGAATTGGTTTTAAAGTACTTGAATCGAATATAGTTAGCCGGCTATAGGATTGGGTGCACCGTGAATAAAGTCGCCTTGGATGTTGAGGGGTTGTGATTGTACCGAAAACTCCATCCAAGTATCCTAACGAGAGAGGTAAGATCACAACGGTGGTTAAAAGTCCGTGTGTGGTTCTTGTTAAGGTCATAACGTTGGTTAAAAGTTTGTGTGTGGGCCTTGTGTTATGTGTCCCGTACTCTCGTTAGGAAGTTATACAACTACCGATGAGTGATGTTGAGGGGTTGTGATTGTACCGTAAACTCCACCTTATGTTGTTCGGTAGTGTGTATGAAGCGTGTGGGACAACGCTTGTAATCCGCGTATCCGATTCTGTTTTGTGTTGTAAAAGTTTATGAATTATCACTTGAAAGCCAATATGTTGAATTGATGTAATGAAGCATGAGATGCTTGTAAAGTATGCAAGGTTGCATGAAAAGAGTTAAGCTTGTGTTTTAAGCTTGTTGAAAGTGTTTTCTAAAAAGGCATTATTGTGTTGTTTTCTTTAGAGCATGCCTCACTAAGCTATTGTGCTTACGCTCTCTCTTTTGTACCAATAATGCAGACAATTGAAGGGTTTGACGGCGGCAAGGAAGCTAAGAGTCCAAGGGAAACTAAGCTCATGTATGGTGATGTTTTCATATGCTATTAGTTTTGGTAATTTGGCAATGGGAACCTAAGGTTGTGTTTTTGGGAGATGTTTTGGACTCCCTAGGTTGTGGCATGATGCCTTTAATGTTTTGGGTTTGTAATTGGCCTTTTGATGTTGATTTGGAGTTTGGATGGTTGTTTGGTTTTGGTTATTAGGATGCATGCCTATAGACGTGTGATGTTTAGTGTTTGATGACATGAATGTGTTTGAAAGTTGCAAACACGTACCTTATATGTATGATGACTTGTTGGCATGATTAGAAAGTCAATAGAATGTGTTTGATTGGGTTTAAGCATGAAAAACCAGCAAATTCTGCAGCTTCTGGGCAAACCATATCGATACACTCATTGGCGTTTCGAAACGGGGGCCTGAAATGGCCTTGGTGTTTCGAAACGGCTGGTGATTGTTTCGAAACGGTTTGGCCACTAGAAGGCCCTGTTTCGAAACAAGTCTCGAAACGAACCCGTGCTTCGGAACGGTCAACACCGTTTCGAAACAGGTGACCGTTGGGCACTGATTTAAATGGTTTTGAGGTTTGCAAGCTTTACGTTTTAGTCCTGAATGTTTTATTTGCAATTATATGAGTTTGAGATGTCCGATTAAGGTGAAATTTGACAGAGATGCATGTAATGTGACTAATTTAATATTGGTAACTTAAAAATCAGTTAAGACCTTCTAATTTCCAGAATTCACATTTTGGTCCCTTATATTTGTATTTTGCGCAATTGAGTCCCTCATGTTGTTCGATCGATGTGCTTTTCACCTGTATGTTTCATGCGTGCTCACATAGGGTTAATTTGTATCTAGATAAGATTAAAAGGAAAAAAAAGGGTCATAAATCAAGGTTGACTTTCGGGTTGACTTTGGTTATCCATGTATAATCTTCGTAGTTCGGGTCAACCGTCTAGGCCGGGCTTAGGGGGTTACAACGCGCTCCCAATTTAATTGTATTTGCCGCAAACCGAGCCGTATCCCAAACAATTAATATTCCCTCTGACCTTCCTATAGACGGGGCAAATGCAAATTCAAACGCATCGGAACTCCAAATCCTACCAACCAAATCACCCGTAATTTCTTCAAGTTTCGTTTCTTGTACAATTAGTAACTCACACCTATGTTGTCGCACAAGATTATGCACTGCCCTTCTTTTCGATGCCGAGCCCAATCCCCTCACATTCCACGATAACATCTGCATCCTGCGTTGTTATTGCTGGCTGTCACGAGCTGCGATCATCCTAGCAATATCATGTACAATCTCGTCCTCATTCCCTGTCGTCTCCGCGCCAATATATTTCCCCAAAATTAGCATCTCACATGCTTCCTTTAGAATCGATCTTTTTCGATTTCAAAATCCAAATCCGATAAAGAACCATTGGCAGTTCCTTGCGATCTATTGGCATTCTTTTTAGGACGTCCCCAGCCTCTTTTACTCAAGTGTTGTTCTGCCTCTTGTCGTTGCTCAGGGGATAGATAACTCAAGATAATTTCGGATACTTGTCTCACCCAACGTAGTTCCCCAATCGCTTCAACCACTGTTGCTTTACCAGCCCTTTGGATTTCGGATTGTGGCCCATCCAGTAACGGTCGAGGCTCATCATCGCTTTGTCCCTTTTGTATTAACATCCCAGAATCTTGCCACCGTAACTCATCTCTCATGTTCATCCCATAGTCCATCCCGACCATGTGAACTTGTTCCTACTCTGGTCGTGAAACCACACCAACGTCTTCGTTCGCCATCCAACTCACATCCCTTGATGACACCTCCAACACTCTCTCATCGACAACACAATTATCAATCCACAATCGATTCAAATGTTTCATATTTCCCCCCGCCCCCGATATTGAGTCAGGGACAATTGTATCATCCAATCCAATCTCCTTGTCTCCCTGAGTCATACGATCCAGGGGTCTTTCATCACTAGCCTTGTCACTCCCCGTCTTCCTAACACATGTGTTCTCCGCAACTCCACAACAACAATCACATTTCATTCTCAATGTCTCCTCCATCTCGGCAATTCGCACGCGGAATGTATTCTCGCCCACTTGCCAATCAATCAAAGTATCAATATTTTCTATCCAATCTGTTCCAATTTGAAAACGGCATCTCTCAAATGACGATGGCGCCATAGTTTCAGCATCCACTTGTACTAACTCCCCCCATAATTCAGCAATGTTCTTGAAAGTTCCTTCGGACCACACGTGAATTAGAATGCCACTAGCTGATAACCAAACTCGGCGATTAGGCATTCCCAATTTAGCATCCCAAATCATTACATTCTCCAGCCAACTATCAAACGAATTATCCTCCAACAACCGATTCTGAATATTCGTGTTATCGAACATCAATAGAACCATCGGTCCTGCAGCTCTCATAATCGAAAAACCCTCTAATTTTGCTTTCTAGAATTCAATTTCCAGTTCTTTAATACGATATGGTTTCCTGCAGAATCCCACAGCGCAATTCTGTAATATGTCTACTTTGTCCGTATCAATCACGCCTTCCACCACTCTCACTTCGGTCAACGTCTTCAACAATTCCTCACGCATTGTACTCACGCGATTCAAATGCAATTGTACCCGGTCTGATTTTGATTGATCCCACATCCATTGTGGTTCTCCTGATTTCTTCTTCCAATACGTGTCGCGCATATCCCTTTGTGCGTATGTAACCCTAGTCCATGATCCATACAACCTAAATCCGTCAAGTCTCTCAATTACCCTATATGCGTCTTCTTTCGATCCCATCCTCACGAACCCAAATCGTCTCATGTCCCAGGATTTCTTCGTCAGAATGAATACATCCACCACAACGTCGTGCCTATCAATCACTTGCCAAACACCCTTCCAATGCAATTGTAACGGGAGATTCATCACAAACAACGTCCAAACCCTCCTCCTCTGCGATCCCTCTTGGGATTTCACATCCAACGCCATGTGTGCTCGCTCTTTTATCCAATTAAATAATTTATTCTTAATTCGAAAAATAAAATAAAATTAACCCTCATTATTTACAAATTAATTCAATTTAGCCATATTTTTAATTTAATATAATTTCGCCATAAACCCTGAACATGAAATCCACACCCTAAAACATGTAATTTTAACAATACATCATAAACACATAAACACTAAAATTAAAAATACAACCTCAAAACTCATAAACCCTAAACTTTAAACTTGAAATCCTAAATTGCAAACAAGATTCAGTAAACCACAAACCCCATAAACCCCAGCATTGAAATTGAAACTTAAAAACCCTAAACTGCAAATCTTAAACTTAAAACCCAAAACACTAAAAAATAAACCATCAATAAGATACCATAAACAACAAACCCTAAATTTGAAACTCAAACCCATACATTGTAAACCCTAAACTGAAATCATTAGGCCAATTACTGACAAGCATGTTTGGATACTTTAAAACCACCAATTAAACTGAAATCATTAGGCAAACATGTTTCATTTGTGATTTCACATGATAAGTTCAAAACTCTATGTAATAACATTCGATACTCGTCGAATTATTGACAAGTGACAAGCCACGTTCTGGCAGTCATAAATGTGACGTTTAATATTATGCCAGAAAATGCATATTCGGGCGGGAACGACACATTTAGATTAGTATCGAAACTGTCATCAAAGGTTTGGATACTTTACAACGACAACTTAACCTGAGATCATTAGGCAAAAACGTAATATTTTAGGTTATCCATAATAAGTTTGAAACGACATAGAAAAACATCGGTACTTGTCGTATTAATGAAAAGCCACGTTCTGCCTCGCCTAAATGTGTGATGATAAACATTAAATACTGACCTTTCACGTAGCCAGGTGTAATAGTTTTTCCTGATCATAACGGGTTACGTCTTGAATAGTCACGACATTATAAAACCCTAATCTAGATGGAGCGACATGTTCTTTCCTATAAATACCCAACAAAGTGTTGTAAATTCCTCTTTCTCTTATTTCTTCTTCATCTACTTTGTCAGATCATCATGGATACGCTTACATTTCTTCCCTATAAATACCAAACAAAACGTTGTGTTCTTAAATTTGCAAATATGAGTTTTAAATATAAAATACTTTGTTTGTTTATATATATAATGTTGTGTTCTTTTCTCCATGACCTTTATTAATAAGTTAATATAATTTAAGGTCATATAGATCATTAGAGACTGTTAAGTGAAAAAAATTGAAATTCCTTTTAATAAAATAAATTGATTAGAATTAAAAAAAAAAACACAACTTGATTCACTTTATATACTTAGCAATCAACTTAACTTACAAACAAAATAAATATCCTTGGAGCATCATTAGTATTCTTTCAATTTTTTTCAATACCACATAGAAGACAACATTGTTGTAGCAAAACTTTGATAACTTAAATAGGGAAAAGCAGCAAATGGTGCGACACATCCAAAGCTTCCACAATCCACTCATCATTGGCCGCCTACTCCTAATGTAGTTCCACAAACGAACAACAAGCCAGACAAATGGTGAAAGCATTTTTGCAAATACTATAGACACAATTGAGCTGCTTCATGTTTGGGCATCTAAACAAGAAATTGTGAAATTTCTTGAAGAAGTTCAGTTTTTTGGAACATGAAGAAGACCAATTCAGTCAAGGTAGTATGATGTGTCATTCATCTTCCAAAAAAAACACGAAAGACACATCTCATTTACATTGTCAACCCACCTAAAGAATGTAGTGATCATACAAATGCAAGTTATGCGACTACATATACCAACAAACCACAATATGTAGAAAATGTATTTCTAAAAGAAATTTCCAGATACGACGTTTGTTGCCATGAATAGCTACAATTGAATTTTTTTTTTTTGATTCTGAGACCAACTGGACAACTACAATTGATAGCAATGGCTGGGGTTTTGTTTGCCTTCACTCCTATTTATAATAGAAAAAAGATGGTCAGCGTGTATTTATCGTATTTAAAAAATGCTTTCTTATAAATTGTTTAAAACTGAAGAACTTGATTGGACAGTTTAAATTTTTGGCTTATTTCATCCAAATTCGAAACTTTCATCCAGTATTGGAACTTCTATTTCACACTTATTGGAAAACTGTTGTAACCCAATGCAGCTACTAAAAAGACAAAGCAATGTTGATGACGTATCGGAACGGGTTATGGGGATTCGAGACTGACAGAGAAAAGACGCATATACATTGGTAACATGAGTCTTTTGTATTGGACAAATCAATGCGACTTTTAAAAGTTTCAGTTTAAAATTAAAACTGGAAAGACTAAACTGGGCGGGACTCATAAATTCATTCAACTTTGCAAACTTTTTATTGTGGTTTAGATACTTGTTATTTCAACGTAAACTTAAATTATTAGGCTAACTTCTTACATTTGTGATATCACATAACAAGTACGAATCTGTATACACATAACTTCTTACACTTGTTATTATAACTGATAAGACAGTTTCGGGCAGGAACAACAAATTTATTGTGCTTGTGAAACTCGCATAGACGTGTCAGAAAATTTTTTATTCAACATTTTTAGATTTATACGATATTTTTTAGTATTATAATGTGTTTATATTATATAAATAATAATCTTAATATCATAACTGACAATGAAAAATGTGTTCATATTATATATAAAATAAGTTCAATTGGATTCCCTCTACAAAGGAAACTATGATTTATATTTACACTGTCATTCTTATCATGTATTGATTGAGAATATGAACGGAAAATTCTACAATGAATGACATACATTGAAATAAATCACTAATTTTTATTTTTATTATTTTATTTTTAAATAAAATATTTTTAAATAAATATGTGGGACCCATCAATTGTCTTTTTACTTTTTATATTTTATTTTTGTTACTCCTTACTTATATAATTTATTTTAATATAAAATTATGGCATAAAGGTAATATTAACCCCTAACGTTTACAATTTCTGTCATTTTGGTCATTATTCTTTTTTAAGGATAAATTTGGCCCCCTAACTTACATCATTTTGCCAAACTACTCATTTTTTAACTAACATCTCAATTATACCATTAAAAGTTTAAACAGAGATGACATGTCAATATTTTTATTTAAAAAATATATTTCTTAGCTATTTTTTAAAACTAACAAAAAATAAGCATAAACAAACAATTAAATCACCACGCAAAATTCAACCCCTAAACACAAAAGCTAATAAACAAATTCCCAAACCTAATTCAAAATTCCTAAACCCCAATTTAAGTTTTCATATCAATTCGAAACCTATAATATTCTACTTTATGTCATTTTTTTGTGTCTTCGTGATTTTTTAAAATTTTATAAAAATTTCATTTGATATTAATTTTAAAATTCATTTTCAAATACTAAATACCAAAATCAAAACCTCAAACCATTCGTATTAAATTAAACATTAAAATTTCAATACCCTAAACTAAAGAAATAAAATCTCAGTTGATTAGTATGAAAAGTGTTCTTTGGTTAAATAATGAGTGACTTCTACAAGTTTTAATAATCGCGTCAAATTTCTCTATAATATTTTATCTATTGGTTCAAAGTGCTTCAAATTTTAAAGAACAAGATTTGATTCAAAGTGAATTCAAATTTGAGGGTAAAATCATATTTGTTTGTATGGTACATACCGTTGGATTTTAGAATGAATTTACTTTAAAAATTGTAGACTGATTTCATGAATCTTAGCTAGGATTATAAATTCCAACGCCATTTATGATTAACTCAATTATTTTCCAGGTTTATATTTTTGTTTTAATTTTAATTATCTTTAATAGTTTAAATTTAAATAAAATTTTATTATACATGTAAGTATGTAACAGGTTAGATTACATGTCATTTAAAATGTATTATCACATGTATATGTCATATTATCACCGTTAAATTTTTAACGGTATAATCAACATGATAGTTAAAGACTGAGTAATTTGACAAAAATATATATGTTGAAGGCCAAATTTATCCTAAAAAAGAATGAGGGCCAAGATGTCAATAATTATAACAAAGTTAGAAAATTGAGGGTTAAATTATAACAAATTTCAAATTTTTAAAAAATAAATAAGAGAAAAAGTTAAAATCAAAAAAGAGAGAAAATAGTGGTGATGGAGATGGTGGCTAAATTATAACAAAGTTTAAAAATTGAGGGTTAAGTTTTTGTTATTCCAATTTAAAAAATACAATTTTAACATTATTTTCAAATTATGATTAAATCTTGTGGTAGGTCCTAGAAATTTATGTAAGAGAATTTATTTAAAATTAAAAAAATAAGAGAAAAAATACAGGTGTATATCAATATGTAGCATTAGTAGTGTATATTAATGTATGACATTCATTGTAGACTCATCCGAATATGAACTTACTAATTTTGCTATATTTAAGGTTGGCTACATCTTAACAATGTAAAGTTTTACTTTTGAAATTCCTTTGTAATAGCAATTGATTGCAATTTCAGAAAATAAACACAACTTCATTAACTTTTGCCACTTGGCAATCAAAATTTCATTACAAACAAAGATATATCCTTAAATATTCAGTACTATTCTTACAATTTTTAGCGAGACATCTCGGTGTTTATTAACCATACACTAACTTGTTGTTCTTTAGACAAACCCCATCGTTGTTGTAGCAAAACTTTGATAACTTAAAATGGGAAAAGGTCAAAATGCTAATACACATCAAAAACTTGACAATTCGCATTTCATTGGCCACCTCCTCCGGATGTACTTCCGAACACCAAAAAACAGCAGTAGTTAGACTAAAGTTGAGAGCATTTTTCCAAATACTTTGTGTGTCGGTGTTCATCCCTTCAAAGAGCTACTAGCATTTCAAATACCATTGTTTGTCGACACGGAAAACCGAAGAACTAACACCACGCCGCCGTGATCTATAAAACGAAGCCTATGCACGGTTGCCATCAGCACACCAGGATCTTCCATGGCATCGATGTCATCTACCCGTTCATGCACAGTTGCAAAAAATCAGTTCATTCAAGATATTGTGATTTGCCGTTCATCTTTAACAAAACACGAAAGACAAGTCTCATAAATAATGTCAACTCACCCAAAGCATGTAGTGATATACAAATGCAAGTTATGCAACTACATATACTAACAAATCACAATATCTTAAAAATGTCGTTCTTAAAGAACTTTCAAGGTACGTGCTTTGTTGGCATGAGTAGCTACAATTGAATTTAGAGCAAGAGAACAACTGCAATTGATAGCAATTGCTAGGGTTTTCCTTGTCTTCACTCCTATTTATAATAGGAAAAGGATGGTTGTTTTAAACCGAATAACTTGATTGTGTTCTGAATAAAGTAAATAAGAACAAGAGAGATGAACAAGAACAAAGATGAGAGATTTATTCAAGAGACCAAAATGGAGATGGTGACTGAATTTATAGTGCGTCAATTGTGGTACACGGACAGGTTTGATTTTATTTTTGCACCTTCGAATGGGAAATCGGGAGGGGTATTGGCTGTATGGGAATCGACGGGTTTTGCATTGGAGATGGCAGAGGCGCGACATAATATGGTAATTCTTATAGGGCGAGGGGTAATTGAAGATTGGCAATGTGGCGTGATAGGCGTTTATGCACCTTGCACATTGACGGAACATGGTACTTATTGGGAGGAGCTGATGACAGTGGTGAATGCTAAAGCTTTAAATTGGTGTGTGGCAGGGGATTTTAACGTGGTTATGAAGCCGGAGGAGAGACATGGATGTGTGGATTCCAATCGAGGTATGCAAAATTTTTGTGAATGTGTAAATAACATGGCTTTACTGGATGTGCCGATGTAAGGCAAGCGATATACGTGGTTCGGACCGGGGCGAAAATGTAGTAGATTAGATCGTTTTTTGGTGTCGCGTGGTTGGGTTCAAAGATTTGAGTCGCTTGTGGTACGTAATCCCCCAAAAGAATTATCGGATCATTCACCGATTGTGTTGGAGAGTGATGCCGAGAATAGTGGTCCGAAACCGTTTAGATTTTTCAATGCATGGTTGTCGGAACTGCCGGCGTTGGAGAAAGAGTGGAAAGGATTAGCGGAAGGCGATAGCTCGGCAACAATTATTCAGAAATTAAAAATGCTGAAGGGAATGTTGAAACACTGGAACCGAAATTGCTTTGGGGACGTGGATGTTCAATACCGTGATATAGTTGCAAACATTGATCGGATGGATAAGCGGATTGGGAGTGGGGAGGGCAGCGGGATTGAGGTGGAGGAACGAAGAAATTTACATTCTCGCTTAAGGAAAATAGCGAATCTCAGAGAATCGCTTTGGCGACAAAAATCTAGAGCATCATGGTTGGCGAAGGGTGACCGCAACACTCGCTTTTTTCATAGGGCAGCGAAAGTGAGAGCGATGCAAAATGCAATTCCTGGTATGTATGTTGATGGCTGATGGATTAAAGATCCACAGCGTTTGAAATTTGTAATCCGTAGGGAATTTAAGAAGCATTTTTCCAAGCCTACGACAAGGGGGCATTGCTTCCGATAGTGAATTTTGCTATGCTATCGAGAGAACAAAGTGCAGCACTAGAAGTTGAGTTCGACGAGGGGGAAATTCGGGAGGCAGTATGGAATTGTGAGGGAGCTAAAGCACCGGGACCGGATGGGTTTACATTCGATTTCTTTAAAAAGGGCTGGGAATTTCTTAAGGGGGATGTGCTCAAGTTTATGGCAGATTTCTTCATTTCGGGTCGGTTACCACATGGTGCAAATTCTACTTTTGTGGTGTAAATAGCGAAGCGAGATAATCCGAAAGGAATTGGTGACTATTGGCCCATTTGTTTGTTAAATTCCATATATAAAATCCTTGCGAAATGCCTAGCACAGAGGTTACAAAAGGTGTTGCCGATACTTGTGAGTGATGTACAAGCAGCTTTTGTACGTGGTCGTCAGATTTTGGATGGTATACTTCTCGCTAACGAAGTTATCCATTCGATGAAGAAAGATCGATTGGGGAAGGGAGGAATTATGCTGAAACTAGACTTCGCCAAGGCATACGATTGCATTAGCTGGCCTTGTTTGATTTGTGTGATGCAGCGGATGGGATTTGGGAAACGATGGGAAAATTGGATTCGAGAATGTGTTGAGACGGCAAGGCTATCAGTTTTGGTAACGGCAGTCCGACGAAAGAATTTGTCATGCGGAGGGGTTTGCGGCAAGGGGACCCTCTATCCCCGTTGCTGTTTGTATTAGTGGCCGAGGTATTGCACCAATTTTTACTCAATGCGGAGCAGCGGGGGTTAATCCGGGGGATTAAAGTAGCGCGGGAAGTGTCCATTTTGCATTTACAATTTGCGGATGACACAGTGTTTTTTATACAGGGTGAGCGTGACAATGCACGACAACTCAAGCGTATTCTTACTTGCTTTGAGTATGTGACGGGGCTACAAATAAACTATGATAAATCATGCGTATATGGCATTGGTGTGGAGGAGGTTGTTCTGAATTCGATCGTGGGAATCTTGAGCTGCTAATTAGGAACTTTTCTTATGAAGTACTTGGGGATCCCACTAGGGGTGAATCCGAGGGGCATGGAGGTTTGGAATCCCTTAGTTCAGCAGTTTCGTCAAAAATTACCGGGATGGAAGCGTGATTCTTTGTCATTTGCGGGAAGATTACTTTTGGTTAACTCAGTATTGTCAGCTTTACCAGTGTATTACATGGGGGTTTTCTTAATTCCGAAGAAAATTATTTTGAAGATAGACCGCATCCGTAGAAATTTCTTGTGGGGGGGAAAGGAAGAAAGGGCGAAAATCAGCAGAGTGAATTGGATGGTAGCTTGCCAACCGAAGCGTTTTGGTGGATTAGGAGTGGTGAATCTCCATACCCGAAATTTGGCCATGCTTGCTAAGTGGGCGTGGCGATATACTCAAGCGGATGGCTCGCTTTAGAAAGCAATTATCGTGGTGAAATATGGCACAGATGTCCTTGCATGGCGACTCAATTCGAGGGGCTTGTTGAGCATGTCGTCGATGTGGAAACAAATAGTTGCGGTTCAAAGCGATGAGTATGTGGAAAAATTTATGAATGCTGCGCAATTCACCTGGGCATTGGGCGATGGGAAGAGTATTCTTTTTTGGAGGGACTGTTGGTGCCTTGCGGATCCTTTGAAAAATATTTTCCCCCGGTTGTTTAGCTTGGCTTGCAATAATATGGCAAGGGTGTGTGACTATTTGGGAGTGCCGAGAGAGGAGTGGGTTGGATGTTTTCGGCGTCCATTGCGCGCTTTCGAAAGTGCCCAATTACGTGAATTGCAAGCCTGTATCGCTGGATACTCTATTCGTGCGGAGGCCATGGACAAATTGGTATGGATTCATGATGTGGCGGGGCAATTCTCGGTAAGTACGCTACATAAATTAATGGCATCTTTTGGATTACATGATACATCCGATATTAGCATGATATGGAAGCTGCCGTTGATACCAAAAATACAATGTTTTATATGGTTTTTAATGTTGAACCGACTGCCTACTTTGAGGATGTTGATGGAGCGTGGAATGCCGTTGGGGTTAAGTAATATTGGTTGTCGATGGTGTGCGGACGGGGAAGATAACGTGGATCATATTTTCGGGCAATATGAGATGGCGAGGGCAGTGTGGGATATGTTCTTTGATTGGTGGTCAGTATCGACGGTCCGTCCATGGCACATTAGTGAGTTTATTCACCAGTGCTGCATGAGTTATTTTGAGGGTGAGTTACGCTCTTGGTGGATTATTGGTTACGCGAGTGTGTTGTGGTCGTTGTGGCTTGCCCGTAACGAGTTGATGTTCAGGGATAAGAGGGAGTCATGCCGGTCGATATTTTTCTTGGTTCAACTTCGGTCCTTTCATTGGACATGTGCTCGATTTGAGCTGCTCCAATCGGGTGAAGCAGCCTGGTGGTCGTGCCCCATCCTGTGCAGGCAGTCACGGGTACAGCGACGGGAGCATAGGCAGGGTGTTGTGTGGATGCTGCCACCACAGGGGGTGTGGAAATTCAATGTCGACGGGGCCTCGAGGGGAAAACCAGGTGCGGCAGGTTGCGGGGGAGTTCTCCGCGATGGGAGCAGCAAGATTGTGGCGCTGTTTTCAGGGCCTATCAGGGTCGAGGATTCCAATATGGATGAACTACAGGCGATAGCGTATGCTATGAGAATGGTGCGGGAGATCGATTTTGAGGGAGTGCATTCCGTAGTGATTGAGTCGGATTCCGCCGTTGCAATTTCTTGGGTATTAGGAGTGGAACGAAGGTCGTGGAGGTTGGGAAGTTGGCTTCATCAAATTGACGATGCATGGGAGGCGATGCCTTTTATATGTTTTAATAAGATTTTTAGAGAGGCCAATTGTATCGCGGATGCGCTAGCTAAGAGTGGTGTCTTACGCTCTAAATGGGTATGGATGTATTGAGTAGTGTCGGGATTCAGCCTGTTTGGAATCGTCGTTATACCATATGCACGGGTACTCTTTTCCCCCACTTAGGATTAGGGGGGGTTTTAATGAGGCCGGTGCATTGGTTTTTTCATGATTTATCAATAAAATAAAATCATGTTGCTGATCAAAAAAAACAAAGATGAGAGACAAAGAGAGAGACTTGTATTATATTCTCAATGTAGGATTGTATATTATGCTTTCTCCAAACTCTATATTTATATGCATAAGATAGAAACTCTAATTCTAATGGATATTAAACCCTAATAATAATAAAGTACACAAAAGTCTCATTTAATATATGGATACAGATATTCATAACAGATTCCACACTTTTTTTTATTTTTTGGCTTCTTTCATTGGGTTTCGGAATTTTCATCGAGATTCGAAACTTCTATTTCAGATTTATCGGAAAACTGTTGTACTCAATGCAGCAACTAAAAAGACAAAGCAACGTTGCTGACGTATCAGAACGAAGATTCGAGACTGGCAGAGAAATGACTCATGTATATTGGTAACATGCGCCTTTTGTATTGGAAAAATCAATGTGACTTTTAAGAGTTTCAGTTTAATATTAAAACTAAAAAGATTGAACCGGGAAGGAATCATAGACCTACCCCTGCAACTTAGGTGGCTTCTCAGTAATTCGAAGACTACTGCACGTTTCTGTATACAGTTTCATACTTGATATGTGAAATCACAAATGTAACAAGTTAGCCTAATAATTTCAGTTTAGGTTGTAAATTGCAGTCATATATATGACGTTTAATATAATACATGATAAGAAAGCTTCGGGTGGGAATGAAAAAAGTTTGAGACCATAAATGTAAACGTTTGATACACGTCATATTATTATACTCTAATAATATAGTCTAACATATATGTATCTACATTTATGTTCTTTAATCTTGTGATAAAAAAATGTTCTTTACTCTTGTGATAAAAAAAAAAGTTCTTTACTCTATTATACTTAAACGCGAATAATTTTTTTTTTGCTCGGCAACATGTATGTTTTTATTATAAATAGGAAAACATACATAGCCAACACGCCCATAAGCCTCGTTAAAAACATCTCTAGATCCTATAGAGGAAAAGAGTACTCATGGACGTGTGAAACCAAAGACGGCCATACACCAATCGGGCCCAACAAAACTCGAAACAATCGGAACCAAGACACTTATCCGAACCGCTGAAACCACACAGGTCGATCCACACCACTCTTCGCAAGGGCATCTGCTAGCCCATTCGCCTCACGATAGACATGATCAAAACACACATCACTCATCGCCGCACAGGCCTCATCAATCCTCCGCAACCAACGCCAAAATTTCCACGGCCGTTTTTCTATGTGTAACACCCATGCAATGGCCGTTGTAGAATCTGATTCGATCACTAGTGGGCAGTGGCCACCCTTCGATTCCAACATTAACTCCAACGCAAAACAGATTGCTTGTAATTCTGCTTCATTTGAATCCGCTATCCCAATCGGTCCCGAAAACAATGCTATTATATGCCCAAACTCGTTTCGCAAGACACCTCCACAACCTGATTTCCTCGGTTTCCCCCTAGCAGATCCATCGACATTAAATTTAAGCACTCCCATGGGCGGCCGTTCCCACCTCACGTTTACCCTTACCGACTCACAATGGGGGTGATAAGAACATCGCCATGGGCATTCCGACCATGTCGACTCCAAAATAACACTCGTGGGAAGCCCCATCCGCACCCAGTACATCGAGCGGGTCTTAATCAAGAAAAATATTTCCCCCGACGTTGCCCTCGTACCATTAAACAGACAGTAGCTCCTCGCCAACCACAATGACCATACGGTCGCTGCACAGCCCGCCACTCACCACTCGCGCATGTGCCCGACAAATAAACTATCAAAGCATTGTGCCAAAAGCCCCATTACCCCACTCGGCTGCACCATGGCTACTTGCCACCAACGAAAAAAAGCATAACCACACCTCCCACACGACCGGGCGGCGAACCACAATGTGGTCCAGCGTTTCCTCCACTGCCCGACACCAACAGCAGCGGGATGCTTCTACAGCAACACTCACTCCACGGCCGATCAACATGGCCAATGTCGGCAACCTATCCATCATGGCAAACCACAAAAAATATTGTACTTTGGGAGGGATGGGCAGCTTCCAAAGCGCATCCAACTCAACATTCGCCTCAAGCCCAAATGATTGCATTAATTTATATAACCCCGCCACGGAAAAGTCGCCCGTAGATGAAGGTGTCCAAACAAGTCTATCTACCCGATTAGGACAAAGGCGGAGGTCCCAACAAAAAGCACGTAATTCATGAACTTGAGATACCTCAAAAGACCGCAATGATCTACCAAAAAAATCTCCCCATTCCTCATGCTCGAAACTACTCTCCCTCGTATATTCCTTGACCTTCGCTCTTTTATCGATAGCCAATCGAAAAAGTCTTGGGAACAGCACCTCCAAAGGCTCTTCACTACACCAAACATCCTGCCAAAATAGAATTTTCTCACCATCGCCTAACTGCCAAAAAATGCTGCCCGACCCATAAAATGATTCACGTCCCCATCACCATGTACTTCAATTATTCACACGAATAATATTACTACAATTAAACAATTTAAAATTTATTTGAAAAATAAAGTAAAGTTAAACCTTATTATTTACACATTAATTCAATTTAGCCCTATTTTTAATTTTAAATAATTTTGCTATAAACCATAAATGGCTAAACATGAACATTGTTGAGTGTTGAACAAAATACCCAATGCAACAATTGAAAAGTCTGGACTGCTACTGACATATCGGAATGGGTGACGGAGATTCGAGACTGACGGTGAAAAGACGCATATATATTGGGAACATGCGTGAGTTAAGGACATGATAATGTCGGTTCATCAGCTCTTATATTTAAATTATTCCAACTGAAAAAATGAAAAGACGCATATATATTGGGAACGTGTGTGAGTTAAAGATGCGTTTATTAATTAATTTGAACAATATAATATATGGATATTTTGTTTAAAGACTTAATATATTTGTTAAACTGTTTTTTTATAATTTTTAAACCTAACAGAAAGTGTGACATTTTCCCTAAAAATCCTTTATGATGTTGTGCATAAAAATCGTTTATTCTCAATATAGACATGATACAATGCCTTCATCAAATCATCTATTTATAGGCATAAGAAGTGCATAATACATTAAACTCAAATTAATGAAAACAATAATCATAATGATAAACATAAACTTCATATCATAATAGACATCCATAAAGATAACAATTCATAAATCAGACGGAGAAGTTGGTCATATTTTCCTCCATATTAATATCAAACATTGTAATCCTAATAAATAAACCAACTACTAGACAGTTTACATTTTGAAATCAACCAACAGGGAAAGTGCATCACACATCAACAACTTCAAGATTCCGTTAAGCCTTCCCAATTAGAACCAACAGCGTTCTACAGTAGTATTTGTTGTAGTCTCCCTCGAAAAGCTTTCAAAATATTGTGACAGCTGTTGTTCATTACAAAAATAATGCATACTCATAACCTTTCAAATACCATTGTTTGCCGACACGAGAAATCTAAAAGAAACAGTCCTTCCGGAGCTAAAAATGAAGTATCTGCACTGGAATCATCGCTACCACCCACCAGTACTCTTCATATAATGTTGTACAGACACCTACAACTGAATAAATAGACCACTCGCATAAGCAGGGTACTCCTATTTATAATAGAAAAAAATAGCTCGATGTTTATAATACATATAATATTAGAAACAAGGTTTCCAAGAAATGGTATAAACATCTTAAATGCACTGATTTAATTAATGGGTTGGTTGAGTGGGTGAATGATCCATTACATTTTCATACTTATCTGAAAATTGGAAAAGACTTATACAAAAAGTCAAAGATTATAGTAGACAGACAAAGAAAAGAAAATATATATTGGGAAATGAGCCTTTTGCAATGTGAGTAAAGTGTCTCAGAACATCGGTTTCGAAGCACTGTAATAGATGTTCGACACTAGTAGAATTAGATTCCAACTGAAAGTATGAAAAATAAAATGTGAGCCGTTAGAGGTTAGGAGCTCTTTAATAACGTAACATCGTAAAGATTTTCGGGCGTAAAGAGTTTCGTTTTTAACACTGAAAAGATGCATCTTTTGAAATTTGAATTCCTTCCAACCCGCCACAGTCATAATAAAGGTAACTAAATGAGAATTACCGCTCGGTTTTAGAACTACTAATTTAGGTTTCTCTACTAACATGAGTCAAGACCTACTGAAATGTAAGAAGATTCAATACCATTATAGGTTTAGTAGTTCCAGAAAATAGCTTATTGGTCGGTAATTTTTAAACCGCTAGGGTTGAAAATGAATAGCCATAATTTCCCTATAAATATCGACGCTTTATGTTTTGCATCCTTCTTCTACCCACATTAAACTAAAATCTCTCATAAACATGACCGTGAGAGTGCTTGCTTGTATTGAAAGGCATATGCGTAATGATGTCTGACAGGTTCTTGAAGTATCCCCTTATCTTCTTTTTGGTAAACAATCCTATCATAGGTTATGTTTCTTTTATTGTATGGTACCTTTTTTATAAAGATTGTAATTATCATTATTTTAATTTAGTAACGGCGGATGTTGATGGATCTCGGTATCGTTATCAACTTCACATAGTTGTACCTACTAGCAACCCTTACGAAGGCCATGAATTTGACGTTTCCTTTATCTTTCTGGCTCACTATCCTCTGCCTCTTCCTAGGGTAATTATCCTCGCAAAATTGAAGTTTTATCTTGGTCATTTTTTACACTAATGCAATTACCGGATAATTGTTTTTATGTTTTTCTAGATTGTTATTACATTTTATGCCGATCTATTCCACCCAAACATTTTTGAGTTTGGCGCCATTAGGTTGGACATCCTACAGCTTGAAAGTTGGAGCCCTTGTACCAGGCCTGTGGACATTGTTAAGGCTATATTGTTTTTGTTGTGTACTCCAAATGCAGACGCTCCTCACCCTAAGTGTGCGGGTGTTACTCTGATTTACAAGAGGAATCCACGGCGCTTTTCAAAGTATGCAAGGAAGATTATGGGTTGAAATGTTTATGTATTGGCCATATCTTCTAATGTTCAATTTTTTAATATATGGATGCGTCTATTAAATTTTTGATACAACTTTTTTTATTTGTCGCCGCTAATGTCACCATTTGGTAAACAATGGACGTCTCTTCTCAACCAAATTTTCAAGTGTAAACATTAGGATAAATTTCTAGGATTAGTTTCGGTTTAACGTGATAAGGTCGGAACCGTATACCCAAACCTTTAAAACTTGTCCAGGTTTAACGTGCTTCGAAGGACCCATGATATAATAATTCCTCGTTGACCACCAAGTTTGTAAATTAATAATATGAAGAAGAAAATTTTTAATATGAACTAATATAAAGATTTTTGCTTACTTTATTTTATGTTGTGTTCTTAAATTTGGAAATATTAATATTAAACAATTTAAAGTTAGGAAATAAATAGTTTTCGTAAATGAGGTGTTCTTATGAAGGAATATTAACGGTGGGAATGAGAACTTATATTTTTTTAGAAATTTAGGTAAAAATGGAATCTCTTCATAAAATACCTTGTACACTTTCCTCTAAACACTACACTATTCACTTTGTAAACTAATCGATCAAATCTTAAAAACAAGGAATTGTTATATCTTTTTTTTTATCAACTACTGTATGAATTTATTGATATAAAAAAACATACAGCTCGACGCAGCCCTTACGCCTCAT
The DNA here is from genome assembly GCA_030270665.1 of Hibiscus trionum. Classification (NCBI taxonomy): domain Eukaryota; kingdom Viridiplantae; phylum Streptophyta; class Magnoliopsida; order Malvales; family Malvaceae; genus Hibiscus; species Hibiscus trionum. The sequence goes on along the minus strand of BSYR01000057.1, from coordinate 19,472,115 downwards.
TAAAAACCTCCCTAAGCCTAATGGAGGAAAAGAGTACGTAAGAGCTCGTCTAGGATGAAACGCCTAAATACAAGCTATGAAAAGAGTACTCCGATCCACGCCCTCCTTGGCGAGTACATCAGCAAAACCATTTGCTTCCCTCGGCGTATATTGAAAATGAATCTCCGATATCTTTTGGCATGCCTGATTAATCGAAACAAAAGAGTCCCATAATCTCCACGGGCGTTTAGCCAAGCCCATTACCCAACTCAATGCTACTTGGGAATCCGATTCAATCACCACACACTTCTCACGCCACGCCCCTTCCGCCACTACCTTCACTGCAAGTTCGATAGCCTTTACTTCTGCCACGTTAGAATCTAAACATCCCATAGGTCCGGAAAAAAGGGCCAGAATGCGGCTGTCCGCGTCGCGCATCACACCCCCGACGCCCGCCGGACCAGGCTTTCCACGCGCCGAGCCATCGACGTTGAATTTCAAAGTTCCCGCAACCGGTGGCTGCCATACCAGACCAGCACGTACCTTCTTTGGGCGTCGGCTAACCACACACATCGATGGGCACGACCACCACACTGATTCGGACATAAAATCGCTGTCGGCATCCACTTTTATCCAATAGAATGATCGCAGTTTTACAAGGAAGCACACCTCCGCTACCGTCGATCGTTTGCCTTTAAAAATATATTCGTTACGGGTGAGCCATAACGACCAAAGCATAGCACTCACACTAGCCACGCACCACTTTAATTGACAGCCTTGAAAGGAGCTGTGGAAGTTCACAATGAAGAACTCGAAAAAGCATGCTGGTAAAGGTAATGCAATACCCCACCATCCACGTAACCAGTCCCAAACCTGTTGGATGCATGGGCAATCGTAAAATAAATGAGCGATCGACTCATCCACCCGTACACACCATGGACACAAACCTTGTCCTTCCGCCAATGTAACTCCTCTTGTACGTAAAAAATCAGCCGTCGTTAACCTCTTCAACCAAATGAACCATAGGAAGGCTTGTACCTTTGGTGGAACGAGAACCTTCCAAGCGAAACAACCTCCGAAATCGCCATCTCCCACCCTCTCTAAAAGCAACGCCTTAGTCATAGCTTGCACCGAAAATTCCCCATTTTCATCCGGAGTCCAAATCAATGTGTCTATGCGATCCATTCTCAAACGCAACCCACTTACCACGTCACATAGAGAATGCAACTGTTCTTGTTCGAAACTCCATAGCTGCCGGCGGAAAAAGCCATCCCAATTAGCATGATCGAAATGACCATCCGTCGCATAATCTTGTACCTAAGCTAACTTATTCACTGCCAAGGCAAATAAACGTGGAAATGCCTCCTTTAACGGTTGTTGCATCACCCAAATATCAAACCAAAAAAGAACCACCTGTCCACTGCCAATTTGCCACTGAAAATTTGTACCCCCCACGGGAGATTCAATAACCAGGCAGCAAGCGTTCGCCACTATTTGACGCCAAACCACCGACATCGACGATAAATTTTCAATGTTAAATCTCCACCATTGAACATTATCCCCATATTTGGCCGTTATTAGACGACGCCAAAGCGAATCATGGTCGCGTGCATAACGCCAAACCCACTTAGACAGTAGTGCCATGTTCTTCACTCTCAAATCCGCCACCCCCAAACCCCCAAGATGTCGAGGTCGACAAACAATGTCCCATCCGACTCTGCTCATTCTTCTCTCTAAATTGACGCCACCCCAAAGAAACGCTCTTCGTATCTTGTCTAGCTTCTCTACTACCCCTTTTGGCACAACAAATAATCCTAAATAAAAAATAGGGAGGGACGAGAGAACCGAATTGACTAGAGTCACCCTAGCAGCAAATGATAGAGAAGTGCGCTTCCACCCTGCTAACTTGCGTCTAAAGTTTGCTACGATCGGATCCCATACTGAAAGACGCCTCGGATCAGCTCCCAACGGAAATCCCAAATAGACAAATGGTAGTTCCCCTAGCCGACAACCCAGAATAGAAGCAACCGAGGCACTTAACTCTTCTGTCACACCAATCGCAAATAGAGAGCTCTTCGCAAAATTTATTTGCAACCCGGAACATAACTGAAAACAGTGAAGAATCCGCTTAACATTACGTGCATATTCAACATTGGCATCAATAAACAATATAGTATCATCGGCAAACTGGAGGTGAGTAAGCCTTATGTTCGAAACCACCTCCACTCCCCTAATCAGCCCACCCGTTTCCGCCGTGCTCAACATCAAGTGTAGAGCCTCCGCAATAATCACAAACAGTAATGGTGATAAGGGACAGCCCTGTCTCAATCCACGACCCATCCTGAATTCAGTCGTCGCGCTACCATTAAATAAGACAGATACGCGTGCTGTACTGATACAAACCTGTATCCAATGACGCCATGTTGCACAGAACCCCATCTTTGCGAGTATAGAATCCAAAAATGACCAGCTCACGCAATCATACGCTTTGGCAAAATCCAGCTTCAAAATGAATCCTCCCACTCCATTACCTTGAAGAGAATGAATTATCTCCGTTGCTAACAAGACCCCATCTACCAATTGGCGGCCCTTGATGAAAGCTGATTGAGTGTCGCTAATCAGAGAATTCAATACTAATTGCAACCGAGTCGCAAGGCACTTAGCTAATAGTTTGTACATAGAATTCACCAAACCAATCGGTCGATATTCGCCTAGTATCCGCGGTGTCGCCACCTTAGGTAGAAGCACAATAAAAGTGCAATTCGCTCCCTTTGGTAAAGTCCCTCGTTCATGAAATTGAGAGAAGAAATTCAGCATATCATCTTTTACCACCTCCCAACTTTTCTTGTAAAATTCGAGAGTAAATCCATCTGGACCCGGAGCTTTTGAACCATCGCAATTCCACAGAGTTCGTTTTATCTCATCAATTGTGAAAGGTGCTGTCAACGTGCCTCTTGCCTCTGCTTGTATTCGACGAAATTGGCCCTCAAAATCCCACAATCCACTACGATCCACTCTAGCAAAATGAGCTGAAAATGCCTTCACAACATAAGCGCGTAAAGTGGCCGGAGCTGTAACCCAACGTCCGTTAATCAACAGTCCAGGTATAAAGTTTCTAGCGGTCCGTAGCTTCGCCGTTCTATGAAAATAAGCTGTGTTTCGGTCACCTAACATCAACCAAGTTGCCCGAGATTTTTGACGCCACATAGCCTCTTTGTTGCGCATTGCTTTCCATAGTGCTTGCATCCATTGTCGCCGTTCACATTCTATCTCGTTATTACCCTCATCCGTTGTCAACAAGTCATCCGCCTTATCTATTTGTTGCTGTAATTGTTCAATTTTTAAGTTCACATTCCCAAAAATGTCTGTGTTCCAACGTTTCAGAAACGACTTCAAATGCCTCAACTTCACCATAATATTGTCTTTTCCCAAACCAGCTGTAGTCAGACGACACCACTCTCTAGCGAGGTCCAACACGTTAGATTTTCCCTCTAACCAGCAATTGAAGAAACGAAAAGGTCTTGGACCCCAATCACAATCGTCACACGCCAATATCAACGGCGTGTGATCAGATACACCTCGCGACAAAGCTTTTTGCTGTATGTTATTGAAATTATCAAACCAAGGTGCTGAAATTAGAAACCTGTCAATTCGGCTACTTCTATTACCCGGACCAAACCACGTAAACCGTTTACCAGACATAGGTAAATCTATCAAACCAGCACTGTTAACAAAATTCCCAAAATTTTCCATTTCAGCTTCTCTATCTGATATCCCTATCCTGTCCGAATTTTTCAATATAGCGTTGAAATCTCCTGCCACACACCAAGGCCCCGGAAACGTGCTCATACTAGCCAACAAATTATTCCATAACACACATTGACTCGTTACTTCACAAGGTGCATATATCGAAGGAATTGCTATATCTGAACCTAATGGTTTTCATGCAAGTTGTCGCATGTTAGAAACGTCCCCGTCTTTTGAGTTGTTGGTTTATGACATAAAATTTAACGGCTTTAAGGGTTTTTTCCTTTAGGAATTAGGTCTTATTGTTATTGCGTTAGGGTTTATGGTTTCATCTACATTTATTACTTTACGAGATGATTTTTTATTTCTTTAGGGTTTGAGATTTTGAAATAAGGGTTTACAATAATCATGTCTCGGATTAGGTTTATGGTGAAGTTAATAGTTAGCGGTTTGCGAGATTATTTTGATTGGTTTGAGTTTATTGTGAACAGTAAATTTCACGTATTATAATATTTTTCCATAGTGCGGGAAGCATTGGCCGCCTCAACTATTAACCTTGTGCTTTGTTGGTTTATAACATAAAAGTTAACTGCTTTAAGGGTTTTTTCGTTTAGGATTTAGGTCTTACTATTACTTCGTTATGGTTTATGGTGTTGTCCACACCTATTACTTCGGGAGATGTAATATTACTGTTTTGAGGTTTAAGCTTTACGAATTAGGGTTTACAATTCGTTATTGGGTTTAAGTTTATGGTGAAGTTAATATTGATTGGATTGCTAGATTATTTTTAATGGTTTAGGGTATACTGTTTACCTTAGTGTATTACATAAATTTAACGGAATCATATATACAATCCATATTATGCCACAATACAGCTACCATTGGCCCTCTCAGACAAACTTGTTTGTGAGTTGATGGTTTATGAGATTTAATTTAACGACTTTAAGGTATTTTTGTTTAGGATTTAGGTCAAATTGTTACTAAGTTATGGATTTTGGTGTTGTCAACGGTTATTATTGTACGAGATGAATTTTTATTAGTTTAGGGTTTAAGATTTATGATTAAGGGTTTACAAAGTTTATAGTGAAGTTAATACTTATTGGATTGCAAGATTGTTTTGTCTAGTTTAGGGTTTAGTGTTTAGTTACTAAATTTCAAGCATTAAAAAGTCTATATTCTAAGATAGAAAAAAAACATTTTCCACGTAGGCCACAAATTCATGGTAGGGTTTATTACTTGTTCAGTTCGGTTAATAGTTTTGGGACTATTACAAGTGTTCTAAACCTTTGCATATGCTACGTAAATTGAAAATCTGTAAAGTCTAGTTGCAATTGTCGGTTAATAGTCGGGTAGCGGAATTTCATTACCGTTTCAGAAACTGCATATTAAGACTACTCTGCCAATTGTTCTACTCAATACAACATGAAAAGACATATACATATGTTGTCGACGTATCTGAACGGGTTACAGTCTTACGGAGATTTGAAATTGACAGTGAATCAACATCATCTTATGGAATTACAAAATCCGTGAAACAGCCAATTAAGTACATTTACTATTACAACAGGAAATACTGTTTGGAGCGGGAAACAAAATTTTTAACTAGTTTCAAACCTAATAATATTGTTTTCGATATGTATAAAGCGAAACATTAACTGAAATTGTTAGCAAAACATGTCATATTTTAGATAGGACGTGAAAAGTTTGATACTGTAAATGCAAACGTTCGAAACTCGTTGTATTATTATACTTTATTTGAGTGGAAAAAATTCCTTCAACTGTCGTTTATTTATAATTCAATCCAAAATTGACTCATATTTATTTATAACTTTTATTATAGTTTTCTTCGAACCCAATAATTTTTTCGTACTTGACATCAAACATTATTACTTATAACTTCACTTGGAAAAATAATGAGATGAGTTGGTAAGACTAACAACTATGTTCTAACTTACTGTTATTGGTTTGTTGAGATTCATTTTAATGGCTTTAAGGTTTTTTGGTTGAAGATTTAGTTGGTACATAGTTTACGGTTTAGGATTTATGAGATGATTTTTTATTACGTTTTGAGTTTATTGTTTATGGTTTGGAGCTTATATTTATCGGGTTAGTATTTATGGTGTACTTTATAGTTAGTAGTTTACGAGATTAATTTGTATCTTTAGGGTTTGATGTTTAGCTCGTCGTAAACCATACAATCTATACAGACCCTATAATAATAACATAAATTGAAACTTCATTGAATTAAATGATATACATACTCCTAACCCTATAATTGTTGTAATTTACTATGCAGCACATTGATTTTTATTTCAAACTGTTGTAATTTAGTCCAAAACCATATAATTGTCGTAATTTAGGTTCAAATAATTTAAATTATAATTCAACCTAAAAACACCTAAACCCTACTTATAATAGACCAATCTCTTGTTTACTGGAAAATCGTGTTTCTAAATTATTTAAATTAACTGCCACTTTCAAATTTTGTATTTAACACGCCCAAATTAAATTCCTACTCATTCTTGCAGTAAGGGTAGGAGAAAATATTGGGTTTCTAGGCCGCCCGGGAGCCAAAAATTTAAAATCCTATTCAACCATTGACAATTGGGTTTCAATACTAGCCATTTGCACCTTAAACTGAAATTGCTAGTACAACATGTAATAATTCAGGTTTCCCGTGATAAGCTCGAAACTGCATATGCAACATTCTACACTCGTCCAATTACAAAGAACACACACACACCTTTTGCGACCAGTTACATTGCACATCTCTTTTCAGGTTTACTATTTTATTGTATTATATATACAAAGACAACCATGTCAAGAAGCATTTAGGTCATGTACACAATTGGTCTACTATCACCTGTTTTAAGGTTAATTACATCATTAGTGAACATAAAGTAAATCATGCAATGTACAAGGTCCAATTTTTAAGCCTATAATAAATTGTAAAACGCACGCCACATCGTGCTCATGCTCAATTCAACATTTCCTGTCATTACCTTACTTATACATTTTTAAATTACTTTATAACATAGTTTACTCTTTATAGAACCAAATCAAACCAATTACCGATTATTATATAGATCATCACAACATATATACTACTTACAGATTCCTCAAATCAAGACATTCATAACCAAAGATGATAGTATTCTTTCTACATATAATTATTATATATCGTTCAAAAGCTCAAAAAAGATGATAGCAGTAGTATTCTTTCGCAGTTTGAGTGGGGTTGTTTGAAGCTTCACAGTCACTCATCCATACTTCCTCTTGCTCCTAAAAAGGCAAAAAAAATCGTTCTGCACGTTATAATTGACCAGTGAATAAAAGTAAACATATAATTTAATAAAATATGGAGTAACATTTTCGTCGATCGGATGCATGTTGTCTGTCTCATTATCTGAAAATTCCAAGTTCGGAGCATAAAAATGGTCATTACATGTGGATGATAGTGTTGCCAATCCTAGCTTCAAATTAGGACATGTCACTTTATTGTGCCTTTCTAAATTGCAAAGTGAACAATTGCTCCTACTCTTGCTTCCAACTTTTTTCGACCTTGTATCTGGACTTTTGCCTTTCTTCCTTGACGAGTCCTGAACTCTTTTGAGTGGTTTCGTTTGATCATGAAAATCATTCAACATAGAAGATGCCTCAATTTCAGTCCTCAGTCTATGATTCTCATCTTTTGTTCGTCGATAGGTGTCTTCCCTATTTGCTGCAAGATGCAAAACTTTATTTGCAAGCGATCGAAGATAAGAGAACCAAGCCATGTGTTTCGCTTCAGCAGGAACATTGAAGTCAACAAATGATGGGGCAACAACCTTCGCATTCTTTGTCCATCGATTTAGAATCAATGAATTTGGGATCTGTGTTCTATCCAGCGTCTTCAGCATATGTGGTTGATGTCTACATGAAAACTCGAATGTCTTAAATTTAAGACAACAACATGTTAGGGTTTTCGTCACAACATCAAAGTGTACTTCATATTCCTTGCCTGGTTTTCTATATTTCCTTAGATAAATACAGCTAACACCGTTGTCGTCATCTTCATGTCGTGATACACTATACAATGTCTCGCGCTTAAGTTCCTCTCGAAAGATCCTAAATGATTTTTCTTGTATATACTTCAGTTGCATGGCCTTCTAGCTCTTTCAATTTTGACAACAACATCGGCTTACTTTGTGTACAGTCAAAATCTGAGTTCAACTCTTCCAGGCGGATTTGACCTATGACATCTTCAATTGAACGAATAAACTCTAAATATGCCTTCTTGCATTCTTGCACTTAAGGAAAATAGATAGAGACGCATTCAACGATTCGCACCTTTGGGTTGACTGCATGTTCGCAAAAGAATTACCTGTCAAATACACTTGTACCCATACGTGTCGGGTGTTGGTCTTCTCCAACACCCACTGATTCTTTTCCAAATTAAACTTCTCAATAGTTTTCCCCCATTGTTCATCAAATTCCTCAAGTGTCCACCAAGCATGCATGCATCTGCTAAATTCCTTTGTAAAATTTGGATCCCCGACATTTTCTTGTGCATTGCGAGCTAGATGCCAAGAACATATTCGATATTTAGCATTGGGAAAAACATTTTTGATCGCCCTCTGCATTACCCTATCTCCATCGGTAACAACTGAAAGTGGAGACTTCTTCAGCAAAGTTTCCGTAAATTTATCTAAGACCCACTCAAATGTATCTACGGTCTCATCCGCAAGGACAGCAACAACAAACACAATTGTTTGATGGTGGTGATTTATACCAATGATGGACATAAGAGGTCGACCATATGCATTACCCTTGTAGGTGGTGTCAAATGCAATAACATCACTGAATATGGCATAGTCAGCTCTAGAAGTTGAATCAGTCCAAATTAGATTACGCAAACGACCCGAAGCGTCGACTGAGATTTGTGCAAACAAGCTGAGATTTAACTCTTTCTTCGCGTCGAAGTAACCTAGTACGGCATTTACATCCCCGTTAATAACTTCATTAAATTTTATTTTTCTTGAGGGCATTGTATAGATCTTTCTTAGTAAAACCAGCAGTTTGATAACCCCCAGACTGTTGGAAGAAGAATTTCATAATTTTTTATGTTCTAATACCCACATTTTGCAATGTTGAAGCTTCTACAATATCAACCTCCGTAACAGATCGATGTGTACGAAGGAAGGGTGCCATGGATGGTGGACAAAGTTCATGGTTATGTTTGTTATCAGACAATTTTATTACCCATCTATCCGGAGCTTCTGCACGGACCACTACTCTAGCCTTGAAACCGCTCCTTGTCACTGCATGTGAAATGCGTGAACGCTTCGCCTTGTCTACTTTTGTTTTCCTTTTCCCTTCTTTTGAACAACAAAACTCTTGCTGGTATTTATTTCCATTTCTAACCCGAGTGGTTCCGCGACATAGGCTAAATCCATTTTTTCATTTGCGTATTCCTCATAAAATTGTCATGCTTCTTCCAATAACGCAAATGTCATGCCAACGATTTTATTCAAACTCTCTATACTATCTCCTTCTACTTTAACATCGCCTATTGTACTTGAAACTTCCATCATGACTATACTACGCCGCCTAAAGACTGTTGCTACTGGAAACAAGGTTTATGAGCTTCTAGATAAACAACTTCTTCAATAAGAAGGGGAATTAAGAGGACACAGACGTGTTTTGAAGTTGGTAGTACATGCCCTAGTTGCAACATTTATTCTAACTTTTACTCAACATTTGTTGTTGGAGTAACCATTCTGCATAAACCTTTTTTTCAAAAGTTTTGAAATTATACGTGTAGTTTCGATACTAATTAACTGCCTTAAGCTGTAGTGATTGCGATAACATTTCGGAACCACTATTTAAGTTTTGATCTTTAACGATTATTTTAACTTTAAATTCTAAGAATTTCAATTTTCAACTTTAAATATATTACTTTTTTGGTTACCGTTCCCGCTTCTTTTTCATTTAAACGTAGCGAAGCCTAGGATCCAGTTTTTCTATTTAACGTGGACTACATATATCAATTAGCTTTGAAGTTATTCCAACTGATTCCTCTATTCCTCAATTAACTTTATCCTTTCACCAATCAAGCCTTCATCAAATTTTACGTACAGCTCGATGTTGGTAACCCCTACACGGTTGTATCTCCTAAACATCTTGTGAAGGTCGCTTGCATTATCTATATGTAGTATGTAATGAGCTTTAGGGCCAGGCTCATCAACAGGGATTTTGGCTTCCAATTTCTTCCTTGTTGATATGCTAGCCTCCGTGGAAATCTACTCAAACAAATCATCCTTCTTGAGGTTGTTGTTGAATGAAGCCAATTTCTTTCTTGTCTTTATGCTAGCCAATTTCTTCCTTGTTCATATGCTAGCCTCTAGGGATTTTGGCTTCCAAAGAAACGGTTGCAGAAAATCTTGCCATAATAATCTTTAATAATCAATTCTTGTACAATATGGTACTGTAGGAATATTTATAGAAGATTTGGACCGCACCTAATTTGTTACCAATTATCAATTTGGGCTACGGCACCTAAAATGTTACTGATAATCACTTTGGCTTCGGCACCTAAAATGTTACCGATATTCAATTTGTGGTTCGGTACCTAAAGTGTTACCGATATTCAGTTGGGGGTTCGGCACCTAAAATATTACCGATATTTAATTTGTGGTTCGGCACCTAAAATGTTATTGGTACTTAGTTTGGGGTTTGGACTGTTAAATGTTAATGAAATTCAGTTTGGGGTTCGGCACTTAAAATGGTACAGGAAAATCAGTTTTGGGTTCGGCACTTAAAAAGTTACCGACAAAGAGTTTGGGGTTCGTGACCTATAATGTGAAAGAAATTTAGTTTTGCCTTTTGAATCCAAAATGTTGACAAAAATCAGTTTGTCATTCGGACCCTAAAATGTTTATGAAATTCAGTTCCGATATCGACACCTAAAATGTTACCTAGGTTTCAATTTGAATCTAAAATGTGAATTGAATTCAGTTTCGTACCTACAATTAGTTTGATGTTGGAAAACCTAAATTATTAGCGAGATATTAAACTTTTTAAGTTGGTTAAAACAATTTCATTCGTCACCTAAAATGTTACGGAAAAGGAATTTCAGTGGTTAGGGAAACTAAAATATTACGACCTTATTCACTTTCTAATTTTAAAGGGAAACAATTAACTTGGCACCTAAATTGTTAGAGAAAACCAATTTAAGGGTCAAACATTTCATTAGCCAACTAAAAATCTAAACCAAAACTTTAACTGGAAAAACCGGTGCCGCCGTATAGTAGTCGCAATTTAACCTGCTGCGCAGCAGACCTACCCAACACCAAACAATGCAAAAGTCTCTTACCTTGTTTTCCCGATTCTTAAAATAGAATCACACAACAAAGCATAAGCATACTTCATTTCAATCACCAACATAATCGTATTGTTCAATACAGCCTGAATTGACAACAAAATTAGATGTCAACACAAGAACTAGTAGCTTGCATATATTCAATTCTTGAACTGAAATCCATACATTCTATAACTATACAAGAGATATTGATTCACAAAACTTACCAACCTCGTGAGGTAGTGTGAATCTATAACAAAATAACAGCTTTTCCAAAGTCTTGATGAAAAATTCTTGTTCCAGATTCAATAGAATTTTCGGTAGAAAGCTTTGAGAAAAAAATGATACCATATTGTCAAAATTGCACTCTTTCCTTTTCTTCCCTTCCAAAGAATTCCAACCACTATGGCTTATTATATTATTATTATAAATACAAATTTCACTAAACATAGGTGGAAACTTGGAGTATGTACCACGTGTAATGTTTAGTGAATCATCAAATAGTTTATGAGAAAATTCCACTGTAAATCCCCAACATTCTTTGTCTTTATACCTAAAAACTCCAATTTCACTTTTCTTATAACAAGTCCTTAATCTCTTTATTAACTCAATATTAATCTATTCCTTACTTGCACTTTAGTCACTCATCTTTACAATTTAGTCCTTTACTCACACTTCACGCATTAAACAAATGACTAATCATTCGTTCACATTTAATTCAATAATCTATATTTTTTGAATTCTTTTAACTATCAGAAACGAATTTTTAGTCACCGAAAATTGAATTTCAACTAGGCCAATTTTTGGAGTATTACAAAAAAAGACATCCAGCTAGAAGGCATCGCTCTCCCTTCGTTATTCCTGCGTGAATATTTGTGTAGGTATCAATTGGTGCATCATTCTTATTCCTAGACAGCACAAGTACTTGGCAGATAATCTGGCAAAAAGAGGAATCACTCGACCCAAAGATATGATTATTCCATGAGTCCTCTCTTGTGGTCACTGGATGTTTTTTTTGTGTGTGTGTCTACATTTTCTTTCATTTTATTTGGAAAGTCTATTGGTTTGGTGTAGTGTGTTTGGTTGTTGTTTTAATTTAGGGGTTGGGTCTTATGTATTTAGTTTGACTTTTAATATAGGGTAAACTACATAAATGACTACCATACTATTAGAAAAGTCACGATTTGGCCACTTTACTTTTTTTCGAAGCAATTAACCCACCATACTGTAACCCCCTAAACCCGGCCCAGAAGAAATGGGCCGAATCTAAGAATTTAGGTTTGAAAACTTGTCCCTCAAGTTATAAATCTTAGGTTTAAAAATATTTTAAAATATATATAATTGAATTAATTAATAATAATTAACTTAAAATTTCTCAAATATTCATGAATCTCGATCATTAAAACATGTACTAAATATTTCATAAAACATCTAAAATAAATTCAAATTACATGCAAAAACATAATCCCAAAATATAAGTCCCAATGTCTGAAATTACAAAATATTCCAAAATATGCTAAACAATAGCTTGAAATAATCAAAGAGGGTTCATACTAAATTATAAAAATATTTGAGAAAAATGCGAGAAGCTCCAAGTACCGAGTCGCCTAAAATAGTCTGAGGATATCTGAAATAAAAACTATGGGGGTGTAAGCTAAAGAGCTTAGTGTGTCTCTAAAGTGCAAACAAACACAAAACCAAAACAATATTTTATTTTTCGATAAAATCTTTTCTGAAAACACAATATATCCGATAAATCAAAATCATAATGTTATGATGTCCGATGCATGACTCAATACCCGACTGTCCGATATCATACAGAGTGGAGGTTGCCCTCGCCAGAGTTGAGGTTTCCCTCACATTTTCGAACACTATTCCGATCCCATGACTCATGATATGATTTTTAAAACCATAAATCCGAACTCTTATGAGTGTCACATTTTCTGAAAATTAGATGTTTGATTTAAAAACACAATTTAGTATGTCATGTATGATGTTTTCAAAATCATTCACAAAACACAATCAATCAGATAACAAATCAAATAGAGTATAAAACATAAGTTTCAATTATATAGCACAGTAAGAAACACACCTTAAACAGCAGTATCTCTAATCTTGAGAAGAGCGAGCCTCACGCTCGGATCTCACTGAAACATGACCTACGAGGTATGAATTCTACATTAGAATTTATTACTACCACTAAGCCACTGACTAAAACACTAAGAACTAGACTGAAGATATATTCACGTAAAGATCTTGAAGAACGTGCACAATCGGACTGAACAACTGGAGGAACAGGTAACTCGTCGATCTCAAGGCCGGCACCTGAATACGATAATATTCCGAATTAGATTCTAAAATCCATAACATTCCAAAATTATGTTATAACTGATTGAAATTACAAAAACATATTTTTTGGTTCGAATTAGACAAAACGGGTAGTGAATTCGGATTCAGGACGTCGAAAAAGGTCAAGAGAAAGAATGTCCGAAAAAGTCAATTCCGATCAAAGTCAAAGTCAACTATAAAGTCAAACATGTCAACGGTCGGGTCGGTCAACGGTCCAATTTATTGGTCAACAGTCTAATTCAAAATATGTTAACAAAATTGATTTAGTTCAGGTATGGGTTGAGCTCAAGGTCAAAGGTCCAGTCCGGTTAAGTTCACGATCAGCGAGTAAGATCCGGTCAAAGGCCAAATATCCATGGTCAAGCCGGTAAAATGGTCCAAACGGTTCATAGGTCAAAAGTCGAAAACATTTTAAAAACAACTTTTGTGAGCCTCGCAGTCCGAGGGTTGAACTTGGCTCTGATACCACTAAATGTAACCCCTTAAACCCGGCCTAGAAGAAATGGGTCGAATCTAGGAAGTTAGGTTTGAAAATTTATCCCTCAAGTTATAAATCTTAGGTTTACAAATATTTTAAAATATATATAATTGAATTAATTAATAATAATTAACGTAAATTTTCTCAAATATTCATGAATCTCGATCATTAAAACATGTACTAAATATTTCATAAAACATCTTAAATAAATTCAAATTGCATGCAAAAACATAATCCCAAAATATAAGTCTCAATGTCTGAAATTACAAAATATTCCAAAATATGCTAAACAATAGCTTGAAATAATCAAAGAGAGTTCATATTGAATTATAAAAATATTCGAGTAAAATGCGGGAAGCTCCAAGTACCGAGTGGCCTAAAATAGTCTGAGGATATCTGAAAGAAAAATTATGGGGGTGTAAGCTAAAGAGCTTAGTGTGTCTCTATAGTGCAAACAAACACAAAACCAAAACAATATTTTATTTTTCGATAAAATCTTTTTTGAAAACACAATATATCCGATAAATCAAAATCATAATGTTATGATGTCCGATGCATGACTCAATACCCGACTGTCCGATATCATACAGAGTGGAGGTTGCCCTCGCTAGAGTGGAGCTTTCGCTCGCCAGAGTGGAGGTTGCCCTCACATTTCTGAACACTATTCTAATCCCATGACTCATGATATGATTTTTAAAACCGTAAATCCGAACTCTCATGAGTGTCACATTTTCCGAAAATCAGATGCTTGATTTAAAAACACAATTTAGTATGTCATGTATGATGTTTTCAAAATCATTCACAAAACACAATCAATCAGATAACAAATCAAGCAGAGTATAAAACATAAGTTTCAATTATATAGCACAGTAAGAAACACACCTTAAGCAGTAGTAGCTCTAATCTTGAGAAGAGCGAGCCTCACGCTCGAATCTCACTGAAACAGGACCTACGAGGTATGAATTCTATATTAGCATTTATTACTACCACTAAGCCACCGACTAAAACACTAAGAACTAGACTGAAGATATACTCACGTAAAGATCTCAAAGAACATGCACAATCGGACTGAGCAACTAGAGGAGCAGGTAACTCGTCGATCTCAAGGTCGGCACCTGAACACGAAAATATTCTGAATTAGATTCTGAAATCCATAACTTGCCAAAATTATGTTATAACTTATTGAAATTAGCAAAACATGTTTGTTGGTTCGAATTAGACAAAACAGGCAGCGGATTCGGATTTAGGACGTCGAAAAAGGTCAAGAGAAAGATTGTCTGAAAAAATCAATTCTGGTCAAAGTCAACTATAAAGTCAAACGGGTCAACGGTCGGGTCGGTCAACGGTCCAATTTATTGGTCAACAGTCTGGTTCAAAATATGTTAACAAAATTGGTTCAGTTTAGATATGGGTTGAGTTCAAGGTCAAAGGTCCAGTTCAGTTCACGATCAGCGAGTAAGATCCGGTTCATAGGTCAAGGGTCTAAGAACTGGTTCGGTTCAAATTAAAAATCCGATTCATGCATTAGATCGGGTTCACACTCAAATTTGGGCTCACAGATCAACCCGCTAAGGAATTGGTTTCACAAGTTTGGGCTTCCTTGAACACTCACATATGACCAACATCTTATCTTTTCTCATCAAATTGAAACACTATGGTTTTAGAAGACCCAAAGACGGCACTAGCGGAACGGTGCGGGGGCGATGAACACGAAACGATGACAACAACTAACACCACAAACTGCAACGGTGACCAACGATCGTTCTTACACTCAACTAATCCAAAACCTCAAAACACAAGCAAATCAAGATTTTCAGCTTACCAAACAACAAACACGAAGGAGAAAGAGGCGATGAACGACAACACGGCGCTGAATGGTAAGGACGGTAGTGCTACAACACAAAAACTCAAAAACAAAACAGGATCCACAACTCAGAAACCTCCGATTAAAACCCAAAACCAAAGAACAAAAAGATCCGAAGGAAATATACTTACCCAAACTTTAAAGGAAAGAGAACAGTGAAGCAAACGAATGTGAGGTGAAAATCGAGAGATTTTCCTCGAATTCTGACAAAAACGAGCGACACAAATGCGATATGAAGGTAGGGTTAAATTCGCACAGAGATGAAGGTCATAATGGTGGTGAAGACGTGCGTAACGGACGATGGCAAGGCCTTGACCGAAGTTTGATCGGAGCAAGGGGCGAGGGGAGGCGTTGTTTCGAGAGTAAATGGGAAAGGGGTGTGGGTGCAGCTGCAGCAAACGAAAAGGAGACTTCACGGGTGATTTAGGCTGACAAAGAAGCTTAAATACCCTAATCTTTTGGGTAAATTACACACTAGGTCATTAAGCTTTTTAGGGTTTACATAATAGCATCAGAACTTTACTCATATTACTAAATAGGGTAAACTACATAAATGACCATCATATTATTGGAAAAGTCGCGATTTGACCACCTTACTTTTTTTCGAAGTAATTAAACCATCATACTATTAAATTGGATGCAATGTGACCACCAACCGTTAGAGGTTAACGGTAGGGTGACGTGGCAGTTAAAAAATTAAAGGTATAATTACACATTTGGTCCTTAGTGTTTACACATTCTTTCAATTTAGTCTTAATTTTAAATTAATAAAATAAATTAATTATTTAATTAGGTGGTGACACGTGTCAACACCTTATTGGAGGAATTTAATTATTTATATTTGATATAATGAAATAAATAAATTATTTTCCCCTTTAAAGATTAAACTTTGACTCGTTAATAGAAACTCGAGGGAAGAAAAGTCCCACCTTCCTCCCATTTTCCTATTAAACAAACACCAAATTCTCAAACTTAAACTCCAACTTACCTTTTCTTCTCCTCAATTTCTTCTTCAAATCCAAAGTACCAGACTCTCGCTTATCCTCAACAATTATCAACTAATACCATTTTCCCCTCTTGGTTTTCTTAAACAGAGACTGCTTACAGGTAAAAATACTTGACCCGTGGCTTTAATTCTCTTTTTTATTTGTTGGTTTGTGTTGATATTATGAGTTTTTGATTGTTGGGTTTTCGGGGTTTTGGTCAGAAGCTGTGTTTTTTGGTTCTTTGCTGTGAATTTTTTTTAGAAATTTTGAGATTAAGAAGTCTTAAAAAAGATCAAGTCTTTTTGGTTTAGAATCAGACCCATAGCTGCTTTGTGTAGTCTATGTTTGAATTTTTTGCATTATTTGAATTGGGGATTATGTAACGAAATATTCTGGATTTGGGATTTCATTTGCTGAATTTTCAGTTTTGAATTTTGGGTTGTTTTGCTTTCAGCTCTTGGAAAAAAAATGAAAAGCCTTGAAGATTTGTTTGTACTTTGTTCTAGCAGAGCTTAAGAATGTTTTGTTCTTGTTTGATTATTGCTATGAAGTGAGAAACTGAGTTCTTGTTGCTATAATAATTATGCAGCCCTTGTTGTAGAATGTGCAGTGGTTCAAAGAGTGAACTTATGCCCTCAAATTTCATTATGGAGGAGCTGAAAGCCGGTGCTCCTCGTGAATGCTCGATTTTGCTCGAATGGGCAGCCTCTGCTGATCTGATAGCCTTCAAAAGGAAAGTAGAAGAGAAGGGTTTGGATTTTGGCAAGGCGAGCTACTGGTATGGTAGAATAGGGTCGAGAAAGATGGGGTTTGAAGAGAGGACGCCTCTGATAATTGCAGCCATGTTTGGTAGTGTTGAAGTTTTGAAATATATCATTGGAAGTGGCAAGATTGATGTGAATAGAGCTTGTGGTACTGATGGAGTTACTGCCCTGCATTGTGCCGTTGCTGGTGGTGCGGGTTCTTCGGTAGAGATCATCAAGCAAGTCTGCCAATGCGAATTATTTTTAAATTATAATAAAAAATTATTTAGAGAATTTTTTTTTAAATTTTATTTTTTAAATATAACTTAACATATATAAAAATTTAATTGTGATTTTTAGTTAAATTAAAAAAAATAATTCGATGATTATATATGAAATTAAAAAAATTAATTTAAGAAACAATAAGACATATACAACAATTGGTGATTTATAGCATAAGCATGTGTTTGGTGTAGTGGTTAAGCTGCTATCTTTATTCATGCTTCACCTAGGTTCGATTCCTGCCCAGTGCAGGTTTGGAGATTTTGTTTAAAATAATTAATTTATTTTATTAGTTTAAAATTAGGACTAAATTGAAAGAATGTGTAAACAGTAAGGACCAAATGTGTAATTATACCTTTAATTTTTATTTTTTAAGTGCGGCGTCACCCTACCGTTAACCTCTAACGGTTGGTGGTCACATTTCATCAAATTTAATAATATGGTGGTTTAATTGCTTCGAAAAAAAGTAAGGTGGTCAAATCGCGACTTTTCCAATAGTATGGTGGTCATTTATGTAGTTTACCCTACAAAATAACCCCTAAAAATTTCTAAATTAAGCCATAAAATTCTGAATTTACTTTATTTAATCCTCACACTCAAATTAGGGTTTTAGAAATAAAATCCCCCAAGTTCTAGGGTTTTGAATTAGGGATTCTAAAATTAGGGTTTTCAAATTTGGGCAATTTTTGGAGTGTTACACATACTATTAAATTGGATGCAATTTGACCACCAGTCGCTAGAGGTTAACGGAAAGGTGATGTAGTAGTTAAAAAAATAAGGGTATAATTATATATTTAGTCATTGTTACTTATACACTCTATTAATTTGATCTTAATTTTAATTTAATAAAATAAATTAATTGCAAAAAAAAAATAGAAACAACACAAAGGCAGACACATTTGCAGCATGGGAAGACAACAAAAACTAGCAAATAACTCAACAAAACCAACATAAAACTAAAACCAAACCAGACATACTGAACTTAAACTGTAACTCATGATTCGACAACGGCATAGACATCATCGGCAACACTGCTTTTAGTTTAATCATAGAAGAACATTGAAAAAAATCATAGTGAAAAAAAAGGACAAAAGATTGAAGGAAGGGGAAAAATACTAACTTGACGAATAGACTTAGCATTGGAGAGGCGATCATCTGAAGAGAAATCAATGAGTGGTAGTTGAAGAGCTCCATACATTATTTCTTTTTGGTGGGGTTTGATTCTTTAACTCAGTTTGCTCTGGCCAAGGATGTTTTAGGTGCTTTCAAGACCGTAATATTGCTGGTAAACTTGGGCTTTCCGTGGCTATTTTTCTTCTTCTTAATTTGTAATTATTATTACCAGATGACAAACATGGTACGAGCTTATCCATAAGAACACAACGAGCTTGAGTTTGAGCTAGCCTCGTTTCATGAACTCCAAACTTGAGCTCTTGTTAAATTAAAATTAACAATATTTTGTATCTATTTTAAATTATATTTAGTGTACGATTAAAATAAAAAATTTAAAATTATATTAAATTGATTGAATTATGTTAGTGAGTTTAGATTCGCTAAATAAATTTAATATAGTTTTAAATTTTTTTTATTTTAATCGTGCACTAAATATAATTTAAAATATATACAAAATATTATTAATTTTAATTTAATTATTAAAATATATTTAATTGGGTTAGATGTTTTTATGCATCATAAGTATGTTGTGTTTGAGTTCTCTAAAACCGCATTTCCTCCATTTCCCATGCATTAACAGTAATATAACAAATATATTATATGTTGTACTTCATATTACAAAAACAAGCTTGGCCTAGTGGCAAGAACATACTTCTTTCCATTGAGGGAGCTTTGGTTCAAATTCTCTCGGTCTCAATTTTGTTACTTTCAATTTTTCCATGCATTAATAACAATATAAACATATACTATGGCCCTGTTTGGCAATTAGCGGATAGCGAATTACATTAGCGAATAGCGGATTGCATTAGCTTATTTGACTAGCGGATTGTATTAGCTGATTGTATAAAAGTGTTTGGTAAAATTAAGTGATAGCTTATAGCTGTTAGATTATTTAAACAAGCAAAATGACATATAAGGACATGATTATATTCAATACTTGTTTAAATAGTTTATAAGTTATCAATATTTTGTATCTAATTATTATTAATTAGATCTATAAAAATATTTTTAATATAACTTTTCTAAACATATTCAAATGATTTATATATTAATTTATTATTTATATAATTATTTTAATATAATTTAATTAATTAATAAATTTAAATACACATATAAATATATGATAATAAAAAAAGTAAATAAGATTAGCTTATAAATAGGGTGATAAAATATTTAATTTAGGTTATTTTGATATTTTTGGTAACTAGTAAGGGTAAAAGAGTCTTTACAACTTTAATATCAAACCTCTAATCCCAAAAAGCTCATATTATGAGCTTTTTCAAAATTAGCGGTTTCACCCCAATCCGCTCTTTCAATCCGATGTTTACCAAACAACAATATTAGCAGATTTGACTGGTCAAACCTCTAATTTTTCCCCAAACCTCTCTTTACCAAACATGGCCTATATGTGGTACTTCATACCATAAAAGTAAGCTTGACCTAGTGGCAAACCCAACTTCTTCTCACTAATCTAACCTTGGTTCAAATCCCCCCAGCCTCAAAGTCTTCTAATAAGGTGGTGACACGTGTCACCAAATAATTAAATAATTTATTTATTTTTATTAAATAAAAATTAGGATCAAATTAATATAGTGTATAAGTAATGAGGACCAAATGTGTAATTATACCCTTATTTTTTAACTGTCATGTCACCGTTTCGTTAACCTCTAACGGCTGGTGGTCAAATTGCATCCATTTTAATAGTATGGTGGTTTAATTGCTTCGAAAAAAAAGTGAAGTGGTCAGATCGCGACTTTTCTAATAGTATGGTGGTCATTTATGTAGTTTACCCTTTAATATATATATGTACTTTTTTTCTCCTTTTGATGTATTGATTATTTCTCGAAACGTTTAAAGTACGAATGGAGGTTTTAACGAGGTCCTATTTTTTCAAGGAAAAAAGAATTGAAAATTAGCCAAATCGATCTAACTTAACATGGATCAATTAAGTTAGTTAGGGTCAATTCTTCATTATTGTTGGATTTTTTTTAAAAAAAATGTTTTTATACATTGCAAAAAGAATATTGTGGAAAATGTAACCTATTCATTTAAAGTGTTTGACATTATTATAAAAAATATCATAAAAATTAAATTATCCATTTTAACTATGATGTTAGAAGATAAAAAAATTAATATTTTGATAATGGTATATTCAACAGCCAAAACCTTTTTTTACTTTATTCTTATTGTTTCAAAATTATGGGTGGGAATCGGGCGGTAAAGGGACGGTTTTATATTTCCTATTCTGTGCTAAACACTTGTGGGTACGGTTTTAGGGAATTCTCATTACATGCTTCGATAATTTTTTTTGTGCCCATCCACATACCCATTGGATCCCCACAGTTTTAGGAGAATCTTCATCCCAAAAAAATTAAACACAATTTACTACTTTACTAGCCAAAATATAATTTTTTAGACCATGAAAAGATGTTTTGTTCAACATAATTTTTCAACTTTGCTTTACAGGAATGAAGCAACAACTTTGAAATATGATTATAGAAATATTTAGAAACGAGGACAATATAATCAACTCTTTACCAGTGATATTTGTTTTACTCTTGACAATTTGAATAAACTCAAATATGATACATTTCAGAAGAAATAGAAGCTTAACCAACTCATAGATGTCAACAAAAAGTTAAACCATAAGTTGCAATTTATTAAAGTACCACCTAAATATAGAATCTTGTGACAATAATAAGTTACAACGTACCAAATTTATGCAAACATTTAAATAATTTTTATTTAGTATGCTAAAGCAAATATGTATATAAGTTTAAGCAGTATAAGTAAACATATAATGTTTGAACGTAAAATAAATAAATAAATAAATAAATAAGAGGTTAAAGGTTTTTATAGATACAATAATGAGAAAGACGATGGTGGCTCGATAACGAAAATGGTCACGGAAAAAGATCAATGACGCTCGTAGTTGGCTGGAATCTTAGAAAGAATGGTGGTGTTGTTTGCTTGAAGGGGGATAGCATTTTTTAGGTAATATGAACAACAGAGATTGAGAGATAAATAAATTATATACTCACAATTAACAAAAAAATATAAACTACTAAAGAGATCATCCAAATTTAATAAAGTTTAAAAAAGCACAAATATCTTGATGGATTGGAATATTGATAATAAGATATGTATGTATGCATGTAAATGAGATATATATATATTAAAAATTTTGTAAAATGTCAGGATCTTTGTGGATATTTTTCGGGGATCCTCATAGTTATTTATACGGCTATGGTTCAGTTATCCCAATGTTCGGATATAACAATCATCATCTTCATCTCCATTTAAGCTTCGGTGATAAAACTTCACTCGTCCCCGTCCCCGTGAGTGAAGATTTCAGTTATTCTTCATCCTTATTGGTTCAAATTCCTGTAGTTTTCAGATATTCCTCACCTAATTTTCACCCTATTCAAAATACATAGTGTTTGTTAGAGTTTTTTTGTCTTGTTTTCTTTTAAGCACGAGATATAGGATATGATTGGAAGTTGATTTGAGCTTTGATTAAAATTTTATATATTAAAAACATATTTTTAATATAATAAATCCAATTATATTTTTAGAAAGGAATTTTTTAGCGGATTTTTAAATATGATCTTATGGTAATATTTGTATAGTGTTAACTCGAATTTATTAAGGAAAACAACATTCTTTTATCGCAATACCTTGAGTTCTTTTTAGACGAAAAAAATTAAATACAAAACTTTATAAAAAAAATTATTGGAAGGGAAATGAAAATTTTATGAGATAAGAATTAGATTTTTTTTTATCTTTGTTACTCGACACTTTTTAGTAGTGAGCAAGGATGTTTATTGAGCGAGTCGATCACGAGTTGAGTAGTGTTTGACTCGTGCTCATTAAAAAATTTTGTTTTTTGACTCAAGTCGTTGCTCATTAAGCTCGATAAAATTTTGCTCACTCATGCTCGTTAAAATTTTCGTTGCTTGTTAAGCTCGCCAAAATTTTTACCTTGTTTTTTAAAAAAATATATAGGTAAAATCTAATGATACTATTAGAGCTTAATATAAACATAGAAATTCAGAAGAAAAAACGTGAGGTCTGAGGAGATAAATAAATGAACCTGTCATGATCAAGTTAGAGATGAAGTCGATATTCGAATGTGAGACTTCTTAGTTTCTCAACAATCTTCGATGAAAAGAAAAGAGAGAATGCCTTTGAAATTTTAGAGTTTTAACTTTTAATCGTATTTTTTTATATAGAAAGTGAAAACTAAAGACTTTTTTTACTTTTATACATAATGTAATAATAAAAGAAAAAGAAAGACTTTAATTCAAAGGGTTCCAAGTTCAAATTTAATTGAGTGCATGGTTTTGTATATTTACCTTCAACAAAACGACGCCGTTTTGAGCAATTTAGTATCAAAATAACAACACCAAAATGACGTCGTTTTTGTATAGCATTCAAGTCATCGTGGCGTTAAAAATTTAACGACGCGGTGGTATAAACAAGTTAAAAATAAAATTTAGTGATAAAATTAGACCAATTAAAAGATTGGTGGTAAAAATAAATCACGCCTAATAATTTAATGGTACTACCCAAATCATTAATAGTAACCCTTGAAAAACGAGGTTTAAAAAGTGGTTTGTTTGGAGTTTGTTGAGAATCAATCTAAAAGGTTCTTGAGTCAGTGAAGTTCGCATCAACAATCGTCAAAACTCGATCTTGAATAATGTGCTTCTTTTTTTGATGTGGATGCAATTATGGGCAAAACTAAGAATCTATTATAGGGGTCGAAAATAAGATTGAAAGTAATTCGAACAAGCATAAAATTAATATTAAAAAGTAAGAAATATATATATTTTACTGGGTTTATCAAAAGTTCAATTGGAAACAAAAGAAATGAGAAAAGAGCACTAGCATATAAAAGTTAATCTTCAAAATATTTCGATACCTTCATTAATTATTTTAGAATCTTGCGGAGAATAGACTCAATTGTGGTACAATAGGTTTGTGTGAACTTCAGAAATTTTGTTCTTTTTGTTCGGTAAAAAATATGTTGTGATTTATTTTTTCTTTGATAAATTTTAACCAACAATACTAACGACAATCAAATTAAGAAAAAAAATAACAAGTATATTGCTCAATTGTTAAACAAAAAATTAGAAATAAAAAATTGATCAATGGAATTATAATAATCTATAATAACAAAAATAACATCTTATTAATAAAGGCGAAGATGGAATTCTGAAGCAAAGAAGTTTTTTTTTGTGTATTCTTGCAAATTCTTTAAAAGAAAGAAGAGTTTGGGATTTGTCTTTTTTAAAAAAATATATTTGAGTAAAACTATATAAATGGTCACCGAATTTTATAGTGTTTTCATTTTAGTTACTAAACTTTTAAAAATTGTGTTATAGTCACCAAATTTTTATTTTTCTTTTAGTATGGTCTCTTACCTTACCTTTCGTTAGAAGATGTTGATGTGGCACATTAGTTTTCATTTATCCTGAATAGAATAATGGGTAAAGTACACCGCTCATCACTCAACATTCTTCTCACTCCTATTTTGGTCATTGAAGATTAAAAACTTTCAATTTAATAACTCAAATTTCGAATTGTTCTTATTTTGGTCACTCTCGAATAACATATTTATACAACTAAAAAAATTAGTACATATTGTTTTAAGTAAATTATTTCGATTCGGCTATATTTGACAGTTTTAAGCAAAATCGATTAATAAATGTGATCGATTATATACAATATTTATAAATTTTATGCATTTTTATAGTGCGGTGATTTTGATGCTATTTTGTTACTAGATGTAACCTCTCAATTCATATTTGTATTTAATATCTTAATATTTTTTTATGGGAGCCTTCGAATGTCATCCTCTGGATGCAATCAGATTAAAAAGAATTTGATGGAAGGATGGTTAAAAATTGTTGGTAAATGGATAAATCCAATCATAAAAGTCGTGTATACGTAATTTGGAAAATGAATTATTAGATTTGATGTCGTGAGTCCTCAAACTTGATTTTGAAAACATTTTGTAAAAAAAAAAAAAAGTCATTTTCCAGGGCTTCACCTGCCGTAATATAATAATCTCCCATTACCATTACCAAACTCTTTGGACCATTCTTATTAATGTGGGACTCTAAAATGAATAAAAACTTTGGGCTGCGGTGATTTTGAATCAGTTTCGTTGTGGCATTCATTCAAATATTGATTGAATCCTTACTAATTACTATTTACTACTGCTTTCAAGGAAGGCAATTGGATCTCTTCTTGCGATAGCATTTCATCATTTTAACTAACTGAATGTTGAAAAGATGTTGAAGCAAGGCTCGTAATGCAGTCTGAATACCAACCACGACTCCTTCTCACCTCATCTAGCATCAAAGATGAATCGGAGGCCTCTAATGTAGCCACGTGATTCAATACTATTTACAACAGTCAACAGGGTAATTCATAAAGTTACTTATATTTTTTATATATTGAAAACAAGAGCTTTAATATGATAATTAAAACAGAAAAAACATGATGTTTCGGGCATTATGTCAACCGACAATAGTTAACTGCTATACAGAAAGAAAAAAAAGTCGAAAAGAAAATTAAAATATTACAATATACATCGCATGCGTGTGCAAATAGTTGTGATTTCTTTTTTTCACAAAATGGTCAGGGATGTTAGGCAGCAGGAGCTCTCAACAACAAAACCAGAAGCACTTTCACCAAGGAAACAATCTATTCCAAAAATGCAGATCCAGGGTTACTACACTAATCACATTATCTGTTTCAATCGGATCATGGGGCAAGAAAAAGGGAAATAAGATACCTGGTGTGATCCTGGGGAAAAAGCTGATGAGAGATTCTATAATTTAGTTATTTTCTCTCGCGTTTATCATTGGATTGAGTAAGCACGGATGACCTCAATTATTGGTGCACGACACATTGGACACTTCGCTCCGCGTTGGAATAATTCATTGGCACATCTAGAGCATGCGCACATGTGCCCACATCTGTGTAATAATATTATGGTAGATACAGAAAGCATAACTAATATGAAATACGGCCTGAGATCTTATATGAAACTGGAGGATGAAGTTGGACTTTTACCTGTACAGTAATGAATCGATATTGCCTTTGGAACAAATACAACAGATCCCTTTCCTAACATTATCCCAGTTGTGGGCATCCTTGGACAGGCTATCCCCAATCATCCCTGCACAGGAATATCACGATGATTAATTAACAAACCGGACAAGTTTTATATAATAACCATATTACAGTGTGAGAAAACTTTCAGCTTGATTGTAGAATGAAGGAAAAACATATTGTTATAAACTTAGGATAAAAGAGGTATAAGATAAATGGGAGTAATATGGACAAGTAGTGCTGCTCGAGGATTATGAAAGTAGTCAAAGAGAAATAGGGCCTTTTGTGCGAGACTAGCAAAAGAAAAAGAAGAGGGAATCACTTTCCAGGATAATTCCAAAGGCACTATTACACAAGCGAGCAGATGCAATAGGATAGAATAAACAAACCTTGCGAACCAGCCGAATGATTCAGGGCAGCAGAGACTTCTTGTCTTATTGACCGCTGTAATTCGAGTTGCATTTCCATGCAGGCCCCAAGCATCCTCTGCATGCTATTCATCCTTTGCTGCAGTCTAGCCATGTCAACCCTCAAATCATTAATGATATCCCACTCCTGCACCAAATTAGCAGCACGGTTCAATTAAAATGGAGCAAGCATGAAGAACCAGAAGTGTTTACTATCTGAGGATAGCAGGAAGCAAATTGCAGTTTGGCTACCCAAAGGCAAGAGGAAACAAATTGTTGAAGCTTAACATGAAGTTTTCACCAAGAAGACGGACTATTAGGAGATCATTACGTTAGCAACATCAAGCAACAGTTTTATATTCAATAAAAATAAATAAAAGGAACAATGCAAGTATAAGAAGAAGAAATGTTTCATACAATGCCAGGCCGCTGATACACATCATCTGGAGCCCAATGATAATGATGGTATGAATTCCGGTCCCAAAGTGGCTGCGTATATGGCATCCTGGGTAAAGGAAGCACAAGTGGAGGAACCTCGTCATCTCTCTGACCCTCATTTCGATCCCTGCTTTGCTGTTCTACATCTTGTTCAACTGAAGCAGGAGTAGCAGATGTTTCATTTCGATGGTATGAATCCTGGTCCCAGAGTGGCTGCATATATGGCATCCTGGGTGAAGGAACCTCAGCATCTCTCTGACCCTCATTCCGATCCCTGCTTTGCTGTTCTACATCTTGTTGTTCAACTGAAGCAGAAGTAGCAGATGTTTCATTTAGCTCCAAGTAAAAAGAGGGATCATTTTGCCTTTCCACATATGATTGTACGAACTGGTCAAGACTCTCACGGAAACCACTATGAAGAAGACTAGACACACTTCTCCTACAATATTACAATAGCTTGTATTAGAAAAACAACTGGTCAACACTCAAGTCTGAGTGTCAGATCAAGGCATGCATCTTAACATGCGTATATGTCCGAATATGTATCAGACACGGGTTTCAGATAGAGGTGCTTCAAGAAAAATTAAAAATTAAATCAACATAGAGCCCAACAGTTAAAGAATTCACACCTATTTAACAGTTCCCTCAGTTCCATGCTCTGTACATTATCATCATCAAGAAGATAAAATGTATATGTTCTTCTAACAGTGACAGGTTCTTGAATGTAAGACCCTTCCAACTGATTCCCTGTGGTCTCATGCAAGCTGCCATCCTCATTACCACCATCTTCATGGTGCATGTCAGTAGCTCCTTCATTACTACCATCCATCAGTACATTATGCTCAACACGAGATTCCTGCCACTCTGCGTCATTATTTTCTTGATCCTCCTGCAGTCCTTCAACTTGAGAAGCAGATTCAAGCCCATCAATATATGGAACTAGATTGTGTTCTAAATTTTCTATGTCATTAATTAACCCATACGTCCCACTTATATCACCATCTTGGGGGAAAAGCACATAAGATGCTTCACCACTATGTTCTCCAGCTTCATTCTGTAAAGTTTCAAGGGACGACACATTAGCAATATTTTCTTGCCCGTCCCCATCCAACACTAGTCTTGGAACATCTCTGCTTTCATCCTGACACTCTTCCACAAGAGTAGAAGCTTCTTGCCGACTTATATCTTCAACATCAGCCACTAAATCAGTTTCCCCATTCTCATGTTCAGATTGGTCATTTAATCTATCCATGACTTCATATGAATTATCAACATGGTTTTGTTCATTTCTATTGCCCTTAGTGTCAGTATTAGACGGTGTATCAGAACATTTACTGCTTGCAAGACCACAACCAGAATGATCCAGTATGGAGAAAGAACCTTCCCTGATACAAGGGCACAGTTTGCAAAACGTTACTGCCAAAGGTGAAAATGGCATCATAAATATACAATCAAGAATTGAGGTGTTCTCCAAGCAATGCTAGTCAAGCTATTTCAGAACAAAATGGTTAAAACAAGCAAATAATTCTATAAACTTAACCCCTCATTGACAGAACATTCTCATATTAGTAGTAGTAATCCATTATAATAGTTAGAAGAGCTATACCCCTCATTGGCAGAACATCCTTGTATTAGTAGCAATCCATTTATAATAGTTAGAAGAGCTATACCAAGTCCAACTGTCAATAAAATGTCATGCCAAAAAACACCTAAATAAAGTGCAATGTACAATTTAATCCTGACATTTTATCATTAATAAGAGACCATCCACATGACAAGTAAATTGTGTAACATTCACTTATCCAATCAAAATAAGTTAAATACACTGAAGAATGTTTATAAACACCAAAGGTTTTCGAAGTTCCCAGTTCCCTGAATTTGTGAGACTCACTCAATAGCAGAATGAGAGTGCAAAAGGTCCCAAGTTCAGACCAACGGACCATGTCTAAATTTTCAGCGTCTGGATATGGTCCTATGTTTCTAGCTGGATACCTGCCTAATTCCAAATCATTTGTATGCCTTATTGCATCTGCACCTAGGTAATTTTGCTATGTGAATGTAATGTTTGGAAAGGGAAGCACTAGCATTTACAATCTCAACCTCTTTATGGTATCACAATTTCACTATCACTCGGTACAATCAGACATAGTATTACTAATATCCACAACTTCAATTTTACTAGCCGGCCAGAACTTAATGAGACTTGCCCAATGGAATCTGAAGTCTATGCACAAGCTCAACTGCAAAAAGAGAGTGGAAATGTCTAAATTTCAGATAGAAGGATCATGTCTAAATTTATAGAATCTGGATATGCTCCTGTGTTTCTAGCTAGATATCTGTTAAATTTCAAAATCCTTTTTTTACCTTATTGCATCTGTACCTAGGAAATTTTGCTATGTAAATGGTATTTTTGAAAAGGGAAGCCTAGTAGACAATGTTCAGTCATCGCAGGTATATTAAGATACCAGAACTTTCCATGTGAAAACTTGTACAATAGAGTGAAGACACGACCAAAGCACGAGAGGTAGTATATTAATTTAAACATCTTAAATTTTACCGTAAAGTTTCTTTCTAGCACACCATTGTCCCAAGTATTTTAAAGTTGTTTTCTCTTTGTGGGTATTTCTGTTAAATCAATGGGAGGGGTTTTATTTTAAGCTTCCTGTTGACAAAATGTGACAGATTTCTTGACTCGGTTTTTTTAGGAAGTCATCCCTAAAAATCTGGCAGTGAATTAAGAAATAATTTCCTAATCTGCCGAGTCAATGCAAGTTGTTCATTAGGCTGTAAATACACAAATTAATTTAATTTCTTTGTAACTATAGGTTCCTAGTGTTATATTCCAAAAATATTCGCATACCATCATAACCTATCAAAGGGGCTGTAGCAGATTGTCAATAACATAAGAAAAGAACAATTCTGTTTTATGTTCATGGTATCAGAGAAAACGTGCAAAACTAAACTTGAGATCTAAATCCCTCGTCTTAAATCAAGAATCTAAATTCCAATTTGAATTTTCATGAAAAGTGAGTGGGGTGAATATGGAATAACAACATTGTTCTGCTTGAGAAACTGACAGCACAATTTGCCAAACAGTACAACTTCCCCTTGCTAGAGTTTATCTTAAATTAAGTTCCATATAATATAATAAAGATGCTTACAGAAAACAATTGCGCACCTTAGACCAGATACAGTCTGGTTTTGTCTTGATAAGCCTGACTCACTGGCTGCTATGGATGTAGATCCATCAACTGCAACCCTTTTTTCATTTATCAAGAATCGACCTCTCAACAATGACTGCAAAAGAAAACAAGATATGAAAATAAATGTATTCCAGTAAAACCAGTCTTAAGTAATGTAAAAATCTAGATGATGGAACAACAATCGGAACTTTAAGCACTTGACCTAATGATGCCAATGCCAAACTAAACAAAAGTAAACTACAGTTGTCATCAAACACGTCACACATATAGAAAATCCATAAACATTTTAAAAAATTAACAGCCTATTGAAGCCAATAACAACAGACAACTAGTAACCTGATTGCTCTTCAGAGTTATAAGTCTATGAACCAATTAATTTCCAGAACAAACTACAAGCTAATGATAACAGTAATATCAACAACCATAAGAAGATAAAAACGAAAGTGGTTGTTGAGACAGCCATGCTAGTGTTTCCGACTTTTTCATGAAAGCAGATTCCTTTCTTGGCTCAAAATTATAGTATTCCTTTTTTTTAATTAAACAATTACTCTTGCCAGTATGATATATGAGCTTTCTCCTTTTCATATACATTTCATAATTGCAAAGAAGATAATTTCAAAGATTTTAATGGGAAAGTATAAAACAATAATTACACATCTAATATTGTTGTTAGAACATGAATTACACTTAAAAAGATTCCTTTTAAGCAACTGGGTCAATTGAGGCAACTAATTGTTCCATTGCATGAACAGTATTACCTTTGTGATTGAGACCAGTGTGGCACCTCTCAAAATCATGCAAAACAATTTCAATTACCTAAGAGAATCTATAGGATCAAAACTGCAGAATTATAATCCACCTTACAGTGTTTTTTTGTCTTCTTCTTCGTTTCTTTCTTTCTTTTTTTGAAATTTTGGAAAAACATGCACAGAATGAAAAGAAATAAATTCGATAGGCACCAAAGAAAAAAATGGCAATACTTTTAATGCATATACCTGAATGAGTTTGTGATGGGCAAAATTTGATACAGCCCGAAACTCCGACAATCCCTGAACCTCTGTTTGCCTTTCGCTTTTCGACTTTTCAAGCATATCAAGCAGGGCCTGTCTGCCACATAATTTCCGGATGCCCCTATGCACAAGTTCAGTTCGGTATTCATTCTGGTTAACCACAAATCCATTAAGAACTTCTTCAATGTGACCACCAATAGCAGCCGCTTGTGCTTCTCTGCTCTGAATACAAGCACCTCGCTGCTGGCTGTTCATTTGCACACACTCCCTTATAGTTCCAACTCTCTCCTGCTCAGCTTCACCAAGCCTCTTGGCCCTTGAACTGTTACTTCTAAGGGAAACATTAGATGTGTGATCCCTGCCACAATTTTTCATCCACTCCCGAAAAATTTGTCTTACCCTTTCCCTTTCAACTTCCCCTAAATCAGATGAGGGTTCACAATTAAAATTACTTGAATCTGCATTACCAGTCTGTGACCCAAATCGATCTTGGGACCATTGCCCAAACTCATTCCCACTCACGTTCTCTGAAACAACAGTACTTTCACCATTTCGGCTGTCAGAATCAGTCGTTGAGAGGTCACCACTCCTTTGTTGGAGAATTCTTTTACTACCTCTCTCTTGAGCATTATTCATGACATGCTTATCCTCTAGCTCCCGCCACATCTGCAGGATTGAGGATGTCCGGGTGCTACCATTTTCCTGCCTTCTAGATGATTGAGACTGAGACTCCCTTCGAAAAGAATTTTCAAGCACAGAGACAGTGTGTAGACCAGCAATAGCCATACTGCTCCAATGTTTAAACTACCAAACCCTTCTACACATCCATTTCAAATGCAGGAAAAAATAATCAACATTTGCATCAACACCTAAACCTAGAAAATTAGTCGTCATTGTCATTTATCAGCATTTGCATCTACAACCCGATCAGAATTGCCATCATCGCAATCAAACTTCAGATCAAACATGCACTAATTCATCCAATCTCTGAAAATTCTGCAGCAACAAGAACGAATCTCAGTTTTCTTTTCCTAACTTATTTTCATAAATAAATTGAAACACTCTTGACAATCATTCAATTTCCTCATCATGTTTCACCTAAATAAAATAAGAAATAGAATTAAAGAAATCTTTAACTATTTACAACAACATCCGCCAAACATCGCTAGAAACTGCAATCTTAATTAATTTACAGGAATAATCCCTTCTTTGGATGCTGAGAAAATGCAGAAAGAACACAAAAAAAAAAATCAAAATATAAATCTATACAGTCTCTCGCCAAAGCACACACACAAATTAACCACACAATATTTCTTATAAATTCAAGTTTAATTCTCTCTTCTTTCCTCATATTTCTCAGCAACCAAACAAGAAAAACCAACATTACCAAAACCACATTTAACGGGAAAAAAAGAAGGAAACTGAAGAACCGAATAACGACAAAACACAATATACGCCACCAATTAAAAAGCGAAGACTGAAAAAACAGAACGTACCGAAGAAGGTTGAGCTCTTTGATTTCGAAGGAAACGAAAGCCAAAGAGAGAGAGAAAGAAATGGAGAAGAAATAGAGTTGAGCAGAAGAGATTTTTTTTGTGAATGATGAGGACACGTAAATTACCCTTTTTTAATTGCTTTTGTTAACGTTTATAATGCCGTAATGCTTAATTAAGGGTTAAGATGAATAGGGTATCGACACGTGTAGTATTCCGTTTATAGAGGGGCTAATCATGAAATATACCAAAATTTAGATTAACATCGTTTTTAAGTTTGGTAAATAATGAGCCAAAATTAGATGTTTAAGTTAATATTAGTGGGTTGACCTGTCAAATTTTTTAATTTCGATGTTTGATAAGTAGCGGATTGGGTGAAACTTATAATTTAAAAAAAAACGATTAAAATGAACTTTTTAAAATTAAAAATTTTGACATAAAAGTTATAAAAACCTCCTTTACCCTTAATAATTATAAAAAAATCTCTAAATAACTTACCGTTAGCATTTCTATTTTATTTCTTCACCCTTACATGTTTAGGTGGTGATAATTGTAAACTAATATTATTCATTTTTTTAATTCTCACATATCTATATTTGTATTTAAATTTAATAATTAATTAAATTGTACTCCTTTTTTCATTCAGTATGTCTAATATTAAATTTTTAAAAATGATTTTTTAATTTTGATCATAATTATTTTAAACATTTTAATTAATTAAATTTTATAAAATATATATTTTTAAACTACTTGATTGAAGGTTTTTAAAACATATTTTTCACATTTTTATCAATAATAATTTTTAAGTAATAATGAGTCAAAGTTCAAAAAAATTGACCAAGAAAAGTTAATACTAGACATATTGAATGGAACAGTGGAGCATTAAAACTAATTATATAAATAATAAATTAATATATAGAACCTTCAAATATGCTTATATAATGTCCTTATATGATAACGAATATTGATAACGAATAAAATATTCAAACGAGTATATTGATAATGAAAAAAATATTTAAACGAGTATATAATATAATCATGTCCTTATATATCATTTTGCTTGTTTAAATAATTAAACAACTATCAACTATCAGTTAATTTTACCAAATAATTTTATACAATCAGCTAATATAATCTATTAGTCAAATTAACTAATATAATCAGCTATCAGCTACTAATTAATGTAATTCACTATCTGTTATCCATTAATTGTCGAATAAGATTAATTTCTTTCACGAATCGCTTAGTTTGGTGCGGAAGGGCAATAAAGGAATTTCAACCAGCGAGGGAGAATGAGGATGACCGATAATATCGCGGCCTCAACGGCATTTCAAATGCAGTAATCTCTTTCTTAAATGTTATCATTTTTTAGTTGACACCATAAACTTAATAGGGTAAATTACATACATGACCATCCAACTATATGTTTGATCCCACTTTAATCACCGACCTTTTAACTTTTTTCAATCAGACCATGTAATTATTTAAACGGTATCAATCAAGTCACTAATCGTTAAAAATTAACGAAAAACTTGATTTAACAATTAAAAAATAATATAATTACACAATTGATCTTCATTACTTTCACATTATATCAATTTAAGCCTAATTATAATTTATTAAAATTAAATAAAAATGTTTAAATATTATAATAAATATTAGGAATTTAAACCATGACTAAGGAAGGCCAGAAGAAGTCAAAGAAAGGAAAGAATAAGAAAGAAATGTAACTACATTTTTTTAACAATTACTACTTAAAGAGATGGGAGGGAAAATTTTCTTCTAATGAGATTTGAACCCACAACCTATGTCAACTAAAACTTTTTAATCACCTTCTCTATAGATTGTTGACGATATTTTAAAATATGTAGTAATAAATGTTGTAACTCATATCATAACTGTAGTGGTTGCTTCAGTGGTCTTGGCGTGTTCAATACCTAAGAAACACTCATATTTGGTTCATCTGCGAGCCTCTGTTCATCCAATCAATGGATGACACGCGTTATCGTTTGATTGGATGAATAGATTTGTTGAACAAATTATAATTATGATTAAATTGATAAATATGTGAAAGTAACAAAGACTAATTGTGTAATTATACTATTTTTTTAACTTTCAGATCAATTTCTCTGTTATTTTTTAACGGTTAGTGGTTTGATTGACATCATTTAAATAATTAAATGATCTGATTAACAAAATTAAAAGGTCGATGGTCAAAATAATATCAAACTTATAATTGGGTAGTCATGGATGTAGTTTACGCAATATAATATAATTCTCTATCTCTTTATCTTAAGTATTTTTGTATTAAAAATAACATGTAATTTTTCAAGTCAAAAATATTTTTCAACCTAAATAAAATTACTTTTTTGTCATCATTTATATTAGGGATAATAAAACAAATGCTCCCCATACTTTATTAAAATTTTCAAAGTAGTGTCTCTACTTTGTAAATGTTTAATGTGCTCTTTGTACTTTATTTTTGTCTTCTAAATGCCTTTTTAGGACTAACAGTGTTAACTAATGATGTAGTAGGGGCACGTGACTCTCTTACAATGTCACGTGGCATTTTTTTCTAAAATAAAGAGAAGAAAATATAGGGCATAGTTATACTTTTACCCTTTTCTTTTTATGATAAAAATAAAAATATAGGAGACCGTATGGTTACAATTTTACCGATATTTTTTGTTTTTTTTTTCGTTTACTTTTGCTCCCTTCCCTCTCTCCCACAAAACTCTAGCAGCAAACACCCGTTACTGCCTTTGATAGTGCTCCTCCACTCCGACCTAGAGGTGGCAAACGGGTCAATCGGTTCGGGTTCGGTTCGGGTCATTTCGGTTTCGGTTATTTTGGGTCTGATATTTTCGGTTCGGTTTTAGTTCGGGTCTATTATGTTTCGGGTCATTTCGGTTCGGTTGATTTCGGTTCGGTTATTTTCGGTTCGGTTAATTTCAGTTCGGTTGATTTCGGTTCGGTTATTTTCGGTTCAATGAGAGATCAGTCGTTTTTAATCAAATTTTTAGGTTGGTCAGATTTTTACACCCTATATATGACTTTATAAAGTCAATATATTTGACATTTTAGTGATTTGTGCGGCTGTTCATATTTTATCTTTCTTTATTTCTATTAATCGGGTCCATTCGGTTCGGGTCTATTCGGTTCGGGTCCATTCGGTTTGGGTCTATTCGGTTCGGGTTCATTCGGTTCGGGTCCATTCGGTTCAACTAAATTCGGTTCAGTTTCGGTTCGGTTTATTTCGGATTTCGGATCAAATTTCGGATTAGATTTCGGGTCAATTTCGGGTTGATTTTCGGTTTCGGTTCAGGTCTGGGTTCGGGTAATTCGGTTCGGATTTCGGTTCTCAGGTCAAGTTTGCCAGGTCTACAGTCCGACCACATCCACCATCAAATAATTTTTTCTTTTTGAATCCTCGTGGTTTTCTGGACATATATTTTTTTCTTATCATGATTTTTGTTCTCAGTATTATTCAACTTTGGATTATAACCAGAGCTTTACGGCATACAATTCCCAAGATTAAAATACAACTTCAAAACTGGAACTAAATATCTCTACAGCTGAAATTTTCTCACTAAGCTCCATGAAATATCATGGAGGAAAGGATGAAGCAGTTCTAAGAATAACTGACATCCCACAGATATTACATATATCACAGCATGGCCAACATCTTAAATCAAAATTTTAATTAAATTATTTGACATGGTGTCAATGTATTTAACCAAAATTTTTAACGGAAATAACAAATGTACGTAAAATACTTATAGAATGATAGTTTAGACACTTGTTTTGACCAAAAATAATTGGCTTAAACGTCAGAAAGGTGTCCAGCCTATACATTTTTTTTCTTCAGTTTAGTGCCTAATTTTTTCGAGTCGTATTGGTTCTTAACGTTTTCTTCCATAACTCAAATAAGATTTTTCCGTCAACGGACATTAAATTTTTTTGTCATCCAATCAGAACATGACAAGTGTCCTATTTTTTAATTTTTGAATTACTTTGAAAATTTGAACTTCTTTAAAAATCACAAAGTTTTAATTTAATTCAATCAAACTCTCAAAGCACATCTCTCGCACCGTTTGACAACCCCCACATATCGGTGGTTCACCGTTCACTACCCATAGTTTCGTTTCAAGCTGATATGATGGTTAACAATGGCAGATCGAAA
Source organism: Hibiscus trionum (assembly GCA_030270665.1). Taxonomy (NCBI): domain Eukaryota; kingdom Viridiplantae; phylum Streptophyta; class Magnoliopsida; order Malvales; family Malvaceae; genus Hibiscus; species Hibiscus trionum. The sequence goes on along the minus strand of BSYR01000057.1, from coordinate 19,435,316 downwards.
AGTTTTAATTTTTAGTTTTAATTTTTAGTTCTGATTCACCAATGTTAACTGTCAAATCAACTTGAAAATAAACTATATTAAATTTCTGGCAAAAAGAATCTTTCTCACCGTTGAGATTGATCAACGACCATTCCGATAATAAGAATTTTGACCTTGCCAATAGTTTTAAAATTTGAAAATTAGGGTTCTTTTTGGGAAAGAAGACTTTAACGTTCCATTTCAACATTTCTTAACGGGATTAACGAAATTGACCACAATGAATATAAATTAAAATTTTAGTGATTGTAATAAAAGTTTTTCGATTTCAGTGATCAAAGTGAAAGTACCCTAAAAATTCAGTATTATCAATATAATATACCCTATTTTTAATGGTAGGTCACTTTATCTACCATGCACATGGGTGCATCCGCTGTTGGTCGCCTGTCGGTAGACACAATCATTTCACTAATGAAATTTTGAAATATGAATGGTTAAATTCATTAAATTATTTTGAATTGTGACCAAATTAATATAATGTATACGTTTTGAGACTAAATTTGTTATTATACTAACTTATTCGTTTCAATTTTAACAACATGGTGACTCGTTTGTCATAAAATCTTAATTGAGTGACTAAATTATAACTTTTATAAAAAAAAAGTGACATATTTGTTACCATAGATATGATTAAGTGACTCATGGTGCATTTTACTCTAAATAAGTATGTATTATACCTTTAAATAAGGATAATTTATTACTTTCCAATTGAATTAATGCTCGATCAAACTTTTAAATATGATTAATACATTAATTTTTTTCCTACTAAAAACACCAACAATTGTAAAAAAAATATATGATGCTATTATAAAATATGACACAAAATAAAGTGACCAATTATGCTAGGTGTGTCATAGGTTTTAACTGTTACAAAATTTTAAATTTGAATATCATTAAATTTATATTATATATTTTGAAATAAATTAATTGAAGCATTAAGTCACCAAAGTGACCTCTATTGTGAAAATTATTTTACTTTAAAATATAGAAAATTTTGTGCATGTAAGTCGGATTATGTTAGTATTAATCGGCCAAAAGAAGGTTAATAATTAACATTATTACATGTGCAAATGTGGTAATAAACATGTGATAATTATTCAGTTTTATATGTGAGCAATAAATCGGCTCAAAGGAAGATTTCTGTTTGACATGTTCTTATTATCAATGTTTGATTACTGTACCAAGATATCACTTGCAAGTTAATGTTTTGTTCAAAGATGAAATATTAATGGAGTGTCTGGTATCTTGATATGATGTTTACATTTATTCAAATTTATTATTATTTTGGTTATCTTTTAATTTGATTAAAAGATAAAATTAAGACAAATATTTTAAAACGATTAAATTCATATTTTGGCTTCGAATGTCTAATATTTTAATAGATTAATTGAAACATAATGCCACCAAAGTGACCGCTTTTGTGTAGATTAGTTTATTTAAAATATTAAGATAATTATGTGTTTTTGTAATTCATGCGTTTATTAATTGTCCCAAAGAAAAGTTAATATTTGGCAGAATTACAACGACAACTGTGTGACAATTATAAGGTATTTTATGTGAGCAATACATTAGTCCAAAAATTAATCTATTGTTTGGCATAGTTTATTGTCAATGTTTAATTGTTACAACAAGAGTACCACTTACAGTTAATATTACTGTCAAAAGACTTGATATTAATGATGTGCTTGGTATCTTGAGGAGAACTGACCATTATTTTGAATTTATTTATTTACTTATGAATATTTATGTGATCTTGTTTTTGTTTTATTTACTTATTTTTATTTTATTAGGTAATTTATCTTTGTTGTCACAATATCTGTTAAATACATTCTACACTCATGTTTAGTGAAACTAATTTTAAGGAATAAAAAAAGACACTTACATATAGTATGTGGTTGTATGAACATAGACTTTGCACTAATGGAAGAATAACTTGCACCTCTCACTGCGGTAAACACCCATAAAAGAAATTTTGAGAGATGAGATTGTTCAAATTGCATTATTCTAATGATCATAATGAAACATTCTATAAGTCTTTAGGAGAATTTTTTTTAAAGAGATTACTCATATTAAGGATTTTCTTGACGAAATTAAAAAATATTTACTCAAAATATTAAGGTTAAGATGACATCAATTATGCATTCTTTGATGTCTATAAAATATAAGTGTCAAGGAAATGCGAGGGAGTACATTATGAAAATGTTTAATATTGCTTAAAAACTTAAGAAATATAAGATCGAATTTTCTAACATTCGTTTGTTCTTACGATTTTGGCACCGCTTCCTATACAGTTTAACCAATTCAAGTTACAATTGTCAAAGAGGAAGAAAAGTTTAACCAATTCAAGTTGAAGTATTATAAGTGAAAAAGTATAACACAAAAATCAAGTGACCAATTATGTTAGGCGTCAGGGCTGTCTCTGATATTTTTGGGGTCTGGAGCGAAAACTCAAAAATAGACCCCTATAGAACGAAAATATATTTAATATTTTTTTATTATTCAATTAATAAAGATTAAATAAAAAATAGAATATCTTGGAATTTAAAATATCTTTAAGACCAATCTTCAATATATTACCATTTATTTACTTTTTAAAGGTAATTTGAATTAATTCTTTTTCGTTTTTAATATAATACCGTTTGTTTATAATTAGTTGCTTTCTGTTTTAAATAAATTTTATAATTTTAAAATTTATAACGAAAAATATTTTGATATACAAGAATTTTAATTTTAGGGTTTAAAGATTTAGGTTGTGGTTTAGGGTTTATGATTTTATTTTGTAGGGTGTATAACTTAAGGTTTATGGTTAAAATCTAGGGTTTAAGTTTTAAAGTGTTAACGTTAGGGATTTAGATTTGGAAAATCCTTTGATACACAAGTTTGCGCAAACTTTAATTTACACAAGTCTTTTAATTTTAGGGTGTAATGTTTTAATTTAGGGTTTAGGGATTTAGTGTACATGGTGTATAAGTTAAGGTTTATGGTTAAAATTTAGAGTTTAGGGTTTAAAATTTAGGTTTTAGAGTGCTACAGGTTTGAGATTTATGTTTTAAATTTAATATAAGGGTTGTGTAATTTTTTTTTAGACAACTTGTTTATCGAAATATAACTCTTTAGATTTTATAGCTTAAATATGAAGGATTGTGTAATTTTTTTCACATAGTTTAAATATAATTTTTTAAATTTTATATTTTATAGCTTAAATACGAAGGGTTGTGTATACCTACCACCCAATGCCAATAGTAGAAGCGGTAAAAGTAATAGATGATGACAACTAATGACAAGGTGGGGCCCGTATTATGAAAAAGTTTCAAACAAATATTTATTTCCCCTTTGATTTGTTGACAAATTGATTTTAAGAAATTTAGTTTGTCTAAAACATTAACATTTGGATCATGAAACAACGTATTTAGGAGGCCCATGACGGTGGGGGCCCTGAGTAAGTGCTCAGGCTGCTCCTACCGTTAGCCGGCCCTGTTAGGCGTGTAATAAGTATTAAAGTGTCATTAAAAATAAAAGTGTAGATACTGTAAGATATATTTATAATTCAATGAGGGACATAGTCATAAATATTTAATAGTTGATTTAATAATCAACTATATAAAGAGGTAGTGGTTCTCAAGAAATAGGTAAACTTGTATTACTCTTGTCCCTGTCACAGAGTTTTACGTCAAGAGATAATCTATCTTCTTGGAAGATCAATACCAAAGATTTGAGATTTGAACATCAAGATTTAAGGTTTTCAATTTATCGATTAGTTCATGTACACTTGCGCATTCAGTTTATTCGGTTTATTGTTCTTGATGATTTAACATGATAGATCCTGATTATTAAATTTGATATTTATTTATGGTTTGGTTCTAACATGATGAACATATTTCCCCTCCGCTTAAGTAGTAAATGTAAAAAAAAAAAAACCCAACAATTTCCGCACCAGATTTAATCAATCGACAAAACAACGAGAATAGCATGAGAAAAACGTGAGAAATTGACAACATTTGAAAGAAGGGAAAATAGAACGAAAGAAAAAAAAAACCTAAACTTCTACTTCACACGGTACGTTCTCAAAATGTTTGGACCAAGAGAGGTGAAGTGTCGCCGAGGGACACACAATCTTTAGAGTACGATGTTTCGACTTCCATAGACCTACCTTAAACCGAATCCTCGACTTGAAATGAACATCGACTTTGATCTCCCGGATGATTTTCCACGCCTTAGGTCCTTGTATGTCGACGATGACAGCACCAAATTTGTAGCTACGAGCCTCAATTCCACTCGAGTCGTGTCCCGGTGAGGTTGAAAGAAAGGATCGATCGTACCGAAGGCGAGAGTTTGATCCTTGTACGACACAGCAGACTCCATGAAGTCGTAGTAGACGGAGGTTCTGCTATTGGGATTGTATGCCATGAGCACGAAATCGAACGTGGCATTGAGATGGCGGTTATTGTCGAGGTTGAAATTCTGGAGCGAACCATTTTCGAGGGTGTAATCCAGCCTTTTCGGCCTAATGGCTAGCCAGGTGACGAGCACGGCCAGACCGACAAGAACAATAAGGGCTAGACAGCAAATGGCGACACATCTTACTAGGTTAAAACGCCTAACTGGTCGTTGAGTAGCTTGTGTTGCAATATTAGGCATTTTTTGAGGTTTAACCAAAAAAATTAGGCATTTTTTGAGGGACAGTTTAGGATCTGAACTCTGAACTGAGAATTGTGGATGATGTTTTAATACAGGGTGAAAAGTTTAGCGAATATTTTGCGTAGTAAACTTACATATGTGGACAACGACGAGAGGATTCTGTTGTCTTAAAGATCCATGTTCTGTTCTTTTCTTGAATGAAACTCAAGACATCTTAAAGATTCATGTTATGTTCTTTACTTCTGGTTCAGTGTTGCTAGATTCATTGCACAAACTCACTCCAAATCCTCCTATTCTTGTTTTTTACAATATGAAGTGGAAGAATATGCTGTTTCATATAAACTGTCAATCTGATTTCAAAGGCCAGTCTTAACGGATGAAATCCACTACTCCTTTTCGGTGCCCCTACTTATGCCCCACACTCAAAATTAGGTTTAGGGTTTAATGTTTTAGGTTTTAGGTTAGAGGTTATGGTTAGAGTTTAGGGAATTTAGGGTAGGGTGTATTTTTTAGGGTGTAGGGTGTAAGGTGTAGGATTTAAAATAGCTGTCTAAATATTGATCGTCATTAAAAAGAGATAGACCACTGCAGGAGACATCAGACATTTGCGGTTCTGATTTAACAATGAGTAAATGTTAGCATTAATAAAAAAATAAAAAAATACACTAATTCTAAACCTAGCGAATACAAAATGCAGAAAAAATGCAAAAAAAATGCATATACGTAACTGTTCACACGAGTTTATATGTAATACCCTATGCAAAACAGTTTATACAATCTCGTCTATAAATATGGCAGGTAGATTCCATTCCTTTAAAATGTAAGGAGAAGATGAGTGATTAAAGTGCCTACATAAGCATAATAAATATATAGATAAAACAAAAAATGACTTAAATGTTAATGATGAAAATTTGGGAAAAATAACAACAAATCAATAGAATTTGGCTGGAAGTACAAAAGTAGATGGAACTCTTGAAACTTGGGTGTAAAAACCTCCTCTAACTTCTACCTATAATTAAAGAAAATAATAAGGAAGTTGTGTGATACAGCTCCACCCTTACGTGTATACTCCAGAATAAAGAAGAGATCCTGTAACAATGCAAGTTACAGCAATGAAGGTGACCTGGACAGGTCCATGTGCAGTCATCTTTTTCGTTTTCATAGACTTGTACTTTCAGCCTAATGGAGTTGTGGATCCCCCTCTGCAGGAAGTGGAAGATCATCCCTTAGTGTAATGAGCTCCTCACTTTTTAGTAATAAAGACCTGTAGTTTGTTGGTTTGAATCATCTTAATTTATTTTATTCAAAGTATTGTACTGGAGAGTTGATACTTCTTGAAATGGATATGTTATTTGCAGTTCATCCTTCCAATTCCATATATTTCCATTCTCATCCATGTTTCAATCCCTGTGTCTGTAAATATTTTAGTGCTTATTTATAATAATAGGCTTTCTTTCAAATAAAATGCCAATCTTATCTAATTTTGTGAGAAAGGGGCCATGGTGACCGAAGATAGTAGAGATAGTAGATAGTAGTCAAGCATAACATTACTTCAGCTAATACAGAAACCTAGCAAATACAAAGTCATTAAGACACAACTGCATATGGTTTTCATAATATTAGAGATAGTAGTCTAAGTTTCAAAATGCAGAAAAAAATTACAATTACCAATAAAAATAGAAAAGTATGCAAAAAGAAAATCACTTACCTATGAATCTGCCGTGAAATTAAAATCAATGGCGATTACCAATGACTCAGGCCTGCAAAATCCAAAGAAATCTTCACTAATTAGAAAAGAAAATTAAACTTCAGAGGCGATTGAGAAAAAAAAATCAAACCTTCACACCACAACAACTATTCACATTTTATCATATTTGCCTAACCATTTTTGACTTTTGAGTTGTCTGTGGAATATTACTTGAATATTATAATGATAAAAATATTTGCAAACAACAATCCAACAAAAAAATTTAATTTGCAAACGACAATCTGACAACTCAAAACTGGTCCCCATCGTGCATTCTTCTCCACATATTTGCCTAACCAGTTTTGAGTTGCAAATTTAATTTTCCTTTTGTTTTTAATAATCTAAAAAATTCAACAGCAAAGCTAACTAAAAAAAACAAAAAAGCAAAGGTAATGTCAAAATCTGTGGGAACACCAACGCTATTTTTACCTGAATATTGTCGTTGTCAAAGAGGGAGAAACACCGACGCTATTGACGGCCCTGGCAATAGAGATTTGAGGGGAATTTTGTTGAGAGTAAATGTTTTAAAAAGTAGAAAATAGATTAAAGAAAGAGGAAAAGCACATAGAAGACAAACGACATATACACTGACCTAGATTATCGGCGACGACAATGGAGAAATGTTAGTCCCGACGCCGATGTCGGTGTAGACAAGAAACCTTCAATCGCCGGTGATTGAGAGGATTTAGAGGTGATGGAGAAGACTGAGAGGCGAAAGAGACGACAAAGAGGAAATTAGGGATTCAAAGGTTTAGTTTAGGTGGACTTAAAACGCATCGTTTTATTAAAGTATTAAAAATAAATGATCCAAAATGATCCAATTAATATGAATGAACGAACATAAACGAACATAAATGAACTTAAATGAATGAACATAAACGAACGTAAATAAACGAACATAACCGAACATAAATGAGCGAACATAAATGAACATAACCGAACATAAATGAGCGAACATAAACGAACATATTATCGAACGTTCACGAACATAAATGAACGAACAAGCCCTTTGTTCATGTTCGTTCATTTAAATAAATGAACAAAAAATCTTGTTCATGTTCGTTCGTTTATTAAATGAACGAACATAAACGAACTTCCCGCTGAACGGTTCATGAATAGTTCACTGAACGTTCAATTCATTTACAGCCCTAAGTAGGGGCACCGAAAAGGGGCAGAGGATTTTTATCCAGTCTTAACTGGCTTTGCTTGTAACAGGTACATAATATAGTTTTTTAAAAAGGAAAAAGAAATCAAATTCCTCATCTGGAGAAGCTTTAGTTACTAACGAGATCAATGGAGATGCTGTTTTGAGTATATTAGTAGGTCAATATAAGGAAGTTTACTTTTCATCAAGATTTTCATTTTTATAACAATTCATATTATGGGAGGGAAAAT